>OU343161.1:198931142-200132392 GCA_910595825.1 Philhelius pedissequus | reverse complement strand
AAATACATATACGAATTACATTTACAAGTCGTTAGCAAGGCATATGCGTAATCTTTTTTGTTTGTGTATTTTTTCTTGTTTTGTCTTCGTATTACAAAGATCTGAATCAAGACACATAACTTATTTAATTTGAATAATTTGTTAAGTTTCCTTGACAGATAGCCTAAATAACGCAGATGAATAATAACAAAAACTTAGTAAAAGGGAATTGAAACTCTTAAGTAAGAAAGCTTGTGAAAAAATGTATGTAATGTTCTTACATGTTTTTTTCAGGCGTCGCGTCGTCGCAATGTCTCGTGGCCGCTCGCCGCGGTGGTAAACTGCAATGAGATCTAGGTTGCGTATCTGTTTAACATAAATCATTTATTCCAAATCATTTCGACGCGATTTTGTGGGATTATGTTAAACAAGGAATATGCTGTAAAATCACGCAGATGCGTCATACAAAACGCTGAATTAAATCACTTTCAATCAGAATGTTTTATTTAACGTATACCTAGGTACTTAAAATCAAGTTATTCAAACATTTTGTAATGAATATACTTTTTGTCGATTTGTCAACGGAAAGTGAAAAGTTATATAATATTTGGCCATTAAAGCAGCAACTGTTGGAGCTTTGTAGATTGATCAATACAAAATGGCATTTTACATAATTTTGAGAATATGGGTATGACATCAAATTCAGGATTAGATCACACATGCGAGTATACTTTCAGTGGTTGGGACATGCGGTTAGAACTAAACGGTGATTTTTTAAGAGCTTGGTTTTTGAAAATTCAAAAAAAACACAGAAATTTATAAAAAGTGAATGAAATTTTTATTTGGATCGATAAATCAATTTCTGCCATTTACTTTTTAAAAATAATTTCACTTAAATGTTGCCCGCGGCTACGCTTCAGGTGGTCCATTCTGAAGGTCCAATTTTGGCAAACTTTTTCACACATTTCGGCCGGAATCTCACCAATGACGCGTTCAATGTTGGCTTCCAAGGCAGCAATCGTGTTTGGCTTGTCCCCATAGACAATAGACTTAACATAGCCCCACAAAAAATAGTCTAACGGGGTCAAATCACATGATCTTGGTGGCCAATTGACTGCGCCAAAACGTGAGATCAACTGCTCACCAAATTCGCCTCTCAATTGATGCATGGTTTCGCGTGCAGTGTGGCATGTGGCACCGTCCTGTTGGAACCACATGTCGACCGAGTTCAATTCTTGCATTTTCGGCAAAAAAAAAATCTGTTATCATCGAACGGTACCTTTCTCCATTGACCGTAACCCTGCGGCCTTCATCGTCCTTGAAGAAGTACGGCCCAATGATGCCGCCTGCCCATAAACCGCACCAAACAGTGCATTTTTCGGGATGCATTGGTAGCTGCTGAATTGCCTCTGGCTGCTCTTCACTCCAAATACGGCAATTCTGCTTATTCACGTATCCATTTAGCCAAAAATGAGCCTCGTCGCTGAAACGGACGTAGCTTGCGAAACACATTTTTCACAGAGCACGAATTTTGATAATAAATTTCAATAATTTGCAAACGTTGTTCAGGCGTAAGTCTATTCATGATGAAATGGCAAACAATACTGAATCGAAATGTCAAATGTTCGTGGAATTTGTCATATTTGGCGTTTTTCTTTTTAAGCTCCGAGTAATGAACTCAGCTGTCAAGAAAAGGTCTGTGTTTCTTTTTTAGCTCAGACACATTTAATCTCTCAACTTGTGTTTCTTTTTTAAACCAGAGCTAAATCGGGTCATGAACCATTAGCTTAGAATAAAATGATCGATTAAACGGAGCAAAGTGCTGGCCGCGGCTAACTTTACTCATAATTTTAACAATAATCACTAAAGTAAAACCAATTACAAATAAAAATAAATTCGGAAAACGAAAGCCTTTGGCTGGTAAATAAGTTTTAATAAAAACAAATATAATAATATATGACAGTTCTGCGCTTAAGTTTATTTCAAAATTAAATCGGAGATATCTGACCATGCTCTACTCAGATCTAAATCGGTTACTCAGGCTCTGCTCAGAGATCTGCTCGGAGATAAAAAAGAAAAACGCCAATTATATTAATTGAAACTTTTATTGAAAAAGAAAAACAAATTGACTACCTATGTAAAATATTTCAGTGGATTTACATTGAAATGGTTACCGGCAAAAAGAAATAGTTCATATTGTATGGCAAGTGGTGGTATCCTTTATGGTATAAAAAATAGCACATGTGGCAGGCTTGCCAGATTTGGATAATATTTAAACACTTCATTGATTGAACTCGTACTTCCAAATAAAAAACTTTGCATTGTTCCGGTCTATATTAACTGCAGCAATTGGACAAATGATTTCGAAGACCTTAATGATCTTTTATTGAATGACTGCTCGAATGATATAATGATTGTTGGGGACTTCAATGCCAGAGTTGGGTCTTTTCAAACACACACATTCTCCTTTGGCAATACTGAGTAACAACTTTAACGAGCACAGGGAATCAAAAGATGCAATTTTAAACAGTCAGTGCAAACGTTTAATAGAAATGCTTGAAGGCTTAATAGAAAGGCTTGAAGGTGTTCCAAAAAAGGACTGCAAGGGAGAACTCTCTTTATCGGAGGTCAAGGAAAGTCACTTATTGACTACGCTGCCATCAATGGTGAATGGATGAACTACGTGACGAATTTTGAAATCCAATGTAAAACTTTTCAGCACATCTTCCTCTGGCAATCACTTTTGAGGCATCACAAAAAATTATCTCCAGGCAGCCAGCTATTACCTCAAAATTGAAATGGAGAGATGGTAAAGAGCAGTACAGGAGAAAGCTTGATCAAGAATTAGAAGCTATTACCACATCGAACACGTCAGTGCGAAGCACGGAACAGTGCTTCAAGAACATCCAAACCGCTGTCACAAAAGCAGCTCCTAAAAATGCGTCCTTAGATAAGAATAAACGAAAAAGTTTATGGTTTGATGCAGAGTGTAGAAAGCTTAGAAAAATTTTTTTTAAAACTATTTAGATCTACAAATTTAGATTTCTACAAAATCCAGTACCTAAATGAGAATCGCTTATTCAAACAACTATGTTAAAAGAAAAAAATCCGATTATTACAACTCCCTTTCGCTTAAACTTGAGTTTACAAAACAATCCGAAAGAATTTTGGAAAATCGTCAAGGAAGTAGGAGACTTACAATCAACACCAAGTGTACTTATGTAACAGAATTCCTAAATGTGCATTTTAAATGTCTTTTAAATAATAATAAAGATCAGCTCAGCTATCAATATGCACTACCCAATGTTTATATAGAAGAATTGGACTCTACAATAACAATATAACAATACTTGAAGTTGAAAGAGTTTTGAAACAGATAAAAAATGGTAAGGCATCAGGGTCCGATGGTATAGCAATAGAATTCTACAAATTTTCAACTGATGCGTTCTTTTGCCAACTAACATAATTATTCAACGAAATTTTCGAAAAATGTCTTATACCAGTAGACTTCAAAAAGACATTAATTTTCCCTATATACAAAAAAGGTGACAGTAGTATGCCAGAAATTATAGAGGAATTTCATTCTTAAATATTTGCACAGCACAAGTAATGTACAAACGACTGTCTTCGTGGGTCGAAAACTATAACATGCTGAGTAACTGTCGGACAGGTTTTTTAGAGTAGGATTTTCGACAATCGACCAATTTTTTGTATTGCAAAGTACTGCTAGAAATTTTATAGATAATAAAAAGAAATTGTACTGTCTTTTTGTGGATTCCAAGCAGTATTTGACAGCGATAATAGAAATAGCCACTTCTATAAACTGTCTTCAATTATTGGTTCGTCTTCGAAATTTATAAAAATTATGAAGAGCTTTTGGCTGGCTCGGCTTCTGCTATTTATGATGTGCCACAAAACACCACTTTTTCCCGACGACAACAGGCGTTCCACAAGGATGCGCTTTGTGCCCCATTATATTTGCACTCTTCATTGATGACATCGTTGGAAGCTTACCAGGAGGTGCGAGATTTGCAGGGTTAACTTCGAAGGTTCTTTTGCACGCCGACGATTTAGTCATTTTAGCTGAAGAACCGAAAACATTCCAGCTAATGATCAATAAACTGGCCAAGTACTGCAGACTATGGGACCTACAGATTAACACTGCCAAATCTAAGGTCATGGTATTTGCCAAAAATCTCCGGAAACGAGTTGAGAATGAATTTTGGTTCTTAATAACGAGGAACTTGTTCAAGAATACAAATATTTGGGATTGACTTTCACTTCAAATCTGAAATGGAATAATCACATCAATACAAAATGTTCTGCAACGAAAATCACCATAAATACGATGTGGGAGAAGTTCTACGGAAACACAAAAATTTGCACTTCAGCCAAATACAGAGTGTTTGATTCCACCGTAAATGCATGCCTGTGCTACGGGAGTGAGATTTATGGTTGCACGCCAGTATTTCAAGAGGAGGTGCTAGCAAAAAGTTAGGCGGCTAAACGTCTCTCCGCATGTAAAATGGTCAACGGCGTTCAAAGCCATTTCCTCAATTATCACAAAGTCAAAACTAGTGATCCACTGCCGCAATTAACTAAGATTGCTAAGCGAATGGAACTTAGTCACCCTAATCTGGGTCCCAGGACATAGTGATATACAAGAAAATGAAATTGTAGACGAACTGGCCAAATCCGGATCATCACTTGAACCGAGCCAAATCGTTTCCGGGATATTTGTGCCACTGGCGCAAGAAAATTTAAGAATTCAACAAACTTTCCTCAAAACTGCAAACGTCAGATGGTCAGGAATTGACAGCTGTCGGGTTTTCATGAAATCTTTGGACAGAAATCTCTAAAGAAAAAACAGATTATTTACTATGGCTTAACAGACCTCAACTGTCCCTCCTAATGAGCATCCTAACGGGTCACAACTCAATGGGAACCCACATGACCAGAATCGTCATCAGCACATCTGATTTATGTAGATGCCCCAGCCTAGCAAGAGCAAGGAAATAAGCCCTCGGAGGTTACTTTTTCGACGAACTGGGTGATGTCTCGACTAAGCCACTTAAACATATCGTCAAATTTATTCAAAGGTCAGGATGGTTTAAGGAGGCCCCTCAAACTCAAGCTTAAATGCTCCAATTTACTCCCCAACTTAAATTCCTTCCTACCCTGGGGACCGCAATGGATCCATTGAGATCCAAGTGAGGTGAGGCGGCTTGCCGTTTCACCACCCCTTCTAATTTAACCTAACCTAACCCGCAATTCCGTCTGTCTGTAGAACGATCTACAGCCTAAACGGCTGAAACGATTTTATTCAAACTTGGTACTTAAGCGTTTTAGGTGATTCTCTCAAATAGATTCTTAAATCGTTTATTAGCACCAAAATAACAGTACTTGCCATATAATTTCTTCTACCACCTTAATTATCTCGAAAAAAGGCTCTAATGATTTTGATAAAAAAAGTGTGTGTGCACTTGTTTAGCTATAGTCTACATGTTGGTCAAGAATGTTAGATAATGTATTCTGTTATAAACGGTAGCTGCCATACAACCATTTTATTGATTTTTGACTTTCTCAAAGACGGCTCTACAGATTTCGATCAAAATTTTTATTTGCAGGTCCTTTGAATTATTATAAATAATACTGCTGAGTTTTTGGTTCTTAGTTTTTGTTATTAAACATTTCAATTTGACAAATTTGACCAATTTTTCTTAGAAAAAAAAAAATTAAAGAAATTTTGATACAAAAAATAATGTAAAAACGACTTTAAAAATATATTTAGCCGTTTCTTTTAAGAATCTTTTGCATATGATGTGATCGCACATAAGAGCAAGTACGTGCGATCCAGTGGTTCATTTTTTTACTAACTCATACAGTCGCATTCTAATCTAATAATAGATACTAAAGAATAAAATGCACCACTGGTTTGCACGTACTTGCTCTTATTTTCGATCATATCTTAGGCTAAATTACTTAATTTTACTTAATTTTTATATACAAAATTTATTAATTTTAATAATCTATTAATATTTAATATTTCTTTTTTTTTTTTTAATTTTATAATCTCAGAAAAATTTGTCCATCCGTTTTCGAAATATTGAATTTTCAAACACAATATTTATTAATTTTTTCAAACATGCAACAAATATTTTTCGAAAATTTTGGTATGCAGTTTTATTTAGAATTCGAAGGATCTCTATATAAAAATTTTGATTGAAATCCGTGGGACCGCTTACGAGAAAGTCGAAAATCCAAAAAAAAAACTGGTTGTATGGCAGGTAACGTTAATAACAAAATATGTAAACAATTTTTTGGACCAAAATGCAGGCTACACTTAAAGTAGTACACAGATTTTTTTAATCAAAATCGTTGCAGTTGTTTTCGAGATAATTAAGATTGTACAAAATTTCAAGTAGTGGTATAGCAAGTATCTACCGCTATGTTTAGTTCGAAAAAAAAAACGATTCAAAAATCAATTTTGTAATCTAAAACGGTTATGACAAGTTTAAAGAAAATCGCTTTTGTCAATTAGGCTGTAGATCGATCTACAGACGGACAGAATTGCTGGATCTCATTTTTTGGTGTTTTCTATCATCGTAATATAAAGTTTGAATTTAATTTCGATGTCGTTTTTTTTCCAACAGCAATACTTGCCATGATACAGTACGTATATCGCAAGTAAAAAATGCTAGTAATGTCTCCCTAAAGAGAATTTCTAGAATATCGACTTAAAATGTAGTCTTTTTTAAATCAAGGAAATCAAACACAATGATGTGCTATGAGTTGCTTAAAAGCTAATATTTCATATATTGTATATTTTATAAATCAAATTGTATAAATACTTGTTCATTTTAAATTTTAAATTTAAAAGTTGTGTTCCAAGTTCATTATTTTAACTATAAATTTCATTAACCTAAATAAAGCTATAGTGCATAATTGTGCACACATACTTATGTATATTATTTATTGATTTTTAATAATTTTATTTTCATTTTAAGTAAATTTTTCAGAAATTGTAATATAATTTTCTCCCTTGTTATTAGGAATTTTTCCACGAATCACCCCAAATCAAACTCCAGTTGACAAGGACAAATTAGAAATTCATATTCTTTCGTTGATGCAAATATTATTAATGCAATATTTTGATGCTAATTTTGAACAACAAATTAATTTGAATTTTGTATTAAATGTACGTTGCTTCAGACTACCAAATGAAACAGACAGAATATTAAAAACACATTCATAGACATTCAATTCGAATATCGAAAGCATTACAAAATTAATTTTCTTTTCTTAAAATATAATACCTCGCTCTCCCTAAAAGGATATTAAAATCAATGGCGCAAAATTTTAAACAGTCCTAGTTTAGATAATAAACCCAACTCTAGTTAAATCAGTCGTTTAGTTACCAGCTCTTGTTTAACCTTATCTTAATTTTAAACACACTAAACAACTCTTCTAATTAAAGTAGATCTTTAGGGCTACGTTAGTCAAACTTAAGTTGAACACACTTTATTTTCACAGATGGAGTAATGAAACAGAACGAAAATTAAACATAAGCACAAACAATATATTCATATATTTATAAAAAAAAGACTCGCTATACATTTGTAGGTATTATTTTATAATTTTTCCCACCGAATATAATCAAAGTTTTGTTTCTTCAAATCGATATCTTCAATAAAACTCAAGCTTCTCGAACTTTATATATTTTTCACTTTCTAAAAATCAAAACCATTTATCTTTCATTTTTACTTGCGATTTTATGTAATAAAAGGCAAGTTATGCATTCGTCGAAAAAAAAAAAGTTTTGAGATAACAACCAAACATGACATAAGAATGATATCGAAGACGGAAAAACATGGTCTAAAAATTCTGTCCGTCTGCCTGTATGTATGTATAGACACCCACAGCCGAAACGGATGGGACGAATTGCTTCAAACTTGGTATATAGGTATTTATGTAGAGCTTTTAGGTATTGTACAGAGGGAACATTTTTTTAGCTCTAAAAATAACGGTACCTTTACCTTTCATATAACATATAATATTGATGTAAACTGCTCATTACATTTTTTTTTTCAAAAATTATAGTTATATGTATTTGCTGAATACCTATGAATTGGCGCTTTTGATTTTTTTTAATGTTTTCAACAAGTTTAAAAAAAAAACTTATATATTCGAATTTATCCAAGAAATAAAATGGATTACTTGTTTTTGAGCTCAAATTAGTTTAATTATTTATTTCAGAATTTTGAATTATTTTTTCTTCGATTAAACCGATTTTATCTTTTGTTTTTAATTTTATACTATTAAATATTTAAGATTGCCATACCAATTTGTTTAAAAAAAATTAAAGATATTTTGCATGTATAAAAAATTAAGTAAAACACGCATTTAAAAATAAATTTAGTTATTTAATAGAAATCTTTTACATCATACGATGTGATCGAACATAAGAGCAAGTTCGTGCGAACCAGTCGTGCATTTTATTTGTTATGAAATGACAGGCTTCAACTGTAAGAAGTAGAGGAAGTACGTCCAAAATGACATATACGGACAAAATGACATACTGCTCTTATCTTGAAACCTACAATACTTATACAATCCGCTCCAATGTCACCAGTTGGCTTTGCTGATTTGTTAAAACCTTTGAAAATGCTGCCTCATATGACAGCCATGTGTAGTCGCAAAAAAAAAAACAAACATTATTTAAGAAGAAAATAATTTTTTATTGGTTCTGGATAGTTTTTTTTTTATTTTGGCGAGTTTATGCAGTTTTCAGTTAGTTTTAATGACCGTATTTATAGTTCACGACAAAATTAATAATATAAACTCACAATTGACCATAACAGCAGAGTTTTATGGAATTTATTAACAAAATTTTGTCAAAACTATGGTATGGACAAAATGACATACCTTCGGACGCGAATATTGTTTCAATCTAACGAACAATTATGCCTCATAATTATAAAAGGACAACGGATCGTCAGTCCTGCAGAGTTGACTCGATGGAGAAGGCCATTGAAGCTGTAAAGGACAACAAAATGGCGTGGCTTTTATGATCTAAGATGTTTGGTGTCCTACAAGCTACCTAAAAAGACGCAATGACTAAGAATACAAATTTAAGTCCCAAAACTAAAGGACTGGAAAGATATAATCTTACATTCCCGCCTGATGTTGAAAGACATTTGGCTGAGTTAAGTTCTAAGAAGATCGCTTTTTTGGTTTTAGTCGCGCAGGTGTTCAAGAAAAACTTGATTACGCTGCATAAAATGCAATTATTGGGCTTATGCATCTTGGTCTTACGTGCCAAAAAACACCAAGAATATCATTTGCTAATTATGTATGTAATATGAATAATTAATTAATTTATTTTAGAAAAATGAAACTTGTTAATTACTATAGACCTACCATAGATATGCTATATGTTATTGTGTCCATATGAAATAGTTTTTAATAACGATTTTTTCAATTGTTTGCACTTATATTTTAAACTGAAAAATTATTTTAAAATGTGTGCAATAGATAGATAGATATTTTATTATTGTTTCGAAAAGAAGAATTACATAGTTAACAATATTTTAAAGTCATTGCATAGCACAGAGATATGATAACAAGTTGTATCTTACTACTGAAAAATCAATATTAGGTTTCTGAAAAGCTTACGTTTTAATATTTATAAAATCGAAGGAAAAAGATTACTAAAACCTTCATTTGAGATTTGTTTATAATTACATATATCACAGGAAAAGCTTAAATCTAATAATAACTGAATACTTATTCAGAAGTAAATGAATAGGTACATAAATAAATAAATCAATAAATATATAAATAAATGTGTATAAGAACATAATAAAATATATAAATACATTAACAAACAAGGAAATAAATACATAAATAAATTAATTAATAAATAAGTAAATAAATAAATAAATAAATATATATATATATTTAAGAAAAAATTAAATATATAAATAAATAAATAAACAAACAAGCAAATAAATAAATAAATAAGTAAACAAGCAAGTAATAAAATAAATAAACAAACAAATAAGTAAATTATCATATGAGAGATACAGTAAATAAATATGTAAATATAGAGTAAATTATAAATAAATAAGTAAAACAAAATACACAAATAAATAAGTTAAACTATCAAAAGCAATAATCAAGAAAGGAAACAATAATGATACCTAGTATATATATTTTTGATATTATTAACATTTTTTTTGTTGCTTAATATTTTTTTTTTTTTTTTTTAATTAGGCTTTTTTTTGTGTTAAATTAGGTTTCTTATAAGAGTGTTTTCACTTGATTCACATTTTCTAAAAAAAATTTCATTGAGAACTTCAATTTTTCTGTGTATTTTTAACGCGTTTGCTCTTTCGTGTAACTCCTGAGTTGAAAAATGCCATGCGACCTTTAGGATCATTTTTAAAATTTTATTTTGTAAGATTTGTAATTTTTTCTTATGCATTTCAGCACAGTTTCTCCAAACGGGTGATCCATATAATATTATCGTTTGAAAAACGACCTTAAAAATGATTAATTTGTTGTATTTACTTAATAACGACTTCCGGTTGATAAGCGGGTATAACAGTTTAATACCAATATTTATTTTATTCGTTGTCATTAGTGTGTGTTCCTTAAAGGACAACTTCTTGTCTAAGTAGACACCTAAGTACTTAACAGAGTTGACCCATGGGATATCACAGTTATTTATATTTAAATTGCTGCTGGGTAAAGAGCAATCCTTTTTTTTTCTAGTGAAAAAGATAGCTTGACTCTTTCCAGCATTTATTTTAATTCTCCAATGTTTATAATATTCGAAAATAACGACAAGAGCATTTTGAATATTGTTCATTATATTCGAAGGATGTTCATCGGATGAGTATATCGCAATGTCATCTGCGTACATTCCAAAATCACAACTTTGTAGGACTGGGAAGTCCGATGTAAATATATTAAATAGGGTGGGTGATAAAACAGATCCTTGGGGAACGCCCGCAGGGATAATTTTCGAGACGGAACTTATTCCTTTGACTGAAACTATGAGTTTTCTATCACTCAAAAAACTTTGAATAAGCTTAATTAAATAAGCTGGACATTCATTCATAATAAGCTTGTGTATGAGTTCATGATGCCATACTGTATCAAAAGCTTTTTCTACATCTAGTAGAACTAGTCCAGTAGATTTTTTTTTGGTTGAATTTTTCTTTTACATGTCTGCAGATTCTAAGAACCTGATGCGACGTATGCAATGTAATGTGTGCAATGAATTGAAATATGACATAATAAACACGATAAATACCCTAATTTAATATTTGTTAATGAAATAGCTAACAGTATGTCATTTTGGACGTACTTCCCCTATAATTTAAGAAGATAAAGAGCGTTTTTCTCTGTTTAAAGTTAGATGACCTCTTTAAAGTTAAAGTATACTTTGTGTCGTTTAAAATTTTCAAAAAGCCAACCACTATTTTAAATCTCATTTAGACTAGGGTTTAAATTTTTAAAATTTTGCGCTAATAGTTTTATTTTTAATTATTTCACTTCAGGGATGAAAAAATCACAAAAATCGTTTTCTATTGAGCAGCCCCCCAATCCAATATAATTAGTCGGAAGCATCAATAAGACGATAATATAGTTTCTGTAACACATCCTGTATTATTGTTTTGTGCCGCCGCCAACATGTCGCTAATTCATCATTCATTAGCAAGTGCAGTCAGTATTCCCCCATCAGAGTATAAACATTTTTAAGTGCAGTGCAGATGATGTTGATAAAATCTGTCACCACCACCGACACTGTGACATTATTCTCACTTAATATGGCGCATCATCAGTTACTGTATGTGGCACCATTCACACCTCTGAAATACCCTCAATAGCTTCATTATGAACAACTATATTTGCAGCCAAATCGGGAACATATTTATATCGGTGGTCTCTTTTTGTGCGAATCTAGAGAAGTCAAAACACTACTCAAACTCACCTCCAGGCTCCCCCAGGCGCTGTTGAAGTTAACGAAACATGAATTTTAAACCCCTTTGCTGCTTGGCTTGGCTGCTGTTTAAATCGATTTGATAAGCTGTCGAAGTGCATGTTATAAAAAAGAATATCACGTCAGGCCCGAGAAGTAGAAACTTACCAAAATACAAACTGACTTTATTTAGAGTAAATATAATAATTATGGATAATTAGTAAAATTTTTTAAATTATTATAACCCAGGATTGTCAGTGAATGCCTTATGACAGTTTTAGGTGTTTCATTGTCAACTAATTGCTATGCGATGAGTTATTTTACGGGCATAATGGCAATTAAGATTTTCGTTGTGAAATCGATTTTTGCACCAACAGGAATAATTCTTCAAAGTTGAGAAATTATTTGCTAGCAATTTTCCATTATTGATTAAATACAAAAGAATCAATTTGAATTAGTAGGAAACACGAAAATATTGATCTGGGAAATTGGGTGTTTTATCAATTTTTCCTATAATTAATAAGCAATCATAACTAGGTACATAATATTGACTTTATTATTATTTTATACCAAATAATGATTGCCTGATTGATGTAAACCAGATCCCAAGAACTTTGAGTGCCTATTGTGCTGAAGAGCTAATAAATCAGCAAATGTTACATATTCTAGTTTGAAAAATGCACAATAGTTTTTTGATTAATTTTTACTTGCGATTATAGGCAAGTTCTGCATTCGTCGCAAAAAAAAGATTTGAGATAACTATCAACCATGACATTGATAGCGAAGACGGAAAAAGATGGTCTAAAAATTGTGTCCGTCTGTATGTCTGCCAGACTGTCTGTCTGCCAGTCTGTCTGTATGTATAGACACCTACAGCCCAAAACGGGTGGTCCTAATTTCTTCAAACTTGGTATGTAGAGTTTTTTCGTTATTGTACATAGAGGAAATTGATTTTTTTTTTTAATAAAAAAATAAGCCTACTTTTTGATTAAAAAATAAGCCTACTTTTTTCAAAAACGGCTCTAACGATTTTGATTTTAAAAAATTCAGTGCAGCTTTTTTAGGTACGACCGATCATATGGTTGAAAAAAATTAAATTAAAAAATTTCTAAAAACGGTAATTTCCTAGAACCGTTTTTTTGCTTTCGACTTTCTCATAAATGTATTAACCGATTCTTTTGAAATTTCGCACATACCTACATATATGTATATGTAGGTGTGTGGAGCCCAATTTATTCTGCATACCGATATTTTTAATTAATATTTTTTTTATTTTTAAAAGCATTTAAAAATAAAATGCACAATTGGATCGCACGTACTTGCTATATGTTCGATTACATTATATGCAAAATATTCTTAATAGAAACGGCTGTATTTTTAAAGTCGTTTTTCACTTAATTTTTTTTATATCAAAATTCCAAAAGTTTTTCTAAAAGAAATTGGTATGAAAACTTTAAATATTCAATAATATAAATTCAAAGACAAAATTTCTGAAAAAATCGTCAACCCCGTTTTCGAAACATTGAATTTTCAAAAAAAATTTTTTTTTTCAAAAATCTAAAAAAAATATTTTTCGAAAGTTTTGAAATGCAGTATTAGAATTTTATTTAGAATTTGAACGAGCTCTTGTATAAACATTTTGATCGAAATCCGTTGAGCCGCTTATGAGAAAGCCGAAATTAAATAAAATGGTTGTATGGCAGGTACCGTTAAAAACAATTAAAATATTAAAAAACATTTAGTACACACCAATTTGAATCAAAACCGTTAAAACCGTTTTCGAGATAATTAAGATGGTAGAAAAATTTTACTGGCAAGTACCGTTATTTTTGGGTCTAAAACAACGATTCAAAAATTTGTACAATCTCCTAAAACGCTTAAATACCAAGTTTGGAGAAAATTGCTTCAGCCGATTATGCTGTAGAGAGTTGTACAGACAGACAGACAGAGTGACGGAATTGCGGGACCCACTTTTTTGGTGTTCTCTATCATCGTAATGTCAATTTTCATTAAAATCTCGAGTTCGATTTATTTTCAAATGCAAAACTTGCCCTATAGTACCTACATACATACGAGTATATCGCAAGTAAAAAAAATTGTATGTATTTTAAGAACTGCTCATTAATTTTTTTTTCAAAAATTATAGTTATATGTATTTTAGTGTTGAACTTATAAATTGGCGTTTTTGAATATTTTTTTGAAATATGTTTTCAAAAAGTAAAAAAAAAAACTTTTTCTCAAAAACCGCTCCACAGATTTATATTTTTTTTCTCATAAATTCAAATTTATCCAAGAAATAAAATGGCGTCCTTTATTTTGGCTCAAATTAGTTTAAGTTTTTATCTCAGAATTTTAAATTATTTTTTCTTTGATTAAACCGATTTAATTTTTTGTTTTTAATAATAAATATTTAAGATTGCCATACCAATTTGTTTTAGGAAATAATTGAAGATATTTTGTATATATAAAAAATTAAGTAAAAAACGCCTTTACAAATAAATTTAGATTTTTAATAGAAATCTTTTACATACGATGTGAAAGAACATAAGATCAAGTTCGTGCGACCCAGTCGTGCATTTTATTTGTCTTTTCTGTTAGTTTTTTTTATTTATTTATTGATGCTTATTTTTTGTTGTTTATTTATATATTTATTTATTTATTTTTATTTATTAATCTGTATTTATGTGCTTGACTGCTATTTTGTCGTGTGGGTTCGATCCCCACGCTAGGCAGTATTCTTTTCTATACCTTCAATTTTAATTGGATGCCGCCCGTGGTTTAAAATGAGATAGTATTCCGAATTCTTAAATCCACCTTGCCAATAAAAATTCTTTCCTATCTCTCAATTCCTTATAACTAGTGCCGTGCAATTCTGGTTGTATTTAAAAGACTTTAGGTCTTACCGCTATATAGTTAAAATTATTACTTATTTATTTTTTTGTATTTATTTATTTATGTTTTTTTTTTGTTTATTTTTTTTTTGTTTTTTATTTATGTTTGTTTTTTTTTTTTAATTTTTTATTTTGTTTTATTTTTCACTTTTTTTTATTTTTGTTGTTTGTTCTTTTTGTATTTTTATTTTTTTCGTTATTTTATATTTCATTTTGTTTACTATAATTTTATTTAACAACCTGAATTTTACTTATTTAATGTGCATAAAAAAGTAAAAATTTAATAAATAATTAATTGCGTAACATGTGAAATTACATTGCTACCGAAAACGAAAAAAAAATATTCTTTCACAGCTGTTTTTAACTCAATGAAAACTCATGGTTTTATTCGATTTCTTTGGTTTCCAATATGTCAGTGCAAGATTATCTTAGTGTCGGTGTTAACTTCGAATTAAATCCCGAAACATATTTTATTTTGAATCCTTAGTTATCGTCGCGTTAACTCCGTGACTTTGGTGTGTTACATCTGGATAAACTAAATAGACAGTCTTGACATATGCGGCACTCATTTTTTTTTGAAAAATAAAA
The DNA here is from genome assembly GCA_910595825.1 of Philhelius pedissequus. Taxonomy (NCBI): domain Eukaryota; kingdom Metazoa; phylum Arthropoda; class Insecta; order Diptera; family Syrphidae; genus Philhelius; species Philhelius pedissequus. The sequence goes on along the minus strand of OU343161.1, from coordinate 200,116,945 downwards.
GCTAAATTTACATTTGACTGAAAAATATTTTGAGTGAAAATGGTGTTAGATTTTGTTGCGAAATTAACCAACTCTAATTAAATTCATATTTAACTTTTGCGCCATTTGTAGAAATATGGTTCCACCTCGATACTATAACTAAACCATTTCGGTGGATTAATAACTCAACCATAATCCTAATTTATTTCGCGCGAAATATTTGGATCCTAATCTCCAGTTCTTGAACGTCATTCATTCGTTGGCATATTCTCATAATTGAAAATTTTTATTCTTAACATAGCTATTAATTCAAAAATGCATCTCGTCGTTAAATACGATTTTTCGACAAATAAAAGTTTTTCACTAACAAATGCGTGTAAATCTTGATATTTTGGCATCACTGAATATTAATAATAATAACAACAACATACTTAGCAGACACCACCAAAAAAGATGGCCGCCACTGACTGCCAACATCGACACATGGGGTGGGTGTTTCCATTGGTAAAATAATTCAATTTTATTTTTAATCTGGATTATTTTTGCAGGGTACTCAATCTGTATAATCAAAACGATCGAAGTATGGATACCTGCCTTTAACGCATCTATATGGGGAAAGATAAAAATACTCGTATAGGCATAGTAAAAAGGACATCGTTTGATCGTTTTCTTTTTACAGAATAAATACCCAAATCAAAATTTGTCTGCAGGCTTACTCTTCCTTGTACCAATAAAATATCCAGCTATCCGTTTGATGTTTTGCAAGATTGTCAAACTAAAAAAACACATCCTTTATCATTTGTAACATTTTAAGTGTTTACTTTCTTGAAACAGTACTGATTTTAAAATTCAATAAAGCATAGCAGCTACAAAAATCTAGCATCACAGACATGACATTAAACAAGTTTAATTTAAAAAAAATCCATTTACAATCGTGTTCAATTGGCCGAGAAAAAATCAAAATCCAGATTGAAATCTTGATTTACCAATAATTATTTTAATAACGCACAAAAAAGTTTTCTTCTTTTAAAGCATATTTTTCGGAACAACCTTGATCAAATTACAAGGAGAAAAATGATTTACACCAACCAAAACGTTACGATTGGTTAAATCAAAATCCAAAGATTTTTTTTTGTTTGTTCATCCTAAGATGAATGATGTTTTTTTTATTTAATAAAAAAAATAAGCTTGAATAATTGAAACATTTTCCTTTTAATTCATCAAATAAAATACCAGAAGAAGAAGAAGCATTGTCGAATTCTATAAACGTGTCAATTTAAAAAGGAAAAAAATCACTTGTAAACAAACATTCGAGATGATGCTTCGATTTTCGCTTGAAGCCAAAGAGCTTCATCGTTTTTAGGACAACAAACTTCAATTAAGGACACAGTTACATGAAAAAACGTTTTAAATCAAGTGTTTGTAAATAGAGAAAAAAAAATACTCTTACTCTCATCATACATCGTCATCGTCACTCTCGTTAACTCAGGGTTGTTATATGATGTGTAGGTGTTGTTGGGTTGGATACGATAATTTGCTTTTACTAAATAAATTATTTTTTAAAAAATACGCCATTTTTTCGATGAAAAACAATGCATAACTTTTCAATGATTTCTTATACAGTCACTTAGGAAAGTCTACATACATAACATATATTTATATAGTTCTTAAAAAAAATTTTTTTTTAATAAAAATTGTTATCAAATGGTTATTCTTATTTCTTCTTCAGTGTGTTAGCGAAGAAGTTAGCTTAAAAATGTCAAAAAGCAGACATTTTATTTTAATAATGACATACATATACCACTTATGCCTGTTTGCTAATATTTTTGTAATGTTAATTTTTTTCATCCACAAACGACTTAATGCCACACCTTCATTAGAAGAATTTATTTCGGACATGTCAGACATTAGCCGTGTTCTTTTGACAAAACCTATCCGCAGCAAAGCTGAATTAAAAATACAAGAACCTGCTATCGATAAAAATAAAAGCAAAATTCCGTTTTTGGATATATTTGTGACATTTATTCTAGTATCGAATGATATTATATTGTTTAGTTGGTAGTTCCAATGACTTTGTTGAATCTCGTAGTTCGTAGAGTTGTTGGTTCTATTAATGTCTACGTTTACCCATTTATTAGATAAGTTATCTTCGATACTAAGCTATACGAATATATTTGTGAACGATCGGGATATGTTAATAAAAGCAGTCAAAAATTAATAATTTTTGGTTAAGTGTTAAAACAAATTGTGTCACACCTATTCACGTACAGGAAATAAAAATTACTAACGCTAAAAGTATCTTCTATTTTTATTTTTCTTGCTTTATAAATCATATTTTCACCATATTTTCAGTAAAAGATAAAGTTATCTTATTCGTGCGAAATTGTTAGATCAAATATATTTCAAATATGTTTGAGTAGCTTTGTGTCAGCTGCTGTCTGTCTGATTCCCTGAAAATGAACTAACTATAACTTGAGCAGCTCTCCTTACCAAAGCTCTTAAATTGGAATAGCACCACTGTTACCACTGGGACTCATTTGAGCCAAAAGGGACTCATTTTTTTTAGGTTGGCTCAGGGACTCATTTTTTTGTAGATTTGGCTCATTGTTTTAAGAACGAGTCAATTTATAGTTAAAACTTTTTTATTAAATTTTGCTGAAAATATTTTAAAAAGATTGAATAGTCTGAACTACGCTTCTATTTTCCTTCCTTCTTTTTTCCGGAAAATTAAGATACGCATTGGAGACCCTTTTTTTGAGAAAATTTCTAACTTTAATATGAAATTGCTGACGTTTCCTCAAAGTTCTGCAGACAATTTTAAGATCTCAGCTAATCAAAACAAAAAAGTTTAATAGATTTAAATTAGAAACTGTTGAAGCAATTATGTTTGCAAAGGAGTTATATGCCTCAACCGATAAAGTTTGGACTTCTGATCAAAAACTATGCTTTTGTTTATTTGTTTTCTTACTTTTGTCTTATTACTGAATTGTTCCTTTTTATTAACTTTTTAAAAAATGTGTTCTTAAGACTTTTTAAATTTTTAATCATAATATTTTAGTATATTATCGAAAATACATCGTTTTTTTTGCGATATAAGTATTACATGTATGTGATTTATTTAAATTCAATTAATTTAATAGTATCTGTTTATAGTCAAGAAAAATAAGATATTCACTTTGAAACAAATTCCGATAAAACTGAATTTTGGTGGAACTGGAGAACTTCATTTTTATCTCCTAAGCATTTTATTTTTTAAAAAGTACCCTAAATTTGCAGTGGGGCAAAAAATCTTAGAGGGGGAAGGTTTTTTTTTTGAAAAAAGTAGTTGGTACACATTGCAGATAATGTCCTTCTACACAAAAAAGATTCAGACACTTTTTATCGTACAATTGATAGATTTGGAGAAAAATGGTGGAAAACATGTTGGTTTAGTACATATATTTTTTTCAAAAAAATGTCATGAATGCATTGTTTTTGAGTGGTGAAATTTTTTGTTTTTAGTTATGTTTGGAAAACGAAAGTATTATTTTTTCAAAGTACATGTTTTAGTTATTAAAAAAGGTATTATTATAAATTTAAAAGAGATTTTTATTGGAACTCATTAAAAATTAAACCTGTGGTAACACTGATTGAAATATTATTAAGATTTCTTCTAAGAATTCTTGATTTTTTTATATCACAAATTGGAAATTTTCAGATTTAATTTCATCTGCCGGAAAAAGGGTGATATTTTAGAGCTTTTCACCGAAACTTGACAAAAAATACCTACATTTTAAATATTTCAAAATATAGCTAGCCTATGGCCTAGTCAGAAAATGTCAAATTTTATTGATGGAGAGTCCTTAGGATCTTCACTCTAAAATTCATGTTAAACCATATTTTCACGATCTTACGTCATTTGGAATTCAGATTCGAGTTTTTTTCAGTGTTTATTGGTTTGCGACGTTAATTTTTTTTTTATCAAAACACGATTATTTACCACCCCAATTGCGAGATGTTAAAAGTCGATTTCTGTCCATATTTTATAGAACTAATTTTTAATTAACCTCTCTACTCCAACTCGATCTTTGAACCGCATATAAACGAAGTTAAAAAAATAGTTAATAGTTAAATAATGAATGTGATCACTTTTGCATGGAAGCACATTGCGAACATACCCCTTCATTGCCATATTCACCACACCGATGTGGAAAATTCAACTTTTTGATATCATTTCTTACTTCTTCATTATGTATTCCATTCTATTTGGATCTTTTAATTCAAGATTAAATGTTCGTATATGCCTTTAATCCGAAGAAATAAAAACAAATCAATTGTTAATTTTTTGCATTTAGTTATTTGAAACATGGTCGATAATACCAACTTACAGCCGATTTTTCAATCTCCAGATAATGAGCCAGTTAGTTGCCAGAGGAATAATCTTACTTGACTGTTAAACAACCGCATACCAATATTGCATTTTTTAATCAAGAAAAAACAATCTATAGAATATTTTAATTTGAACAACACTTTCATTTCGAGTATCGAACTTTTCATAGAAATTAATTTTTGTTTAATACTATGTTCCCACCAAAACGAAATCCGAGATTTCAACACGAAGCTCTCGAGATTTCAAATTGGTATTCACACCGCCTAATCCACGATTTCGTCTCACAAAAGGTACAAACAACAACCATTTTTGCTTATCTAATGCCGTATTTACACGACTGCTAAGTTCGCAGTATTTACTGCCAAAATACTGATGTCATTAATTTAATTAACGACATTCGTTTACACGAAGCTAAAATAATGACAGATAAAAAATACTGCCAACTGGCAGTAAAGAATGAGCAAGTTCATTCTTTCTTACAAATTGTCATTATTTGAAAAATGTTGTCAGTACTGAATTTACACGATGTCAGTATAATGCCACAACTTATCGAAAATTCTGGTAAGCAGTTTTTTAATGACAAATATACTGCCACATTTTCGACCATTTACGCGACAAGCAAAATAATGACAAGATTTTGACAATAATACTGCCGATTTTGCAGTCATGTAAATCCGGCATCAATGGATCACACCATCAACCCACGCCACGCTGTCAAATACAAATTCTAACTCTCTTTTTTTATCTCCTTATCGTTAGAGTAAAAGAGCGTAATTTGCACATAAAAAGCTTTTCAACTAAGTATGCTGAAGTTTAAAATGGACTAGTTCACTATGAATGGCCCGCATCGGCAATTGGATTTCATTGTGTTTTCAACGAAATCTCGGATTTCGAAATCCCAAAACTATATGGTGAAATGCGTAGATTTGAACTGAAATCTATGAAATCCGAGATTTTGCTTCGGTGGGAACATAGACTAACGTTTATTTGAAAGCAATAAGTTTTTAAAATGTTTTTGACATCGAAAATAGCTATTTATTTTTTTCCGGTCTAAAATGAGCAGATAACTTTATTCCTAGGATTAAGCTGTAACTGACTGTTGAAAAACTGATGTTTGCTCTATCTTGAGAATATGTACTAACTGACTGCTTAGCTGTCTATTGAAAAATTGGCCTTTAAAAATATAAAAAAATCAGGCCGCTGGCTAGGGATATTAAGTATCAGGATTAGACGGGAAGGTTGGTACTTCCCTGTAGAAGTCATCCGCAGCAAAAAATAAAATAGGAACAATGTCGAGTTTTTTGAGGTAAAATTTTTAATTTTGTAGAGGTATTTTAATCCATTTAAATCGGAGCCATTCCTCTATCGATTTTGACAGTTCTTGGCAACAAACTATATTATTACATCTCGATAATATTTTTTTCAAAGTATCATCTAAAAGTCTTAAAGTCGCATTTTCCCGAGGAGGAAACAAAGCCTGAAAAATGAGCGATTTTTATTCCAACGACATGCATACATTAATTGTACGTATTCTTCTCTGGATTTTCGCATTTCGCCTATCTGAGTATAAGTACATACATATGTATTCTAACGCGTATACAATATTTGGTAAAAAAAAAACTTGTGAATATCATAAATTATAAAAAAATATTTATTTATATTTATTTAAAAAAAATATATTTCTTCTAGCGAAAACCGAAACGAAACCACCGACAACGCCGACACTCTCAGCGAATTTCGGTACAAGAAGTACGGTCTCGTCTCTGGTGCTTGAAATGTAGTCTCGTCTCGGAGACAGATGCCAAGTCCGAAGCTTAGATTTTTACTTGCGATAGGTACTATAGGGCAAGTTTTGCATTTGAAAAAAAAATCGAACTCGAGATTTTAATCAACGATGATAGAGAACACCAAAAAAGTGGGTCCGGCAATTCCGTCTGTCTGTCTGTGGAACGATCTACAGCGTAAATGGCTGAACCGATTTGGTTCAAACTTGGTGGTTAGGCGTTTTAGGTGATTGTGCAAAAAGATGTTTCAATCGTTGTTTTAGCCCCATAAATAACGGTACTTGCCATACAAATTTTTCTACCATATTAATTATCTCAAAAACGACTGTAACGATTTTAATAAAAATTGGCGTGTGTACAAACTTGCGCATGGTCTACATTTTGGCTGAAAAAAAATTGAAAGTATTTTGTTATTAACGGTACCTGCCATACAACCATTTTATTTATTTTCGACTTTCTCATAAACGACTCAACGGATTTCGATCAAAATTTGTACACAGGATCTCCTTCGAATTCTAAATAATACTGAATATCAAAATTAAAATTTTCAAAAAATTGTTTTTTTTTTTGATTTTCGAAAAAAAAAAAATATTTTTTTTTTGAAAATTCAATATTTCGAAAACAGGTGGGCGATTTTTTTCAGAATTTTTTTTTTTTGTGTGTTCGGACTTTGTGCCTGAACGTCTTAAATTAAATTTAATTTTTCGATCTAATGTTCGTTATTTCGGTTCTGTTCTTCAAATCTTATAACAACGCTGTCTTCACTTCAAATTTGTTAAACTAATAACTTGTTTGGCGTTTTTTTTCAAATATTTTTTTTTAAATTTTAATCCATTTAAAGTTAACGTGTGTATATACTGAAAGAATATTGGACTTTAATTTCAGAGCATGTACTTTGCTGCAAGTGCTAATCCTTACCTCTGTTCTTGTTAGAATGTCGAGTTTTTTCTTTAGAATCTGCCTTGTAAAATGTTTAAATATCAGTTGGAAGGAAAAAATATTGATTAAACTATTCCGTAGGAGCATATAGCCACACATACATGGCACGCTTTTTTGCTGTGTAGGTACACTGTTCTGCTCCGGAAGAGCTGAGTGTGAACCCAATAGATTGTATGTTGGGTACAATATACTTTAAACGCCATAGCTCTAATTATTCAATGACTGGTAGTGTTTCTTCCTCATTTGTTTGTGGTCTGATATGAATTTATGTTCATTGATTCTTAAGAAGGAAGGTAGATTCTACTGGTTAGTCTCGATTCTTAAAGCTGAACGGAGAGCAGACTGAATGTAATACCTAGTAGACCAACTCTGGTACATATGTATGTACGTATGTGAAGTTACAGAATATTCTTATATAAATGTGCCAACAAAATACTCATGCATATATTTACATATATATATGTCTGCATTGTGATGTAATCGATACTTTAATTAGATGAGAAGTAGGCTTATTAGAAAGGGTATAAGGGAGGTATAATATTATAACATTATAAGTAGGTATGAGATGGAGGGTGGCTAGCTGCTGGTGACAGCGGATTTCATTGAACAAAGTTACGATCATATAAGTTCAAAGAACCTGTCATAAAAGCAGCCGCGTTATAAGTAGGTATTGTTTTTTCTGTTTTTTCTTCTCCTACCAAAACACCGTTAATCGAAACTTGGTGTAAACTTATGAGAAAAAAAAATATATACATATATCGATTAAAGATACATTGGAATAGAAGCATTAGGATGGTGAATTTTAGGATAATAATTTTAAAAATATTTTTCGTATAATTGACAGTTGAAGTTCAAAGCGTATTCCTTTGTTTTTGTTTAAACACACCACTGGTCCGCTTAGGCAATAGTGCTGGCGAAATTATTTTTTTCGGGTAAAGTTATAATGCATAATTTAATGAAGAGAATATTTAGAGCGCTACTAGATAATCGAACAAATTATTTCGTTTGGATGAGTGGTTTGGCTTGTAGCGAATCAAAGTCAATAGTTTTTACAGTGAGATGAACGATTTTTTGTTAATTTTTTTAATATATATAATTTATACAATAATAATAAAAAAAACAATCAATACTCCACAGCTTATACATTATTACTAAACATCTAATGCCTTACTGATAAGTAGGGTTCGGATTTTTATACACTTAAAATATAAAAATATGCACTTGAAATATTCGTTTAAAAATGCAAAATATGCACTAAAAATCAATTTAATTTAATTTCGGTTCAATTTAAAAACACATTTTCGTTCAATTTTTTCTATTTTTTATTTAATAAAATAATAACTTACAACTTAAATTAACATTAAATAAAAAAAACTCAGTTAAAGTAAATAATGGGTTATCCATTTTGCGGTTTCAAAAGTAAACGTAAATAAAACAGAATATTTTTTTTCATGATATTTCTTTTTTATTATAAAGTTTGAACGTTGACATTATGTGTAATACACAACGTCATTTAAATGACCACCACGCGAATTGTTGCAAGCATCGAATCTTTTGAGGCAATTTTCGTCCACTTTTTGACACATATTGGGCGGTATCTCAGCCATAACTTGACGAATGTTGGATTTCAAGTGCTCAAGAGTTAAAGGTTTATCTGCATAAACACGGTCTTTCGCGTAGCCCCCCCAAAAAAAGACCAACGGTGTCAAATCGCATGATATTGGTGGCCAGTTGATATCGCCAGGAAGAGAAATTACGCGGCCAGGAAATGTCTCTTGCAATAAAGCCATATTCGCTTGAGTTGTGTGGCATGTGGCACCGTCTTGTTGAAACCACATATTCTCCAAGTCGTATTCTTCAATAGCAGTCAAAAAAAGTCGGTTATCATATTGACCATAACGCTCCGAATTGACGGTGACAGTCGTTCCATCGTCGTTTTCGAAGAACTAAGGTCCAATCACACCTCCGCCAAAGAGCGCCCCAAACAGTGACTTTTTGTGGATGTAATGGCCTCTCTTCAATTACTTGAGGATTCTCAGAATCCCAAATACGACAATTTTGTTTATTAACATACCCACCGAGCGAGAAATGGGCTTCGTCGCTGAAGAAAATTTTGTTCGAAAAATCGCCGTCCACCGCCTGTTGTTCAAGCACCCATTCGACGTATCTACGACGTTGTGAATGGTCAGCTGGCTTCAGTTGTTGTGTGAGCTGGACTTTATATGGATTTAGGTGTAGATCCAAATGCAAAATACGCCATAATGTGCCGTAAGACAGTCTTAATTTCTGAGAACTACGAGGAATCGACACATTCGGGTCTTCGGCAACACTTTCACTTACAGCAGCGATATTTTCAGTGGTACGAGCGAAACAGGCCTTACAATATCTGTAACCAATCCAGTCTCTTCAAATTATTATTATTATAACGATTATGTAAACCATAATCTCCTCTTAAAACACGATATGTGGCTGTGGCAGAATCACTATTTTTGTAGAAGGTTTTAACAATTTGTATGCGTTGTGCGATAGTTAAGCGATCCATTTTCGTAAATGTCAGACTTTCAACTGAAAAAAAAAATTGGTTTAACAACTTAGTTTGACAGATGTCGAATTCTAGCCCTATACTTTTTAAACCGCAAAATGGATAACCCTTTATAAACAACTTAATTTTTTTAATAAAAAAAAATTTTAAATAACATATAATCCTTAATTGTTCTGATTTTGAAAAGTTTTATTTGAAGAAATCAACAATTATTTTTCTTAAAGTTCTCGAAATAAAAACGTTGCCGATTCGGTCTTAAGAATGCCTAATACAATAAAATAGATCGCTCAACTTCAACTGAAGTCAGTTGGGCATTTTTTTAAAGAACAAATCTAATCGATTGTAAAGTTCAAATAAAGTTAAAAGTGTGAATTTATTATTAAACTAATACTATGCAAAATATACATTTATATTAAAACTAGCGGACCAGTCGTACTTCGTCTCGCCCCAATTTAACGCCTTCAAATGAACTGCAGAGCTATAATAAAACACAAAAAGTTCAAATTTACCAATGTGATTTTTTTGAATGGACTAAAAATCAGTAGAGAGTGATATGATAAACAATGTTTTTCAATTTGTTTTCTGGCGACGCGACGGTTTCAAGCATGTATTAAATTCATTAGCAGCAGTTGATTTCGGGATGACGGAAAGCCTTCGACGAAAATCTCCACTGAGCAAAATCATATCCCCGCCAAATCATCTGGAACCACCTTGTAAATCCTTCATTGTTAGCTCAACTGCCTCCAAAGCTCGTTTATGCTCCATCGTGCATTCATCCCAAATTATGATTTTGCATTCTCGCATCAATTTCGATTTCGCCGAATTCTTGGTCATTGTGCATTATTGGCTTGTCAACCGTGAGGAAAATTCATCGGCAGCTTCAAAGCGGAATATGCAGTTCGACCGCCTTCAAACAGTGTGGTAGCAATGCCATATGATGAAACATGCAACTAAATTTGAGATCTTGGCCGAATTGTTGCTAGGATCAATTAATTGACGAATGTCTTGCATGTCCCACCGGGAGCACCGAGAAATTAAATGCGATTACGGAATCATATTCCAAAGCAGCGTGATTGAAGTCTACATTTACCGTTTTTCTTTTCCTAATAACTTTTTGTCGAATTTGTGGTGCAGTTTAAAGCTGTGCCATATGGGCACGTCTCCATTTATTTCCTCTGCACGTACCTATTGCGCTTGATTATCACGGACATTCTGATTAATTATTGCAAGACGTGTGCGTCGTGTAAGGCTAGATCGGAATCGGAGTAAACGTATTATTTAGAAATCGTTTTAATTTTTTTACAAAACACAAAAACGAGTTTTCACGCAACGGTCAAACCATGTGTAGTAAACGGAAAGTAGTTTATGGCTGAAATGACAAAAGCGAAATCAGGAATTATACGTTTTTGACAACGTTTTTTTTATATATATATTTGTTTATGTTTATTGTTTATGTTTATGTGTATTAGTTCATGAGATTTAACAATTTTAGTAAGCATTTTAAAATTTTAATAGCCATAAATCGAAAACCAATACACAAGAGCACATAGCGCACAAAGCTTAAAACCTTGTTTTCGACGATATCTTTCATAAAAAAAAATATATTGAAAATGGTCTAATGCCAACTGAGATCATTAGCGTCATACGTTTTTGACAACATTTTTTTTTATATATAAAGATATGCACACAAATATGCATATATGTAAGTAAAATATGCAAAATTATGCACTAACGATTGAATGCCATTTTAAAGGAAATTTCCTGATTCGTATACAGAATTCGTTGCCTTGCTTACAAGTTGTTCTAAACAAAAAATATGAAATAGTGATAAGATATAAAAATAATATACCAGAACACCTGTTAAATTTCAAGGATTCGGTAGAATGATGACCAATTTACCATGCTTTTAACCTTATCTTATCCACTTATTTCTTCATTTTGGCATTTAAAAAAACCAAGCAAATTTGAAAGAACAATACTCACGAGAAATGATGAGTTCATAACACAGTACCCCTGACTTAGATGATAGTTGCCAAGAAATCTATATGTAAATTTAATGCAATCAATCTCTGAACTATTTTATAATTACTCTTATACCAAAAAGCAAAATAAAATCAAATTGGTTGTCTGTAATTGATTATTGCTGTGTAACAGATTTTACTTGCGATATACGTATTATGCGTTTGCATTTTGAAAAAAAAATCGAACTCGAGATTTTAATCAAAGTTGACATTACGATGATAGAGAACACCAAAAAAGTTTGTCACGCAATTCCGCCTGTCTGTCTGTCTGTAGAACGATCTACAGCCTAATCCGCTGAACCGATTTTGTTCAAACTTGGTGCTTAGGCGTTTTAGATGATTGTCCAAAATAGAATTTTGAACCGTTGTCTTAGACCCAAAAATAACGATACTTGCCATACGAATTTTTATACCATCTTAATTAGCTCGAAAACGGCTCTAACAATTTTGAAAAAATTGGTGTGTGTACTACTTTGGGTATGGTCCATTTTGGCTATACATTTTTTTAAATATTTTGTTATTAACGGTACCTGCCATACAACCATTTTATTGATTTTCGACTTTCTTATAAGCGGCTCAACGGTTTTCGATCAATTTTTTACACAGGAGCTACTTCAAATTATAAATAATTCAAAATTTTCGAAAAATGATTTTCTTGGATTTTTGAAAAATAATTTTTTTTTGAAAATTCAATATTTCGAAAACGGGTGGACAATTTTTTCTGAAATTTTGTTTTTGAATTTTTATTATTAAATATTTAAAATGTTCATATCAATTTTTTTTTTTAGAAAAATTTAAGAATTTTTATATATAAAAAATTAAGTGAAAAACGACTTTAAAAGTACATTTATCCGTTTTTATGTATTAAGAATCTTTCGCATATAATGTGATCGGACATAGGAGCAAGTACGTGCGATCCAGTCGTGCATTTTTTTTTTCATTTCATAATTTTAATCTCTGTTTAAAAAACATATATAATTTAATGTTATGGCCAAGAATTTAGCTTTATTATAAATATAAGGGCTTACCATTATGTTTTAAAATGATTTCGGAAAAGTGGCCGCCACGGTTGGCTCGAATAAATTCCAGCCGAGATGCCCAATTTTCGACCAGTTTTTGCAGCAATTGGGGCCGTATGTCACAAATAACGTGCGTCATTCGTCCTGGGCTTATCTGCCTCGACAAGCCGCATCAAATAACCCCACAAAATAATAGTCAAACGGTGTTAAATCGCACGATCATCAAGGCCACGATACAGGCCTACGACAACGGGAGATAATGCGCTCACCAAAAGCTTTCTGCAATAAATTGATTGTTTTGTTGGCTGTATGGCATGTAGCGCCGTCTTGTTGGAACCAAAGGTCGTCCGAATCAACATCCTCCAATGCTCATCCTCATGGCTCTATAGTGTACCCCATTGACTGTAACATGATGGCTGGCTTCATTTTTGAAGAAATATGGACCAATGAGTCTCTGCCCATACAGCACACCAAACAGTGTCTTTTTGAGGATGTAACGGCGGCGCCTCAACAATGGCTTGTGGATTATGATCACTCGAAATATGACAACTTTGCTTACTAACGTACCCATATAACTAAAAGTGAGCTTTATCGCTGAACAAAATTTTCTTGTGAAAATCGGGAGCAATGGCAATCTGGTTTGGGCATTACATATTTTGGTAATAAATTTGCACGATTTGCAAACTTTGTTCAGGAGTAAGTCTATTCATTATGAAATGGCAAACCAAACTAAGCATACATCAAGTGACAGCTGTTAAAAAGACCAACTCTGAGAAAAGAATTGCCAGATTTAAAACCACACGTCTGCAAAAAAAAAAAAAACTATTATAATTCATTTCTTTAATTTTCAAAATCAATAGTAAAGTTATTTTTTTCTCAATCAGGCTTCAAGCCACGCCTTAATATGATTTTGGATATATTAAAAAACTAACGTTTAAGCTTTAAATTGCACTGAAAAAATCAAGATTTTAGATAGGAATATTTATTACTCAAATTGGTCGTCTTCTTTTTGTCCCTACTGTTTCACTTAAGTTACACTCGGATTATTTCAGAAGTTGACGTTTGGCCTTTCTCAAGTAAAAATACCAATTATGTATGTTCATCACCTCAGCTAAAACTTTTTGGAAATTTAAATTTAAAAATACATGTTGCCAATCCTTTGTTAATGATTTGTGATTTTTGCAACCAAAAAAGTGAATATAGACCATTGTGTGTCTATTCCTTTCAATCATCCCCTTCCATTATGACGTACCAAATTGAATTTAACTAAACTGCAAATTGGATAACAAAGCCACTAGAACTATGAACAACATTTATGACTCAATCACTGTTTTGTTTTGCATTAAGGCCTTACCTCGGCTTGTCAATAAATTGAGTTCGATATTGCACTTTATGTATGTTTCATACAGCCTGTGTCAAAAGTAAATATACGGTTTTTGTCTGCATATCTCCGTTTTTATTTCGCATTGCAATGGTAGATATATATTTAATTTAATGTTGTTATTTTCGCTCCAATCGGGCAGACAAATCTGTTTTCGATAATTCGACATAACGATGTCTTTTAAGGGCTTGCCATGTCCAATAGACCAGAAAATGTCAAAAGATTTGTAAATCTCGTCGGAGATTTTTTAAAACTAAACAAAATCAATACATATATCGGTCTCGCACAACCAAGTCTCGTTTATGTACCTATGTTATTTGTTTAGTCGCCAAACTATCTAAAATCCGTAAAATCCGTCAATTGTATAACTTAAACAAAAAAATAAATATGTTTATTTTTGCAATTCCTTCAAGCTTATCTGTTCAAGAAATGGGTTCTTACTTCGCTAGCTTCAAAAGTAGTGTTCACTTGCTGATTTTAAATGTCTATACGAGACCGATATTTAGATGTTTCGTGACAAGCCCTACATTTCAAGTGCAAAAAAGTGCTACATGTGTTTGCAGATATATTGTTATTTGATAATTCAGTTTTACGACAAATTAATGTCAATAAATTATATTAAACTATAAATTTACCACAACAAGACATCAGAGGAATTTAATTGGATCTTCTTCTTTCGTTTATGTTAAGATAATAATATAGGGTTTTCCAATAAGAGGTGTTATTTTGATATTCAAAGAAAAATGGCATTTTTGGAGATAAATGATCGGATGTTTATTTCATTATAAAGAGGAAGGTATGCGGTTAATAATGGAACACAACATCAGCCAAATGGCCGCCAAGACCACGCTTACAGGACCATATCCTTTTCATGAAATTTTCCATAACCAAATCGCAAAGTGGCTGCCCTATGTCCTCGATAGCCTCACGAATTTCATCTTTGAGGTCTTGAATCGACGCTGGGCTGTTGGCGTAGACCTTATCTTTCACGTGGCCCCAAAGGAAGAAGTCGCAAGGTGTTAAATCACAAGATCTCGGTGGCCAATTGTGATCACCTCTTCGAGAGATAACACGGTCCGGAAACTTTTCCCGTAAAAGATCGATGGTTTCATTGCTTGTGTGGCACGTAGCGCCGTCTTGTTGAAAGTAAACGTTGTCCAGATCAATACCATCCAATTCAGGCCATAAAAAATCATTAATCATCTCTCGATAGCGCAATCCATTGACCGTAACTGTTGCTCCAGCCTCATTTTCGAAAAAGTAAGGTCCAATGACCCCGCGGGACCATAAACCGCACCAAACAGTCACGCGTTGAGGATGGAGAGGCTTTTCAACAATAACTCTTGGGTTTTCCGAGCCCCAGATGCGACAGTTTTGCTTGTTGACGTAGCCTCCGAGGTGGAAATGGGCCTCATCAGTCAAGATAATTTTTCGATGAAATTCCGGTTCATTTTCATGCATTTCAAGGACCCAATCAGCAAAGACACGACGTTGTTGATGATCAGCCGGCTTGAGTTCTTGTGTTAACTGAACTGGTCCACCCCGGACTGTAGCGCCACCTTAAGTAAGTTAACTGAACTTTATAAGCCTTAAGACCCAAGTCTTTATGCAAAATACGGTGTAATGACGTTTGTGGAATGCCTAATTCCAAAGAACGACGAGGAATGGACAAACCTGGGTTTTCTTCAACACTTTGGGCTACAACAGCAATATTCTCAGTTGTTCTTGAGCGACGTGCACGGGTTTTATTCTTCACATCACTAACTTGTCCCAACAGCTCGAATTTGTCCACCAATTTCTGTATTGCGGTCCGACAAGGTGCTTCACGACGACCCAAAAATGTTTTAGTTTTACGAACCGTCTCTGCCAAATTTTCACCATTTTTATAGTGAATTTTAATAATTTCAATGCGTTGTTGAAGCGTGTATCGTTCCATTTTTATTAATAGCGTAGTTTCTACTTGTCAAATGTCAAAAAATGACAGCTTCAAAAGTGACAGCTACCGAAATAGCGGGCTATTCAAAATAACACCTCTTATTGGAAAACCCTCTATAATGACAAATATGACAATAACAAGTGGGTATAAGTTCTTTTAGACTATGTCTGTCTCTGTAAAGAAACCAATAAAGTAAAGTTGTATAGCAAAAACAGAATGCAAAGTTTTAATCCAAAAACAGGAGTGGACTAAGTCCTATAGGGATCCTTAATTAATTAATGTCTCGAGTTCAATTTTTTTGCACACACAATTTTGTTCTTTTTAGAGCAAACGAAACTGAATAAGTCGAAAATAAAAGAAAAGCGATTCTATGGTATTAGAGTTAGTAACATTCCAAGACCAAGACCATACTTACAATACCGGTTTTTTTTTAAATTAAAATCGTACCAAAAAAAAATTAAAGAGATCACGTCAGCGTTTTAGGATGTATATCGAGGTGTAACATACACAACATATAGACAGACATGCCGACAGATGGAATTGCGGGATCCGTTCTATATAATGCCAAAGCTTGTTCGAAGTTTGATGAAGATCTCGAGTTCGATTTTTTTTTTTCAAATGCAAAACTTGCTTTATAATAACTATATCGCAAGTAAAAAAAATCATAGGTACATATATGAAATGTGTGTATGTTTCTAAGAATTTACAAAAAAAAATATCAACGTCAAAAATTGAGCAAGATTTGCATCTTAGCAAAGAATACAAAATTTGTTTTAGAACTTGTGCCCTTCTTCAAAGTACTGACAAGTTTTATCTGTGGCTTTGAATGCATTAATGGTAAAACTCTGATTATTTGTAGTAATTTTATATAATTTCTTCATGCTTCTTACTTGCAGTCTAAGTATATGTGTTGTCCTTTCAAAAATGATTTGTTGATTTTTAACTCACTCATGTGGACCTACTGACTAGACACTATGCAACTCTCAATAAATAACTTCTTAGTGAAAAACTGTTTTCTGATGTGGTTTTTGCTTTGCAGTCGAGGTTTTTCGCCTGTTACTCAGGGTCGCAATGAAGAAAACACAGAGTTCCAAATAGTGATCTTAGAACCTAATTTACAAAATCTTTATTAAGATATTTAGTTCAAATAATTTCTGGTTAACGGCCGACGGTGGAGGTACTTCCTCGTTAAGGTGTATTCATATTCTGGTTTTAAGTAGTCTTTAGTGTTACTTCTGAATATGGTGCTACCTTTGGATTTTCTGGTTTCTGATAACATACTACTGTAGAAGTCTATCAAGCGCTGCCTATGACTAGAACGGATCAGCAGGTACTATGCCCCTGGTGACATTCGACACATCAGGCCGAAACTATGGTATATCAGTAGGTACTAGGGCCCTGGTGCACTTTATACAGCATTTCGAAGCTCTGGTAGATCAGCAGGTACCGAATCGCCCGGTGACAATTACCTAATTTCCAACGAAACCCCGTACCACGGGGGAAGCTTCGAGCAATAAAGCTATGATATCCAGACCGACTTACCTCATCTATAGTCGAATTCAAACTGTTGAATAAAATCAGAATTAATATCACCAAAAGAGTTCAAGCGTGGTCAAATGGATCATGATTTTCGATCCTCATTGCACGTCCTCATATAATGTTTTTGGTAAGAACCAAGTGTGAACTCTAAGATGATAAACGAAAATCGTAACCTAAGTTGATTTTTTTGGTGACGTCATGTCTATAATGATGGTGAATCGTATCGGACTATACTGTCCCAGAAAAATAGGCAGTACATGTCTTAAGGGAAAGCTTTTTCACAATAAGTAGAGTGTCATATTTTGGCACCTACTAAATTTAAAGAAATTCTCCTAAATAAGTGTTTGCACGCCCGTAAATATATAAAATAATAACAAAATTCATTTCATCGAACGCAGGGCCAACGTGCTACTCAGCGCACATCTGAATGTCGACTGAATTGCTTTTGCTGTGGCTTGTAGCTGCTGCTGCTATTCAACACCCATTAAATATTGATGTGCTTTCAGAGTTACCCTTGTCCTTTTCTTAACGGTTTTTTTCCTTGGGTTTCAGTTGAGGTGCTTTTGATTTGAGAGCTTTAAAAAAAATTGAATGATGAGTGTTATCGTGGAGCGTTTTCATTTGTTGCACTTCTTTTAATGTCCATTTAAAATATACGCTACGAAAACCCTGTGAGAGCTTTATTGAGTGACAGATTTATGCAATCCACTGTAGCGAGAATGAGAGGCAAACGTCATATCTTGCCTACACTGCCTATTTTCTATCTGGGCAGAGTATAGAATGTAATTTCATATGGATATTGAAATTCGGTTGTGGCTATCGTGTCGGTGACGATTATTTATAAATTTTTTTTTCTTTAAAACACTTTTTACAGTTTGTTTTTTTTATAAAATTTTCGAGTACAACTCCAATTTATTAGACCATCAGGCCAGTAGCCCTTAAGATAAAAGCAATGTCTCGGTTAATTGACTGTCGTTTTCTATTTTTCTCCATTGATATGATAGAGACATCTATCGTCAAAACGACTAAAACAAATTACAATACAAAAAGTCGTGAGTTTTCAAAGAATTTATTGTCCTTTATTATTCTTTATTGTTTACCATCGCCGTTTCCACCCATTTACCATAATAATAGCAGAAACGCGTTGCCCAGTTTGACATCTTTTAAGCTGTCATCTGTTAAAAAAAAGAGTATAATTGTAATAAATTCTATCAATCCGAATAATAGGCAATAATTTTCGCCTAAATTTAAACACTTTTTATTTAAAAAACTAAGTGAAAATAATTTTTTGACGTTTTGTAAATGTCAGAATGTCATTTAAACGCAATATGATGCTTAAAAGAAAAAAATGTTTTTGTTTTTGCCGATTTTTACTTTATGTTCAAAGATACTTCAGTGGTTAACTCCTATTTTTAACTCAGAAAACTATAAAAACTTTTTTTTTTAATTTTGCACGCACTCGAAATGGTTATGAATATACCCTTAAAATCATTAGACACAGTGCGAGCGAATTGGAAAATGGGATGGGATTGGACAGGAGATACCGATGCACATTGGTCTTAAATGTTTTGGATATCTCCTTAACAGTATTTTTAATTAATGACATTCAGTTCCAAATTCCTTGTCCTCTTTTCATTGACAGAACAGCCATGTTTATGCCATAACGTCAAATAGATGAATCTTCGAATAAACTGATGACATTTCTCTAATGTAATTCATTTGAATAAACAATGTTTTTTTTTTTACTGAAATCTATGACATAAAACATCTAAAACCCTTGGGCCCCGGAAACAAACTCAGCGCCCAATCAAGTTATAATACGCAATCCGACCCAGAGTTTAATCTGCTAGTGTGTGATATTGCTATTTCATTTCTTTGCTTAGGTAGATACGTACCCCTGCATTGTAAATCTTCAAGATATTTTCTTGTATTTCCACGCTAGTCATCGTTGCTGTCGCCTTCTTTATTGTTGTTGTTCTAGATGATACTACACACGGCTAGTCGTTGTGTATTTTAAAAATTTTTTTTGCAAGTGTTCCGACTCTACCCTTTCAAGCGGTGTGTTTTAACACTTGTACTCCTTTCAGATCATTGACTGCTGGTTACGGATGCTTCTCAGCAACCGGCTCGGTTTGCTGCTGTCATCCGCAAACGAGACCTTGCGCATTGCCAGTACCTTTAACATGCATGTAAATGCATGTCAAAAAAAAAACTAAAGAATAAAAAAAAACAACACAGGTGTAGTGCAGCAGCACTTCTGATGATGGCTTTTAGCTTCTCGCTATGCAGACTTTTGCTTTTGAGTCAAGACTTCCTTAGCAACTCTTCGAAAAAAGCAGCGAATACTTACTCTGAGTTTGTTGTGTTCACTCTGATGTTGGTAGAAGTCCCCCTATTCAAGTTCGTGGTTCCTCTTAGAGGGTTTGGCAAAATGTTTCCAAGTACCTGTTTTTTCTGTTTTTTTAGTCTTTGATTAAGGTCAGTCCTCCCTTGTGCTTGTGAGTCCTTCGAATTCTGGTATGTTGTATTTATTTTTTCTGTGTTGCGTTGTGGATGGTTTTTCGCTTTGGCTTTGCATATAGGTCAAGTAAATCCGGGTAAATGATGATGAAATCCACCACAGAAAAATAAGCAAAGAGAAAAACCGACACGGGGTGAACAAATTAAATTAAAAAAAAAATACGATTTTATTTGTAATCTCCGATTGGACAGGTGTACTGACTATTTTTTTTTCTTTTTATTAAAGTAGAAGTAGAAATCAAAAAGCCTGCCATCAGCGTTATTAATTTTTTTCTTTCTTTTTTCTTCATTTTCTCCTTACACAGATAACAACATCAACTGCAAAGAAACTATGGGAGAAGTCCGATGGAAAAGGGCCAAATGGTGGTGGTGTGTCAGCGGGACCATTAAATCCATTGCATATACCTGGAGTTGCCGACCATCCGGTGTGGAAGGATTCAACATGGTCGACGCAGGGCGAAAATATTTTAGCACCTCCAAGACCGAGGACATTTCCTCAGGCTCCAGACTCGAATTCAACCGGAAATGCAGGAATATTGAGGTAAACCTTATGGTTATATGATTTATACATATTTTTTAAATTTAAAATTGAGTTAACATTTTTATATTTAATAATATTTAATGTCATGTAAGAATAATTAACGGTATTGAAGATATACCTATAGATTTTCACAGATTTGATGATTTTTAGATTTTTTTAAAATCTGAATGGCATTTGATTCACGGTTAAGCCTATAGTCTGTCGACTGTGCATTGGGTTCATTAGTTATAAATTTTGGCGACGTAGCCTTTTAAGGGCATTATTTTCTGGGTGCTTGAATTTAAGCAATTTGCAGTGTTTCGGCGCTGCACATTTTATATTAAATAATGCGTCTTAGATGCATTTAATTCACAAAAAATATATGCAGTGGTTCCCAACACTAATCGGACACAGAAAAGAAAAATTTCAACTGTGCAATTTATCTATTAAAATGTATGGAGGGTGTAGAAATTTACCACTGATTTATTAAATAGAAACCGTAAAGCTTATTTTTTATCAATTTAATTTTATTTAGAATTAAAAAACAAAAAAATGAAGATAAAAAACTAAAACAACTCAAATATTCCGTCCCCCATACATATCGGACACACTGATGGTGCCATATATATCTATGGTGCCATAGAGTGCTCAGTAACAGTACGAGTACTTTTCTCTCTCAAATTATGACGGGCTTTAGTAAATGTTCTATCGCGATTCATATTCAGTTTGGTTTTTGAAACTTTCCCCCCTAAACGTTAAAATGGCCCCGAAAGGCAAGCAGACATCAGTTGAAATAAGAAAATTGTTTATATCGCATAATCAGGATAAAAAATCAGTTCGAGAAATAGCCAAACTTGTCCAACGAAACCATCCAACGATTCAGGACATAATTTCACGTTATAAAAATAAAAACAGAATCCTTAATGTTAGCAGGAAAGGACAAAGAATAAAGATGGATACTTACGAGGAAAAGCTATTTGTTCGGCGAGTCAAGGAAAGTCCTTTCTTATCCTCGGAATCTCTAAAGATTTTTTTGAAGGAGACCAGGAATAAGGAAGTGAGCAACGAAATGATCCGCAGAGTTCGACGCAAACAAGATCTAAATGGCCGCGTAGCTCGAAAGAAGCAATTCATAAGAGAAAAAAAAATAGAACAGAAAGGCTTACATTTGCTAGGGAACATTTAACTAAGAATACGTGTCGTTCTGGAATAAGGTAAAATTTCTTAAATTTTTATTGTTTATGCACGGGTTCACCTTACTTTAGCTGGCGCTACAGCGCGGGTGCGCCTGGGCCTCAAATAGTAGACTCCACCAGCAGTCTCGATCTCTAGCTTGCTGTCTCCAGCTTCGAGTCCCAACTTGCCTTCAATGTCCCTCAACTTGATCACGCCACAGTAGCCACTGTTTCTCGTATCCTCTGGCATAGCGTTGAATACCTTACGGGGTAGAGCGTCGATTTACATGCGCTAGCCATCTTAACCACTGAATACGTATTTTCCTGACTACGGACACGTCGCTGTACATCTCGTACAATTCATGATTGAATCGTCTTCGCCAGATGTTATATTGCCTATCGACACAATCCAGACCATAAATCGTGCGTAGAACCTTTCTCAAAGACACCAAGGGAGCTTTCATCCGCCTTGAAAGAGTCCATGCTTCTGCACCATATAACAAGACCGGGATGATTAGGGTTTTGTACAGCGTCTCCTTGGTGTTTCTCGATTGTTCCTCAATTGCTTACTTAGCGCAAAGAAGCAGCGATTAGCTAGAGTTAATCTACGATTGATTTCAACACTGATGTCATTTGCAGAGTTCACAGCGGTACCCAGGTAGACAAATTCTCTGACCACCTCGAAGTTATATCTATCAATAGTCACGTTATGACCAAATCTTCGGTGGGACTCGGCTTTATTTGATGATCATAAGACCCATTTTGTACGCTTCTGACTCCATACTAGAAAAGGTACCCGTAACTGCTCGCTTGGATCTTCCCATTATGTCCAAGTCATCCGCGTATCCAAGATATTGAGTGGAATTTTGAAAGATAGTACCATTGGTGTTGGCCCGAGTATTGCGCACTACTCTCTCAAGGACAAAATTAAAACAGCTACATGAAAGCGCGGCACCTTGTCGAAGTCCTCTGGTGGTTTCGAAGGTTTCGGTTGAATCTCTCCCAATTTTGATGGAGCAACGGGCATTTTCCAACGTCATCCTGATAAGGAGTATCAGTTTAGCAGGTATACCAAAACTCGACAAGGCACGGTACAGCTCTTCTCTATATTCGCTTTTAAATCGATGAATAGGTGGTGTGTGTCGAATTTGAATTCTTGGGTCTTCTTCAGGATTTGGCATAGTGTGAAAATCTGGTCGATGGTAAACTTTCCAGGCCTGAAACCACACTGATAGGGGGCAATCAGTACATCAGTAAATGGCTTCAGGCGTTCACATAATACGCTAGACAAGATCTTATAAGCGATGTTAAAAAGGCTAATGCCTCTATAGTTGCTACTGAGAAAACGGTCGGCCTTTTTGTGGATCGGGCAGATGGTACTAAGGTTCCACTCGTCGGGCATACTTTCCTCCGACCATATTTTGTTGAAAAGTTGATGTACGCTCCTAACCAGATCATCTCCAGCGCACTTATAAAGTTCCGCCTGTAGACCATTAGAACCGGCTGCTTTGTTCGATCTTAACCTGGCGATGGCTAATTTGATCTCATTTAGATCGGGTGGGTGGAACTCCAGTTCATCAACCAAATTTGCTTGACGTGGCTGCTCGCTGGCGGAATTTTTGTCATCATCTTCATTAAGCAGCTGGTTAAAATGATCTCTCATCCTGACGTGAGGCCCTGAGCTGACGTGAGGCCCTTGTCTTCCTTTGCTGCCACAACCTATACTCCTCGTTTTTGGCTTTGTTTGCCTGAGTGCATTCGGAGTCAAACCAGGGGTTCTTTGGCGGCGGCTGTTGGAATCCTAGCACCTCTTCTGCAGCAGCCTTTATGGCATGTTGGCATTGCTGTCAGTGGTCTTCTGAGCTCATCTCGTCTGTATTAGGGTCCCTCGCAAGCTCTAGGGATATTTGGTCGGCATAGGCTTTCGCGGTCTCTTCCGATAGCAGTCTACCCACGTTGAATTTCCTCGTCAAGATTGATGTTCGCCTAATAGCCTCCATTGATATTCGCACGTGCAGTTTTGCACCAACCGGGTAGTGATCCGAGTCAATATTGGCTGATCTGTACGTGCGTACGCCCAGTATCCTAGAGGAGTGCCTTCCGTCGATAGCAACATGATCAATTTGATTGAACGTTAGATCATCGGGGACCGCCAAGTACCCTTGTGAATACCAAGTCGGGGAAATCTAGTGTTACTCAACACCATGTTATTTCCCGCTACGATAAGCCTGATTCCGTTTCCGGAAGCGATGTCGTGAAGGCTTTGCTTTCCGACTGTCCTACCAAAGATGTTTTCTTTACCAATTTTGGCATTAAAATCTCCAAGGAGTATTTTGATGTTATTTTTGGGACATTGCTCATAAGTTTTAGCGAGGAGCTCGTAGAATTCTTCCTTAGTAGTGTCATCCTTCTCTTCCGTAGGGGCATATGCGTTGATTATGCTCAGGTGGTGAAATTTGGCTTTGATGCGGATTGTAGTCACTCTCTCGCTAACGTCCCGAAAGCTTAAAACTCTTTGCCTAAGCTTTCCTCTGACTGCAAATCCACATCCAAACAATCGCTGCCTTCTTTTGAGTAAGCACTTCCCATAGTAGAAATCACATCCTTCATTCTTCCTCTCACCCGGTCCATTCCATCGCATCTCCTGGAGCGCTGTTATATCAGCTTTGACATTGGTGAGTGCATCGGCAAGCTATTCTGCTTTGCGCGTCCGGTTAAGTGTACGAAGATTCCAAGTACATACACGAATGTCGTTGTTCGTTTCTTGTTTGTGGTGGTGAATGGGGTGGGGGGGGGGGGGGGGATCTTTAGGGCTGGTTCTTCAAAGCGATATCTGTTCTTTTGCTCTTACTTCCTGAGAAGATGGCTCAAGTGTCACGGCCCTGGATCCGATGGCTCCAACGATTGTGTTTAGTTCACCTTGCGGCTCGTGGAGGGTACGATACGATTTTGCGCCGCCAAATCAAAAAATAGGTTTTGTTCACGGATGAAATTAAATTTAACTTGAAAGGACCAGACGGACGAATGTTTGTATGGAGAAAAGCAAATGAAGAATTCGCTCATAAACATACACGGGCAACTGTGAAACATGGCGGTGGGTCGGTCATGGTATGGGGATGTATGTCGAGTTCTGGTCTTGGAAACTTACACTTTGTGTAAGGCAAAATGGACCAAAAGGGTTATGTCAACATTTTACAGCAACATTTGGTGCGAAGTGTCAGTAAGCTCGGAACACAAGAAAATTTCATCTTCTACCAGGACAACGACCCCAAGCATACATCTTATACAGCAAGGTCATGGTTGTTGTATAACTGTCCCAAAGTGCTCAAAGCACAGTGACCTTAATGCAATCGAGCATATTTGGGATGAACTGGGACGTCGAATCGCTCAAAAGAACTTTTGAAATATTCCAGACCTTAAGGCCGGTCTTCAAGAAGAATGGACAAAAATACCACCTGAAGTTTGCTCAAAACTAGTTTCTTCAATGTCTCGACGCCTTGAGGCGGTTATTAAATCAAAAGGTTGCGCCACAAACAAATAAGTACAATGTGTCCGATTATTTGTGAGACTTGAAATTGAGGAGTTGTGTTAGTTCTTAGTTTCTTTTTTTTTTTAATAGCTTAAAACGTTTTTTTTTTTTATTTAAAATAAATATTAGATCCCCGATGATAAAATATGATGTTAAATTTCAACACCCCCTATACATTTTCTTAGAGAAATTGATCTATTGAAATTTTTCATTTCTGTGTCCGATTAATCGTGGGAGCCACTGTATGTAATCTTGGACAACAAAACATAAGTTGGCCGATATTGATTTTCTTCTCCGTCCTTCAAGCGATATTGATTTAACGATTTGTTGCTTACTTCACTAGAAAAGTTATCAAACTCTATCGTCTTTTAGATATAGATGGCGTTGCGGACCTTGAAAACTGTTTTTATCATCTTCATAGCAATTTTCGACGACTATATTTTTCAATAATTTTCACAATTTAAACCAATAACCGGAAAAGTTGGGAAATTGAAAGAAAAATCGAAAATTGATTTTTTGTATGGAATTTTGTGTGCAATAGTTCTGTAATAGGTTTTCGAATGGAAAAATACAAAACTCTTAGAAAAGAAAAATCGGAAGACTCCGGAAAAAAATTGTTTCGACGATATTTTGCATTTTATCGCTTGATTACATGATTTTGGACGATGTAGAGGTGGAAAATTCGTTGTGAAGCTTGGAAAATTTCAAATAGTTTTGAAATTCATTGTGATAACAAGCGTTTTGTGTTGTAAGAGAAATTAACGAGATAAATAATACTTTGTAATATTTTGTGACCTATAGTCCAAAATGCTTTTCTCCCGGGCACGATAGTTGGGATCATCAGTTGGATGCTTCGTAACTTTCTAAGACGCAATATTTTTGGTCGATGTCTACCGACTCTAATAGAATTTGTAGCATATATATACTGCAAATTATATTTTTCTAGGGGAATTTGGATAAATTCATTCAAACGCATTTTGGACCATAGGTCACAAAATATTTCAATTGGCTTTAATCCACACAGACCACAAAAACAAAAATAATATCTAAATATTGTTTGCGTGTTCTTCGAAAATAATACTTTGTAGCACTTGGACTGGGATCAATACCACAACCCGATAGATGGCATTCTACGTTGTTCTAGGCCCTAGTCTCGAAATGGGCGGCAAGCGGTAAAGCCACAGAGTTACAAGCGGCAACTGACCATTTAATGAGAGACAATTCCTGTGCGGCTGACCGGTTAGTTGTGAAAATGTCGTTGCCAAGTGCTGTTCGCGGTAGTGTTTTACGTGAAAAACGCCATAAAATTCGGAAAATTATTTTCCGTTAAAAAAAAAGACTTGGTGTTCATCCAATTAACCGAATAAGTGGAAGTTGTGGCGAATTTCAGCTTAACCTGCGAAAACATGAGGATCGCTTCAGACAATACTTACGAATGTTAATAAAAGCATTGCATTGCTGAGAAATGACGCTTGTCGCTCAACGACTGCGTGGTCACATCCATATAACTTCATGTATTTTAATTTTTTTTATTGCCACTCAGCATTTTGCCCCCTTGCCGATCATTGCGTGGCCAGACCTTAGGCTGTGCGCAATTTTACTGGTGTCCTTTTCGCATTGTCAGTTTCTATTGAACAGATTTGCTTTTTTTCTAGCTGAATTTGATTCGAGTTTTGCGTATTATTCCACTGAATCCGTATAGTCGTATATCGCTCATCACATCCGCAAACGGTTCAAGCATTACGATTAATTGAAATGCAATTCGATCATTTTTTTTTTGAGAAAATAAGTTTGCGTGTAAGAAGTGAGGTTATCCAATTGGGTTGCGGGCATTCATTGCGAAACATTAATTCCGTAAATTTTTTACTTGCGATTGTAGGTACTATAAGGCAAGTTATGCATCAAACATGGCATTACGATGATAGGAAGACGAAAAAAGATGTTCTAAAAATTATGTCCGTCTGTATGTCTGTCTGTCCGTATTTCTTCAAACTTGGTTTATATAGTTTTTTTTAGGTATTGTACTTAAGGGAAATTGAATTTTTTTTTTAAATTTGAACTAAAAAAATAACGGTAACTGCCATATAACCGTTACGTTAAATCTTATTTTTCTCGGAAATGACTAACATTTGAATTTGGTTTGAAAAATGTTTTCAAAAAGTTTAAAAAAAAAAAAAACTTTTTTTTCTCAAAAACCGCTTCAGATTTAATTTTTTTTTGTCGAAAATTCAAATTTATCCAAGAAATAAAATGAGGTACTTTTTTTGAGCTCAAATTAGTTAAAATATTTATTTCAGAATTTTTAATTATTTTTCTTTGATTAAGCCGATTTAATCTTTTGTTTTTAAGTTTATATTATTAAATATTTAAGATTCTCATATCATTTTTTTTTAGAAATAAATTAAAGAATATTTGTATATATAAAAAATTAAGTAAAAACCGACTTTAAAAATATATTTA
The DNA here is from genome assembly GCA_910595825.1 of Philhelius pedissequus. Classification (NCBI taxonomy): domain Eukaryota; kingdom Metazoa; phylum Arthropoda; class Insecta; order Diptera; family Syrphidae; genus Philhelius; species Philhelius pedissequus. The sequence continues at coordinate 200,089,232 of OU343161.1, read as the reverse complement.
GATTTTTAATAGAAATCTTTTACATTCGATGTGATCGAACATAAGAGCAAGTTCCAAGTGCGATCCAGTCGTGCATATTATTTATCTTTTGTTGCATTACCAATGTTTTGGCAGTTTTTTTTTCTAATAATTAAAATGTTTATACAAAATTATTTTTTTGTTGTATTTAATTAAAATTTGCTTAGACATTAAGATAATAAAATTTATTAAACTAAATTAAATGTGTTTTTTTTTTACATAATTTCAAATAATAAAACTTGTTTTATTTTGCTTTTCAGTCCCCGGGATTCAACAAGCGGCTTAGGTGTAAAAATGGTGGAATATGTTCTTGGTGGTTCTCCAACAAATAAAGAAAGCCCATTGTCAGGGTTGGAGCCTCGTTTGCGAGCATTAAAATTCGATGACAATGATAAAGTGAGTACATTTTTATGAACGATTGAATATACATTTATATACAAATACGTCTGCTTATTTTGAGATGGAAAATTCCCTACTTATGATCCAAACTAAGCAGCTGATAAGATTGACTATGATATTTTAAAACAAACGCAGTTCAAAAAAAAAAAAACAGAACAATTATGTCATGGATATGCACGTAATTTTCATGCTCTTTTTTTTTTAATTTTAACTATATGCCTGCAAGACCTAAAGGTCTTTTAAATGCAACCTGAATTGCACGGCATTAGTTTGGCACAGTGGATTAAGAACCAGGTATTGAATGTCTCATTTTCATGCAACGCCGGAAATTTTACGATTTCGTAAGTGAGCTGTCCAAATTTGTATCGGAAATCTTTTCATAAACTCCAACATGATTTCGAGGGCAAAAGTTGAAAAAATTGTAATTCGGAAATTAGAACTACCACCATACATCAATGTGCTGGGATGTAGATAATTTTAGTAATGCTGGACTGTAGAAAAGTAAACGTCTTTTTGGCTAACTATTTCAAGAATCTATATACTTCTACATAAATCCCTAAATGGGAATTTGATCATACAATGTTTGCTACATTAGACGGAGAAAATTTAATCAAATGATTTAAACTGTTTGACGTTTAATAAACAGCTGATTTATCTAAGAAACGATTTAGGTCGATTTCATTCAGTTTTAGGATTATAATGAAACGTGTTTCGCAAAACTTTAGAATTTTACAACGTCGTCGGAGAGTTAAGAATTCGGTGCGCAGCTTTGGCAGAATACTTGTTACAAAAGCTATGTTTTTCTAGGTGTCTGGGTTAAATTGATTTTCTCTCGCAATTCTGACAGTAATGTGAAAATTTAATCGCCAATAGAAAATAAGATCCAATTTAGAAGTTTTTCCATGTGAATCTCTCCAATTTTCTTGCTTCATTTTTAAATTATTTCTCATATTGCTCACTATCTATTGTTGGAACTGTTAGTATTGGAATCGAATTCCTGCAATAATTAATAACTTCCCATTGATTATTGTCTTCTCATAAATGTCAATTCAGTGTTCATTCCCATATAAATAAAATGCACGACTGGATCGCACAAACATGCTCCTATGTTCGATCACATTATATGCAAAAGATACTTAATAAAACTGCTAAAATATATCTTTAAAATTTTGCACTTAATTTTTACTTGCGATTATAGCTATGCAAGTTATGGATTCGTGCAAAAAAAAAATTCTAACACAAATATGATTCATTGAGTTTTAGCAATTGATAAATTTGCGCGTGAAATTTATATTTGCCGCATTTTCTTCCATTTCGTTGTCTTGTTAGAGACCTCAGAAAACTGTCGTTTTTCACCACTACCGAACAAGTCTTAGAAATCAAATGTTTGTCATGAGACAAAATATTTGAAATCTGTATTTCCAGCTGCACTATTTCTTTTCCTTATAAACTCCAAATTTCATCTGCAAAAACACAATTGTCGGACTTATCCATATTTATTTAGGGAACATTTTTCATTATTATGGCTCGCCGCATCCGTAAAAGTCTGTACGTGCTTTCACATAAATATTGTATCTGACCTCGAAATATCCAAACCCACAAAATTTTGGCTCGATCGATATTTTCATCCTCTCCACCACGAAAATACAAAACAAGGAAACACCCCGTGGTTTTGTTTATTGGCAAACAAGCACACTTCATTTTAATACTGAAAATCTCACTTCATTCATGAACAAAAAAAAAAAAAAAAAACAATCTTTATATCTAGTGTATGAACTTCAGTTATATTATACACTTTTGTATGTTTTATTACATTAAAAAAATTATTTTTTATTTAATTTTTTTTTATATTTCAGAATCATGATGACAAAGATAAGGCTAATTCTCCGTTTGATACAAATGGCCTAAAGAAGGACGACCAAGTTACCACTACAAATGGTGTTGTTGTCAATGGAATCGATGATGACAAGGGCTTCAAGTGAGTTTTTTAATTTATTTTTTATTTGTTCTGAAAAGAATGTACAGCATGTACGTACATACATACATACATACATATGTAGCTATGTACATGCATACATATTTTGTGTGTTGGATGATTGTTTCTAAAAATGTTTCAGTCTAGGGAAAGGTATACATTGCCTAATTTTATATTATGTACTCGAATATACATATGTATGTGTATTATATGATCACGCTATTAATGTGCGGTTTAATTTCGGAATGCTTATACATAATGATTATATATATGTACATACATATTGTACATTATATACCTATGTAAGAATAAATAGATAGGTCTGATCAACACTCAGTCCAAAATTGCCAATTGGCACAAATTTTCACCAATTTCTGTTCCTGACTTACAAAATTTGTAGTTTTAGGCAGAAGAGGGCGCTCTTGATAAAATAAAAATTTCCCCTTCCTGACAATTTCTTGCCAATTTCAGCCCAATAAATATTTGTAGGCAACTGTGGGCAGAAAATTTACAATTGTCACGTTGACCTTTGTCATAAAATGAAAAATATGTCTCATGGTTGTAGAAAAACATTTGTTGAATAAATAACTTAATTTAGTACTAAAATACAAAATGATTAGTTTAAAGAGAAAAATGCGTGAAAATGTGAATTACAAACAATAAGAAAAAAACAAATGTTGGGTTCACGTTTAAAAATTGTTATGGTGTTTTCGTCTCCAGTTGTGTGGGTTTATGAAAAGTAAAAAAATAAATACAAAATAAAAGCTTTTTAAATTTTTGATTTTGTTATTTAATTTATAAATAAAACATAGGTAGTTTTTAATTACATATTTTTTAATTATTTCGCCACGCGTTTCGGAATTATCATTCCTTCATTCCAAAAAATATTGTGATTAAGAACAAGTTTTATTTATAAATTAAATAATGAAATTAAAAATTTAAAATTTTGTATTTTGTATTTATTTTTCCTTTTTTTTTTTAAATTGGCAGAAAATTGTGCTCAAACCGTTGACTTTTTCGGACTAATTTCTCATGAGATAATTTTATCCTCACTCTTCAAATTTTGTAATGCAAAAAAAATCTGAATCAAACCCAAGATGTGTATAAAGAAAATCATTTTCAATAAAATCGATAACGGTGTTTTCTAAGTCGTCTTACATACAATTTCGCTAAAGCCTAGTACGCTGCTGATGCGAAACAAAATATCCCATACAAAAATGACAGAACTCAACCATAAACGAAAATTTTCGTTCTGCCTATACACTGCCAGTACGCTATTCCATGACGAAATTTAAAAAAGTCTCCACTCACTTTTCGCAGACAGTTTTTTGTTACCCAGACAGTTGATGGTGTTTTTTGTTGTTAATTTCATCGCAGTTTTTATTTTTTGAAGGATTTGTTTTTTTTTCCTCAAAATTTGTTCGTCAATGTTGTCGTTAACATTTCACTGAACCAAAAACGGTTGTCATATTGATGAATTTGTTCATCATATTGACGAAAAAAGTTGTTATTTTTCAGCCAACGACCGCGATCATCAATATGAAAATTTTGAAAACCGCTATCATCATATTGACAACCGCGATCATCCTATTGACTACTGCGATTATGATTATACTGAAACCTGTGGTCATCATATTGATTACCACGGTTGTCAATAAGATTATGGTGGTTGTCAATACGACAACTGCGATCGTCGTTGTCACTAAGATTATTGCTATGTACTTAAAATTGCAAGAGCACAAAACTTTTAGGAAACAAATACTTACTACTCAGCACTTAATTGAGCAATTCAATAAACCTCCATTCTGAAATAATTAGAATATACAATTATAATAATCCATTAAATATAATATGATGCAGAACGCTGGTTAGTTTCCGCACGGTCTTTTAAAAAATTGAAATGGTCATCCAGTTGTTGCACACGTTCTCCCTCGAAGAGAAAATACATTAGTGAATCGTGTAAAGTGATACTTCTTATCGTCGGTTGCAGACACAGCATAAAAAATCATCTGAAATGTTTAAAAGACGTACAAAAATATAACCTAAAGGATATAATTTAAGTTTTTTTTAAAAATGTTTAATAAGTTCGTTTAAGGCCATACATTTAAGATGGCATATAGATTGAAAATATCATTTGATACCTATCATACACATTCAAATAAATGAAGAAAAAAATCACTAATTACTTACCTGATTATGATACGAAATTAATTTATTTTTATGTTTTTCTTTCACTTTCTTCGTTAACAAATTTGATGCACTGCCGCCAACACGACGAATATGAATATGAATCGAATGACGCGCTTTACTAAAAATATAGATTTAAAAACAAGAGAAAATTCAGTTTTCACCGTTATATTTTTGTCTGGATTTTCACATTGATGATTGCAATTGTCAATGCGATAATCGCAAAGCAACAATCATTATATTGACAACCGAAGTTGTTAATATGAAAACTTTAAGCGGACAATTTTTGTCTTTAGATTTACCGTTCTTTGGTTTATCTTTGTAACAACAACTGCAAGGAGTTGATCATCTTATAAACAAGCACGATTGTCAATATGACAACCGATTGGCATCATCAAATGCCAAAACAAGTCATCATATTGATTATTTTATTCATCAATATGAACATTTTCAGTTAACAACCACCGGACCGGTTGTCAATATGACAACCAATATTTTTTTCAGTGTTCGCTCTCCTAGCGGAGACCACCGAAAATTTACTTTTCACATCAGCAGCGTATTATGCTTAAACTTAAACAGATTTTGAATGCCGTTTCTTTTTAAATTTAACGCCCAGTACCACAGATAAGATTCGATCAACCGATTTCTATAAACTAGGGCTTAAAATCTTAAATAAAGTTTGAACCACTTTTTTGTCCTACCAATTATCAATGTGATTTTTTTAGCTTTTGACTTCATAATGTTTTTTGTGCTACAGTAAATGAAATGTTTTCTATGCTCCTCGAAGGTGGATCATTGTTTCAAATACTCTCGGTGCACAAAATAATACTCGTATATATGTACATATGTACTTAAGGGCAGTGATTTTCAAGTTCTATAATCTGTCCAACAGAAATAGGCAGTACAGGGCTTATGGCGAGCTTTTTTCAAACCAGTGGTGCCTGTGTATACTGTCACCACACTGAATTGACAAAAAAAAATAACTACCACTGAAAAAGATTCTACCCACAGGCCAACTTAATATCCTACATTCTACCTCATTGCATGCCCAAAGCATACTGATCATCTACTCGTATAAGTTGAACAAAATTTACACTCCAACAGAGTTACCAATGCCCATTGAAATCAATACAAAAGAAGTTTTTCTGTTTTAAGTTTTCGAGTACAAAATTTAGTCAAGTGAGGAGGAGAAGTGTTGTCGCTTTGATTTTCTCCATTTCATTTGGTTATATTTCTAAATAGCCCGTTAAAATGCAGTTAATTTTTCTCGCTTTGAATGTTTTTGCAGAATTTGTGCAAAATATCGAAACGTTCAAAACAAATTATGTGGATATTCATTATAAAAGGTTTTGTAAAGTGAAATTTTGTTTTAACAACAGCGAATAATTGATAGTGCCTTTGTTAAATAGTGAAGTAAAATTGAGTTAAATAAATAGTAAAGTTGTATTGTATAACTTTTAAGGTTTTAGTGAAAACCCTTAAAAAACCAACGCTCCTATTGGCTAACTGCTGGCTTGGTGGTGTTGGAAAAGATAATTTTTTTTGTTTTAATTTAATTAAACTGTTCATTGTTTTAAATAAACAGATGGTAACTCATATTTGCGGCAATGTATAGTTATAAGTACGAAAGTCTATTAGAGCTTTAACGTGAGATAGGTTTATGCAAGGCAATGCAACCAGAGTGAGAGGCAAATTCCCTCTCTTCTCTGTACTGACTATTTTTGTTGGACAGAGTAGAAAGCCTCATTGAATAAAACTGACCAAATAAGTAGTAATTTTAAACTCTTGTACAGAAATGCATAAAGCTGTAAATAGATTATAAGGGTTAGAGAATTAAGTTTCCGGAATTATAAAGCCAACCCCACTGAGAAAAACCGGAATAAGTTCTAGCAAGCTAGAAAGACTTGTAAAGTTCACATTTAGAGAACCAAATTTTTGCACGACCAAAAATTAAAGCAAAAAATACTACAATGTTACAAAGGTACTAAGAATGTTTGAGCATATGTCAAAATTATTCGAAATTCAAATTCGCCTTCCGTTCCACTCGTCTTTAATGACACCCCTTTTGTCAGCTCTTGTGAAAAAGGCAATTTGTCAGATAGTGTTATGACTCCTCCAGTACTCGAGAGCGTAAACGATTTCATGGAATGACTCTTCTTTCGCACACGTTACAAGAGTCCTTGAAGACCTTGATATACATAAATCCGCTGGCCCGGATAGTATCCATCCCATACAAAACCTCATCTGTCCAGCCTGTCCCTAAAAAAGGTGGATCTTATTCGCGTTCTAACTACCATCCAATCGCACTTTCTTCCATTCTTTCTAAGATCATGGAAACGCTGATGAATTATGAGCTTAAGAAATATCTTCAATACCGAAAGTTTCTAAATGAACAGCAGTATGGTTTTCGTAGCAAGAGGTCCACTGGTGATCTAATTGTATATCTTACCGAACAATGGCATAAATCTTTACTTCGTTTTGAAGAAAGTAAGATTATTGCGCTTGATATTTCAAAAGCATTTGATACTGTTTAGCATCAACTTCTCTTATCGAAAATGCGTGTTTTTAGTATCGATGAATCTCTTTTCTTTGTTGGATAAGACTTTTCCTTTCGGCTTGTTCAATACAAGTCGTATTTGACGGTTTCCAGTCTGATATTCATAAAATAAATGCTGTTGTGCGGTGTGCCCTAGGGATCCATCCTGTCTCCAACACTGTTTCTCATTTTCATTAATGATCTCTTATCTGGAAGTTTTAATCCACGAAATTGTTTTGCTGAGAATAATACTCATAGCTTTTCATATTCGTTTTGAAATTCACCTCCTTGTTCTTCGGATGTGGAACTACAATGGCAGCGTGTGATAAGGTCATAAATTCTGATCTCAACAGCATTGTCCAATGGGGAATAAAAAAAACTGCGCAGAATTTAATGTTTCAAAAACTCAGTACATACTGTCTTCTGTTAAAGCAGAAACCAACCGCATGTAACTCTACAAGAGGGCGCTTCCCGCTTTCAGACCTTGATATGTGCGTCACATACAACTTTTTGTGAAATAACCACATATTCGATGTCGCCAAAACGCTTCAAAGGGCTTGGGCTTTCTTCTTCCCGTCTGATCTGGCTGTAATCTATAAGGTCTTCATTCGTCGAAAGCTGGAGTATAACTCGCACATTTGGACAGCAGCTCCCATTTGAATCTTTTGGATAGAATTCAAAAAAGAGCTCTAAGAATGATAGGCAATAGAACTATAATGGAAACATTTACATCTCTCAACACCGCGCCGTAGAAATATTTCGTGTCTCTCATTATTTTATCGCTATTTTTATAAGCAATGTGCTTGCAAAATAGCCAGTTGCGTTCCTCCCCTAAAATTTTTGAGTCCACCTTCGGATTCACTGTCAAGTATAGAGATTCTTTCTTTAGGCGTACAACACGAATATGGAATACTTTACCCGGCTCTATTTTTCCCTCCCATTTTAATATTCCGAACTTCAAAAGTAATATACATCGATATCTCCTTTTAAATCCTTCCCTATTTTCTTAATGCTCGCACTCTGCTTAAGTATATTAATGGTTGTTAAAACCCTTTTAGTGAGCGCTCAATTATTAAAAAAAAAAAGAAAACATTATTCATAATCGAATTTTTACATATAGAAAATCTAAATCTCCCCCCACACGAGTGACCATTATTTTTTCTTTGCTTGCGCGCATTTTCTTTGTCATTTTTGGATGGATGGAATACATGTCACAGTATGGACACTTTTAATGTCAACAACTAAAACAAAGTGTTCAGAATTTTGCTTCCTTTGATCATAAGCATCATTAGGGAGTATCTACCTATTCGATTATTCCTTTATCAAGCACAAGCAGAATGCTTAGATGCTTATACTGTATCAAGTTATTCTTTGCATCTCGTAAGTCACCTTGAACAAAACACGGCAAATACTTGGCACCCATCTATCGTTTTCGCCTTCAAAGTGTTTACTTAGACATTATGTACCTATAGGTTTAAGGAACTTTAATGCAAGTATGTAAAAGACAATTATTGCCATTTTTCATTTCATAAAAGTTTTAGGACTTAGCAAAGCTGTAGGCCTTCCTCTAATTCTTATTATTGTTTATATTCATGGCTGCCAAAAATTGAAAGTTCCAGCCAGCTAAGGGTATTCATTAAAGGGGGAGGTATTATGTAATTTTACTTGCTTTTTACTTTTGAAATAAGCAAACAAACAAAAAATAAAATATTAAGTCTTGCAACAAGACACTAATACTATATAATCAATGCTGATTCGGAGTCTGTACATTTTTTTCACAGGAATTGGTGGTTCCTTTTGCATTTGGTTTGGTTGCTGCTGCTACTGTAGCTAATAGTGTATCGTATATATTTAACGTAGGTTGGCGCCGAATAGTATGACTGCTTATGTTGTATGCGCATATATTCTTGCATATATTGTTTTTCTGTCGTAACTAAGCTTTTGTTTTTTGGGTTGTATTTTATTTTTTGTTTATATTTTTATTACCATTTATTCTACGTATATTCTTTTGTTGACATCCAAGTATAGACTGAAACTGATTTGTATTGAATGAGATTTGTATTGTTCAAATTAGGTCACAACCTAGACTTCTTGTAGAGACAAAAGATGTAGAGGGTAATTCAGAAAATAATGCAATTTCTGAATCAGTATTGCATGAACAACTTGAAATATGCATATAATGTAGGTTATACAATAAATTTTGACAAACAGAAATATCTGCCATGAAAAATTTAATGAAAACCACTTATTTTTTTAAATAACTGCCTCACTTAACGCCTATGAAAAAATGAGTTTCTGTAAGTTGAAGCGATACCTTAAATTTTTAGTTTGTTTTACTGGAATTTTCCAAAGGAAGGCGATAAGTTGAAAAAGCCATTTTGGCATCTTAACAAAAAAACAAGCATTTTTTTTGTTTCTCGAGTATTTTTATTGATTCGAAAGTTACAGAACATTGTATCTGAGCTCGGTCTTAGCTTAGTTAGCTCGAGTTTCGCTCACTAAAGAACTTATGTGATATGCCGAAAATCTAAACGAACAAAGAAATTCAAATGTTTATAGCTCTTGAAGAACTATAAGTGAATGAAATTTTTGTATGTCTACTAGCGGACCCGGCGAACTTTGATTCGCCTCAATTTAACGATTTTAAATAAATTCCAGAGTGATAATTAATAAACACATATTTTAATGTGATTTATTTGAATGGAATCGAGATCTGTAGATAGCGATAAGATAAATAATGTTTTTCGATTTGTTTTTCCTGCGTCGCAAAAACAAACAACGAACTTAGTTTGTCAAATTCGAGACAGACTTCCAACTTCGACGGCCTTGCTATTTATTGATTGTCAATTCAAAAGCCAATAGAACGGGGAAATGAATCCTCTTGAATTGGAATGAAGGAATATCAATTCGAATAATCGGAATTCGTGGGATAAGAACTCCCTCTCCTTTGAATTTGCTCTTGATGATCGTCACTTAAATTACATAGATCATCAATTTCTTGACGGAAAACCACGTACCGTTGCACAATTTCGAATTAATCAGATTCCGCAACATGATTATGATCAATCCCACCTTCAGCTGTCATTTATGCGGTGAAGTTTTTTTTTTGGCACGCTGTCAACAGATTTATACGAATCCAGTTCTTCAGCAATTTGAATTTTAAATGATGAAATTCAAGCTATCAACGTCCTCATTCTTCGCTGCTAGTAGATATTGCGCGTTCCAATCGAGATTTTTATAATTTTGTCCATGCCGCGAAATACTTTGGTGATGTCAACTCGCAAAAATTTGACGAGAACGATATCAATCCACTCGAAATATCAATAGGAATTCTGCCATTGCCAAGTGCCAGCAGTTGTCTCGAGAATTCAGCAGCTGATGGGTTGTTCTGCAATTCGACTTTCGTGTTCGTGATCGATTTCAACTTCTTGACATGTCCCAACAAGGACTAAGGCAGACATGCATTAAGTTCATGGGCAGCAGTAGATTTCATAATGACCGGAAGCAATTATCGAAAATCTGTGGAGAGCAATATAATAGCCCCATCAAATCGTCTTGAATCACCTCGTAAACCATCACTGTTCGGTCAACTGCCTTCAAATCTCGTTTATGCGTTATCGTGCATTCATTCCAAATTACGATTTTGCATTATCCCATCAATTTTGGTGTTCTAAATTTTTGGACATTGTGCACGTAGGCTTGTTAACCGTGAGAAGTTTCATCGGAAGTTTCAGCTTCAAAGCGGAACGTACAATTCGACGTGTTCGTCGTTGAAGGTTTGATCCTCTAATATAATGGATTAATCAAGCAAATAACTCTCCCTAAAAAAAAGCAACAGAGTCGTTTTGACTAATCATATGTTCACAATGCATGCCCGCAACCCAATTGTATCACATGGCATTTCAATGGATCGTAATGCTTGAACCATGAACAGTGATACTACCCTTTAAATGTTTCAACACAGCGCGGGCGTGATGTTGAGGAAGAGAAAGAAGGATGGGGCAGACGTGTGGCGCGATGTTATGAGACTGTAGGTGGTTGTTGTCTCAGATTTTATCTCCAGGGATAGCGGCTGAACTAATGCGGAGAAATTTCCGTGTCTTAATTATCTATGTCCCTTATAATTCGCTTTATTTTTTATTCGTGTTCATTTATCGGTATACTAGTTTTACTTAATCACATGTTGTTAGTGTTATGCCCATGTAATGAGTAAACCAGTAACTCACTGAATGACATTTATTTTAGAATTGGTTTTTCATTTAAAAATAAGAGGACATAGACTACGACAGTGATCGAACCTGTGACCATGAGGTTGACAGGCGAACACACAACTATCACGCCACGGCCATCCCGAATATATACGAATATCTGGAATCAGCGTAATAATACGCAAAACTCGAATCAATTACAGTAAGAAAAATATCACATTTGCTCAATAGAAAATGACAATGCGAAAGGACATCCGTCAAATTGCGCACAACCAAAGATAATGTATAACACCATCTATCAAGTTGTGGCATTGATAGCAGCACATGCTACTGTTATTTATCTCGTTAACTTCTTCATCGAAAATGCACGTAAAACGTGTCTCTTATCACAATAAATTTCACAATTATACGACATTTTCCAAGCTTCAAAATGAATTTTCCAAACTTTAGATCGCTCAAAATCATCAAATCATGCGATAAAATGCTAAATTACGTCGACAAAAATTCAATTTTTTCGCGTTTTTACAGAATTTTCCAAGTTTTCCACTAAGAATTTTCTATTTTTCTATTCAAAAAACCATTCTGGAACAGTTGCACACAATATTCCAATTTGTTTTAAATTTCCCGAATTTTCCGGAGGGGCTTTCAAAAATTTTCTTTCGTAAGAAACTTCCTGGCAATTAATTAAGAACCACTGAAAAAAGCCAAATCGGCCCAGCCGTTCGGCTGAAGCGATTTTCTTCAAACTTGGTCTCAAAAAATAACGGTAGGTACTTGCCACATAATTTTTTCTATCACCTTAATCATTTCGAAAACGGATTTAAAAAATCTATTATAGTAATATTCTACATTTTGGTCAACAATTTTTTTTTTATATATTTTGCTAATAACGGTACCTGCCATACAACCATTTTTTTGATTTCCGACTTTATCATAACAGCCTCGGCGTGCGTCGGTATTCTCTCGAATTATAAATAATAGTGCATACCAAAATCTTCAAAAATAGTTTTTTTAAATATTTGTTTGTTTGTTGTTTTTAAGTTTATATTACGAGCATTAAATGTTTAAAATTGTCATACCAATTTTTTTTAGAAAAAAACTAAAGACATTTTGTAAAGAAAAATTACGTAAATAAAAATATATTTACATTCTTAATAGAAATCTTTTACATATCATGTGATCGAACATAAAAGCAAGTACGTGCGATTAAGTCGTGTATTTTATTATAATATAGATTAAGAATATCACGAGTAATTTTGTTGCCCTCGAAATATTTGAATTCCGCAGAAATTTTGTCTGCTTTCTTGAAGCTCATCGGGATAGAAAATTCTCTGATACGAGCTTTTTTCATTCAAGTTCCCAAGATTTAAAGGACGGAAGATTACCTTGGAAATTTTGAATAAGTTTCGGCTTGTTTTCATTCTATAAAATCCCAGTGCGGTTATCCTTCATCTAATCTAAGACAAAGCAGCGGTATCAGTTCGCCTTACAGTCCACTACGATAAATGTTACAGATGTGACAGTAACGTACCCTTCTTTGAGCTTCTAAAAAACAAAGGTCTAGCTAAATCATTTGCTATTCACTTGAAATGAGATGGTAATTTATTTTGTGATGCGCCAGTCTAATTCTGCTCTGAGCTTATCCTTTGAATACTTTTCGATCTTGTTTATCTTGAAGCCTGGGCACGCGCCGTCTAATACCTACTAAAAATTTTCTTCTCCTATCTCTCTCTCCGCACCACACTTACCCTTATTAGTGTTTTTATTTCAGCAATTATTGCAAATTGAATCATGAAATTTTATTGACAATCACGGTGTCAACCCATAAATATACACATGTAACAGTAAATATAACACAAATGTCAGTCGAACTAAAATTAGACGTCAAATTATTTTCTTATTTATTTCCACAGAGATGGTAAGAAATAAATGCTGACATCGATTTCGTAAAATAATTTATTTCATGAAACTTGTGGTCTGCAATGAAAATTTTGTGGTACGTCCAATACTAAATCGTTCTTTTTTCTAAAACAGGGCGAACTTTTTTTCGGTAAATATTCCCATACATGCGTAGCGTTCGTATAACCTTGATCTATAGAACTTCATTTCACACTAACAATATGTCCGAAGCTCGTACATTTTAATTCAAATTCAAAAAGGGAATCATTGATTTTTTATAAAAGGTATGAATTCTACTACTCTCAGCTGATTGTAAAATTAGTAGGTTATCATAATATGAAATAAGGCCAATTGCGAATGGTGGGGCTTAAAAAAATACAAAAAAAAACGACTTACAAGACTCCAATGCGTTTCAAGGTTTAATGTGTTAACATTTTGCCAATAAATCCCAAAAACGAAACAAAATACATTCTCCTTAACCACTTGGCTTGAAATAATTGGCAACACTAGTAACACAAAAATACACTTTCCGTCCATTGGCCGTGGAGACTTTCGTGCGAGAGAGTGAGACGCTATTAAATAGCCAACAACGTGCACCTAACTTAGGTGTCTCCTTCATTGTGTAACTCTGCGAATTTGCTTGGTATTCTCTATCTTCTGACGTCGTTTTCACTATGTTTCGTCGTGTCGTTGGCGTCGTCTACCATAACCAGCCCCAACTAAACTCGTCTATACCAAGTTGGTTCGAAACTTGAAATGAATACAAACAAAAAAAAAAAAAAAAAACACGAAACGTGAAACATGAATACATGACTAAATGGATGGCGAGTATCTACTATATCTACACTTGACTCATAGATACACTACACAACTACAAACGGTTGTGTTATCTCATACCCTCTTTGGCTATTATAGCAGCTAGCTTTTGTTGATTTGATGATGTTAGTTAAGAGGAGCGCGAACTAGGGAAAAGCACGTTGTTGTTTGTCAGAAGTAGCAGCAGCAGCAGCACCACCACCAGTATGTGTTTTTGGTCTCGGTGTACCCAGTTCTATCTCAAGTATACCCACTTCACTCCGTTTCCATTGCTCACGCTCTCTTTTAGCCAGATAATCGCATGGCATTGACATTAGAATAGCTTAACTGGTTTCTTCAAGGTTCTCAGTGACCGTCAACCATGCACCGTCAACCAACCATCCGGTCGGACAGCACGGAGGGAAAAGTAATAATATAGAAGATGTGGTGTCGGTGTTAGCTTGCCTGTATGTTTGAGCTGATTGAATTGAATTATTTGCGTAATGAGAACCCGGCTTCTTTTTATCATGCATATAGCAGACCTGCTGAGGGAGAGCACACTAGGCTTATAATTTAACCACATGGCTTGTCTGTTGTGCATGCTGCGTTATAAAAGTTTCAACTTACTTGGCGCATTTTTTCTCAACCAAATCTAGTCACGGGCTCTTGTTTTTTTTTTGTAGTTTTGGTATGGTTGTATTAGAAATTCTTTCCTCATGGATGCGTGTGGAATTCTAGCTGCTTTAACAGCATGCAACTGTGATAATTTCTTGTGTGCACGCTTCTTCTTTTCTGACTGTGGTCAGAAGCGAAGATAAAGTATCTCTTTAAAGATAGTCGGAACGTTAAAAAAAATAACAATAAAAAAAAAGCAAAGAACAGGAATAATGCTCCCATTAGTCTTTGTTTAACACAACTAAGATGAATAGAACTTCTGAGAAGGGTTGGTTAGGTTGACTAGGACAACAGGAAGGCAGTGCGGAACCAATGATCAACCGTACTCAATGTAGGTTGGGGCTTGGGGATTTGGAGGGCGACCTGGAAAAAGATGCATCATTTGTCTGGATTTGTTTGCATGTATTTTACTTATTGCTTGTTACTTTTGCATTTGAGTCTGATTTTTACTGCAATTTTAATTATTGTGTTAGGCTAAAAAGCTAAATTATTTTTTAATATTCAAAAAAATCTTTGTTTATGTGGTTTTCCAAAATTATTTGAAGGACTCGCTGCTTTTTCATTTCATTTTGGAAATGGTTTTTTAACAACAAACGGGGTGAATTGATATTTCATTGTATTATATATTGGTAAAATGTTGGTTGATGTCTTAGTAATTTTCCTGTCCTATAGTCTGAGACTATTCTGTGAAATAAATTTTTTATGTTTTGGTAAAATTCAATCCAAAACTTCATATCTTTATTAATTTTGGAACAGGATGGAACAAAATGACCAAGTTAAAGAATCACACTATTCGAAAACCACAGAACCAACACATATTAAAGCTAATACAGTCGAAAATCGATAAATCGAACTTCAATAAATCGAACTTCGATAAATCGAACTTCGATAAATCGAACTTCGATAACTCGAATATTTGATAACTCGAATAAAATTGGTTGGCAATAGCGCGAAGCCTGAAGCTTACATGTATTTTTTGTTTGATAACTCGAACTTCTATAACTCGAATGTCTTATTAACTTGAAGATATTATTTGGCGGCAGCTTTAATAAGTCGAATTTTTGGAGGGAATTCTCGAATTCAGTGGATTTTTACAAGTTCATTTCATAACGATGTTCTATGACCTTCGGTACATATGATAATGTTGAAAATTGTAATTTTGTTAACTGTGAGTAAAAGCTATCATGTTCCTGTATTAATTTTGCGTTTTACTTGATAACTCGAAGTCGTGGCAATTGATGGTTCGAGTTATCGAAGTTCTACCGTATATTCAGATTTTTCATTTCCGCTCAATTTCGCCCATTTGTCAAAACTCATGGCATATGAATAGGCTTTAAGGATGGTCCAAACTGCTAGTTGCAATATCTGTTAATTTAACTTTTAAATAACAGCTATAAATACCTGTTACTGAAATAAACAATTATGGATCAAAAATTGTTAGTAAAATTACAATTTTAATAATCTATTTTCAACACAAATTTCAAAATTAATTATTCATCACTTTATCATCTATATTATGCTATTCACTGCGGTCAAAATTGTCGATTGGCCTGACTGCTTTATTCATTCAGTTTTTTTTAAATTTTTTTTTAAATTTTTTTTTTTAAGTTTTCACATTAGTTTCTATCAAAAAAAAAAAAGGTTAAAACCTTACTGCTTTTTGTCACAAGTACTATGAATTTTAAATTGTTCCTGATTTAAGTACATAGTTACCTTTGCCAACAATTTTATAAAGGCATTTAAATGCCATTAAGATACCCGTAGTTTTTTTTATTTTAAGACTTTAAATGTCTATATTGACTTTGTATAATTGTAACTTTAATTTTAATTTAATTAATAGTAATAATTATTAGTATAAATTAGAATTTATACCACTAATAAGCAAAATCAGTAATAATTTTATAATAACTTTTTGTTAATGTGAAAAGATTTTTAAATAAAATTTTAGAAATTTTAAATGTTATTTTAATAACAGCTATTTTCGATCTGTTAATACCTGTTACTGAATGACTTACTGAAATATCGACCCATCTCTATTTTTGTATGTCGATCTCCATATGACCGATCATTTTCTATTATCTGCCGAACTGACACAATGAAGTAATATAAAGTACGGCATCCTTCAGTTAATCATTTTACGTGTGGTCATAGAAAGTGCTGATGGAACTAATACGTGATGCCCTCTCCAAGTCTACATTATCGATCATTATTGATATTAAGTTGCAAGAAATAGTACATTATTCGAACCAATAAACTGTACTCACCTCACACATCCAATGCCAATAATTGTGGACCGCAATTCTCTGAAATGAAAGTTCACTATCATTTTGAATGTACGTTCCTCGCACGCTCCCTCCAGTCGTCGAGACCAAGCGCTCTTGCGTCTGTAACCGCCTGGTACATGTAACGGAGGTTCGGTCTTCCTGGTCTTCTCGGACCTGGGGGCTGGGATTCGAAGACTTTCTTGGCTGGAGCGTTGTTGTCCATTCGCTCGATGTGGCCGACCCAGTGTAGTCGACGCGCTTTGGCTCTTTGGACTACATCCACATCTTGGTACAGCTCGTACAATTCTCGATTGAATCTTATCCTCCATTCGCCCTCTTCGCATATAAGACCAAATATCCTCCGAAGAAGTTTTCTCTCGCAAGTGGTCAGTATCAATTCCGCTTTTTTACTTATCGTCCAGAACTCGGCGCCGTAGAGTAGAACTGGTAAAATTGGCGTTTTGTATAGCGTGCACTTTGTCTTTCGAAACAGGATTTTTGAACAATTTGTTTGGCCAAACCGAAGTAGCAGTGGTTCGCTAGGGTAATTCTTCGTCGGATTTCCACTAAGGTGTCGTTCGTGGAATTGATGTTTGTTCCGAGGTGGGTGAACTCCTTGACTACCTCGAAATTACTGCTACCAACAGTGACGTGTTGTCCTAGGCGATTGACAGATGAGGCTTCGTTTGTTGATAGCATATACTTGGTTTTATCCTCATTCACTTCAAGACCAACGCATTTCGCCTGTCCGTCAATAGCTGTGAATGTTTTATATGCAG
Organism: Philhelius pedissequus; assembly: GCA_910595825.1. Taxonomy (NCBI): domain Eukaryota; kingdom Metazoa; phylum Arthropoda; class Insecta; order Diptera; family Syrphidae; genus Philhelius; species Philhelius pedissequus. The sequence goes on along the minus strand of OU343161.1, from coordinate 200,071,497 downwards.
CTCATAATCAAATCCTTGTCTGAACCCTGTACACGTGCTGAATGAAAATGAGCAAACCGAAATTTGAGAACAACGAAAACTACAAAATCACTGTTTTCCGAGACACGAAAGTCAAAAGACGAACTAATGTACGTGCATTAGAATTTCGCAAACGTTTACAGAGGATGAAACAAGAAAGTGAGAAGACTTGATTGTTTTAAATGAAAAGGTGAAGTTAACCAGGCCACGATTATTGCAAATCTCAAATTTTACTACCGTTGCATGCGCTCAGCCTATTTCGTTATGACTTGCCTTTAAGTTAGAATTGATAGGAATTAGGGCTGTCAACGAGACCGATACTACTTAAAGCACACTACACGAGACCGTATGTTTGGTACCGAAAGACTCGCTGATCTCGGTTGGTTTCGGCTTTCGGTAGAAGAAATATTTTGTTATTTAATAATTTTAAGTACCTAGTCATGTTTAATTTTTTTTTTGCGAAATACTCTATGTGCGTTCAAATCACATATGTACATGCACTGCCATTCTTCCAGAGAAGAATACGTACGATATAGGTATTCATGTCCTTGGAATAGAAATCCCTCATTTTTCAGACTTTGTTTCCTCCTCCGGAAGGCTTTTAGGTGACACTTGCAAAATATATTATCGGAACGTCAAAATATAGGTTGTTGCCTATCTGTCAAGCCATAAACTGTCAAAATCGATTGACTGATGGCTCCGATTTAAATGGATTAAAAAACCTCTACAAAATTAAAATTTTACCTCAGAAAATTCGGAATTACCGTCAAACTGCTGAGATACCGTACTTATTCCAAATGCCAAACAAAACTCGGATATAGAGGGGAGAACTCGCCAATTACCAGTCAATATTATTTCTTTTATTAAATCAGGTCTTTTTACGATCTTTCAATTAAAATAACTACAAGGCATTCCATATAATTGCAAATCTAATTATTTGAGCTACAGGAGTAGCTTGATCCCCAAGATGTTCACTTCGAAGAAGGGAACCGGGGATAGCACGTCTTAGGAAGGAATCTAAATTTCAGCGCAATGCTAACCCAAGGGAAAATTACTTGGCAAACTAACTCTGAATGAGAAAGTAAGGAAATCTAGTTCCAGTCCAAGGCTAACCCAAGGGAAAATTATTTGGCCCTGAGCTAACTCTGCAGGAGATATTAGGGAAATCGTCGGTTTATAGGAATCTAATTCCAACCCAAGGCACACCAGTGCACCATTTAAGTTCACGGAATTGATCACCAAGATGGCTGCCACTTGGGATTAATGGGAATCTTATTTCTCAAAAATAACCAAAACCGAAATCAAGGTATGCTTTCGAGTGTAAAAGTTTCCTCAATTCGTCGTCATTCTTTACCTCCACCTATTATATTTCTTGCCCTAAGGAAGTGTGAATTATAAGGAAGACGACCGCAAATTTTAGGGTAGTGTTCAGGTCGTGTATTGCTGCTTGCGTGTATTGCTGGTAGTTGCACTCCACGGTAGTCGCATAACTAAGTGCCGGTAGTGGTCGCAATCAATCTGAACACGCGTCTTGCATCTTTTTTTTGCTATACTTCCGAGGATAGTTCCCTAAGAGCAGATTCCATTATATACTTGATGATGGAAGTTATCAAAATTACCATATCGTCTGCATAAGCCACTCTTTTAATTCCTTTGTCTTTAAAAAATCTTTTAAGAATGTTGTTTACTACAAGGATCCATAGGAGGTAAGACTACTCCTCCTTGTGGTGTGCCTCTTGTAATTGTTTTCTCGACAATAGTGTCCCCCCAAGTTGTGAGCTTATGACCCTACCATTGAGCATGAAATATATTCAGTCCAGAATGGCTTGTTTAGCTTCACTTTCTCCAAAGCAGATTTAATTTTTTAATGGTGCAATACATATTTAATTGAATTTTCTATTTGCTCAGCTTATTATACTCGTGTGTATGATCTGCTGAAGTTCGATTATGGTAGGGTTAGATTTTTTTCGTTAGTTGAAGTTTAGTCGAAATAAACAAGATAATGAGATTGAGCTAAACGAAGGTAACTTTACAAGGTTAAAACTGATTGGACAGATACATAATGAGATCTCCGTTAGGGAATCCCTTAGTCAGAGGCCCCGGGGCATTGAACAGGTTATCCCAATGTGCGCTACGGCCCTGGACATAAGACATGATGACCAGGGGTACACCGCTTTGTAGCGCTATCTAAAGTTAACAATACTAAGTGAAGATACATTTTTAGGGCAAGTTTTGCATTTGAAAAAAAAAATCGAATTCGAGATCTTAATCAAAGTTGACATTACGATAATAGAGAACACCAAAAAAGTTGGTCCCGCAATTCGGCCTGTCTGTCTGTCTGTAGAACGATCTACAGCCTAAACCGCTGAACTAATTTTGTTTAAACTTGGTGCTTAGGCATTTTAGGTGATTGTCCAAAATAGATTTTTGAATCGTTGTTTTAGCCCCAAAAATAACGGTACTTGCCGTACAAATTTTTCAACCATCTTAATTATCTCGAAAACGGCTCTAACGATTTTGATAAAAATTGGTGTGTGTACTACTTTGGATATAGTCTACATTTTGCTCAAAAAAATTTTTTTTTTTAATACTTTGTTATTAACGGTACCTGCCATGCAACCATTTATTTGATTTTCGACTTTCTCATAAACGGCTCAACGGATTTCAATCAAAATTGTTATACAGGAGCTCCTTTTAATTCTAATAATACTGGATTTGAAAATTTTAGAAAAAAGTTTTTTTGGATTAAAAAAAAAAAATGAAAATTCAATATTTCGAAAACAGGTGGACGAATTTTGTTTGAAATGTTTTTTAAAATTTATATTCTTAAATATTTAAAATGTTCATACCAATTTTTTTTTTAATTTTATACATTAAAATTAAGTGAAAAACGGCTTTAAAACATTTAGCCGTTTCTGTTAAGAATTTTTTGCATATAAATGTGATCGAACATATTAGGAAGTACGTGCGATCCAGTCGTGCATTTTATTATGAAGGGATTGATTATTTACAATCCTTAATTAGGATACAAACAATTGAAAACATAAAGGGTTATCCATTTTGCGGTTTCAAAAGTAAACGTAAATAAAACACATGTAAAATATTTTTTTTCATGATATTTCTTTTTTATTATAAAGTTTGAACGTTGACATTATGTGTGAAACACTAAATCATTTAAATGACCAGCACGCGAATTGTTGCAAGCATCGATTCTTTTGAGGTAATTTTCGACCACTTTTTGACACATATTGGGCGGTATCTCAGCCGTAACTTGACGAACGTAGGTTTTCAAGTGCTCAAGAGTTAAAGGTGTATCTGCATAAACACGGTCCCCTAAAAAAAGTCCAGCAGTGTCAAATCGCAAGATCTTGGTGGCCAGTTGATATCGCCACGACGAGAAATTACGCGGCCAGTAAATGTCACTTGCAATAAAGCCATATTCGCTCGAGTTGTGTGACATGTGGCATTGTCTTGTTGAAACCACATATTCTCCAATTCGTATTCTTCAATAGCAGCCAACAAAAAGTCGGTTATCATATGACCATAACGCTCCGAATTGATGGTGACAGTCGTTCTATCGTCGTTTTCGTAGAAGTAAGGTCCAATCACACATCCGGACCAAAGAGCGCCCCAAACAGTGACTTTTTGTGGATGTGATGGCCTCTCTTCAATTACTTGAGGATTCTCAGAACCCCAAATACGACAATTTTGTTTATTACCATACCCACCGAGTGAGAAATGTGCTTCGTCGCTGAAGAAAACTTTGGTCGAAAAATCGACGTCCACCGCCTGTTTTTCAAGCACCCATTCGATGTATCGACGACGACGTTGTGAATGGTCAGCTGGCTTCAGTTGTTGTGTGAGCTGGACTTTATATGGATGTAGGTGTAGATCCAAATGCAAAATATGCCATAATGTTCCGTAAGACAGTCCTAATTCCTGAGAACGACGAGGAATCGACACATTCGGATCTTCGGCAACACTTTCACTTACAGCAGCGATATTTTCAGTTTTACGAGCGAAACGATGATGCACATGCCTTACAATATCTATAACCAATCCAGTCTCTTCAAATTTCTTCACAATTTTTCCAATTGCTTGCGTAGTTGGACGATTATGAAAACCATAATCTCCTCTTAAAGCACGATACGTGGCTGTGGCAGAATCACCAATTTTGTAGTAGGTTTTAAAAATTTTTATGCGATGTGCGATAGTTAAGCGATCCTTTTTCGTAAATGTCAGACTTTCAGCTGAAAAAAAAATTGGTTTAACAACTTAGTTTGACAGATGTCGAACTCCAGACCTATACTTTTGAAACCGCGAAATGGATAACCCTTTATATTATTATTTCTAGTTTAAATTTGCTAGCAACACAAATTTTCAGTCATACAAGACATATAATTTTGAATTTCCAAATTTATCCCATTCAAATTCTTACCAAAGAAAATTATGACATAAAAAACCTAATTCCAATTATGAATCCATTCAAAGTCTATTCAATACGATATTGCAATCTGCTGCATATAAAGTATCTAGATATAGTACATACGTTATGTATGCATATTTTGTATTCAAAATGTGACCCAATTTCAACTCCTTCTGTTTATTAGCCACGAATAGAGTAGTTTTGCGCTACCAATATCATACTTGCTGGAAAAATGCAGCATCAATATAGGGACACGTTTTCACATTTGACCCGAATTATTTATTTAATTCAATTAATTAATTGTTTTAGCTGTATTTATGGTGTGAGAGGTGGCATTGATCTACATTGTTGCAACAAAAGGTTTGGTTAGCTATATATGTGTGGGTATACCAATCTTCAAGAAGGAAGGCGTTAAGATGATGGCGGGACCTGCAAATGCAAAATCGCACTTGTATATAGTTAGGTAAAACCGCCATCATAAATAAGACGCATCTTAGACTGCACGATGTGAAATTCTTTCAAGTTCTTTCTCGTAATTTTATGCACTGAATAGCTCTGCTAATTACCCCCAGGAATCGTCCAAACCATGATGATGATGATGATGATGAATAAACAATGCGAAATAAATTTATGCCTTACCTGACGACGACAAAACAACGAGAACGAGTCGACGAATCCCTGAGCTGAGTTTGCATTCTATAGGCTTTTCTTTGGGCAAGTTTTTGTTGTTTGAGGTGTAATGCGTTGCCGAGATGACATCCATTGTTTATGTAGTCAAGGTGCATGTTGCACAACATTAATTTCAGCCATCATCGTGCTTCTGTTGTTGGTGCCTCCTGTTTGTCTCCCCTTCTTTTCTTCTTTGTCGTTCAGGTTTTTGTTTTTTGGGATCCTATATACATATATAGGTCTAGATAAGTATACAATATACTCTTACCTACATATTTCGTCACAATATAAACATACTTACATATATAATGCGTTGCACGTAGTTTTCTCCTTAGTGTTTGCTTCCCTTTCTGTCCATTACCTCTCGTATCCACATAATATTGACAAAACACCAGTAGAATTCTTTCTTCGCAAAAACTGAGATTAATTAGCTGTTTAATAAACAAAAAAAAATCGAATCCGATCAAAGACTTCTTTGGCCTTGAATTCAAACTGAATGTAATAGCAAATCACAAACCGACAAGGAGGCAGAACAAAATATACAAAAAAAAATATAAATCAGTTAATAACAGTCCAATCAGTAGATGTTAAGGTTGAAGTTTGCGCAGAGTAACAAAATGATAACAAGAAGCTCACGCAAGACGATGAGACTGCTGCATTATAGCTGATGCTTTGCTACTTTCCGGTGTCGCGTCGGCGTCGGTCTGTCAGTTAATGTTTGGTACATACATAGTACATGTGTTAATGACCTATCTCTGGAGAGACAGACATTCTTGAAGTGAGTCAAAATTCACTCCCACAAATATTAGGTTCGTTCGTTGAACTTTACCTAGGTTCGACCCATGTTTTTTTGACAACCTTCAGGGCGACTTCAGGGCTCAACGAACAAACCGATTATTGAACCGAAAGCTTTCATTTGATCAGCTAAATTCATATATTTATTTTATGTAAACATGTATAGTATACTCGTAAGCAGTTGTCAAATGTGATACTATTGTCAGTTATTCCAATGTTCTGACAATAGGTAAGCCCGGTATTACACAGTGCGTGTTTGCCTCTGCGTGAATGAAGTGAGACAGAGAAAGAAAGAACGAAACGGTGAAAGAGAAATAAATCTATCTAAACACGCGCCGGTATGATTTTCCTTGGGTGTTTTTGACGTTTCTTTCTTTTTCGGATTTGCTTTATTTAATTTTCGCTGTAGATGAATGAACACCAATCCAAATGGCTGACGAATTTAAATGGACCAAAGAAAAAACTTCTAAGCTTATTTTGAATTACCAAATGAACCCCATTCTCCACAATCCCTTCATTTTTCTTTTAAAAATTATTTTTTGTTCAATATCTGCACTGGGCAAAGATTGCTGTTTGTGAAAAAGGCTTCGTGTAATAACACGCGCGTTACCGAATAGAAGTTCAAAGAAAATAACCAAGGCTTGCGCGTTACAGTCACGCGCTATGTAATACCAGTTAGATTTTGTCCCACAAACATGGTTAGCGTTGCCAAGTGTCAAATTGTCGTTGAATATTTACCCTTCCTCCCATTTTTATATTCCGAACTTCAAAACCAATGCAAATCGGTATATCCTTTTAAATCCTTCCCTATTTTCCGAATGCTCGCTCTACTTGATTATATTAAGGGTAGTCAAAACATCTTTAGTGCGCGCTCCTACGAATTACAATTCACAATTTATACCAATAAAAAATATTGACGTTTTTGACAATGGCTGTCAGATAAGTATTGTAAGTTGTTGAATTGTTGAAAGACCTTTTATATTGACAGACGTCTGGGTATTCAATTATTTCACTTTATGTTACGTTGATGCGAAACAAAGAAAAACCCATTAAAAAATAAAAGCGAATTCAGCAGTACATAGTTTGACGAATAAAATTTATAAGGGCAGCAGATCATTTTGAAAATTCTCCACTCTTGCACAGAATTATTTGCCAAGGACATTTATCAGTTTCTGGTAGTTTGGATGACTTTCATGAATCTCGAAGTCTTTGTTCGTAGAGTTCTTCTATCTGTCAATGGCCACGTTCACCCATTTATTAGATAGTTTATTGAGCAAACCAAACTATCCAAATATATTTGTGAACGATTCGGATATGTTAGCCGAAAGCATAGTCAAAAATCAGTAATTTTTAGTTGAGTATGTGTTCTTTTCTTTAAAAAAATTGTTTCGTATCTATTCACTTACAGGAAATAAAAATTACTAACGCAACGAACTAGGCTAAAAGTACCTTTTATTTATTTTTGTGGCTTTATAAATCCTATTGATAAGCATAAGTAGGAGCGCTTTTCCACTTTCGGTAAAAATTAGAGTAGCTTATTCGTGCGAAATTACCAGATCAAATATATAAAATATGTTTTAGTGGCTTTGTATCAGCTGCTGTCAAAATACCCAAAATGAATTAACTAAAACTTGAGCAGCGCCCCCTACCAAATCTCTTAAATTGGAATAGCAACAAGCATTTATGGAGCAGTCAGTGCATATCTATTATTTAGTAATAAATAAGCACTCAGTAGTAGCACGTGAGTGTTAGTTAATCGATAGAACATATAAGACGTGTAAGACATAAACTGTCGAATTCCATTGAAACATAATGAAGATTTTTTCTAAAAAATCTCAATTTTTATACTTTAATTTCATCTGCTGAAAAGGATAATATTTTAGAACTTTTCGACTAAATTTGGCAAGAAATACATTTTCATTATTTCAAAATATAGCTTATTTCCTAGTCAGAAAATGTCAAATTTTATTGATGGATGTTATAGATAAATCAACTTGATCCTAAAATTCGTGTCAAACCAGATTTTCACGATCTAACGTCATTTTGAATTCAGAGTCGAGTTCACCGTTGACCAACCAGTGAATATGAAACTGGGCATCATAGTTTTTTTTCAGTGTTTATTTGTTGCGACGTTAATAATTTTTACTAAAATACGACTATTAACCCCAATTCCGAGATTCTAAAAGGGGTTTTCTGTCCATATTTTATAGAACTCATTTTTAATTAACCGCTACTACTCCAACTCGATCATTGAACCGCATATAAATGAAGTTAAAAAAATAGTTAATTGTTAAATAATGAATGCGATCATTTTTGCAAGGAAACACAATGCGAACATACCTCTCTATTGGCACAACATCTGATTTATTGAAAAAAAAAAACGTCAAACACATGAAATACATTTAGGAGCACACAGATGTTAAAAATTCAACTTTTTGTTATTTCTGAGTGCTTCATATATAAATATTCAATTTTCTTTGGATCTTTTAATTCAAGTTTTAGTTTTCTTAAATGCCTTTAATCTGAAGAAATAAAAACAAATCAGTTGTTGATTTTTTGCATTTAATTATTTGACATAAGGTCGGTAATAACAACTTAAATATATAAAAATTAGGCTGCTGGGGATCGTTATTTGGAAAATTTTGCCTTGCTGCCGATAAATCTACCACAAGAACACAACTGATATCGAATTGTTTATAGTGCTTGACTGCTAAACTAGATGCGCAACCCATTAGGCGACATCCTTTTCGTTACCTCCATTTCCAACAGGATGTCACACGTTAAATATAAAAAAAATGAACACCTAAATATTTCTCTTCATCAACAAAACGTTTTTTCCTAGTTTAAATTTTGCCGTGCTATTCATATTGAATTGGAGAAGACCTTCTACCTTACAGACATGTTAGAATGTATATTGTTTTTACTTTTAAAAGAAAAGCTGTAATCTATAAGAATTCTTAGAAAACCATGATGGTGATGGTGACACTATTTAAAAAGATGATACAAGTCAAGCTATTTTGTTAGTCTTTAATTGCTTGTATTTTATAAGAACAATAACTTATCTTTCGATTAAAATTGGTTGCATGTATTCAACTGTCGGAAATATTAATATTATTTTTGAAGAAATATTTTATTGTTATATGAAATTGTACACCACAATAGTGGTTTGGTCGTTATTTTTTTTGTACAAGAAAAATATCGACTGACTTTTAAAATGTAAATAAAAAATACTTGCGTTTACATTCAAATACCGCAAATATACTTGTATGGTTGTATGTATCTAGTATCAGGAACAAATAGATTCATAATAAAAATTATGGTTTGCGTGTTTCACATTTACACTCATTTTATAAATTTGTGGTCATCAACAAAGATAGCAACGATGTAACGAGATATAGTTTTTTACTATATTTTCGTTTTTTATTAACATAAAATGTGCTTAACATAACAATAAGAACATTATATACATATTTTGGAAACATTAAAGAAAAAAAACTATAAAATAGAGCAATTAAACACTATACTGTACATAACTCTCTGGCCTGAAGGAAAAATGTCAGTTAATGATGATATAAGCCTTGTATGTATTTGTTTTACAGAGGATATGAACTATAAATATATACCTAATCCAGCCATAAGTTCTGTTATATTTTAAGAGCGAAATAAAAAAAAACTAATAAATTTTATACCATAAAATTTATTTTTTTAAATTATTTCACAATATAGCTTTAATGCAGGCTTTCAAACGTTGTGACCATTATTCTATAGCGGCACGCACTGTGTCGATGAGTATTGATGGCGCTGCTGATATCAAAACTTTTAGGCTATTCAAATTCCTGAAGGTCAATCTGCAACTGCAATAAAATCAGGAATATTTGTTCTGAGCCAGTCTTGTTTAGTTTTGTTGGAAGACCCACCTTTCCCCGTTGAAGAGAGTATTCGTTAATCTCTTAACAACACCCTCGAGAACATTCCGCTGATACACTTTTGCACATCTTTTTAACAAAAATACAGTGATGTGTTCATTGATGGGAAACCCACCACCATTAAAGAAGGGGCTGGTGTCTGCGCTGAACCATTGGAACAACTTCCTTCGCTTCTTTGGATGATGTCGCATAAATTCTGTCATTTTGTTTGTTAAAAACTTATTCTATTTAGAAATTTTTTTTCATCCGTAAACAAAACATTTGTGTGCCCATTCACCGCGTGCCACTTTAAATAGTTTTTGCTTCTTTCAAGTCTAATTTTTTTTTTAAGACTTGGAGTTAAATGATGTCCTGCTGATCGAGGATATGCTTTCAAGATCATATATATAGCTATTTACAACCTCCCTTTCTACCTCTTTTGAGTTGTTTGTGTCAAATCTAATATTTCAAAAACCTTACTCTTCACAATTTGCTGTTATGTCCGAACTTCTCAGCCTTTTCAATGCTATCAGCTGGCTGTTGCTGCTTTCGATTCCATTTTTGATTATGCTGAACCCTCGTATGTCATCATAATTGTTGGTGACTTCAACTTTTCAAATCTTCAATGGGTCCGCTCTGATGAAGAATCTTATTACATAACCCTAAATCCCACATCGGACAAAGAAATTCTATTTACCGATTGCCTCTTAGACTTAGATCTTTACGAATTAAGCGGGGTCAAAAATAATTTAGGTCGTCAACTCGATCCCATATTTTCTTCTGATGTTGCGTGGTATCAGCTTGTGATCATCTCTTATCTAAATTAGACACATATATCATCCTCCTCTTTTTCTTACGAATTTTCCCAGAAACTTAATCCTGAAAATTCTCTGACATTATTTAATTTTCGGAAAGCTACTATCCCTAAGCTCAACAGCTTGCTTAGATCTATTGACTTCAATAGCATACCTCTCACCGCTGACATTGACTTCGGCCTCTGCAATTTTTATTCTAACATTTTTAACTGCCTTACCCTATCTGTCCCTTTGGTTCAACAAAAATGTACTCCCTCTTCTCCTCCCAATAGTGACTTGCAGTCTTTAAGAAATAAACTCTGGCGGATTTACCTAACATCTCACTCCGCCGCCGCCGTTGATCTTTTAAGTTATCAGAACGTCAATTCCCTTTTCTCTGAACCTTGCGAATCTCTTTACCATGATTATCTGAATCGAATGTAATCATGTATTATAACAGACTCCAAACGATTCTTCCATTTTATCAATTCCAAAAGAAAGTCTGTTAGCTACCCCTCTTCCATAACTTATTTGAACTCTAGCTCCGATGATCCCAAAATGGTCGCTAATTAATTTTCCCAATTCTTCCGTCAATCTTTCTCTGATATCGACATTCAGCCTGATCTAGAATACTTCTCCTTCTTAAAATCATGCAACCAAACATTCTTAAACTACATTACCATTTCATCAGACGTTGTTGAAGTTGTTGACAAATAATCTAAAAGACGATTATTCGGTTGGTCCTGATGGGGTGCCTGCTATAATCCTGAAAAAGTGCTGTTTACACTTAGTTAAACCCCTGCTCTTTGAAAGTATCGTCTATGATACAATGCAGTTCCACTGCAAGCATATAGTTTCCCCAACCCAACACGGTTTCGTCAAGGGCAGGTCATAAAAAGAACATATAAACCGTATGATACGTACCTCTAATAGCGTGCACAACCTATTCGACTTCCATTTAAGCAAAGACAGCCTCAAAACCTCCCTTTACTGTGCCTCGTTCCCTTCCTAGTCTTAATAAATCGTAATCTTAAGTAAGTTAAGTTAGAATAAATGTTAGTGTTAACTAAGAATGGAAGTGTTCTTAAACTTAGCTAAATAAAAAAATAAATATGTCATAAATAACAAAGCTGAATACCCGATCGATTGTCTTCCCTTTCAAAAATATATTCAAAATGTACTACATATATATCCGAATATATTTAGCTTTGGTGGCGTATGGTTAAAAAACATTGTTGCAATTAATAATATTCAGGCTAAAAATTTTAAGTTGAACATAATGTTAACAAATTTGAGTTTTGATTAATTAATAAATCAATAATATTTAATTGTTACTGTTTCCTGTTTTAGAGATACCTGTTTTTTATCATCATCACATCACTTTCAAACAGCTGATTGATAACATTTTTTCTATTCCGGATAGTATTTTCGTTTCTTTATTCATTCCATTCTGGATAAACATTTCATCTTTTCCATCCATTCTATTCGTTATCCGGAATAAATAAAGAATTACTTAATACATTTGCAAATTATACGAATTGTATCAACCATAACCACACTGTTCTAAATTTAAAGCAAACTATTTCCCGTTTAGTTCTAAAAAAAAGTATTTGGTTTGAACATGCAATGTGTTGTTGTTCTATATATTTATTCTATGTTATGGTTGTTATCTTTACTTTCTATTTTCCGTTGCACAAACCAAGTACCAAAACATAACATTTTCCACAACCATCATCCAAAGCGCAAAATTCATGGGCTCTCAAACTGTTTTAAACGGTTTGTGTCTATGACTTAGATTTAGTACTTTTTCCAACAGAACATCTCAAACCACTTCCTCAGTTATAATAATCATTTAAATTATTACTACAGTCGAACTCCCGGCTCACGTCAACCATCCCCAGCCGAAGAATCTCTACCAAGACCACCAGCATTACTTGATCCTTCACAACATGGCTTTCCACCACATCCCCTGCATCATATGCTCGGTTCAATGGACCATCAACAAGGTCCCGGACATCAAATGAATTCGTATCCACATCATCAGATGCCACCAATGAGTCAATTACAACCTCCAGTAATGAACGGTGTTGGTGGTATTCAAATGTCACAGGTATTTATCAATTAATAGATTTTAAAACGAATATTTTTATTATTCAAATATTTATTATCTAAATTTCAGAGTCCAATGATGAATCATCAAGGTCAGCGTCCGAATCAGATTGAATCTCCAGCAAATTTACTTCAACAGCAGCCCCCAAACTTCGATGTACAGGTAAGTCAGTATAAAATAGGAGCTTCTAGTTTTAAGGCGTATTTATAGAAGGAGCATTCATTGCGACTCGGATTTAAATATCATTCCCTTGAATATTGATTGCATCTAGGAGAACATAAAGTTAACTAGAGAAAATTAAGATAAAAGGCATACATAGCTCATTTGATTCTATCTGCGTATAAATTTATTGAATAGGTTGATGTTTGCTTTTGCTATCCTTGGCAGTCGCTGCTCATATTGTGCAAGGATATTCGAATTTTGGACTGGTCGGCATTGCAGCTTAACTTGGTTCCTGGCATGAACCTATAAAAAAAATCCCTAAGAAGGATTGCTTAGTTTTGGGATGTGCCAGTAGAAATTGTGCATAGTCCTTATTGAAGTGCAATGTAATCGGAATTATTGGAATATGCAAATGTTCTACTGCAACAAAGTTCCCTTATCTTCATGGTTCTGTGTTATCTTTTCGATATCCCATAAGCTTCTTTGATATTAATTCGCAAAATTTCGTAAATACGATAGAAAGTTTTATAATGGTGCTTCATTGTTTTTAGTTATCCATATCTTATATTACTCTTGAAAATGAGATTTTGGTATTCTGCACTAAATTATGAGTATTTTGATTTGTTGAAATGTAGAGGGAGAACAGGATAAGATAATATGTATTTTAAAAACTTATTTTGAAATCGAGGAGTTACGATTTAATTTTTTTTTTCAATTCAACTTAATCAGATTTTACGGTGTGTTGAAATGTTCCATTTAAATCTAAAAAAAAATCTTCGAATAAAAACAACAATTTGTGGTGTTTTTTTGTAAGTTTATATTGAGATAGTGACTTAATAGGGTCTTTCTCGTAATACAATATGTCGAAGAATTGTTAAATGTAGTGTCATGTTGTAATGTGTTACAATATGACATAATTGTCTGTTGTTTAGCTGAGTATCATAATAAAATAGGTTGGATACAAACCACACTTACTTCCTTACCGAGGTAGCGCTACAGTTCGAGGCGGACCTTGACCTCAACCAACATGCCTCTCGCGCTAGCTCGGTCTTTAGCCAGCTGCTACCAGTTTCGAACTCTAAGTTGGTTCAGGTCATCTTCTAATTGCGCGCCACCTAAGGCGAGGTTCTCCTTGAATGCGCTGGAGCATTGTTACCCATTCAATCTACATAACCTAGCCATCTTAAACGTAATATACATACATACGTATTTTTTGTACCCAATCAATGTCACTGCACAGCTCGCATAGTTCGTGGTTGAACCTTCTACACCAAAGCCCGGTTATGCATATAAAGCCGATAATCTTGCAAAGAGTCATACACTCGAAAGGACTAAGGATATCTGCATCCGCTTTCGATAGAGTCCATGTCTTTGCGCCATAGAGCAGGACTGGGATGATAAGGGTATCATTTGTATTTTTTTTGGAGAGTGCTTAACTACTCAATTGCCTCCCTATCCCTTAGAAACAGTGATTGGCAAGAGTCATTCTTGTTTTTAGATCTTATAGCGCATCCGTGGTAGACCAAGTCCGTATATACCTCAAAGTTGTACGCATTTATTATTATGTTTTGCTAAATCCGCCGCCGCTGTTTTGTGTCCTTTTTTGTGGACAACAGGTACTTTATTTTGGCCTCATTGACTCCTTGTCCCCTCTTATCCGCTTCAGCTTTAATGTTTAGCAACAGCTCAGGTGGCAGCCCGCTGGCTTCTGCCAATAATGTCTTTGTCTATGCTAGCTTGCACATACTTAAGAAATCGCACGATAGCGCATCATCTTGTTGATATCCTTTTTTGAGGTCAGTACCCACCTTGACCTGTAAGGTCAGTACCCACCTTGACGGGGCAGCGAGAGTTCTCCATCGTCATTCTACACATTTGGACGTGCTTTAGGGGGGATGCCAAAACGAGACATGGCACTGTATAGCTCGCCTTTATAAATGTTATCCTATGCGACCTTAAAATCGATAAAGAAATGGTGGATATCGATTTGGGATTCTTTGGCAGTTTTCAGGATGTGCCGTAGCGTGAACATTTGCTCGCTTGTGGACGCACTAATAGGATCCAATCAGGTTGCTGACGAATGGTTTTAGGCGTTCACATAATACGGCAGAAAGGATCTTGTGGGCGATATTCTGGATATCTTGTTCCTCTATAGTTGGCACAGTTTAGAGGGTCTCATATCTTAGGGATAAACCGCACATAATCGACTAAAAAGTAGATTTTATTGTTAAATACCTCTTTTATGGGGTACGATAAAAAAGTATCATAATGTTGTATTTCACGGCATAATCGACATTGTGTTAAACTTCATTAGAATTTGTCCAGCTGTTCACGTGTGATTAGTTGGAAATAATTAACAAAAAAAAAATCGGATATCAAAGCTTGATATCACTTTTTCTTTAAGTCAAGATACAACCTCTTTATTTGCCAAAAGATCCGCTTGTAACACGCTACAATGATTTGGTAGACGAACGGACAGCCTTAAATTGTCTTCCTGAGTACAAGCATTCACAAATCCCTTCATCCCAATGCCTTAAGCTTATACTATCAGAAAATTAAATAAACTGCATACGTAAAAATGATTTGACCATGACACTCCTCTCAGGCATATCTGGTAGTCGTTTTCTTTTGCCGAATTGGAGTTTTGGAATGGTGTAGTCAATGCTACTTGGAAGTGATCCGTCATCCGAGTGAGTTCAGAATAACGCAATTCCCTACGTTATTATTGACACTTTGTGAAGAGGTTTTGAGACGAATATCTGTACTTCCTTCTATTTGTTTCCTGAATATATCAAGACTTGTCAGTTGATACAATTGCCTTTAACTGTCGATTATCTCTTATGGAGATGCCGCGGCAGTTCAACATTCCTGGAATTCGATAAATATTATCGAGTCACAATTGGGTTTCAGAATAATCAATTTTTCCCACATTTCTAGGGATAACCAGATTTAATTAAACACATACATCTGTCGGCAAATGTAATTCCTAATGGGGTGATTAAAACTTAAGAAAGACTCAACTTAATCTTAAATATTCTAACAAATATTAGATCATTTTATTTTTCCTAACAAGTTTTTATTGTTTAAACTGAATGTAAATCTTAATACATACATGTAATTAATCTACAGGCAATGAATGGCATTTGTCATTGTAGGTGTGTTTTTCTTAAGCTCTAAGTGATTTTCACAAAAAAATACGAGGGTTGGATATGTTAATTTAACAACAACAGATTCCCTTTGGATTAAGTTAGGCGCAGTAAATGACAGATCTTCTATTTTAATTTATATATGATAGTTTTTGGGCGAGAATAATACATACTATAAGGTTATTTAGAAGACCATTTATGAAAAAATTGTTTGTTTGACTTTTAAAAATTCAATTTTTATATTTTTGTTTAAATTATTCTGAAGAACATAAAGGACATATTCAAAAATCATTACAATGTATGCATATTTTTCAGTACGTAACTACAGTTGAGTTCAACAAAATAGGATTGAGTCTTTTTCAAGATAAAATCTCAATTCAGTTGTTAACTAAAATATTTTTATTTACATTTGCTTTTGTACAAGATAAGCAAATCATTGGCCATGTTTTATTATCGCCAATAACCCATATGGTTGACCCCGTGAAAATAAAACGATCTGGGTTATATACCATCTGTTCGCCGAATTTAATACTAATATTTGCAATTGTATTACGTGTTGAAAAATAACCCAGACCCGTAGATAATAAAATGCAGCTAGTATGTGTTAATTATGCTTATTACTCGTAACTACTTTGCTTAAAACAAATAAGATAGTAAAAACATAAATTTTCTTATAATTAGGTTAAAATGAACAGTTCAAAATAATAGGAGTATTTCATTTAAAGTAAAAAAACAACAACGAAGAAAATTATCAAATTTTAAGTTTTTTTTCAGTTCTTTGTTGAAAAACCTTTGGTTTTTTTAATTATTGGTGCACATATGCGTGGGCTTAAGTTGACTTGGGTCTGACAGCGCTCAATTGGTATTTGATGCCATGCTTCTTGAAGTGCGTCCCACAGCTGCCGCGAATTCGAAGGTGAAACGACTTTTTTGACATCTGCCTATAAATTTTCTATGGCATTAAGGTCACGCGACTGAACTGGCCATTGCATAACATCGACTCCATCGACCCGAAACTATTCCTTATAGCAGACTTGGTGGTATGTTTCGGGTCGTTGTCTTGCTGGAATACGCATTTTACGGCATATTCCATTCCTCATGAGGCAGTATCACATTTTACAAGATATCCATATAAACACGCTGATCCATTGTGCCAATTATTTTATGTATGAGGCCAATACCAATACATATAAGAAATACTGCCATATGCCATCACCTTAGCACCTACATTAACGGTGCACTGGTGCTTATGTTCAGAATTTTTTGAACGTTACGTCGTACGTATTCCTTTGAACCAGATCCGCCAACAAAGCAAAACAACAACGGTCCACGAAATGTTTCGCCAATTTTCTAAAGGCCAGTCCAGTTGACATTTGTGTTAGCGAAGTGTAAGCGCCCTGCTACATGCTTTTTGGTCAGCATGGGCACTTTTCGTGGACTTTTAGGGGTTAAATTGTTTTCTATCAATCGCCTTCTTATAGTTACACTACTTACTCACAATCCGAGAGGAAGCAAAATGATCCTTTCGACTGATGCGAACAATGCAACGACCGTCGTTTATTGTTATTTTTCGTTTCCGACCTCGGGGCTTCGGATGTTTCTCTGTATTTCATAGCATTAGCGATCATCCGGTCAGAGCACCACAACAGCACCTTTATTTCTTTATAAGTTTAAGTTTTAAATTAAAATCCAATTTTCTCGGTAACAAAACTGTAGCTACTTAACCAGTATAGCTTCTTCTCAAAAAGGCATCAGCGAATAAAATTAATATTATTAATTGTGTCCTTCCGCTGTAATTCCCAATGCCAGCCATTTCATAATAATACAAAAAAAAAAAAGAACATGAACATAATGATAAAAAATAATAAAGAAAAGTAGTATGTACAACCACCATTGTAACACAACTGCCGCCATCACAATCAGCATATTCACCACCCTGTTGCCGTCGTCATTGTTGCTTCTCGTTGAACTTCCGCCTGAATGATGATATGATATGATTATTTAAAATTGTGTCCTTTAGTACATTGCCTGTTGGTTGTTTTTGTTTTAATTTAATCATACATATGATGAAATAATAAAAGCTTTTCCAACAGCAGAAAATATGGGGGCGACATGACGGCGCAATATAATGAGGATGAGTACAGTATACATATATATGTGTTTGTCCCCGGAGACCTTATTATTGCGATATGGGTGAATAGGATGTTGAAGGGTATAAAATGTCTCCTCGTGTCATGTCGGTCGAAATAAGGACAGCAACAAAAAAATGTATCGGACTTGTCCTTGTATATCAAAGGAAGCGAGAATCCTGGTTTATTTTGTGTTTATTATTTTTTTTTTTACTTTGGTGTTTCCTCTACTTGAACTCGAAGCTACGACGGACGTGAATGAAACTCCTTTTGAAATTCAATTGACATTCCATGGAAACACTTTAGGCAGGCGGACATTCAGTAACAAAGGAAAGACCTTCAGCCACACGTACATAACAGTGCTATATATCAGGCTGTAATTATTACGCTCACTATGCTCGCTCAGCCTCTACCCCTTCGATTCTATCAAATACCCATTGCTCAACTGAAATCGATATTCGCAGGACTATCTGCTACATTATATTATTCGAAGTAGAAGAAAAGTACTTAATTTCAATTTGATGCTTTTGTGATAGTTTCCAGATGGTTAGCAAACAAGATGACAGAAGAGTATTAATTCAAGGGATAGGTATACTATTTTCCTTAAGAAAGGATATGAAGGGATTTTCGGCAAGATTCTCTGCAAATGTTTAGATTTGAATCAAATGGCATTTTATTTCAACAAGCACGAAAAGTAAAATTGAAAAATACATCCAATTAGTTTTGGCATTGAAGTATTTACATACTTTCAATATGTTATATTTAATCATATTCTCATACATACATAGAAATACAGTCTTTATTGAATTAAGCTACCCATATTCGTATGTATAGACAGTACTTAATAAAAGACACAGAATGCATGTTGATTCAGTTTTCGATGAAATTGTTTGTTCATTAGATTTGTGCAGAGAAGTACGAGTATATAATGTAGGTATCCTTGACCAGTGTGTAATTGTAGTTTTTTTGTTTGTAAAAAGGATATGAGCATTTGCAATTATCTGTGAATTAATATTTACGAAATGTTGAATGATTAAACTATTTTCTAAAATTGAATATAAAGATGATGTCATTTAGGAAATTGCAAAAGAATACAAAACTCACAGATGGGAATCTTTCTTACGTTTCACCCTCTAAAACCCATTTGTTTACATTATTGTAGTTGTAAATTTGACTTTCTATTCATGAATCGATGTGAATTTGACATAGCAAAAAAAAAGCCTAGGGCTGTGTTAAGAAATTCAGATGTTAATGGCGTAGACATATGGCCTTTTCGATTGGCCGTCCAGAACTGTTCTGACCCCCACAAAATGAAAGTTGTTACTCTAAACAGAACAGATATCGATTCTGAATTTCAATTCAGAATCGAAAACAGAATCGAAATCATCACGTTGATTTGTTTTGTGTAATTTCGATGTGTTAATTGGACTACTTTTTTGGTAAAATAACAAAAAGAAGCAAGTTAATTATTATTGATACAAAAAAATGTGTATCTAAATTGAAATCAAGTGTTTCGGAAATTCTTTTTAGCCGATGTGATTTTTTAAAATTTAATTTTCACAAACACAGTGATACATACTATTCAGAATCAGTCAAATTGTTTCCGGGTGTTTTATTGGAGGAACGTGTTCCGGACGGCCAATCGCTTATGGTAATATTACTAGAATTTTTTATTCTTTGGTTGTTACCCGGGATTGCAAATTTTTATGTACAAAAACAACGCAAGCATTTTCTTTTTAATTATATATGTGTGTATATGTATTCTGTAGAAAGTAAACAAAACCGTTTGACGTTTCAGAAAATTTAGTTTTATTTTGGTGTGCGTGCAAGCGGATGTTTTATTAAAAATGTGGATTTGCGATTTTCATCCCGAAAAGAACGCGAAAACTGGTCTGGGATTTAAAAATAAACGAGGAATCGATTTTTTGTTTAATTTATCTTTCATGCAATTCTTCATTGAAATGATTGTACATTTAAGGTGAGGTTCGGCCTAAAAATGAAGTGCATTACATTTTCATAGTTTTTGAACATACCCACCGATTGCAACATATCGTATGGAAAAGAAAAATGGCTGGCAAATGGATACATTTATAAGAAAAATGGCTGGCGGACGGATGCCATTCTATGAGTGCGTTCTATAGGGTGTGCGTTAGCAGCTTGTAGGCAGCCCCGTTAAATAGCCGATGATTTCAATCTTGGTATTTCTCATCTGTGACTAAACTTTATGATTCTATATTCCGGATCACATTTAAAAATATAAAAATTAGGATATGCGTATAATTTTCCAAGGTCGGATTTCCGATTCGGAGCGTTACTAGTAGAATGCAAGAAAGATTAACATGCCCCATAGCCAATAAGTATTATATCTACATAAATTTTTCTCTGAAATAGGTTTGAAAATAGTCCATGAAATAATAGACTTGTTGTTTTCTATAATTGTTGTTAGGGATATTCCGTATTTTGGGAAAAGTAATCTAATTTTCTTGTAGATATTTTTTCATTATATTTTTGAAGTAAAACTTCTTTTGCGGCGTTGGGCGTAAAAGAATGTCTATGGAGCTGTCAAGCCGACCGAGACAGAGATCTGACGTGACCCGACATATGAGATGTTTGAATGTTTTTGTGACCTTTAGTCCAAAATGCGTTTCGCCCAGGTACTACAGTTGGGCTCATCAGTTAGACGCTGTAGTACCTTTCTAAGACACATTATTTTTTGATCGACGTTTACCGACTTTAATAAAATTTACAGCGATTACTCACTGTAAATTATATATTTTTCTAGGGAAATTTGGTTAGATTCATGCACCTAGAAGTATGTTTTGCCCGAGGTCTTGCCAGTGAATTAATTGAAAAAAACGCAAACAATATGTTTATATTATTTTTGTTTTTGTTTTAATGGACTGTGTGGATTTAAAGCCAATTGAATGTTTTTGTGACCTTTAGTCCAAAATGCAGTCCACCTGTAGTACCTAGGCGAAACGCATTTTGGGTGAATGATTTTTTCTGAAATTTTGTTTTTAAATTTATATTATTAAATATTTAAAATGTTCATACCAATTTTTTTTAGAAAAAAATAGAAAATTTTTATATATACAAATATTAAGTGAAAAACGACTTTATAAAAATACTTTTACTTTCAAATTAGGGAGGTTTTACTTCTTTTGATGAACTAGGTTTTTGTGTCTTGCACGAAGATCCTTCATTGTCATTCGAAAGAATACTATCATCTAAACCAACTTCTTTAGATTTGTCATTGGTATTTGGAACAACGATGCCAACAAAACCAAATTCTTGAGCGGAAGGATCAACGCACGTACCTAGATCTAATATTTGGATTATCAGTAAAGCGGCGAAGTCGGTTGGGTCCACCTCCAGCTACAGATATTTCGGTCTTATTTTCCGTTTTCTTCCTGGTCTTACATTTCAAAATCAATCCAGACCTTCAATTGAAAAAATATTACAAGGATGTAAATAAATTTATTGCTGATATTACTCGTTGCCATTTGTTCCACTATCTTGCTCGACGACCTAGGTCATTTAAAATTGTAGAGAACTACCCCAGCTTCCCTTGCCTTATCACTTTGGAGCACAGTCCTTTTGCTACGTCCAAATTTTCATCCATTATAGATACGAGTTTCGATATTTATGTTTTATTGCTAAATATTTTAGTTGTTTTGTAATAAAAGAAATATAACAAATTTAATATTTTTTAGTTTTAGAATTATTAAAAAATTACATTCTTCAGCAGCATCGACTAAATTATATGCTTAATAGAATTTGTTTACAAATCTGGAAATGGCTGTTGACAATATGAATATGAAAAGTTTAAAAAGTTTCATTCACAATGGGCCCTATAGCGATTGTCATTTTTTTTTCAAAAATATTGAACGATTGACGAAAGTCAATATTCTATTTAATCAAATACTAAAATTTAATATAAAAACAAAATTAAATTTAATTAATTTTTATTTTTTATTTATAAAATTTAAAAATTGTCACAACATTAATTATTTTATAGTTACGCGTTTCGGACTATTGGTTCATCATTGGGCTTTAATTTGAACTTTAAACTGCCAATCAATTGAAAATCGACAATCGCAATAGGGGTGTTAATATTAAACAACCTAAAGGATTAAAGTTTTGATTTTTGGAAATAATACAGACCGTTATGAATTACAAGAAAATTGATAATTACAAAAGAATAGTCGTGCAGTTTTGAAATAAATTGAGGCATTAAAACCGAATTTCAGTATTTATCAATGTTCAAATTGATAATTGACAATAGCATTTGGCTCCATTTCATTTTTTAAATAAAAAAATATATTTTCAAGAAATTCTCGAATAAAAACAAATTTTGTATCTAAAAAAGTCATCGTGCAAAAATGATAAGATTCCATTTGATAATATCTGATTCCCAAACAGTAACTATCTTGGATTATTCAAAAGAAGGATTTATTGTCGAATGAAGAATACATATATAATTCCTCTAGCAATTGTTGCTCGCCACACAAAATGTAGCTATATTAAAAAGAGTAGACTAGGACTGTGAAAATAAAAGCACGTGTTATCATCGCTCCCTTTCAACAAAAACCCTTAAAGCGACTTCCTTGTGATGGTGACCTCACCAAATCGCCAAGCGATGCGAAATTTCGTTAACATCTATACGTACCTTTTTTCCTTTATCACCCTCAGGGCCATTTGTTTGTTTCACCGGAAAATGTGTATTCCCTTCTTTTTTGCCCCGATGTGACGACAACAGCAACGTCCTAGTTAAAAAAAAACGTATAGTATACCTACGGGAAACACACAAGAGCCACAAGGACAGTTTTTGCAACTTCCCTTCCTAGTTTGCGAAACGACATCGCTACCGGAAATAGTTTTATTTTCCCATTGTATCTCGCTCATAGGTTGCATCCACATATTCAAGTCATACACTATTTCTAAATGAGTGTTGGGAAGAGACGAAGAGCGGTTGCTTGCACCTTTGATTTATTTCCAATTAGAAAAGTTTTCGTCGTCGAAAATTCGTTTTGCGCGGATAAATGTACGAATGTATGATGCCACACACTCACCACACATGAGACTCGAAGGTAAAATGTTGGTTATTGGTTTTGTAAGTTTATTGGTATATTTTATTTTTCTTAAAAAAAAAATTGTGTGAGACATAATTTTAGGGGTTGAGGTGTTACGACACCGACGAAAGAAAGACATTGACTAAAAGAGACAAAATGAGAAATTGCTTAAAAAACATTCTCAAACGGACGACAAGTTATCATCAATCAAACGGGCTTAATTCAGGATATCTACTTTTTCCTTGAGAGTTCCGACCTTATTTGCTTTCTGTTCTGCTAGTTCGCCCATTTCTTTCTTTTTCTGTCAATTATTTCCACTTGATAAATTATGCATTACCAAAAAAAAAGCAAACAAGAAATCGAGAACGCAATAATCAAAATAATAGAAAATAAAGTCAACAAATAGGTTGCACGAACTTGAAGAGATATTTTTGACGTAGGGGTATAATTTTTAAATAATCAACGTAAGGCGCCAGTTATAGCTCTCATTGAAACTCATCATTGAAAACTTTGACTACAATTCTAAGGCACTTATACAAATAAACCTGATGTCGTTTTGGTATCAAAATGAAGGTAATAAGACATATAATATTTTTCGTCAAAAAAATAGCTAAGGAGTGGTTTCTTATGCGGACGATGTTGCCATTGCAATTTCAGGAAAGTAGCCCAACGCCTTAAAATAATTCCTACAAATCGCTTTAAATAAGCTACAAAATTGGACAGGAATGTGTGGCCTAGTAGTCAACCCTCGGAAAATCCCTCACGTAGATCCTCCTATACTGGCTTCCTCAGGTGAAGAAATATACTTGGGTCTTATTTTAGATTAAAAATTTAAGTTGGAAACCTAATTTATAAGAAAGAGTTAAAAAAGCCACAGTGATACTCTTCTCATGCAAAAAATCTATATTGAATAAATGGGGCCTTCAACTCCGTATTACTCACTGGCTATATATTTCGGTAATTAGACCGATTGTTACCTATGGAGTAACAGTGTGGTGGGTCGCTCTTGAAAAGGTTGCAAATTGTGAAAAGCTGTGCAAAGTTCAACGATCAGTTTCTACACATTGAAAGCGGAGCATTAAGAACAACCGCCTATGCCGTGCTAGACGTTCTACTCCATCTACTACCCCTCGATATTTTTAGCAAACAGACGGCAGGGATTACAGCGGCGCGCCTAAAAGCTTCTTCACAATGAATCAAAATTGATATTGGAGGACTTAAGTTGGAAGATGATGCTATCCATTTTTACACTGATGGATCAAAAACTGATGATAGGATCGGTGGTGGTGTGTACTCAAACAGAGTAAAATTAAGTCCGTTTTGCCGTGTTCCTAATCATTGTAGCGTATTCTAGGCGGACATTATGGCAATTAGGGAAGTCCTTTCCTTACTCTAAGAAAACCTGATATTATCAACTACTGATTAGTCAAGCGGCTAATAAATCACTGGAATCGTCGTCTTCAATCTCCACAACTGCTCTCAACTGCAGTTCAATTTTCACCAATGTTGGGTGCCAGGGCAGAGGGATATTCCAGGGAATTCTAAGGCTGATGAACTTGCCAAAAGTATCTTTCTTATCTGACGAGGCAAATATGGGTATACCCTTCGATACATGTAAGTTAATGCTGAAACAAGATACTTTAGAAAGGCCAAACATCTGATGGGAAAATTCAATCTTCTGTCTGAAGACAACAGTTCTGGTTAACACTTGATCTGAAACGCTCCAAGTTTTTGATTACCTTAAGCAGACTGCACATTAGCTCTGTAATTGGTGTCATAACTGGACACTGCCTCATAGGCAATCACGCAACGACACTTGGCGTTTATTCAAACAATTTTCGCAAAAGCTTTTTTCATGGACGAAGTAGAGGTGGAAACTCTATCTCCGAGACGTAAGCTTTCTTCGATGATCTCAGTGATATAAACAAAATAGGTATCTACAGTCTCTTACGCTTCATTAGGGCCGTCAAATGGTTCAACGAAAGGGGAGATTATCTCAGGATTCATGTGGTAACAGAAGGGAACAACTCTGCTCGAAGGGTGTCAGCTGCAACGCTGACAGCCACTTCAACATAAACTATCCATGTCCGAAAACAAGAAAAGCCTATTACATCCCAATATCATTAGTTTTTCCCTTCATCTGTTGATTGTGAAAATTGAACAGTGGCTCCAATTCAAAAAAAAATCCTCTATCCGATGTGATTAAACATATATGCGCGCTCATGCAACTAAATAGTTTCTCGCCGATGTGTGTATAAATTAGTGAATTTCATTCCGATGTTTCTGAAAGTGTGACGAGCTAATTAGTATAAATGCATAAAATATATAATTCTCATGTGCTCGTTTTGGTTTGACAGTTGTTCTTAGTTTCGGTCTGTCTAGTGTGTGGTTCTTCGATAAAAAAAAAAAGAAACATATAATGTCTTTCTTTGCTTAGCGTAAGAATATGAACTGAAATAGGAATAGAAATTGAGAGAAAGAAAAACGTATTAAATGTTGTCTGTGTGTTGGTTTATCTCGTTTATTGATTTCTATGTTGCTTATGTGCGCGATCACCGTTCAACTAGTGATTAAACTATTTAGTTTCTTAAAAAATTGCATGTGCGCTCCTAGCCTTAGACGTATGTATAAGAGACCCCGAGGTTTCGAAAAAGAATTCAGGACTCATTTAAGCCGCAATTAAAATTAAAGTCGAGATTTTATTTCAACTCAGAGCAACTAAGAAGAAGAAAGATGAATAAGAATTTAAATCTGTCTATACACAACACTGGCGTATGACACCAAATTCTAAAAATTGTCATAAAATGAGTTGCTGGTTTACTCATTACATGCTCTTCTGGCGTAACACTTACAACATGTGATTGAGTAAACTAGTAGGCATACCAATAAATATGACAAAAAAATAAATAAAATAATGTGAATTATAAGAGACATAAACAAATCAGACACGGTAATTTCCTCCGCATTAGTTCAGCCACCATCCCTGGAAATAAAACTGAGACAACAACCTCGAGCTGCCTCACATTTTTCCTATCACTCTTTCTCTTCTTTCACATGACGCCCGCGCTGTGTTAAAAACATATAAAGGGTAATCATAATCCCTCGAGCGCGTGTAAGATTATAAAAAAAATGTGATGTGTATGGGACATTTAAGAATTGATCTATCTCTACCAATTTTCACCAGAGCCTAATTTTCAAAATGATTTGTAAGCTTAGGTTTATTGAAATCTTGATTTTATTTTACGAATGTTTAACTTACCCTTATACCAATATAAAAAAAAAGGCCGAACCAAATCCAAGTGCGATGAAGCAGATACATATATACACAAAGCTAAATTTAAGAGACACAAAACTGGTCAACTGGTGTACATAGACAGGACATAGATAGATAGGAACGTCAACATGTATTCAAACGGAATAAAAGATGTTGTATCTTCTCTTTTATTGATGTCCAAGTCCAAGGTGGTGTGATAGTGTGATGTATCGGAATTCTATCCATCTGAACTGGAATAGAAGAAGTTAACGGAGTTTTTTTTTTATTTGTTTTCATTTTAGAGAGAAAATTGTACAGAAAACTCAGGGTACACTATCTATCTGTAGATAAAAAAAAAAAATAACAAGATAACTTTGAAAGAAGCCAATAGATACGGGTGAAATGAAAGCAACACCAACTCGTCTGTTTTTTTTTTTGTAGCAGCAGTAGTGATGGAATGTAAAATGCCAGAACTTTTATACGTATGTAGGTACATAATGTATGTGCATATACATACATATATATTTGGATGAAAACGAAGGCGAATAGTCATCATTCATCAATTCAAAGTTTAAAAGTATAAAAAAAAACTTCGCTTATACCTCATAGTCATAGGTAGCTATGCTGTTTTTTTTTTGTTTGTCCCTTTAATATTCTATAAAAGTGTCAGAGAGACAATATAAAGATCCAAGGGAATTGGAGAAGGACTCCTTGAGTCTCTAAAAGGGTACAATTTCAAATTATTTTGATAAGTAAGTGGCTTTTCGAAGCTGCGAACAGTCTTTATCGACTTGAGAATAGACTTTTAAAAGTAGAAATGAAGATATGGTTTTAAGTTTTAGGGATAATTTAAGAAAAAAACGATAGTTGCTTTTGAACAATTTAAAAATTCTTCTCAAAGTTACTTAAATTGATGATCCTATTTATGTAATTTGTTAAAGTTGTCGTGAATATATTGTGTGAATGTTATAGGCTACAATTAATCATTAAACAAATGTAATCCCCCGAAGGCAAGTTAATATTAAAACCCCTTTGTGACACTTTGACGAACACAGGGCTTTGAATTATGAAAAATCTTTTTTGGTGATACATTATTCTTTGGTTATAGTTTATCTTTTATGCGGGACAACAAGTAGGTACCTATGTACATTATAATAGTACCATCGCGATTTACTGTGAAGTGCGCCGAGTTATTTTTTTGTGGTTTGGAGTGTCGCCATTCAAGTACTAATCGTGTTCTGCAATCGTGGGTCATTAGTAGGCTCAATTTTGGTTTTCGAGAAAAATCGCGCTGGAGCTTCAGCCGCCATTTTGAATTTAATGAACATTTTATATTTTTGGCCAATAACTAGCCATTTCTGATTTCTGACGAAAATAATGAAGGCAAAACTTGTAGGAAAAAGTTACAGCTCGCGAGATATTAATGAAAATCCAGAATGGGGCTCTGGACCCCTTCTTGGAAATGGTTTTAAGCAAAAATTTGAGGGCGAGGTTAGTAGTAGTGGTTATGAGCTGCGCAGGTTTTTTTCAGCCACATTTGAACCTCTATAATGTATGCTGTTCTCTCGCTGCTGAGGTAGGTGAAGGGGCTAAAAGATTAAATTTTCCATTGGGTATGAATTTGGTGAAACACTTGAACCGAAGTGTGTCAAGTGATTTCTCATCTCGACTGCCTCCAAACAAATCAACTAAAATAATATTTCCAGCAGTTTTCAGCGAATAAGCTATGCTTTTATTCTTGCTTTTGTTCTCTCTTTCACAAGATTAAACCTTCTCCCAAGTCTGGATTCTTCAAAAGCATATTAAATAATTTGGTTTTTCCAATGTTAAATATTGAAGACTTCGTCGTGTCGCATCCAGTAAACGCAATAAAATTCTAGCTTACAAATTTCGTTGATAAGGCCTACAAAGGAAACCGTCCACAAAAAAACGCACAATAAACTCACACCTCCATGGTGATGGGGAAATGGGTCTTATATGCACTCGTATTACGATTGTCAATTGCAAATTGATAGCTGATAAATACTGACATTTTATATTAATCCACCCAATTAATAAGAGTTTTTTGGTAATTGATAATGATGCAGACTGTTGAGGCCTACAAGAAAATCGATAATAAATAATGAATAGTTGTGCAGTTTGTTCATAAATTGAGGTTTTAAATCCAAATTTCAGTACTTATCAATAATCAAATTGATAATTGACAATCGCAATAGGGCCCATGAAAAAAAATAGATAACCAATTCTTCATTAAATTTAAAATGGCTAAAGCTCCAGCAGTATTTTTCCGACTACTAAGCATCCCTCCATCCATGATCCCAGAAAGGGGTCACAAGCCCCAAAACAGTTTACATTAATATCTCACAAACTGTAACTCTAAACAAAAATATTAAGACTTAAGTTGTAGAAAATTAAAATTGCTACAAGTTTTGCCTCTATTACTTTTGTCAGAAATCAAAAAGTGGCCAAGTTATAAATTTTCATTAAATTCAAAATGGCTGCTGAAAACCGAAATTTAGACTACTTACTAAATTTCTACGATCTACACGGCTAAAGTGCTTTTCTTCAAACTTGGTACTTATGCGTTTTAGGTGATTGACTCAAATAGATTTTTGAATCGTTTTTTTTAGCTCCGTATTTGCGATACAATTTTTTTCTACCATCTTAATTATCTCGAAAACTGTTATAACGATTTTCATAAAAATAAAATGGTCGACTGGATCGTACGAACTTGCTCTTGTAGCTAACAACTTTAATGTAGCTAAACATTGACGCTGCTTAGTAGGTAGATAGTCTAGTTATCCTATGCAGCTTTAAAGCCAAGATCACATTAATCCTTAGTATAATGAATTGTCGAATGGACCTACAATTGTAAATTTAAATCTCTGTTATGGATTTTAATTATGTAAGGTAGGAGAGCAATATATATACCTACATACATGGATAGAGCCTAGGTTAGTAGATATGTACATATAATAATGTATGAGGGCCTGCAGTGTATGTAGTATTCAGTGACGAACGCAAAAATTCATAAGACGGAAATAAATGGATAATACACATAATAAAATGGTTTTTATATTGCTTAGTTGTTATAGATTGAGGGAAAACAAAAATGCCATTTTAATTCTTGATACATAAGAATGTATCAAAAAAAAGTTAAAAAATCGTTGGAGCGGTTTTTAAAAAAAAATAATTTTTTATGTATAAATTTTTGAAAAAAATTTTAGAAAACAAATTTAAACGCCACTTTAAGATATTATTAATATACATATAAATTTAAAGTTTCAAAAAAATTCAGTGACTGGGTTTTGAAAAATAAAAAAAATGTATTTATTTTTTACAAATCGAAAAACTAGTTTTTTGAAAATTATAGCATATAGTTTTATTAATTTAGGGGGCATTTACATAAAAAAAATTAAATCGCTTCATGCATTAGGAGAAAGTGGAAAATATGAAAAGTGGTTATGGGAAATAGGTACCGTTAATAAGTAGGTACGCAAAATAAAATATTTTTATTCTTTAAAGTGGACTGTACTAATTTAAGAACACACATTTTTTTATAAAAAATTCTTGGAGCCGTTTTTCAGAAATACATTTTTTTCTTAACGGTTTTTTTAAATAGTTTTTTTTTAACTATTCAAGATAATGTCAAAAAACTACTAAATACGAAGTTTCGAAAAAAATCTATTGTCGTTTTCGAAATTTCGAGTTTCAAAAAAAAAAAAAAAATTATTTCCATTTTTTTTTCTCAAATATGTTGGCTTACAATATAAATATATCTTATATTAATATATAATAAATTTATTGACGTAGTTTAAACTTTCTAAGAGCTTCTGCGTAAAAACTTAAAAAAAAAATCAAATGAAATGTTTCCGAGAAAATTGAAAACCAAAAAAATGGTTCTACTGTTTTTTCCAAAAACAAAAATTATACAAAGGTACCATTTCTCTTCTGAACAGATTTTTTTTATAAACATCGTTGGAGCCGTTTTTATAAAAAAATAAAACGCGTGGGCATATTACCAAAAAAAAACAATATGGCTGCAGACTCGAGGACAGACAGATGGATTTTTTTTGATATTCTTATAAACGGAAAAATATTTTTTTTTTGATTTTCGAAAAAGCAAATATTATTTTTTTTTGATGATTCAATATTTCGAAAACCGGTGGATGATTTTTTTTAAAATTTTGTTTTTAAGTTTATATTATTAATTGCTTAAAATTGTCATACCATTTAAAAAAAAAAATTAAGGAACTTTTGTATAGAAACATTTTTTTTGCATACGATGTGATCGACCTCAAGAGCATGTACGTCTAGTTGTGTAGTTTATTTTTTATTAATATGCACTCGAACTTGTACTTTTTTTGATTATTTAATTGCAATTTATTAAAAGTTGAAGCGATGAAGTATTGGTATATTTTTGTATTAATAAATTTAGCTGTAGATTTAAAATCACTTTAAAACTGAGTTATTGCTGAGCGATAGGTAAATAGACGGGCGCAGGTATTACTCCACCTTTAACACTTTCGTTTGCACTTTTACACGCATCGAGATTTTTTTTAAACTCATTTTTATTTATTATTAACTTATAACTATCTTAAAAATAGACAAAAAATCATAAAAATAGCCTACTTATCAATAACTTACAACTAACTTACTGGCCCTTTACAGGCGCTCTAAGCTAAACTATATCTCTCAATACTAATGTCTAAACTATTTGAATTTATGCCAATTCTATTATTTTTACCAAGAAACTTGAAAAAAACTTGTGGTCATAACATTTTTATTAATTTTATCTTATAAACTAACTAAAGATAGACTAAAAATAATTAAAACTAGATATAACTAACTTACACTAATTAAAACTAACTTCAGCTACTTAAGATACATAAAAATACATATACCCATATACATATACGCACATACATAAACATATGCCTCCGCATACCTACATATTTTAAGTCTAGGCTCGCTGTCTGTCGAAATACATGTACTGATCCAACCAGATGCCAAGGTACTTTACTACACTTACTCGCCAGTGGATGTCTATAAAGCTCACCAGCTTCCGCTAGTTCTTTCTCGTATCCCTTAAGGCGCTAGACAACGGAGTCCTAAACAAAATAGTTTCTGAATTCTGGAAGGGAAGTTGATTTTCAACTTCCAGTCATCACAATATCGATGAATCTTGTCGAAATCACTCTGCAAAAGAATTTTGATGACCTAAACTGTATTAGCTGTTCTGTACGCAATTAGATCGTCGACGTACGCAATTGCCTGAGTTCGACTACCTATCAGATCGCTGGTGTAAATGCTGAATAGAATCGGCGAGTTAACCGCTCCATGCTGAAGACCATTTTTAATATTGAAGCTTGCGGTAGAAGTTACATTGCCACTCTTGACAACAAACTTTCTACCATTTAGCATGTTATAAAGCATATACAACAGAGGTTTACTTATCCCTAGTCTGGCAAGCTTTAGATAGAGACCTTCTAATCATACGGTGTCGAGGGCCTTCTCCAAATCAACCAGACAGGCAACCGTACACTCCTTTTTAGTGTTGTTCCATTGTATATCGGAAACCAGAATTGTGTCATGCCCCGACTTAAAACCGAACTGATTCTCCGGTATGATATTGTCGCATCGAGGTAGCGTAAAGGGGTACAGGGGTTTTACAAAAAAAAAAAAACTAAAATTAAGTAATTTCGAACTAATAAATTCGAACAGAATCGAAACAGAATTTTGTTCTTTTAAAGTTGAAACAGTAAGTGAAAAAATGTATGCCTTAGTACACTTATAAACGGTGATTTTTTAAGAGCTTGGTTTTTGAAAATTCAAAAAAACACAGAAACTTGTAAAAAGTGAATGAAATTTTTATTTGGATCGATAAATCAATTTCTGCCATTTACTTTTTAAAAATAATTTCACTTAAATGTTGCCCGCGGCTACGCTTCAGGTGGTCCATTCTGAAGGTCCAATTTTGGCAAACTTTTTCACACATTTCGGCCGGAATCTCACCAATGACGCGTTCAATGTTGGCTTCCAAGGCAGCAATCGTGTTTGGCTTGTCCCCATATACAATAGACTTAACATAGCCCCACAAAAAATAGTCTAACGGGGTCAAATCACATGATCTTGGTGGCCAATTGACTGCGCCAAAACGTGAGATCAACTGCTCACCAAATTCGCCTCTCAATTGATGCATGGTTTCGCGTGCAGTGTGGCAAACACATTTTTCACAGAGCACGAATTTTGATAATAAATTTCAATAATTTGCAAACGTTGTTCAGGCGTAAGTCTATTCATGATGAAATGGCAAACAATACTGAATCGAAATGTCAAATGTTCGTGGAATTTGTCAGGTGTGATCTGTCAAAAATATAAACGTCAAAAACGAAGTAGCAAAAAAATCACCCTTTATAAATATTAATTGTACATTAATAAATAAAAGAGAAATGAAAAACAATTTGTGAACAATATGAGCAAAATCATCAAAGCATCGTTTCGTTTATTTTGTTTTTTGTTCATCCCTTCATGTTAACTTTGCAATTTCACTGGATAACTTCGATGCCAGGTTGGAAAAGGTTACCCCACATCGTAAACCTGTAGGAATAGAGTTACTCTTTAGCTTGAACTCCAACTGCTGCTGCTGCTGCTGCTGTTGGGTGCTGCTGGCTAAATGTCAGTGTTCATAATCAATTTATAATTTCCAGTCTACCAGATCTTGAAACACCTGGAGCTATATATAAAAAGGCAGTGGCTGAGAAGGAATCAGTTTCGATGAGAGAAAGGTGAACCAAGGTTCTAGATGTTTTTTTTTTTATTTGAACTTTTATTTTTGTATCGCTCATCGTTACTTACCCTCTCTTAATGTATTTCTTTCTATTTACTTATGTTTTGAGATACTTGTAACTTTGGGTTGGGTCTTCAGTCGTATCGTAGTCCTTCTTTGATTTACCCCTTCCAAAACCTTCAAATACATAATTAGTTTACGAATGTTTCGCTTTTTCATAAAAGTGAAATGGAGGGGTGTTAACGGGAGGAAAAAAAAAAACAATGAAGAAATGGAACAGTTATTAGGAACTGGAGAATCCTTAAAAGGGATAGATGATTCAATTTCGAAAGATTTCTTTGACCATGAGGAAAGTTAAATTGGTTGGGGTTTTTTTCTGTACGCCCACTACCTATATTTTGTTACGATGTTTGATGTGCATTACCCCACCATATATTGATTGCTGCCTCACTACGTATAGGATGATATAGCTAGCCCTCATTGTGGGAAGGAACTATTATTGTTAGTTCCTGTCATAAGTTAGCAATTTCAATTAATAACGTTATTATACTTTTAGATCTTGTTACTTGATGTTGTTGTGATAAAAGTTTCTTCTAAATAGACGTAGACACCGAATACATATTTACTACATATCAGCAACAGCAAGTGTTGAAGTGTTCGTGTTCTTTTGAAAGAGAATTTGAAATTGGCAATTAGCAAGGCGTATGCCAAGCCAAATGTACAGAGTCATTTTCTTCCTTCCAAACTCTCCAAGGACTCTACAAAAAAAAATCTCTTCTGGGGTTTCAACCTAAGAAATAAAAGAAAACTAAATTATCCACTGTTGAAACTAAAATAATTGAATTAACTTTGTGGAGTGATTGAAAGTTGACTACATTATAGTCTCGTATAGTTTGTATGCTGACTATATGTAGTGAGTAAAGTCTAGAATTTCTTTCTGCTTCAACCGTATTGATATAGAAATGTGGTTTATTTTACCAACCTCAATTGTACTTTATTAATTAGGCTTATAGTTCAAAAGTGAATGCATTTTTTTGTATAATACCTTTAAAAGCTATTTTGAATCAATATTTCAACACGTCCCATTAAATATAATGCTAAACCTTGTACTTGTCTGAATAATTTCAGTAGCATATAGAATTTGTATTATAAAAAAAAATCACCTTCCTAAGGCCTAGGACAAAATCTTCCAATTTTTATGGTTTAACATTTTAATCTTGTTGGATATACTTTACATTGTTTTTTTTTGTTGTCGAAAAAATCCATGTAAGATGAACTTAAAAAAAAAACTGCGTATTGGCAAGGCCCTCACTGGTAAACTAATGCCTGATTTATACGAATGGCAAAAGGCAATTTTATATGTCAAATTATAGCCATTTTGCTTTTTATTGTGTAAACGCTCTAAATACTGGCAATATTTTCACAAAAAAATTGGCATAAAATTCTTCCATTAATATGGCTATGTATAAACACTGTACTGACGCCATTTTACAAATTATGCCATTCTACAAAAAAATGAACTTGCCCATTCTTTATTGGCAAATTGCCATTTTAAATGTCAAATCTTGTTAAGGCGTAAATACATTCAACACAAGGCCCAACTATGGGATGCATGAGCCCTTGACACGTATGGGTAGACTTTCAAATTAGAATTCAAACATTTTTGATTTCAACATCAGTAAAATTAAATTAAAAAATCTACTCAAAACCAGTGCTCCACGCTCCTTAACGTTTTTGTTTCATTATTATGTTCTTGTTTTGTTTTTGACGTAATATTATTTGTTTATATTTTTATTTTGTACTTGTGTAAGTGTTATTTGTAATAGAATGTCCCTAATAACAAATGCACTAAATGATGAGCCGGTGGTATAACACAGTTTTCTGTGTTGGCAAACAATTGGCCGGAAGACGGAGCTTGCTATAAGCTCTCGTCGGCCAATTCTGATAGTGTGAAAAAAATACAAAAGTAAAAAACATTGTTTTTTTTCAATCCTCAATTCTAACTCATATTTGAAATTTTACAAAAGTAAAAGTTAGACCGCTTTTAACTTTTACTTATGTGCAGGAGCACTTTTGTAAAATTTTAAATATGAGATAGGTTTGAGCAGTATGTTGGAAAAAGACAAAACATTTGTTCCCCTTTTGTGTACAAAAGTGTTGTTGATCTTCTAAAATCAAGAATGCGCCTAATGGCAATTCTCTACCAAAACCAATTCTTTTTTGCTTTGAAACGACCGATTACTGATCTTATCTTTTTTTGTGACTGTGTGTATGTTGCTTGGCAGCTCTAAAAAAAACAAAACTTCTGCGTGTGAATGAACGTCATTAAAATATTATTTCTTCCATTATTTTGCCATTCTTTTGGCAGAAATACTGGAAACTTTGTCATTCATGTAAATCCGGCATAATGAGTCCAAGTGAGATCGCCTGGACGAAACGCAAATAGCCGTTAAAAAGCTATTTTGAATCAATTTGCTATATTTATTTAAGGAAAACATATCAATATATATCAGTGTTTTTCAGACGTTATGAGTTTTTATTCTCATTTGCGCATTAGAATTGTCATTTATTTTTACTTGCGATTATAAGTACTATAATGCAAGTTATGAATTCGTAAAAAAATCATAGAGAACACCAAAAAGTCGGTCCCCCAATTCCGTCTGTCCTCGAACCTGCCGGTGGAGTTGCTTTAAACTTGGGTACATATTGTTTTTGCGGTAATATGCCCACACGTGTTTTTTTTCATTTTTTTAAGACGACAAATAGCAGTAGCTCCAAAACGACTCCTACGATTTTTATTAAAAAAATCATTTCATTAATGAAGGGAAAGGGTACCTTTTGATATTTAAAAAAAAAAAAAATGGTTATTTTTGTTTAAAGAAATTTTTTTTGTTTTCGATTTTCTGGGAAACGGTTAATTTGATTTGTTTGCAATGTTTTACGCAGAAGCCCCTAGAAGATATAAATAAACACTATTGTAAACCAAAAATTTTTTTGAAATTTTTTTTGAAAATTCAAAATTTCGAAAACAAAGATTTTTTCGAAACTTTTTTGTATGCCTGTAGGACCTAAGGTCTTTTAAATGCAACCTGAATTGCACGGCACTAGTTTGGCACAGTGGATTGAGAACCAGGTATTGACGTCTCATTTTAACCCATGGACGGCATCCAATTAAAATTGGAGGTATAGAAAAGAATGCGCCTAGCGTGGGGATCGAACCCACACGTCTAAGTTAGCAATCAAGCACTTTATCCACTGCGCCATTGCCACCCACAAACTTCCTATTTGGTAGTTTTTTTGACATTTTCTTGAATAGTTAAAAAACTATTTTCCTTAAATAAAAAACCACTGTACCGCCCATACAAATGTTAAAAAACCGTTAAAAATGTATTTCTTAAAAACGGCTACAAGAATTTTTATAACAAAATGTGCGTGCACTTATATTAGTACAGTCCACTTTTAAATATAAAAATATTTTATTTTGCACTTATTAAAGGTACTTCCCATAGAACCACGTTTAATATTTTCGACTTTCTCACTATTGTATAAATCGATTAAAATTTTTGTTGTATGCAAATGCTTCCTAGAATTGTTAATAAAACTGCATACTCAAATTTTCAAAGAAAAAGTATTTATTTTTTTTTTGAAAAATTGATTTTTCAAAAAAACCAGTCAGCGAATTCTTTTGAAATTTGAATTTCACATTATAGTCGTTAGCTTCAAGAGCAAGTTCGTACGATCCAGTCGTGAATTTTATTTTTCAAGTGAGAGTAATTGATAAATTTCTCAAAAGGTCCAGTACTATGTGTCCAGCAATGTCTTCACGTATGTTTATATAATATACTCAGTGGTGGCAAACTAATTATAAACGATTACAAAAAATTACTTTATCGAAATACAGTAGGGGTATTCACGATCCAATGTATCTGGTCTTGTATCATTGTGTAGCATTTTTTTGTACTACAACAACAAAATATACTGAATGTCAAAATCTTACACTTTTACACTTTTACAATACCCGAACCCTATGGTAACAGAAAAATACAAGGGTGTAAGATTTTTTTAACACAAACTTAAGCCTTCTTCAGAGCAAATGTGAAACAGATTTTGACATTTGCTTCAGTGTTGCTACAGATTAGTAAACGTGTGTTCACAGTCTGTTGTAAAAAAATAAAATTTTACAATTTTACAAGACTTGGTACACCAGATCGTGAATACCCCTAGTATCAAAATCATACAGCACGATGATGGTAATGTGGTGGCTTGGGGCTGTTTTCCTGGCGTGGTGTTGGTTCTAAAGTGCGAATTGAAGAACGAATGGATTAGTTACATTACTCTGAATTTTAGCATTTACCGATTTCTTATATTTTCCAGCGCAAAGTCCGCAACTCAACCCGATTGAGAACTTGTGGACACACGTACAAAGAGCTGTGGAAAAGAAAAAAGTTTCATAAGCAGCCCATTTATTTGAAAATATCAAGGAGGCATAGAAACGAATTTCACTGAAAACGCTCCAAGACTTGGCCAGCTTACCGAAGTGGTGTGAAACGGTACTAAAAAACAGAAAAATTTAAAACATTGTTTTTTTTATGGTAAACATGAATCAATTAAAGACTTAGGCGCAAAATTTTTAACGATTTAGTAATATGTTAAATAATTTTTAGTATGATGCTAGGTTAAAAAGAGGATTTTGCTAAAATTAGCAAAATCAATTTTAATCTCATTAACATTTTACTAAAGTTAAAATCACCGAATTGCTACTTTAAATTTTTAGTATCGCATTAAATCCACATGTCATTCTGATAGTATATCGGCTTTGCACGCGGGAGGCCCAGGTTCGAGTCGTGCTGGTGTCAATTTTTTTTATTTTTGTAAATAATGAAGTTAAAATGTTGAAAATATTAACATCGAATACTTATTAAGAACATTATGTTTTGGTTTCTATCAACATATAATCAATTTACAACGCATAAACACAATAATTGTGTTCATCAAAATTCAAACCCTACAAATGCTTTGCTATCTGCTTAATTAGCATTTTAATAGTTAACAAAAGGTTTAAAATTTATGAAAAGTTAGTAGACTACTATGTATATAGTAAATTGCTAACTAGTATCGTGTTAAGGCCTTAATAATAGGTTGTTTTAAATTTTGCGCCTTAGTTTATTCGTTTCTAATTATATTTCCAGGAAAAAAGTATATTTTCTGAAATAACGGGTAATATGTTTTTGATTTTAGTTTTCTTTAGATTTCGTTTTTGTAAATATGAGGTAGTTTGTTTCCAATTAATTGTTCACTACTGTATGTAGGTACATTAGGGTGGTTCATGAATATATACAAAAATAAAACGCACGTATTTGCTCCTTTGTTCGATTACATTATATGCAAAGGCTAAATGTATTTTTAAAGTCGTTTTTTACTTAATTTTTTATATATAAAATTTCTTAAATTTTTCTAAATAAAAAATTGGTATGAACATTTTAAATATTTAATAGTATAAATTTAAAAACAAAATTTCAGAAAAAATCGTCCATCCGTTTTCGAAATACATATATTGAATTAAAAAAAAAGTATTTTTTTTTTCAAAAATCCAAAAATACTATTTTTCTAAAATTTTGAAATGCAATATTATTTAGAATTTGAATCAGCTCCTGTATAAAAATTTTGATCGAGATCCGAAAATCAATAAAATGGTTGTATAGCAGGTGCCGTTAATAACAAAATATTAAAAAAAAAAATTGACCAAAATGTAGACCATACTCAAAGTAGTATCACACCAATTTTATCAAAATCGTTAGAGCCGGTTTCGAGATAATTGATATGGCTTATTCAAAAATTTATTTGAACAATCACCTTAAACGCCTAAGCACCGAGTTTGAACAAAATTGGTTCAGCGACTTTGGCTGAACAGACAGACAGATAGACGGAAATGTGGGACCCACTGTCTTGGTGTTCTCTATCATCGAAATGTCAATTTTTTTCAAAATCTCGAGATTGATTTTTTTTCCAAATGCTTAACTTGCCCTATAGTACCTACCTACATATGTGCATATATCGCAAGTAAAAATTGGACTACCCTAATGCACATACATAAGTTGTATACGCTTCATTCAAGTAAAATAGAGAACACCTTTTTTTTTTTGCAGCACACCCATTAGTGAGTACCTAACGTTAAGTCATATAAATGATAATCTTTTTATTTGTTATTTTTTGTCTATTCGACTTCCGTCATATCTCAGGACTATTTTTTTTCTTAACTTTCCTTAAGACGAAGCAGAAATATGTAGAAGTATTTCTTCTCTAGTATCAAGTATTTTATGGTATATTTTATATAATAAACATCAGTTTTTCTATCTATCTTTATAATGGGTTCTTTCTTGCTTTCGAACGATTTCGTCTTGATAGTTCTTCAACACAAATTAAGTTTTATTAAGAAAATCTTTGTTCGTCTTCTATTTTTTTTTTTTTTTTTTTTTTTTTTTGTGGATAATGCATTATCCAGAGTTGTATGTCTATTGCTATAACAACTCTACGACGCTGTTACCTATTTAAAAGTTTCATTTTTCGCTATAGAAATACCGCAGAAAAGTTACCTCCTCAAAAGAGGAGGAATTCTCTAGCACAACGCACTGCTTCTACCAGTAGGTAGGTAGGTAGGTAGATAGGTATGCGATTCTGATGGTGTTGCTAGAAAAATAAGGCTCACTCTCACAAGAAGTCCTTGTCCTTGCCCCGTTGAACTGTGTTTCCTTTGTTATGATGTGTATAATATTAATAATAATGCTAACTTTAAATGAGATTTCATTTGTGCATAGAAGTTTTGGAATTTCAGTGCAGAAGAATGAGGCTGTGTTAGGTATGATACGGAATCTACAAGGCTTTCTACTCTTACAACGTGGTATGATTTTCGTTATTTAAAATTTTTTTTTTCTTATTATTTTCAAAGTGGTGCTGCAATTTCCTTGATGCTCTCTACTGCATAAGTTTCATTATTATCTCTGATAGACTTGGTCTTAAAATTAGTTTGCATAAATGGTTTTATACCTGCATTAGAATTTATTTTTGTTGTTGGATTATTATTGAGCCATTTCATTGGTGTCTATTCCATGAATCAGCTATGCGGAATATTGATTAGTTTTTTCTTTCAAGATTTATTTTTTAAGATTAGAAAAATATTTCTAAATCGAGTTTTCACATATAGGTGGGTGGTATACGATATTGAGTTCAGTCTCAAGGACCGTATAGTAGCTTATGACTTCTCGTTATTGAATTGTTTGTTAAAAGTGCTTATGCGGATGTTTCGAAAATTTGAAGATCTGATACCTCAGCAATAGTTTGAACTTTTATTTCAACAAAAAAGGCATTCAATATTTGTTTTTTTCTTTTTAGAAATGAGATTCATTTTTTATCACTTTTCAAAATCTATCTACAAACTGTTTGTTGAGAAAATTAAAAGTCAAACCATTTTAAGTTATTTTTTTTATCGTATTATGATTTGATTAAATTTTCTCAATTCTCAAAAATTCACGAAACATTTATTTATTAATGTTTAAATAATGAAAATATTATATTAATGAATTTTGCTCTATAATAGTTAGGTAGGTGAAATGGCTGTTTCCTCTGTTTCCTTTTCCAACTGGTTTTAACAGCTGCGGCAGTAGGTGTAATGGGGAATACTCAGGTTTGCTGCGTGCTCACCGTCACCCAAGGCCCAGTGCAGCTTGCAAGTAGCGACTACCCTCGCTACGTCCCGCCTCGGTCTACTCGGATTTATTGTAGACATGCCATATCATTCTAGATATTGCACAGTCGGTTAGATCGTTCCATCTTTTGTTTGATACCGTGAGGAAAACTGGAAGAATTTTGCCCTTCATATTTTTTAGGTCGTTTTTTAACTAGTTTTTTATATAAAAACTTTCTTAATTTTTTTTCTAAAAATGTGAGTTCGTATGACGATTTTTTAACAAACGTTTTCAATATATATATATGTATGTATTAAATTTTCAAAAAAAAAAAAATGTTTTTTTTTTTTTACCAAAAATCAAAAAAAAAACTATTTTCGAAAACGTTGGTATGCAGTATTATTAAGAATATGAGGGACAACCTTTATACAAAATTTTGATCTAAATCCATGGCGCTGTATTATGGGAAAGTTGAAAATAAAAAAGCAGGTATACTGTTAATAACAAAATATGTAAAAAAAAAAATTACCAAATTGTAGACTACACTCTAAAAAAAATTGTGCAATTTTACTATCATAAAGCGAGGAAACTTGGTGCCTACCATAATTGAAGTATTTTTACACATGTGTTAATTGTAAATATTTAATGCGTAAATGTTAAATCTTTTATATGTATTTTCCAAATAAAGACTTAAGTAAAAATGTGAATTTTTTTTACACCTAAGATGTTTAAACTTAATGCATATATACATTATTTATGTTTAAATTTCAACAGAATTACGTATGGAAACGCATAAAATTATACCTTATTTATGTGATTTCGCGCTAATGAGAGCTTAATTTTTTTTACTTGCGATTATAGGTACTATAAGGCAAGTTATGCATTCGTCGAAAAAAAAAAAGTTTTGAGATAACAATCAAACATGACATTACGATGATAGCGAAGACGAAAAAAGATGTTCTAAAAATTCTGTCTGCCTGTATGTCAGTCTGTCTGCCCAAACGGGTGGGCCGAATTGCTTCAAACTTGGTATATAGAGTTTTTTAGGTATTGTACAGAGGGAAATTGAATTTTTTTTTAGCTCAAAAAATAACAGTACCTGCCACATAACCGTGACGTTCAAACCTATTTTTCTCGGAAAGGCTCTAACGATTTTGATAAAAAAAAATCAGTGCGGCTTTTTAGCTACGACCGATCATATGGTTGAAAAAAAATTAGAAAAATGTCTAAAAACGGTACTTTCCATAGGAATGTTTTTTATTGCTTTCGACTATCTCATAAACGGCTCAACCGATTCTTTCGAAATTATAAAATTATACCTCGTACCAATTTTTAATTAGTATTTTTAAAATTTATATCGAAAACTGCTCATTAATTTTGTTTCAAAAATTATAATTATATGTATTTATTGAATACCTATGAATTGGCGTTTTTGAATTTTTATTGAAATATGTTTTCAAAAAGTTAAAAAAAAAAAAAACTTTTTTTTCTCAAAAACCGCTCTACAGATTTTTAAATTTTTTTCTCATAAATTCAAATTTATCTAACAAATAAAATGGCGTACTTTT
This sequence comes from Philhelius pedissequus, assembly GCA_910595825.1. Lineage (NCBI taxonomy): Eukaryota > Metazoa > Arthropoda > Insecta > Diptera > Syrphidae > Philhelius > Philhelius pedissequus. The sequence continues at coordinate 200,028,978 of OU343161.1, read as the reverse complement.
TTTTGAGCTTAAATTAGTTTAAGTATTTATTTCAGAATTTTGAATTATTTTTTCTTTGATTAAGCCGATTTGATATTTTGTTTTTAAGTTTATATTATAATATTTAAGACTGTCATACCAATTTTTTTTTTTTGAAAAAAAATTAAAGATATTTTATATATATAAAAAATGAAGTAAAAAACTGCTTTAAATATATAGTTAGATTTTTAACAGAAATCTTTTGCATTCGATGTGATCTAACATAAGAGCAAGTTCGTGCAATCCAGTCGTGCATTTTATTATTAAATATCAGCATAAAATGTGTAAATTTAAACTTTTTATGTTCAAATTTATAGCGATGTGTAAACTTCCAACAAAATTATTAATGAAAACGCTTTAAATTGGATGTTATATCTTATGTATCTGATTTCGCTTTTAAATATCTTTAATTTTTGCAGTCATTCTTTGCTTAGTATGTAAATTTAAACAAAATGTTAAGCTTGATGCCTATGTATTTCTGTCTTAAAAATGTGTATAAATTAACATATAAATAGACCCTTAGTATAATGCCTACTAAGCATAACTTTATCAGAAACAAGGCATCACCGTTTTTCATTTTTATATATTTTTATTTCATTTATTAAAAAAAATCTATGATTTGTGAGTTTCTCATAAAAGTATAGATCCGTCTCCTAAGAATCAATTTATTTATTTGTTGATTTGTACTTTCTATTGTAAAACTTTTTTTCTTACATCATTATTGGAGAATAATAATTCGCCAACGGTCTGCTTACGAATGAAATGAACTTGCAAACGTATCGTCATCGTCATAAACGAATTGCAAATTTACACATTAAAGGTTAACCTTACATAAAATATCAAATGGTAGTAAATATAATCATTGATTGTTTAATTACAAACACTATGTGTTGTTTTCATAAGGTGTTTGAATTTAAACAATATGTGTTTAATTATAAACATTGTAGGTGTAATATTTAAACATTATTAGTTTAATACTGAACAATGGTTATTGGAAGGTACACAGAGGGTGAAAATTTATACGCAACTGTATAATACGCAACTTGCGTACTTTTACACTAAAAATTACATACAATTTCATGGTAAATTTAAACGCAGTTTTTACATAATTTCTTTCTTTTATCAAAATACAGCTGTATTCTGCTATTCACGTGAATGTTATATTCGATCTACCCATTCGATTCCATTTCACACTATCTTTGTATTCTGCTATCCATCGGGTGAACTACAGTACCCCGCGAAAGTGCTACCTTTTTTTTTTTAATACATTCGTACAATCGTATCAATTGGAAGTGATAAGGTATAATGATTTTGAACAATTTGCAAATGGTTCTTTTAAGATGTAAAACAAATTGTAAAAAGATATAATTGATTGCATTGTCTATGGTAGTCCTAGCACAAATCTTACAGAGCTACTTTAGGTGTATTTTTGTCATACAGCTCAAAGAGAATTTTCAGCGTTGCATATATTTATGCATAGTATAAAATGTTTACGTGGTATTAAAAGCTCGTCGCGTAAGTGAGGGTAGCTGTCCCCCTGCTTGGCGCAATTATAGGATTTGGGGTGGGGTCCAGTTTGGGTGTATGCTAAGTTTTTTTTGGATCTGTTTTTTTTTGGATTTAAAGAAACATTGCATTTAACTTCACTGGTGTTTTCATAATCGCTATAACATTTGTTGAGGGCATAGTAATTTGTAAAAATTAACAACAACGATCCGAAAAATTCGTCGTAGAATACACACAATTCATGTACCTACCTACAATATTCTATAAAAATCCACAACACGTACCAACAAAAAAAAATCCTTGTCGAATACACACATACAATGCAGATAAGTACCTACACTAATTTATGAAAATGCACAAAACAAAAACAAATATCCAAATACACATCTGAAAATAATACTTCCAACAATAACATGTATCAAAACGCACTTTTATAAAAGTATTGTTATCCTCGCAACAAATAAATCCCAGATATCATACTGCAAGCAAATGTTTGGCGAAAGAGAGGTACTACAATTACCTAACAAATCTGCGGGCAAATGTTAAACGGGCGACTGAGCTGCGAGAAATCTTAGCGGTCCCTTATATAGGGTTTTCCAATAAGAGGTGTTATTTTGATATTCAAAAAAAAAGAAATGCGTTGTTGAAGCGTGTATCGTTCCATTTTTATTAATAGCGTAGTTTCTACTTGTCAAATGTCAAAAAATGACAGCTTCAAAAGTGACAGCTACCTAAATAGCGGGCTATTCAATATAACACCTCTTATTGGAAAACCCTGGAAAACCCTGGAAAACCCTTGGGTTTTCCAATAAGAGGTGTTATTTTGATATTCAAAAAAAAGAAATGCGTTGTTGAAGCGTGTATCGTTCCATTTTTATTAATAGCGTAGTTTCTACTTGTCAAATGTCAAAAAATGACAGCTTCAAATGTGACAGCTACCGAAATAGCGGGCTATTCAAAATACCACCTCTTATTGGAAAACCCCTTACATGTAAGCAAATCTTTATATTGCTTATCTTTAATATCGCTACCAAAGATACATTGAATATCAAAACAAAACATTAAAATCTCGCCTGTGATATCTAAGATGTAGTCAGCACTATTACACTATTGACAACCATCAATAAAAATGATAATTGATAAATAGAAAAAAAAATTTGTCTCTTTAAACAAAAATCAACCACGGATTGATAAACAATTTCAACTATTAAAACATTTGAAATTCGATTTATCGTTATTTATAAATTTTCAATTGATAGTTGACAATCGTAATTGATGTCAGTGCCATCTTCGTCTTGTCTCATGACCGAGACAGAGGGCGATCGAGAAATTTCTCATTAAGTATTTAACCTTTCTTTTCTTTAAGAATTTGAAACACATGTACAAGCAAAAATAATGATTCAATGAATAACCTTGAAGAGAAAAAAAATACTCAAACACAAATATCCTTAAAACCAAAATGTACTAACACAAATATTGCAATCTTCTGTGTGCTTTTTATGGATCTTACACTCTTTAACATATTATATGATTATATGGTAAAGGGACTGTTGATATCCACATATCGCTTCTAGCAATATAATTTTCCTTTGAATAGCCTGAGCGATTGTACAAGCCTTTGCTTTTTTTTTTTTAATATTCATAACCTCAATTATGACATAGACATGGAAGTCTTTTCTTTTTCTTAAATAAATATCTTTTGAACAAACGCATATAATCTTAGAAATGAACTTTGAACTTACGCGTGTACATATACATACATAAATGTTAGTACTCGTATATTTTTATTCTGTGATTAATATGTAATAAACACCAAGCATATGTTGTAAGTTGTTGCTCATGCTTCTTGTTAACTTTTTATTTTGAACGTTAAGAAAATTGTACGATTTTTATTCAATAATTTTTCATTTTTTACAAAGTGATTTAAATAATCAAACAATCCAATAGTTTAGAGTTTTTCATCATTGAAATTTTTGTATAAAGTTTCGAATAACAAATCAAATTTCAAAGTAGGATTATTGAATACATATTTATTAACCATCTATTTTTTTCCCCGTGGGTAAAATCTTCAAAATATATTATAAGGACCGAAAAACACGTGCTCATAGGAGGGTGCGATTTTCAAAACACCTTCCGATTGCAACAAAGTTGAATCTTATTTACTTATTTTATTTTTATTTATTTCTAAAGAAATTAATTAACGTGGTGCAGTTAACTATCCGGTTAAATCCGCTTATACCGTGATTTTAAAGAGGTTTCCCAATTACTGCACCAGTTCGGGAGGTTAGGTCCTTCACAGGCGTCATTCTTAACTCGTCTCATCGACAATTTCGATTATATATATTATTACATTGTCTGTGATAGCCGTTTTGTATGATTTCGCAAAAAATTTGTTTATTTCATCCCAAGATATCTGTAAAGGTCTTCGTTTCTAATGTACCAAGGTGCCTTTACAAACGATCTTGGCAGTTTATTTTCAAACTTTTACTTACTTATCCGGCTCCCGATGCATCGAGGGTCGCTGCCTGACATATTGCGGTCTTCCATCGGTTGCGGTCCCTCACACGCACCCTCCAGTTTTCGAGACCAAGCGCTCTTGCGTCTGTAACCGCCTAGTCCCTGTAGCGGAGGTTCGGTCTTCATGGTCGTCTCGAACCTGGGGTCTGCGAGTCGAAGGTTTTCTTGGCTGGAGCGTTATTGTCCATTCGCTCGATGTGGCCGATCCAGTGTAGTCGACGCGATTTGGCTCTTTGGACTACATCCACATCTTGGTACAGCTCGTACAATTCTCGATTGAATCTTCTCCTCTATTCGGCCTCTTCGCATATATGACCAAATATCCTCCGAAGAATTTTTTTCTCGAAAGTGCCCAGTATCAATTCCGCTTTTTTACTTATCGTCCAGCACTCGGCGCCGTAGATTAGAACTGGTAAAATTAGAGTCTTGTATAGCGTGTACTTTGTCTTTCGAGACAGGACTTTTGAACCCATTTGTTTGGCCAAACCGAAGTAGCAGCGGTTCGCTAGGGTAATTCTTCGTCGGATTTCCACTAAGGTGTCGTTCGTGAAATTGAAGTTTGTGCCGAAGTAGGTGAACTCCTTGACTACCTCGAAATTACTGCTACCAACAGTGACGTTTTGTCCTAGGCGATGGACAGATGAGGCTTTGTTTGTTGATAGCATGTATTTGGTTTTATCCTCATTCACTTCCAGACCAACGCATTTCGCCTGTTCATCAATAGCTGTGAATGCTTCACGTACAGATCGCTTGGAGCAGCCGATGATATCGATGTAGTCCGCATAACCAAGCAGTTGGGAATACCTGTTGAAGATAGTGCCTTCCAGGTTAACACCACTCTTGCGTACTATCTGCAAACTTTTAGAAGCTTTTTAAATCTCTTCTCTTTAAGTTTTAAAGGTTTAAATTTTAATTTCGGGTCATTCCGAGATATTTTGCCACACGAGCAAACAGAACTTGAACCGGTAATCTATTCATTTTCTTATACGTAAAACCCACATGAACTGATTTTACTTCATTGAGTGATATCCGCCAAGATTTCGTCCAACCATTGACAGTATGAAGAGCTTTTTGCAATTTAGTTGTAGCTTCATTAATCGTTTGACCCACTGCTAGTATTGCAGTGTCGTTAGCAAACGTGGCTACGGTAGTGTCTTCTGTTTGAAGTTTATCACGAGTAAATAAAAGGTGCACTATTGGACCTATAACACTTCGTTGTGGTACCCCAGCTACTATTTCTTTGAAATCTGAATAATCGTTTCCATCTCTCACTCGAAAAAAGATATTCTCTAGAATCGTATAAAGTGTTTCAGGCAGCATCTTATCAAAAGTTTGCGACAAGTCTAAGAAGACCGCCGAACAAATTTTCTTTTCTGAAAGAGTTTTCTCAATGACGTCAGTGATCCTATGTCTATTATCGATTGCTTGCTTCTAAAGTTGAACGAATGTTCAGATATTAGGCGGCTTTCTTCTATTGTAGGTTGCAGCCGCAGAAGTAATATTCTTTTAAAGGCTTTAGATAGATAGTACGGGCGTGAGAGAAATGGGTCGATAAGCTTACTTTTCATGTGATGGTTTTTCTGGCTTCAGAACCATTATAACTACCGCAACCTTCCATTGGCTCGAAACCTACTCTAGACTTATAGTGACATTCATTATATAAAGTAGATTAGTTAACACCCTGCGAGAAAGCATTTTGATAAGTTGGGCTGTAATTAAGTCATATCCCGGAGCTTTCTCATTTCTCGACTTAATTGGGCAAGTGTAACATTTCTTGTTTAAAGGTTTAAATGTGTTCTCCTCGTAGAAGTTATTCGCGAAAACGTTTGCCTTCTCTTTGTCGCTTAAACGAATAGGCACGTTTAAATCATTCTTAGTTTCTTTGTTACTTTAACAGCTTTCCAGATTGAGTAGTTGCATTTTTTTCCTGCTGTCAACCTTTCAAGATTCAAACTAAACAATTTTTGAATCCTGATATCCCTTTTTTTTTTTTTAGTAAATTCCACAAGCGATTGAAATTTGACTTGTTTGGAGGAGCTTGAAAAACCAAAATGGTCAGTTAAATTAGATGGATCAGTCGGCCAGTAAGTCGGGTTGTCAGTCGAATGAAAATTGCTTCGAAAAGCATTCGATTCTTTTGAGAAAGTCTTCTAGAAAGCCCCAAAAGTTGTGCCTTGCATTTAAGTCACTACCAACGATAAGTTTTCGTTTAAGTAACTAGGAAGTTCATAAATTCATTTTTGTCAATTTTACATCGTGGAGGACAGTATGTGGAAGGAATATTCAAGAGTTTGAGTTCTAAATGTACACTGGTTAATTGCATTGTTTCAGATTCTGTTTTGGGACCTATCATGTGTTTGATGCTTTCTTTTGTTATCAAAAAATACGCCCCAACTGAAAATTTTGGTTTTAACCAATGCAAACCTTATCGAAGACGTTTGATGACATATAAATAATTATGAACTATGCACCAGCCGCCAGTATTTGAAAAAGAAAACTGTCTGCATCCCTGATAGCCTCTTGGTTCTTATTCTCACTCAAATATCCTCCACCATCCAAGACCACATAACCTGATAAGGAAAAATGAATAGATATTACAATTTCTTTAGAAATTCTCTTCCCGTCCTTAGTTTATAGCCATATTCACAGTGAGAGAACAAGTTACTGCAAGAAAAAGGAGAATGCATTGCCACAATGAATAGAAAAGAGATTTCGTTTGAAATCCTTCTCCGTTCTTTAAAAAAAATCATGGTTTTAGAAGAATGTCACTTATATCTACTGTGGGACTAATTGTTTCAAAATTGGAATTTTATCAATTGAATTTTAAATTTTGCATAATTATTATTGTATATTTTAAAATATAAATATGGCAGTTATAATGACACTGCCAGTTGTGCAAACCCAGTCAAAAATAATATAAAATGCGCATTCTAGTTCTATCATTTTGACTAAATACATCGCCAGAACGATATCGTCTTGACGAGTATATTTTTAAACACAAACCCTTTAGGTATTGAACTTTTTGAGCATGTGTAGCGTATGTGTGATTTTGGATGAGGAAGTTTAATTAATTACTTTATAACGCACATACCAGGAACTGAAGCCCGTTAACGACATCATTCAGTTTTTGAAGTATTATAAGCTGCATATAACAAAATATTATAAAAGCTGAGATTACTGTCACCTGAAAAACAACAACAATGTGTTTTCAGACAAAGCATCATTTACAATAGGCGATTTTCTTTTTTCGTCCCAGCTCAAAGAGTATGCTCTGAACTTGTTCTGAACAGAGCGAGCTCTAAATGCTCTAATTTGTTTTTCAAACAAATTTGAACCACACAAACCAACATAAAACTTTATTTTAACCATAAAACGCAATACAACATAACCCTTATTTTGTACACAGATACACATCAAATACAGAAAATTAAACAAGCGACCAGTTTCTTCCGCCGCCATTTTTAAATTTCATCTGAACATTTTTTTAAGTAAAACTTCTTTGGAGGTCGGCCGGCGGGCGCGCCGTTGGAGGTAAAAAAATGTCTATGGATCTGTCAAACCGTGACCCGATGTCGAGGATTCTCATTCTGGTCATATAGGTACCTACCTGTGTATATGTGGATTCCCATAGATAAATGTAGTAGGTACGCATTTTTTGTATTCGACGAGGAATTTTTTTTGTTGGTTCGTTTTGTTGATAAGATTAGATTAGTGTGTATTGTGTGTATTTGACGGCGATTTTATTTGTTTGTTTTGTTGATGCTCATTCATTAGTGTGTATTGTGTTGTATTAATATGCGTAATGTTTAAGTCAATGGCCTCGTTGCCAGTGCTTCACTGTATCTACTTCGTAGATTTATATATATAGAGAAGTATAATGTAAAATTGCTGAACCATGAATCAAAGTTCGAACGACGCCAAGATGACGTTTGTACAATTGGAATATGGGGTCGTTATTCAATTCAAAAAAAGGCGACTTCGTTGTTCTTTGAGTGGTTTCTATAAAATTGAAATACATATATATATATATGTTGTAGCTGAAAGAAAAAATTAAGGAAGTTTTACTGCTGGCGCGTGTACATAAGTACACACAACCTTTGTTTTTCTTCACATTTTCCTTCAGGACACAGATGACATTTCGCGTGCTTAGCAATTTACTCCAATTATGTTCGACCAGATCGATCACGCTGTGAATATGTTCAGAACGAAAAAAGAAACACATATTCGAAGCTCTGAACGCTCTGAGCGAAAAAGAAACAAACAAATTTCTTGACAACTCAGACTCTGATGTGAATTAAATAAAGAAATCCTGATAGTAAGGAATGCAGTTGGCAGGCGAGTATTTATTTTGTAGATTTGGAATTTGAAACTGTCGACTACAACTTGAAGTTTTCTCTCTGAACAATAGATTTTTTGATACCAAATGCATGCATTTTCGATAAGAGAGCTTGATAAGGAACTCTATCTACCAAATCCTTTTTCATTTTACTTTCTTCAAAACGTTGTAAAGATGTGTACACTATTTGGAGAAATGCTATAAGACCCCTAACTATAAAATGTATTAAGGAGTGCCATTAGACACTAACGCTTTTTCATAAAAATTGTAATATATTATGCTTTATAATTTAGGAAACTTACTTCTCTACCCGCTCTACGTGTATTTTGTTTCGGTTTGGATAAAGAATTTCTGCATTTGTTATCATTTGTTATTATAACGAAGCATATTGACAAGATAAAGTTCCCCAAGAAATTGTAGAAACAATTACCAGCTTACACAAGTCTTCACCTTGCTTTTTACTACATCCGCTCAATCATTTTATCCCGAACTTTAATAACGCCCTCCTAGCCAGCTCTGATTGTAGAAAGAAACAGAAGCTGACAGCTCAATGCCCTGCCTCGGGCTTTAAATGCAAATATGTAAAATTCTTTTATGTCAGCATTTAAATAAAAAAAAGTTTAAATAAACTCATTTTAATTATAATCATACACACAATTTTGTATATAAAGGCATGTACATATATTTAAATAATTATGTATATTTTTTTATTTCAAATATTTCGTCCAAACTGACCACTGTATAACTTAAAGAACAAAATATTTTCTGTCTCATTTTTTCACAATTCCATTGTTGCCCGAAACTACAGCTACTGAAAATGCAAATGAAAATAAAAGCGTGCAAAATTACTCCTCTTGCTGTAGAGCAAGCCCCCTCTCCGGGCGACTTTTACCAAAGAACCAAGATGTAAGTGACAATAGCTGGCAAATATTAAAAGCAAGAATCACAAAATAGGAACAAAAATAAAAAAAATTAAAAAAAAAAAAACAGAAAAAGAAAAGAATTTACAGAACCAAATGCCTTGGCGCAGCAATATCCTTCGTATTACTGTCGTTTATTAGTTCTTCCTTTTTAGCGGCGGCTATTGTTAAAAATCGCTATGCAGGAAAGAATGTACAGAAGTAGTTTTGTAAGTGATATTCTTCTACACAGAGTATAGAATGGTGACCATCTTTATAAAATACGAGTTGGTACTCGTATATGTATGCATATAAAACAAAATTGAGCTAAAAAGGAATTGCATGTTTTGCATTTCCTGTGCACTGCAGAACACCCTGTGCTCTCTATAGCACACATCAACCATCTCATTTTAATGTCTGCGATAATTTTTAATTTGTGTCAGTATTTTGTAAAGTAAAATAAATACAACAACATTGCTTGAAGACTGAATTGGGTGTAAAATATAATGGGACAAGCCACTAAAGTTAATCGGCAGAAGTTGTCAATAATAAAATTATGCAACTTTGGGTTGAGCAGAGCAGCTCTTGGGAAATTCGTTAGACTTTTTTTTTCAACAGACATGTAGAAAGGGTTTGAGATTCCATCATCAACAAACCTAACTACTGAGTTTAACTGTCTTAAAAAGTTCGTCCTTTAAAAACCTTTAACCTCAAAAATCTAAAGATGAAAATATCCTTTTAACAGGGTGATTACATATAATCATATACCATATTGCAGAAAGTGTTGTGAAAACCACATCAAACATAAGAAGTTGAATTTAGTAGGTATTTGTTTTGTTTGCTAAGGTCATATATGGGAAAGCGGAGCTGCGCGTGGATGTGGGCACTTTATAATCAGCACTTATGTAAACGATGAGTCGGCATCGCGGCCTCGAGCATTGTTGAGTATTGAGAGCATACGATTTGTTCTGCTTTTTTTGAATCTTGTTTTTTGTTTGTATTGCAATAGGAGGCCTTCTTACCTGTGTTTCTCGTATAGAACAAATGTTTAGTTAAACATTTTAATTTTGTTCTCATCATGTTTTGAAGTTGTACATGTACATCACTTCTAGATCATGATGGATATTCTCCTTGAGGAATGTCAGAGTTAATGGATTATTTACATAAACGCGTGACTTAAATAAACCCCACATCAAGAATTCTGGGTTGAGTTATCGAGACAATGTAAATGGAATTCATACGGGGCCGAACTCAACTCGTATACCAAGCAGTTAAGAAATGTCAAAAAATGATTCTTGGACCAGGCGCTGTGAATTCGTTGAGAACACAAGTGAGTCGGCGAGATTTCGTAACACCGTGGCGGCGAAACCACCTTGCCGGGATACATTAAGCTGACCGATGAGAATACATTTTCCCGGCTGTTTGGATCCTGAAGAATCAGGTTATACACAATCAGACACCTTAGGTTTTATTCAGTATCAGATAATATTATCACAGAGCAGAACATTTTCGAGGAATAAACTCGTTCAAACGTTATAAATCAGCTTACGAGAATATTAGACGAGATTATTCCGGCATTTCTTCAACATGCTCTACAGATACGTCTCTATCATCTGGAGAAAAGTGGTTCTTATTCCAAAAAATCGGAAAAGCGACACACTCGACTGCAAAAGATTATAGACCGGTAAGTCTCTCCGCATTCCTCTAAAGACGCTAGAGAGAATCACTACTGTAGACACTACCATTGATTGCATTTAGAGAATTCTTCCTTATAGCTTATACCGAGTGTGTTTCTTTATTCATTCTGGGATGTCCAGAATATTCGGAATACCAGTTTTGCGTTTCTTTATTCCACAGAATATTCCGGATAAACTAACTGGTTATACATTTTGCGGTTTCAAAAGTAAACGTAAATAAAACACATATAAAATATTTTTTTCCATATTTCTTTTTTATTATAAAGTTTGAACGTTGACATTATGTGTGAAACACTACATCATTTAAATGACCACCACGCGAATTGTTGCAAGCATCGATTCTTTTGAGGCAATTTTCGACCACTTTTTGACACATATTGTGCGGTATCTCAGCCATAACTAGACGAATGTTGGTTTTCAAGTGCTCAAGAGTTAAAGGTTTATCTGCATAAACACGGTCCCCACAAAAAAAGTCCAGCAGTGTCAAATCGCATGATCTTGGTGACCAGTTGATATCGCCACGACGAGAAATTACCCGGCCAGGAAATGTCTGTGTGTTGTGTGGCATGTGGCACTGTCTTGTTGAAACCACATATTCTCCAAGTCGTAGTCTTCAATAGCAGGCAAAAAAAGTGGGTTATCATATGGCCATAACGCTCCGAATTGACGGTGACAGTCGTTCTATCGTCGTTTTCGAAGAAGTAAGGTCCAATCACACCTCCGGACCAAAGAGCTCCCCAAACAGTTACTTTTTGTGGATGTAATAGCCTCTCTTCAATTACTTGAGAATTCTCAGAACCCCAAATACGACAATTTTGTTTATTAACATTTACACCGAGTGAGAAATGTGATGCGTCACTGAAGATAATTTTGTTCGAAAAATCGCCCGTCCACCGCCTTATGTTCCAGCACCCATTCGAAGTATCTACGACGTTGTGAATGGTCAGCTGGCGTCAGTTGTTGTGTGAGCTGGACTTTATATGGATGAAGGTGTAGATCCAAATGCAAAATATGCCATCATGTACCGTGAGACAGTACTAATTCCTGAGAACGACGAGGAATCGACACATTCGGGTCTTGGACAACACTTTCACTTACAGCAGCGATATTTTCAGTGGTACGAGCGACACGATGATGCACAGGCCTTACAATATCTGTAACTAATCCAGTCTCTTCAAATTTCTTCACAATTTTGCCAATTGCTTGCGTAGTTGGACGATTATGTAAACAATAATCTCCTCTTAAAGCACGATATGTGGCTGTGGCAGTGGCAGAATCACCAGTTTTGTAGTAGGTTTTGCGTTGTGCGATAGTTGAGCGATCCAATTTCGTAAATGTCAGACTTTCAACGAAAAAAAAAAATTGGTTTCAATTAAGTTTGACAGATGTCGAATTCCAGCCCTATACTTTTGAAACCGCAAAATATATAACCCTTTATTTTTAAAACTTTCAATACATTCGATAGTTTTCTACTATCGATCGACTATCGATGCTTAAGCAACCCTAGTTTTAGGTGTATATACATACTGTACATACAGACTGACAGACGGCCAGAATTTTTAGACCATCTTTTTTCGTCCTTGCTATCATCGTAATGTCATGTTTGATTGTTATCTCAAAACTTTTTTTTTCTAATAATGCATAACTTGCCTTATACGAGCCCAAACGTAAAATAGTTGGACTACCTATGATAAAAAAAAATCAGCTGATTCTTAAAGTCCATCGCAAATAAACTCAATATTTTGGTATTTTTCTTAAGATACATTTATTTTGAATACGAATAAGTAACAAAAACAAAAGGACTTCAATTGAATATCGTTAACTGCTTCTATAAGTCGTGGCATTCTGTCAACTAGTTTTTGATATTCTTCGGTACCAAAAGATTCCCAAATATTTATGATTTTAACTTTTATATCTTGAAGAGTCCAGTATGTTTCTTTTCGCAGTTTTTGCTTCATTTTATGCCAGATAGTTTCACTTGGTGAAAGGTCAGGTCTGCTGCCAGGCCATTCCAGTAAAGGAATCGCTTCAGCAGATAACCATGCAATTGTAAAACTTGCTGTATGGCTAGAAGCACCATCCTGTTGGAAAATATAGTGTCAATCACTAGCTTGAAGTCGTGGCATTGAAAGAAGTTAATTTTCCAGAATATCCCTGTACTTGCCAGCATTGACAATTTCATTTACAAAATGTAATTTACCCAAACCCCGCCCAGACATGCATCCCAACAGCATTAGAGATGCTGAAAACTTGACCGTTTTTTTAAGGCAATCTTTGGCCTTTTTTGAATTTCAAAATGGCTCGTTTTCGTTCGTCGCCCATGCAAACCTCAAACCTGGACCACCATTGAATTAAAGTCCAGTTTTTACGTTGTGTGGCCCACTCTAGTCGCTTTTTCTTTTATTTAGGCGTTAAAAGTATTTTTAACGAATTAAAATAGCTCTTATTTAAATACATTACATTACATATTATACTACTCCGTAGATAAATCTACGAAGTAGAGACACTTTTTGGCTTTTAACATAACATACATTAATACAACAGAGAGAGACAGAGAAAGAAAGAACACACAACAGAAGAAACACATGTCAACAGCACGTGGTTGGTTTCCGACGACCCCCCATCGAAGTACTAACCACGCGCAACGATGCCTGATTTCGCTGATCTATGGGAAGCTTTCATCGGAAGTCAAGGCCGTTGACGAATCTTATTTAAATGAATCTGAAACAAACCTTACAAAATTTTGTATCCAATTTTTTTCATTGCCCGCTTACAAGTTTCGACTGAAACAATTTTTTTTGATACTTTCTCTCCATTGAACAGTTATTGCAGTCGTAGTTTGACGATGATTTTCTTATATTATTTTCCTTAAAACTCGACAATCTCGAGGTTTCGCAATTGGTGGGCGTGCCGTTTTTTTTTTACCAATATCTACATTTCCACTATTTTTGAACTTTGAGATGATATTTTGAATTGACGAGCGCGGTAAATTTAATAGTCTAAGAGCCCACAGCAAATTTTGTGCGTGAGGATATAACCAAAAGTGGTTTATATGAGTATGAAGCCCTCAAATAACTAACGACAAATATGGAAGTCTGGCAGCATTTTCTTGCAGCTAAGATTAATAATAGTATGCCAAAGGTACATATTTTTCCAAAATGTGGATCACAAGTATAACCACTTGAAACTGGCATTAAATTAAACGGCAGAATGCACTGAATATAAATAGATAGGTGCCAGACGTTTTAGGTGCAGCTTTCCCCTTGCCAGACGTACGAATAGTACGCAAAAAATCGTTTTTTTAAACAATTGGTATAATCAAAAGTCGTTATTACACCAAATGATATTCTGATTTCTCTACTTTGATTATGCGAAACAGCAATCTGTTTTGTACCGCTATACTTTGACAAAAAAAAATGCATGACGCAATAAACAACCTTGCTAATAAGAGAACTTAGTTGCAGTAGTAGTTTTGTTGACCGCAAAGTGAATATGTATGACGAAGTAAATAAGAAATGTGTTCTCCATTCAAGTGATAGCCCAAAACAATGCGGAAAAATAATTTTGTTTACTGAAAAAACATTGCAGAAATGCTCTGAAGTTTTGAAAATTACGACAAATCGCAAGTTTAAATTTTCTGATATAAAGCCTCCAGTTGAGGTTGATACTTTAACTGGGTACCATAGTGCGTGCTACCGACTCTTTACTGCAATTTCCAAAAAATTGATAACATCTCCGATAGATACAATTCACGTGGAATGTAAGTTATATTCTTGTTTTTTGGAGTTTATATAATCCCATATTACTCATAATCGCGTATATGTATGTTATATAGTGCCTGAAACTACCAAAAATAATAGATGCAGTCCAAGTGTTGCAATTAAAAATACTCGGACTATATCCAATATCACGGTGGATCCGAATAACAAATGTTTTTTTGTAATTGCATTTCGAAATACTCATATGAAAAAAAAGAAAAGGTTATATGTGTCTGAAGATCTACTTTAGAACACATTGTGTGCGAAGCAATACTTCTTGGGAATGATGCAGTGTACCAAGTATTGATAAATAGTGTCGGAGACGATGAACTGAAGTATCATAAAATATGTCTTGCTAGATTTCTTCAGGAAGCTAATAATTTAGAAAAAAGAGTTGTGAACAGCAATTCGGGATGCAGACATTGACACAAATGCGCTCTTTCTACTATCTGCACCTTTGTTGAAGAACGCATTTTGAAATTAAAAGAAATGCATCCATTTGATGATATTGCTAATTTGTGCCAACAAAAATTGTGTGAAATTAATCCTTCAATCACCTATTCCAAACTATACTTAAAAAGGAAGCTGTTAACCATATACAAGGAAAGAATCGTCGTGATAAAAATTCAAAAACAATTAGTTATTTTGAATGCTGATATGAACGAATACGAAGAAAGTTTGCCAACCGATAAGTTGGCAAAACTAAATTTAAAATCCATGGTCAGGTAGCTTATATTATATATTATTATAATACACGTAGAAAAAGTACTTATTAATTCATTTGACAGGAATATTGCTTACTATTACCTACTCGTACCTATTATAAAATAAAAATCAATTTATTATATCTATAAAATAATTTAATTTTTAGGACTCTATTAGTACGTCTGGCAAGGGGAAAGCTGCATCTAAAACGTCTGGCACCTATTTATTTGTATTCAGTGCGTTCTGCCCTTTAATTTAATGCCAGTTTCAAGTGGTTATACTTGTGATCCACATTTTGGAAAAATATGTACCTTTGGCATACTATTATTAATCTTAGCTGCAAGAAAATGCTGCCAGACTTCCATATTTGTCGTTAGTTATTTGAGGGCTTCATACTCATATAAACCACTTTTGGTTATATCTTCACGCACAAAATTTGCTGTGGGCTCGTGGTCTATAATTGTGTTGCGAGTTTATACTTCGATAATCCCGTTTCGAAGGATTTAATTATGGATTCCCTAAGGACTCGTCATAATGCAACAACACACACCATGGTTGACATCAAAATGTTGCAGGCTTGCGAAAAATAAAAAGAGATCAATGAACAACAAAACAAGTGCATGTCATTTTTTTAATAACGTTTAATTGAAAATCTATTTGAATCGTCATATACCAACTTATTTGCATCCCAGAGAGAACATTCCAGCTATTATGCTCTATCTCTTAAGCAAAGAGAATGCGAACTGGAGCCATATGTGTATTCTCCAATTTAGTTCTGTTTGGTCTAATTTACTTATTAAATGTAATTTATTACATTGAGAAAAAAAATTAAATAACAACTGCTTGGGACCAGAAACAATAGGGAAATAAAAAGGGTTAATTTGTTAATTAATGAGTAGGCCAACTATTTTGCGTTTGGGTTGTAGGACCCATAATCCCAAGTAAAAATCGCCTAAGGCATCAGCTCTTGGGTTTTTAAATTTTTGATTCATACATGTAAAGTATTTAATATGCTTCAAAGTATTTGGCATTTTGTTATTATCAAGATAATGTTCGTGTTTAGTTTTTCTTCGTGATATGCAAACTTCATGACGGACGATTTTAAATTAATATTTTCCTTAGAAAGTTCGATATCGTCCTTGTTTACTTCTTTAAATTCGACAATCTTAATGATATTTAGTATTGAGAAATTGCATCACAATTTTAATAGAATCTAAAACTGCACCTGTCTGTCTATCTACATGTAGGTGCTATCTATATGCAGGTTCTTTGTCATAACTTGAATAAAAAAAAAAAAAAAAAACAACAACCGTATAGCGTGCAACATGAAAACTGACGCTCTCAGTGGAAACTGATGCTAAGTGTTGGATGACACGAAATCCTTAAGCGCGATTTTTCGCTCCTCGACTAAAAGGAATTCCCATTAGCTTTTACTGCTTGCATCCCCTCAACGACTGTCGTTACCCCCTTCGTGCTGATGGTGGTGTCACTCTGTGTGTCACGGTTGATTTGCTCATGGATCCTACACACTATAAGTACTATATATGAGTATGCTGTCTGTTCCTTTTCATTCTATTGAATATTCAGCATTCTTTATTCCTGCCTCCCGCCTCTCTGCCTATGGTTGTGAGAAAATAAAATCATTGCACTCACTTTTGGGTTAGTTTTTCGTTGTTGTTGTTGTTGTCGTTGTTATTACTATATTCAATATAAACCCCATCTACTGCCCAAAACCAAACAACACTAAAAGCACCCGCGGCCGCCATTGGGTGGGGTGGATGGGTGTTGTTTAATCCACCTTAACTCCATCTCCCAAATTCCTACTTACCTAACAATTTTAGTGGAAGGCGCGCTTCCATCACAAGGGAAAAGTGATGTACGTATACACTCCTTGATAATATTATTTCTTCTTTCAATGCTATGTCACAATGCCATTTAATATTACGAGTATATTCCCCATAGAGAGTGTCTGTGCTTCTGCAGTATTTAGGGCTTTGGGAATTTTCAAACATATAAACGCGTACTGAATTGCACGGAATACAAATTCTATAGAGATAAAAGAGGATGTTGTTTGTGAGGACTGAAGTTTTAGAACGTTATCATCGGCAGCGGGGTGTGCCGCGGCTTCGGCAGAGGACCTTTATAAAATAGTTTTTAGATAACAACAATGCATACCCAGACATATAGGTTTTTGCTGCTATTGATTTGGAATGATATGTGAAGTTGTTGAGCCTGTCTTGATTTTATGAACTATGTCACGGAATCAATAATTTTTAATAAAACATACTTTCAGGCTTTCAGTATTGTTTTTTTTTTATTTTTGTTATATAGAAGGATAATCTGTACTAAATCCCGTCACGTACTTTTTCGAGGTAGGAAAAAATAGAAATATGTATGATAATTGGAACATGTAGCTGAAGCGAAATCAATATGGCAACTCAATTGAAACGAAGATGGGAACACGTACTAAAGTCATTTTGGAAAAAAAAATTAAGTTTTTGAAATGAATCGCGTTGAGAGTAAAATTTCAAGGTCGAATTTTAGCGTAGCAAAAAATACACGAATAATTGTTGACATCATTATTTTGCTAAGTGTTGGTTGAGTATTATTAGAATGAATGTAAAATATGTGCGTGATTTAAGGTTGAGCTTTGAGAAAATGTGATCTTAAGTCTTCTGTCTAATTTTATAATTATAATGTTCGATTATTCTCATAATTACTTACATTTTACGCGAATATTAATTTCTTTTTGGAAGTGAGACACTTATCATTTTTACTTGCGATATAGATACTATAAGGTAAGGTTTGCATTTGGAAAAAAAATCGAACTCGAGATTTTAATCAAACTTGACATTACGATGATGGGGAACACCAAAAAATCTACAGCCTAAATGGCTGAAGCGATTTTCTTTAAACTTGGTATTTAAGCGTTTTAGGTGATTGTCCAAAATAGATTTTTGAATTGTTGTTTTAGGCTCAAAAATAACTGTACCCATACAAATTTGTCTACCATCTTAATTATATGAAAAACGGCTCTAACGATTTTGATAAAAATTGATGTGTGTACTATTTTTGGTATGGTCTACATTTTTGGCATCTTTTTTTTTTTTAATATTTTGTTATTAACGGTACCTGCCATACAACCATTTTATTGATTTTCGACTTTCTCATAAACGGCTCAACGGATTTCGATCACAATTTTTACACAGGAGCTTCTTCAAATTCTAAATAATACTGCATTTCAAAATTTTCGAAAATAAGTTTTTTGGATTTTTGAAAAAAAATATATTTTTATTTTAATATATATAAAAAATTAAGGATTTTTGTATATACAATAATAAGTGAAAAACGACTTTTAAAAATACATACAAATATTTTTCTATTAAGAATATTTTGCATATAATGTAATCGGACATAGGAGCAAGTACTTGCGATCCAGTCGTGCATTTTTTTTGAAATTGAAGTCCAGAGTATTAAAGATTGGTTTTCAGTACAGAGGGGTAAAAAATTGATGGCGTGGAATATACTTAGCTACCGTTATTTTCTGTCATTCTTATAAGAATGAATGTTTGAAGAACGTCACTTGAGGGGCAAAACTGTTCTAAAATATAGTTATCGCTCAAACAACTCAAAATGTATTGGCATTGTAGGCTTGGTATCTTTGGAGGTTGATAATCATTGGCTTGCATTGAGACCGAGAGTATTCTTGTCCCATCTCGGTCTCCGTCTCCAATCCGGAAAAAGGTGTTTTTAAGACTTTTAGGTGACACTTGGAAAAAAATATTAACGAAACGTCAAAATATAGTGTGTTTTCTACCTATCAAGCCATGAATGTCAAAATCCATTGAAGGATGACACAGATTTAAATGGATTAAATACCCTCTAAAAAATTCAAATTTTGTCTCGGAAAATTTAAAAATTTTCCGAGTTTATTTTTTTTTCTGCAAAGACTTTAATTTTAATCCTTTTGGGTGAAATTTGCAAAAAAATATTGTCCAAACATCAAAATAACGCATGTTGTCTACTTGTCAAGCCATGAACTGTCAAAATCGATTGAGGGATGGCTCCGATTTAAATGGATTAAAAAAAAAACCTCTACAAAATTCAAATTTTACCTCAGAAAATTCGAAATTTTTCAGATTTAACCGATTTTAGTCCGATTTTTAGGTGGCATGTCTTTTAGGACACGAGACTGCACATTCTCAAATCTTAACAAGCTAAAGAGGAGACCAAGATCGAAACGAGACTTGGTTAGGCGAGAGCCAGACCGAGACCGGAACGAGACTGAAATTTTTCGATTTTAACGAGACTAACATAAGAAGTTTCACTTGGTCGTACCGTTGCCAACCCTCACTATTACATGTTTACTTCACTGTTGGTATCATCTGTTCCCATAACAACAAATTTCAAGGTCTTTATCAAATCAATTGTTACTATGATGGTAAAGTCCAGAAACCCATTTTTGAAATATAGTCTGTCGGGCTGCGCGGCCACTGTAGTTCGAGTTACAGTCATTGTCTCAAATAGATTTTTGAATCGTTTGTTTAGTTCCAAAAATAACGGTACTTGCCATATAAATTTGTTTGCCATCTTAATTATGTCAAAATCGGATCTAAAGATTTTGATAAACATTTGTGTGTGCACTCGTTTTGATTGAGTCTACATTTTGGTCAAAAATTGTTTGTACATATGTCTATTGTTATTAACGGTACCGGCCATACAATATTTTTGTTTTGTTTTCGACTTTCTCATAAACGGCTCTACGGATTTCGATCAATTTTTTTTTATGTAAGAGGTCCTTTGAATTATAAAAAATACTGCTTATCAAAATTTTCGAAAAATATTTGTTTGGTTTTATAAAAAAGGTGTATATTTTTTCTTTTGAAAATTCAATATTTCAAAAACGGTTGGGTGCTTTTTTGGAAAATTTGAATTATTAAATAATTAAAATTACCATAACAATTTTTATGTTAGAACAAAATTAAATAAATTTTTTATATAAAAAATAAAGTTAAAATCGACTTTAAAAATATATTTAGTTCTATTACGAATCTTTGGCATACGATGTGATCGAATATTAGAGCAAGTACGTGCGATGCAGTCGTGCATTGTATTTTCTCTGAAAGGGTTTCCAAATATCATTTCCAAAGCTTTGAAGGCGTGATCGAATTTAACTGCGAAAATCCATGCTGTTATATTTACATCCATGTTTCAAAATCAGCTGTTACCGTTGACTCCCTCTAAGTCGAATTTTCTCGGGAGATCAAAATTAGCTCGACTTAGATAAAATTGAGTTATTTTTTTTTTAAATTCATCCCTGAAATATTAGAGAGCTGTTCTTAATTATCAATGAAGTAGCTGCCGAGCAGATTCCTTTTCTGTTGAGGTGTCCTCATGCACTTTGTCACCACATCCCCTGCATCTGCATAGGTCATCTGTACTGAATTTCATTTTGAATTTATGATATCGCAGTGAATTGTGTCCGGTGATTATTACTTATAAGAGAGCGAAGGGATCTCTTATTGAGTTGCATAATTTTGTCTGTTCTCTTCTTGTTAAAGCGTATGGCAATATTTTTCTAGTAGTATCACAGGTGTTAAGTATAGACTTCAACTTTCGTTGGATTTCTTTAGAATTCTGTCAGATATTTTCTGTTTAATGTTATAGGGTGGGATGTTTACCAGCTTTTCCCTGCCTTGCCAATTAATCTTAATTTTCGTTACCCGATATGCCGCTGTGTCCCTGGATCTAGAAAATTTTAACATTGTGCTGCGTGCCAAGAACCATAAACTATTCCTGGCAGGAAGAAACAAGCTTCGATTTTATCATAGTGGCAGACATCGCATTTATTGCCGATTGGCTATCAATTGGGGGTGGCAGTGGCGCAATAGTTGTGTGCTCCCCTGTCAACCTCGTGGTCGCAGGTTCGATTCCTGCCGTTGTCTATGTCGTCTTATTTTCCATTAAAAATCAATTCTAAAAATGGTCATAAAATGAGTTGCGGTTTACTCATTACATGCTGTTCAGGCATAACACTAACAACATGCGATTGAGTTAAACCAGTAAACCCATAAAATATGACAAAGAGAAATAAATAAAATAATGCGAATTTTAAGAGAGATAGATAAATCAGACATGGTAGTTTTCTCCCAATTAGTTCAACCGCCATCCCTTGAGATAAATCTGAGACAACAACCAGCTCGCGCCACACATCTTTCCTATCTCTCTTTTTCTTCTTTCATATGACGCCCACGCTGTGTTAAAAGCATATAAATGGTAATCATAATCCCTTGAGCGCGTGTAGGATTATAAAAAAAAAAAAATTAAAAGGTGATATCAATCCGTGGTAGCACCATCATTGATACCTGTCTAGCAACTGCTGTCAGGACCTCAGCTTGGAATATAATACTGTAATCTGGGTAGGGTTGGTTGTTCGTCAATTCTTCTCGGCTTGGAAATGCAGTTTGGAATGGTTTATAAAAGTCAAGTTCGGGTGTTTTATAGTCTGCTTATCACCCAGATGTTTCTAAAGTATCTGTTTATGCCCTATTGTGTTATTTTTGTAGGCTTTAGTCCGACTTAGCCTTAAGACGCTATTTGCTGCGGATTTTTGTACGAAAAGATCTAGCGGTTTCATGTTGAATATCGGCTCTAACCCTGTTCGCCGTGCTTTGTGATGTTTGTCATCCCAATTGAAGATTGCATTATTTCAAAAAAGCAGCAACCACCTCTAAACATTAATTTTAATTCAAAATTAAATTTAATTTGAGAAGGGTTTTAGCCTTAAATCGTAAAATAGCGAATAGATCCTGGATTTTGGAAAAAAAATATCAAAATTTGAAGAAAAATACGTCATTGCTCAAAAACACCATATTCCATAAATTATTACGTAATTCAATCATCAAAGCTTTTTCCATTTATCGTTCTATTTATATTTGTTTTTTTTTTTCTTAATTTTATTTTTGGCATACTAAAACGCCACATCCTAATTCAAAAAAAAAAAAAAAATAACAATTGCAAATCCTGCATTTTATTGAAACAAAGGACAAACAAAAAAATCTAAATAGAGCTCCTTTAGTTCGGACGGGAGCTCCCAGAACAATAATAATTGTAACCGAAATGTCCAACATATTTTAATTCTGCAAAACCGCCACCCACATCCACTGGCTGTGTGATTTATACGTAACGCTTTCTTGTTCATTTTTCAAACAATTTTGCTCTGACTGCTTCTTTAAATTCAAAAATGTATCTCTTTATTTATCTTTGTATCCATACAGTGATGTGCAGCTTTTTTTATAGAAAAAAAAAATTAGTAATTTTTTGTTTGTTCGTTAATGTATGTATACAAAAAAAATTATTAAGAATTTCTAAAAAATGGGATATATGGAGGGATTAAAATGATATAATGGAATAAGAATCAATTGATTCGATATTTTGTGATTTCAATCATAAATACTTTTCGATGATCGAATCAAAAGTATCGAATCATTCAACATTAACAATTTCATAGGACGTATCTTTTTTCGTACTCGTACATTTGCTAGAGTTCTTAAAGATTTCGACATACATAAATCCGCTGGTCAAGATAGTACAGCAATCCCCCCGTATACGCGAGGGATGCGTTCCAAGAAAACACCGCGTATACCGAATTCGCGTATGCTGAGACTAGAAACTTAATGAAAATATATCGATGAGTTCCAACAAAACCAATTTTGGATACATGTACATATTTAAAAAAAAAATACATGGATACCTACACAATTTTTTTTTTAACAAAAACCTTTTATTATTTTTTTTTTACAAAAACCTAAAAAAATAATGTAATAATAAAACAACAAAGATATAATATGAAAATAAACACTTAAAATCATTTTCTCGCTGAAGATGTTCAAAAATATTTTTTTGTAAATCGTTACAGAGTCGACCAATGTTTTTTTTACTTGCGATTATAGGTACTATAAGGCCAGTTTGTCAGTCTGTCAGTCTGTCTGTATGTATGTATATTCACCTACAGCCCAAACGGGTGGGACAAATTGCTTCAAACTTGGTATATAGAGTTTTTGAGGTATTGTACAGAGGAGAAATTGAAATTTTTTTTGTAGCTCAAAAAATAACGGTACCTGCCATATAACCGTAACGTTCAAACCTATTTTTCTCGGAAACGGCTCTAACGATTTTGATAAAAAAAAATCAGTGCGGCTTTTTAGCTGAAAAAATTTAGAGAATGTCGAAAAACGGTACTTTCCATAGGACCGTTTTTTTGCTTTCAACTATCTTATAAACGGCTCAACCGATTCTTGCGAAATTTCACACATACATATATGGGTTTAGGTTGGCCAAATTATACCGCGTACCAATATTTTTAATTAATATTTTTTTGTATTTTTAAAATCATTTTTAAGAAAAAAAGTTAAAAAATTTATATTTCGAAAACTGCTCATTAATTTTTTTTTCAAAAATTATATTTATATGTATTTTCTGAATACCTATGAATTGGCGTTTTTGATGTTTTTTTTAAATATTTTCAAAAAGTTTAAAAAAAAAAAACATTTTTTCTCAAAAAACCTCTCCACAGATTTAAAATTTTTTTTTTGTAAATTCAAATTTATCCAAGAAATAAAATGACGTACTTTGTTTTTAGCTCAAATTTGTTTAAGTATTTATTTCAGAATTTTGAATTATTTTTTTCTTTAATTAAACCGATTTAATCTTTTGTTTTAAAGTTTATATTATTAAATATTTAATATTGTCATACCAATTTATTTTAGAAGAAAATTAAAAAAATGTTGTATATGTATATACAAAATTGAGTTAAAAATGACTTTAAAAATATATTTAGATTAGCATACGATGTGATCGAACATAAGAGCAAGTTCGTGCGATCCAGTGGTGCATTTTATTTTATTGTTGTCTTGAATCCACGGGATATGCATAGTGTCCATTTTTTCCACAATCGGATCCCTACTTATTTTTATTATCTTAGCTGATAAAGGTGTAGCATTTTTAATGGATGTTTTTATTAAGTTTTGGTTAGCTCTGATTCATTTATGTTGAAAAAACGTAATCACCGCAGTGGCCCTTCACACTTTTCTAACCGTCTAATAATTTCTAATTTTGTTTCCAGGTTTAACACAACTTTCTTCTTTTTGCATGCTTCCTTGGAATGTTGTGACGATCGCTTTACTGGCGACATCTTAATGTGTTGTAATTCAACTTCTAATTTCATAAATTAGATGGTCAAAGATATTAAAATGCACGATGAGAATCTATAAATATTAGCAATACCTATCAATTAAAAAAACAAACAATAAATATTAAATAGTAGTGTAAGACACAGAATCACACAACAAGAACAAATTGCAGAAATATTCTTGTCAATCTGATATGTCCATTTAACTAACTTGAAAATAAATGCAAGGCTAACTGGCGAAAAATATTTTCTTGATACAGATTTTCATTTTGCATACCGCCAATTCTTGTTGACTTGCGTATAATCACCGTGTATGTAGGGGGTGTTTCGAAAAAATTTAATCGGGTTCAGTGAATCTCCCCTATTGTTCTGAAGAAGAGTTCTTCAACATTGGCAAAACGACTGCGAAAGCTTTTTCATCTGTCTTACTCTTTCCAAGTGGATGGAAAACAGCATTTGCCCAGCCTGTTGAAAGACGAATCTTCTTCACTCTCTAACTTCCGTCCAATTGCACTTATGTCCCTTATTTCCAATGTCATGAAAACGCTGATTAATTAGCAGCTTAAGACATATCTTGAAGAACGAAAACTCCAATGACAAATGATATGGTTTTCTTGCAATTCATAGGTCCACTGGTAATCTGTTGGTATATTGCACCAAACAGTGCCACAAATCTTTACATCGTTTTCGAGTAAGATAATTGCGCTTTATATTTCAAAAGCATTTGATAGAGTTTGGCATAAATTTAATATCGACGAGTCATTTCTTCGTTGAATTAGAAATTACCTTTAAAATACAATTCGTATTGGACGCCTTCAAGACTGTTATTAATAATATAAATGCTGTTGTGCCCTAGGGCTCCGTTCTGTCTTCGACCCTCTTTCTAATTTTGTTTTTTATCAATGATCTCTGGCCCGAAATATCCAATCGAATATATTGTATACTTTTAACCACTTTTGTACTTAGTTTTCCATATTTTTTTTTTTAGATTCACACTTATGTATGTCCTTCGGATGTGGAACTTGAAGTGCAGCTATAAGCTCATTAAATTCTGTTCTCGATAGCATTGTCCAATGGGGAATAAGAAACCGTGTTGACTTTAATGCTTCAATGCTGTCTTTTGTCTTTAAAACCGGACCGTCCCCCAATGTCATTGTCCATAAACGGCGTTTGCATCAAGGAAACCGAACAATTTTCAGTTCTCGGTATGTGCAACCGATCAACTTTTGTTCGTATTACCACATATTCGATGTTGCCAAAAACCCTTCAAAGTGTTTGGGTTTTCTAAGACGACGCAAGAAATATTTCGCCCCTTCTGATCTGGCTGTAATCTCATTCTCCCAAAGCAAGTGCTCCCATAACTCACTTAAGTCTTCTGGACAGAACCCAAAATAAAGTTTTAAAAATGACAGGTGATGAAACAATACAAATCAATTGCACCTGTCGAACACCGTCGTAATGTTTCATGCCTTTCACTATTCTATCTGTATTTTTTTTAGACAATGTTCTTATGAAATAGTCAATTGGATTTTGCATTCCTCTCCTTAAACTTTTCAACCTTGAGCCCAACTTCGGATGTACTGTCAAGTATATAGATTCCTTCTTTAGCCACACTACACGAATGTGGAATGCTTTACCCGATCGAATTTTTCCCTTCCATTGTGATATATCAGCATTAACCAATGTGCATCGGTATCTACTGTCGAATCCTATCCAATTTTCCTAATCGCTCGCACTGTGTAGAATTACTTTAAGGGTAGTCCTAACACAGTGTTTGGTAAGTTACGTGAGATTTGAACATTTTAATAAGTCACGCGTAACTAACGTAACAAATGTAACGAATTCACGTTTTTGATACTTCTTCAGGGAAATATTCACATCAGAATATGTTTGGAAGCAAAAAGTCGCTGCTTTTGAGTTCTAAATTCTCATACGAAAAACTTTAAATGTCTCAACAAATTCACAAAACAAAGCGTCAGTATTGAATGTCTATGTCCACTTCATTCAACGATCTTGGACTCATACCTCAAAGATGCTCTGAAACTTCAAGATTGGAGGTGTTGTGCAAATTTGCCAAAACAAAAATTGCAAAACACTGCCTTGCAACGATTAAAAGCACATTATGTAAAATAGTTTTTGGAAATCATTAGAAGTCCAGTCTTGATAACTTGTTTAATAGGGGGATCAGTTTAAAAAATCCAAGATGTCATTTTTAAAACATTATACGAAAAATTTTGTTTTGGAAGACAGCGGATTTGTATGATTCCAATCTTTCAAAACTTGCTCTGAAATTGCAAAAAATTCCCACTTCATTCGCCGAAATTGAGTGAATCTTTTCAAAATGAGCGTTAATTCATACGCCCTTGAAAAATCGGTTGTCTTTCGGACCGTCAAAAGAAATGTAGGTTATTAGCTGTACAAGTTACATAAATTACATGAAAAATGAGATGTAACTAATTTCAATTAGTTACGCGTAATAACATATATTGGTACCTTACGTTACCACTGGTCCTAACCCTTTAGGCGCGTACAGAATAAGAACAAAAAAATGTACATATCTCTAATCGTCGTCCGATTAAGTTATGTTTTGAAAGCATGTTAAATTTGTATTATTTTTTTTTGCGAAACTCTAATGTTTCCTGACTTTCTTTAAAAAATTGTCAACATTGACATTAACATTGACTAGACGATGACTTCCAATTTTATTTCATTAAGACTTTATTTTACTTGGAATTGGAAAAACCCTTTTTGACTTTTGGCAATCTTAAAACAGAAAAATAGTTGACCTTTGGATAATAGCAAATTTCCTCTTCAAGGTCAAAATTAGGCTCTCTGCGGCGTTAAGGAGGTTTTCCATTAAAAAAATTGCTCCTTAAATTTACAAATTTATAAAACATAAATATTCTTTGGAATGACCACGATTCGTTGTCGACTGTTAAGTTAATGGTTAAATATATACACTCAAGTTTCTAAACTGCAATTTTTTTTCCACAGCAACGTATATAATCACTTTAACCATCTCCACAGGCTTTCCGTCATCAGCATGGTTATTTGCCTAAATTATCGTTGCAATAAAATTGAGCTTTATCGTAGGAGTGATTTTGGTTCTTGTTATACATCTCTCCATTCCAACCCCGCATTCACTGCCCATGCAGTTTAAAAATGACTAATTAGTCTTTGGATGCAAAACTATTACACTAATCCTTGTCGCCACACGTCTCTAGCAATATTTGAATTAATTTATATAAAAAACAACGGAATGCTTCATAAATGCATGTGAAAGGAAAGGATGCAGAATAGTTCAAAAAGAAAATACTTTCCCAATGTCATATTATTAAATGAATTTATGCCAGAAAATGTAATAAAAGAATTTAAAAAAAAGAAAAAAGAAATAAAGGCACAGATAGAAAAAATGTTCTATTAGACACATAGTTTTGGCAGCAGCAAAGGCAAACCCAATTGAGTTTGATTTATTGGTAATTTTTTTAATAGCTTTATAACGCCTTCTGTTCAATGAGGTTTTAAGTAAAGTTTTGATTTTTTTTTTGTTCTTTTGTCTCATGCGTATAAAATGAATGGTCTTTTCGTTCGTTTTATTCAGATGTAGTATATTTGTATGAAAACTATAGAAACTTTGAGCCAAAGTTCATTTGCAAATGGAGAAGTTTTTCTTGTTTGTTGTCTTGGCAACTATGATATGTATCAAGTCTGGAATGCCAATGAATGTTTTTTTTTTGTGAAGCCATCACACATTATCCTTGACCGGTTGGTTTTTTTGTAAAAGGACTTTCGTCAAAGATTTAATTTAAATTCAGAATTAGTTCATAGAAATGTTAAATTTTTTTTGTTTTTATTTAAGTAGTTTTTTTTTCAATACAATACAAATACAGGGTGTCCGCCGGGAAGGTATACTACTTTATTTTGCCGCCATTTAGGTAAACATTAGTCTTGACAGTTCATATTTGGCAGTCCGTGAAGTAGACACGTGGCAAATTTATTATGGAAAAATATTCGATAAACCAACATGTTTTAATCGTTAAAATATTTTATCAACATCATTCATCGATTACTGGAGAAAGTAACGTGAAATTTTTGTGAGAAACAACGTGCCAACAAAACGCACTATTTATCGTATAGTCAATGATTTCGAAGAAAGAGGGTCTGTAGGTGATATGCCCAAGCATATACCAGAACGTACTGCAAGATCGGCTGAAAACATAACTGCTGCTCAAGGAAGTGTTCAAAACAATCCATCAACCTCAATTTGACTCCGCGCTCAGGAGCTTGGTCTTCAAAGAACAACTTTGGCCACAAGATTCAGTTGACACCAGAGCTTCTTCCACAATACCATTTACGCCGCCATTCATATGCCAATATGATGTTACAGCTAGCCCATGACAACCACGATTTTCATGAAAAAATCATAATGAGTGACGAGGCACATTTTCATTTGAATGGATATGTGAATAAACAGAATAGTCGGTTCTGTGCAATGGAAAACCGTCCAATTATTCATCAGTCACCTGTCCATCTATTAAAAGTTAATCTGGTGTGCAATTTGGTCAGGAGGAATCATTGGACCCTACTTCTTTGGAAATGAACACGGCGTAACGGTAACTGTGAATGGGGAGGGATATCGTGATATGATTGAAATCTTTTTAACGCCACAACTGCATGCTTCGGACTTGATTAACATGTGGTATCAACAAGACGGTGCCACATCGCTTACAGTCAGGATTACAATGGAATTACAGCGAGACCTTTTTCCACAACAAGCTATTTCAAGAAATGGTGATTTTGATTGGCCCCCACGGTCGCCTGATTTGCCTGCTCCGAACTTCTTTTGAGTGGATATTTGAAAAGCAAGGCTTATGCAAACAAACCAGAAACGCTTGGGCAACTCAAACAAAATATTCGTGATGAAATTAATAAAATACCCTGTGAAATGTGCTCAAAATTGCTCTCATGTGTAGGACTTACAGAGGCGGATATTTACCTGATATTGTATTCCATACATAATTGCCAATATTAAATAAAACATTTATCAATATAAGATCCAGTCTCTTTCATTTAATCAAAAATTATAAACAAACAAAGTAGTATACCTTCCCGACGGACACCTTGTACAAGCAGTACAATATTTACAGTAAAATCTTCCTTTGGAGGATGCGACGGTGACACTACTTTTTTCATCTAAAGTTGACCATACACGGCCCAGCGATTTGTCCCGTGGATTTCCGACGGGGAATAATTTTTAATGTACGTAATGTACATACTTTCGCCGTATTTTATTGTTAAGTTATACGTTGAGCAGCAATGAGAGTTTGCATAAAACACATATGTACTTTATTATATACAGTGAAATCTCCCTTGGACGGACAGCTATGGTGCAGAATTTTTTTTCCACCAAAGGGAGTTGTCCCTTTTAGGGAAATTAAACAAAAATACTAATTTTCAAAATTAATAGTATATAATAATAATACAAATTTTAACTATATGCCTGTAAAACCTGAGGGCTTTTTAAATGCAACCTAAATTGCACGGCACTAGTTAGAAGGAATAGAAAGATAGAAAAGAATTTTTGTTGGCACATTCATTCATTTATTAATAGAAACTAAAAACAACAAAAATAAATTAACTTCACTTTCGTAAAATTAACTTAAATTAAAGTGGCTATATTAATTTATTAACAGCAAACAAAAAATAAGCTTCAGTTTTTTTTTATCACAGACGTGAAATGAAATGATTCGTTTTAACACATAAATATATATAAAAAAATCAGTCTTAAAAAACTTTGGGAAAATATAAGATATATTATGATATTTTTGTATTTTCAAAAAAAAAAAAATGTTTCAATATATTTTTTTTTTGTTTTAGAAAAGACCGATTTATTTTGTAATCTGGCCTGTAGGTCAACCAAAAGTTGAACAGCTTCAACAAATTTTCAAATTTTCATTGAAGTGTTTGCTACTTGGTAGGAATTAATAGATGTTCCCATCAGGTCCTGATCCTTTTCCTCAGATACACTGCAAGACTCATTTCAACAGGAACTGCAATATTTTCTGGAATTACGTTAAATACATCTTTCACATTTACATTTTCAACCATCAACACAAAACTTTCAGGTTCTCATTCAATCTGTATTCACGAAGGAGCTTGAACAAGCCTCTTAAATTTGTTCGAGGAAAGTCATGTTCTAGATCGAATTCACCTCCTGATTCAAATTTTTTCCAAAACCAGCATGCTTAAAACAATTAATAACTGTTCTTGCTGTAATAATATAAAAACGATCGAACAGACACCTACAATCCTTCAAATACACATTCAACACATACATAATAGAGTGTCTGGGATGGCAACTGATTTTTTATTTCCTCCTCTACCAATAGTGCTGTTCTTTTGGCAAAATGACATCGGCAGCAGAGCTGCTTTCGATAAAACTAAAAGCAGAAGACTGCTTTGGATAGATTTGTGACATTTATTCGAGTATCGAATGTTATTATGTTGTTTAGTTGGTAGTTCCATTTTCCAATTCGAATATATTTGTGAACGGTTCGGCAAAGTTAGCTGAAAGCAGTCAAAAATTAATAATTTTTGGTAAATTATATGTTCTTTTCTTAAAAAAATTGTTTTACACCTATTTACGTACAGGAAATAAAAAATGTCTAACGCAACAAACTGGGCCAAAACTACGTTTTATTAATTTTTGTTGCGCTATAAATCATATTAATAAGTATAGGTAGTGGGCGTTCTTCCAATTTAAGTAAAAGTTAAAGTTAGCTTATTCGTGCGAAACTGTCAGATCAAAGATACTTAAATAAAAGATGTTTGAGTGGCTTTAGTTAAATAGCTAACTAAAACTTGAGCAGCGCCCGATACCAAAGCTCTGAAATTGTAATAACAACAAGCATTTAAGGAGCAAGTCAGTGTATATTTTTGTTTAGTAATAAATAAGCAGCACGTAAGTGTACGTTATCGATAGAACACTTATAACACGTGCAAGACATAAACAAGACATAAATTATCAGATTTAATTTCATCTGCGGAAAAGGGTGATATCTTAGAGCTTTTTGTCAAGAAGTACATTCTAAATATTTCAAAATATAGGTTATTGTCTAGTGAGAAAATGTCAAATTTTATTAATGGATGTCGTAGATAAATAACTTGACCCTAAAATTCACGATCTTACGTCATTTTGAATTCAGAGTCGAGTTAACCGTTGTCCAACCAGTGAATAAGAAGTGGACAATCGTTTATTTTCAGTGTTTATTTGTTGCGACGACGTTAATAATTTTTACCAAAACACGACTACGAGTATTTACCCAAATAATGAGATTCAAAAAGGGGATTTCTGTCCATATTTCATATAGTTAATTGAAGAAAACGCGAACAATATGTTTATATTATTTTTGTTTTTGTTTTAGTGGACTGTGTGGATTTAAAGCTAATTAAATGTTTTTGTAACCTTTAGTCCAAAATGCGTTTCGCCCAGGTACTACAGTTGGGCTCATCAGTTAGATGCTGTAGTACCTTCCTAAGACGCATTATTTTTTGATCGATGTTTACCGACTTCAATAAAATTTACAGCGATTACTCACTGTAAATTATATTTCATATAACTAATTTTTAATTAACCTCTCTACTTTTGAGCCGCATGTAAACGAAGCTTAAAAATACTTAATAGTTAAATAATGACTGCGATCATTTTTGCAAGGAAACACAATGCAAACATACCCTTTCATTGCCACAAGATTTATTGAAAAAACGTCAAACACATAAATAATTTTAAAATGAACATTTTGTAACACACAGAGGTACAAAATTCAACTTTTTGTTTTTCTTACTGCTTTATATATATTCCATTTTATTTGCATCTTTCAATTCCAGTTTTAGCATTCTTAAATGCATTTAATCTGAAGAAATAAAAACAAATCAATTGTAGATTTTTTGCATTTAGTTATAGACGCAAGTTCGGTAATACCAACTTAAAGATACAAAAAATCAAGCTGCTGCGATGTTAGATTTACCAAAAGAACAGCTTTAATGATTTAGAACAACCCATTTTTACTGAAATTATCTTAAAATGACTAAAAGATGTCAGAGAATATTTTTGAATAACTACCTGTTTTGATTTGCACACGAAAACTGATAAGGAATGGGCGCTATTCAAATGAACCAAAATAAGACCGCGCTTTTCACAGTGATTTCAGATAACATAGCCACATATAAAAAACGGTTCATTTCTAATGCTTGATGTCGCTCACGGAGAGACTGCCTAAGAGTGTCTAGATAGAAAAAAACATCAAAATATTGCCACAGTGTTACATGTTCAGAGACTCGAATTATATTGAGTTATATTTTGAACAATAGGGGCGCTATGCAAGTCAGCGTCACTGTACATCCACCGAAGTAATTATGAAAGCAGTATGATTTTTGAAAATAAAAGACGAAAATATATAAACTTTTAAAACATTTTCAAGAAAAATTTGAGAAAACAAAATGCACAACTGGATCGCACATACCTGCTCTTATTTTCGATCACATCTTAAGCACAAGATTTTTAGTAGAAACAGCTCTATATATCTTGTCTTTTCTACTTAATTTTTTATATACAAAATTTCGTTAATTTTTTTCTAAACCATTTTTTAAAATGACAATTTTATGTATATTTAATAATACATATAAATTTAAAAACTCAATTTCAAAAAATAAAAATCGTGCACCCTTTTTCTAAATATTAAATTAAGAACAAAAATATTTTATTTTATTTATTTATTATTATGGTTGTATGGCAGGTATCGTCAATAACAAAATATAAAAAAAATGTTTAACCAAAATGTAGACTACTTAAAGTAGTGCACACACTTTCTTAATAAAAATCGTTAGAGCCGTTTTTGAATAATTAATTTGTACTTCAAATCATTTTATTTATCACTTAAAGGTGAAATAAGGCAATTCGCAGGTAAATTAATTGATGGTGTTGGATAACAAAAGTATTACCTTTAATTTTTTTCCTTTTGTGAGCTTTAGTCCAAATTATGCGTTTCGCCCAGGTACTACAGTTGGGCTCATCAGTTAGATGCTTTAGTACCCTTCCAAGACACTACCGACACAAATAAAATGTACAGCTTTCAAACACTGTGAATTATATATATACAATACCTACGTATGCACATGCGTTTGTATTGTTTTTACATTTCTTCTTAAAACAAAAGTATTACCTAATAACTAAAACAAAACTTCAGACCATTTAAGTGTTCAACGTTACTGAATAAAATCAGAGAAACCATGTTTAATGAATACTTATAAAAACTCTGGGTATTTTCGAAGGAAGTACAATTTTATTGAGGGGAGTACGGGAGTACAGTACGAATACTCCCTTATTACTAACATCGGCAGCGCTGATCGGCACTATTTTGCCTGATTTATCCACACTAATCTTTTCCATATAAAATTTTGCGGCGCTGCCGCAACTAGTGTAATAAATTTCGAATATTAAACAAACGTTTATTAAACTAAACGTATGGGTTACGGCATTTTCGATTGGTCGTCGGAAAGGCTTCCCACATTTCTTCTCCTAGATAGAAGGGAAATTTCCTTCTGGATTTAAAACGAAAGAATCAAAATCAGAAGCACACGCACAAATTCGAACCCACTAAATGTCAAAATCAAATTAAATGTCAAAATACGTTGCTCGGAAACGGCGCCAACGATTTTGATTTTAAAAAATCAGTGCAGCTTTTTAGGTACGACCGATGATATGATTGAAAAAATATTATATAAAAAAAAAAAATATATATATAAACGGTACTTTACATAGGACCGTTTTTTTTTATTTCGACATAAACGGCTTACCCGATTCTTTCGAAATTTCACACATATGTAGCCTTAGGTTGCACAATTTATACTGCGTACCAATATTTTTAATTAATATTTTTTTTTGTATATTTAAAAGCATTTTTAAGAAAAAATTTTGAAAACTGCTATTAAATTCTTTTCAAAAATTATATTTATAATGTATTTGCTGAATACTCGTACATATCGATTGGCGTTTTTGATTTTTTTTTAAATTTATTTTTTAAAAGTTTTAAAAAAAAACTTTTTCTCAAAAACCGCTCCACAGATTAAAAACATTTTTTTCTTCATAAATTTAAATTTATACAAGAAATAAAATTGCGTACTTTTGTTGAGTTTAGTATTTAATTCAGAATTTTTAATTATTTTTTCTTTGATTAAGCCGATTTAAGCTTTTGTTTTTAAGTTTATATTATTAAATATTTAAAATTGTCATACCAATTTGTTTTTAGAAATAAACTGCACGACATACATACTTGCTCCAATGTTCGCTCACATTATATACAAAAAATTCTTAATAAAACGGCTAAATATATTTTTAAAGTTTTTCACTTAATTTTGTATACCTATATACAAATTCTTAAACTCTTTCTAAAAAAAAAATTGGTATGAACATTTTAAATATTTAATAATATAAATACAAAAACAAAATTTCAGAAAAAATTGTCCACCCGTTTTCGAAATATTGAATTTTCCAAAAAAAAAAAAAAAAATTTCAAAAATCCAAAAAATATTTTTCGAAAATTTTGAAATGCAATACTATTAAGAATTTCAAGGAGCTCCTGTATAATTTTTTTTTATCGAAATCCGTTGAGCCGTTTATGAGAAAGTCGAAAATCAATATGGCAGGTACCGTAAATAACAAAATATTTTACAAACCTTTTTTGTTGAAATGTAGACCATACCCAAAGTAGTACACACACCAATTTTTATCAAAATCGTTTGAGCCGTTTTTCAGATAATTAAGATTGTACAAAAATTTGTATGGCCAGTTATTTTTGGGCCTAAAACAACGATTCAAAATCCTAAGTACCAAGTTTGAACCAAATCTGTTCAGCCGTTTAGGCTGTAGATCGTTCTACAGACAGGCAGACAGACAGACAGACGGAATTGCGGGACCCACTTTTTTGTGGTTCTCTATGATAGTAATGTCGAATATATAACTTGCCTTATAGTGCCTATAATTGCAAGTAAAAAATTATAGAAACTTTGTATATAAAAAATAAAGTAAAAAACGACTTTAAAAATATATTTAGATTTTTAAAAGAAATCTTTTGCACACAGTCGATCACATCGAAAATAAGAGCAAGTTCGTGCATACAGTTATGCATTTTATTTTAAATGTATTTTTTTAATGCATTTTTTTTTTAATAATAGCACGTTGAAAATCGATTAAAAATTCTATTTTTTCTCACATTCGTGCCCTTTCTGCAGGCAAAAGATAATCACCCCTATTATGATTGTCAATAACAAATTGATGGTTGATAAATTCTGACATTTAATATTAAATAACGTCACTGTTAAGGGTTTTGGTAATTGAGAATGATGTAGATTAGATTTAGATTAGATTGATTTTATTTTTTCTACAATTTGTTACAATTTGTTATATACAATCAATATTGCATGGCATTGTTGCCGTCTGATGTATACCATTGTGAATTACAGAAAAATCAATAATTACCATTAAATAGTTGTGCAGTTAAATAAGCCGAGGCTTTAAACCCAAATTTCAGTGTTTATCAATAATCAAAATGATAATTGACATAATAGAGCTACACAATCGGATCGATCCCGTTAATATTTGGACGATTCTGACTTTATGAACACGCCTAACTCATATCTTAGTTAGGCAGACGTTTATGAAAACACCCTATAGCTCAAAGCAGTAGTTGAACTTAATAAAATTTCACATAAATGTTCGTGAAGCGTATAAATGCTCAAGTTCAGTACGAGTAAGTGAAATATCCATATTTTTTTTCGTCTAAAATCTATGTTTTTCCAACATCGATTAATATCGCCCATCCCTACTTTTCATGTCATTATTTTGTGTGTTTTCTCGCCTTACACATACACTCACATCAAGATTCGAGTGGGAGTTATCCGTCTAACGAATAAATCGAAAAAGAGACTCTCTTTCCATCGTGCTTATTTGTCAGGTAAAATGTAAAAAATGCAATCAGATTGTAATTTCACGTAATTGAAGTTAACTATTTCCGAAAAAAATGAGTTAAAGCCCTCAAAGTTTACATTTGCGCTTTACCAAAAAAAAAATGTTGATATTTCGGCAATACAGTTTGCTTTTAAGCTCATCATGTTCAATAGGAACATTTTGAATAAATATCTTACCATTTTAAACCACTCAAATACTCTTTCCTCCACAATAACTGCTCCTTCCAAATGCAACAAAAGGAGCTAATTTTGTCTATTATCTAAAGTAAAGCGGGATCAAATATTCAGTTTCTTTAATTTGAAAACTAACCCAAGCACGAGTGTAGCTGCCAGTTTAATTTTAAAACAAAAAAAATGAAATAACCTCAAATGTTCCATTACCCGGTTTCTCAAATTGCTTCAAACAAACAAAACGAGTTAAAAATTTAAGCCATAATTAATAATACCAAAACTCATTCACTTTTCACCATCAAGAGTTTTTTTCTTTTTGAATCTTTATGGCATTGTGAATTAGTATCTGTTGTTTAAATCCTCTGGGTTCACAATATAAAACAATAAATGTTTTATTTAAAACTTCTGCTCTTCGAATCAGATTTTTTTCTAAATAGGGTGTCTTATTTGGATGGTGAATTAGGGTAAAGGCGGTATTATATTAGCATTATAATATATGACTAAAGCTGTCATATAAAATATGGCCTACTATTTTATATATGACAAGCAGTATTAAACTCACATAATCTAGATCAGACTTATATGAATCTTTTAAGACATAATTATGGACGGTTTGCTATAATTATACACTAGTGTAATAAGGCCTTAAAAGTATATGAATGAGTTGATACTTCAGTATGAAAAGAAAACAAGTAAATATAGAATATTTGTGCGTGATTTGAATTGTTTCATGTCTTAGGCAACCCAAATGCACAACTCAAAAATGTTTTGGTCTGCAAAAACACTCTTTCAACAAACTTGTTGAAACTTTGTAAGGATATTGCATTTTTGATGGGGTTATCCGGATTTCTCCTTCGAATATGACAATACCAACTGACCGGTTCGTCCTCTATTTTTGTAAAATAGTATTTTTGACGTGAATTCTTCGACGGGTTTTAGTACGTCTAATTCGAATAAGCTTTGTTACTCCTGCTTCCATACGACGCATCTTCGTCTCAGCTGACGTACACTTAATCTAATACTTTTTGTACATTGTTCAACATTGTGAACCGTGTGCTGGACGCACAACTGCATTGTACAGGGGATAGCTGATTTTTCATGTCACTTAATCTATGCTACGCTTATTCGATTATTGATGTCGTCATAACAAGTTGCTTTAATAATTGATCAGAGATCCAAGATTTTTAAAAGTTTCCGCACTTGGGAAGCACATTTCCATTCAAATAAATGTCTGGAATATGCATGTCCGGTTCAGAAAATCGGCAGCACAAGTATTCAGTCTTTGTCAGACTGTTACGGTGCCTACTTCGTTGTACAACGTCTTCTCAAACATGAAGTGCTCGTTGCAGGGATATGGGCT
This sequence comes from Philhelius pedissequus, assembly GCA_910595825.1. Taxonomy (NCBI): domain Eukaryota; kingdom Metazoa; phylum Arthropoda; class Insecta; order Diptera; family Syrphidae; genus Philhelius; species Philhelius pedissequus. The sequence continues at coordinate 199,990,797 of OU343161.1, read as the reverse complement.
CCACCGTCAGCACAGAATAATTGATGTGCAGTGTTCGGTACTTTACGTTCGAGCAGGTATTCAAGGTGTGTAATAAAAAGCAGAGGACTTAAGACGCTTATTTGGTGTTTACCAACTGTGACCTTGAATTCTGTGATGACTACGCTGGACGTCTAACACTCGTCACTGGTTCATGATCATCCGCACGTAGACTTGAGGAACTCTTCGTTGTCTGAGGGCCACCCATATCAGATCTCGTGGTTGTCGGTCGAATACCTTTGACAAGTCCGCATTGGTCATCAGATAGCCTTATTATTTTTCGCAGTCGACTACCCAATACACGCTCAACGATCTTCAAAGTGTGGGAAATCAGTTTGATCGAACGGTAATTATCACAGCTTCATGTTTCCTCCGTCCCTTTGTACATTTGTAGAAAGAACTTTCCCTCCAAAGCTTGAAGATGAGAATCGTGAGCTATCTAAACCCGATGTCTCCCATCTTTTTCCAAAACTCATGTGATGTCTCGTTGGGTCGGTCCAGCACATTTTAATTTTTTGAAGTTCTTAACTGCCTCGCAAACTTCTTCGACTGTGAAGCCGGGGCATCCGTTAAGTTAGGTTCAGCTGTCGGAAAGTGCTTTCGAGGAAACTGTTCGTTCAAATGCCTATCTATCATCACAATACTGTCGCCACTTGTGAAGAATTTTGTCGGCATCCACAAGAAACTGTCGTTGAACATCATTCATAAATTTGGAAGAACGAATCTCCTGAGCATTTCTTCTTGTTTGAGCTAATTTGAAGATGGTTGCTCCCTTATTCAAGTTGTTTTGTCGTATTTCTTAAATAGCATCAGTAGTTCGGGACAATTTTTTCCAACTTCTATACCAGCTCCATCCGTGCTCTTTTCTCATCACTTACTTCTTAAAGCTTCTGTACTTTTATTCGACTTCTAGGCGGCGAGTCTTTTCATTTCTATTACTTGAGGGATACTTTTTCCATGCTTTGACAGCCGCTTTTTTCGTACTTATCACCGCTTTAGCTTCATCATTCCCATTTGAATTTTGAAACTCTTAGCAATGATTTAGCTGTTGACTCTCTCCAAAAAAGTTTTCTACAGACAATCCCACATAATTTGTGCAGTGCATCCTGAATACTGTGCTAATGGTGTTATACAGATAATTTTGCATGTTCAAAATAAATTGCTCGCTTTTGATGGTTAAAGTCTAAAAAAATAAAAATGTTCTTTAAATACATAGTTTTGCAGCAACACCCTGTAAGTATTCAACCTCTTCCTACTTAGTGCTTTTTTGTTAAAACACAAGCTTGTTAAAATAAAACACAAAAAATAAAGTTTTATTCCATTACCTCATTTGGGAACCTCACTTTTAATTGATAGATATATGGTACACCACCCTAACTTTTTGAACCAACATCCTGTCAAGTTCAAAATGTATCTGTCTGTCTTAATTCAAGTATGCGTGTGCTTGTGTGGGTTAGTACCAGACAAGTAGACAACACTATGTAACTAGGAAGCCTCTTATGGGTTAAGTTTTTTTGTTTTTATCGTTAGGTGCTTAACGTTCAGATTTTGAAATTGTGAACAAGGTGTCATTGTTCAACAGAGTTTATGTTTCTGATATTTTTGCTATTGTTGGTAGTTATAAAAGTCTTGTCAGAATTAAAATAAAACTTACAACACCAAAACTACATACATACATATATCCTAATACCAATTATTAATTATATACATATCTATGCATATGTATTGTGCAAGCGGTTTATGTAACAACCGCAATAGGGATTCAAATTTTTAGTTAAAATTTTATTTATACTAAATGGAAAACCTGCTTAAGGTTTTAATTTTGTATTTTTGTTTGATGTTCTCACTCATGAAATAAGCTACTATTAATTAACAGGAAAACAAAGTTTGCCGTCAGTTGCTCAGAAAGTAATAATAATCATGAAATGATCCCACGAGGATATAAGGGATCTACATACATTTGTTTGTATGTTGGGTTTTTTGCGATGTAATAGAATATTGTATAAATTTCAAATACATACATATGTGATTTTCAAAATTAAATTTCGAGTGACTAAAATCACTAGATGGGAATGTTTGTGTGTATCCAAAAAGGGACAGATGGTGTAACTTCAAAATATTTATCGATATTTAAATAATTTCAAAATGACCCGATAACGAAAAAATATATACTCAAGCATTTGAAAAAAAAAATTGAACTCCAGATTTTCTTCAAACTTCACATTACGATAATAGCGAAAACGATAAAAGTGGGTCTCACAATTTTGTCTATCTATTTGTCTGTCTGTCCTTGAGTCTGCAGCCTAAACGGTTCGATGGATTTGCTTCAAATTTGATACATGTTGTCGGTAATATGCACACACTTTTTTACCAAAAACAAAAATCTTATTTTTCTCAAAAACGGCTTTAACGATTTTTATAAAAAAAAAATCAGTTTATTAATGAGGGGAAAGGTACCTATTAATATTTTTTTTTTTTTGAAAAAAATAGTTATTTTTTATTTTTTGGTTTTCTATTTTCTGGGAAACAGTTAATTTGAGTTTTTTACGCAGAAACTACCAAAAAGTTTAAACAGTATTGTACACCAAAATGTTCAAAACAAAAAAAAAAAACGCTTGGGAAATTAATTTTTTTTTGGAAACTTAAAATTTCGAAAATGACTCAATAGATTTTTTCGAAACTTCGTATTTGATAGTTTTTTTAATATTATCTTGAATAGTTAAAAAAACAATTTTCCTAAAATAAAAAACAACGGTACCCATACAAATTGTTAAAAAATCGTTACGAAAAAAATGTATTTCTCAAAAACGGCTCCAAGAATTTTTATAAATAAACTCAGTTAATGAAGGGAAAGGGTATCTTTTGATAATTTTTTTTTTTTTTTTTTTTTTTTTTTTGAAAAAAATGTTATTTTTGGTACCTCTAGTAGAACTATTGTTTTGGTTTTCGATGTTCTAGGAAACGGTTTATTTATTTTTTTTTTTTTTTTTTTGAATTTTTTTACGCAGAATCTCCTAGAAAATTAACTGCTCACAAATTTTTTTTTTTGAAAACTCAAAAATTCGAAAACGACGCAATAGATTTTTCCTAAACTCCTTACTTCGTAGTTTTTTTTGACATTATCTTGAATAGTAAAAAAAACTATTTTCCTAAAATAAAAAAAACAACGGTACATCCCATACAAATGTTAAAAAACCATTAAGAAAAAAATTTTATTAAAAACGGCTCCAAGAATTTTTTTTTAAATAGTATCTACTTTTAAGTACAAAAATATTTTGTTTTGTGCACTTTCTATAGAACCAATTTTCGTATTTTCGACTTTCGCAACATTGGTTTTAAAAACCCGTTCCAACGATTTTTGAATTTTTTTTTATATATTCTTATTTATCCATGAATTCAAATGACATCTCTGTCAAACTGTAACCACTAAGCAATATTAAAATATTTAATTATGTGTATTATTCATTGATTTCTACCTTGGTATATAAGGCTTTCCATTTTACGAATTTTTGCGTACGTAACTGAATACTACATACAATGTAGGCCCTCATACATTTATATATACATATGTGCCCTTAAAAATCACATGAATCTTGTGTATGCATATTGCATATCTACCCACCTACATCTTTCTGCTCGCCGAAATTCTGCTTTTCAAAATTCTGCTTTTCAAAATTCTGCTCATCAAAATTCTGCAAAAAATACAGAAAACAAATGTTTGGAAAATGTTAAAAACCTTTCTGTTCTTTATTATTTGCAGAGTTTTGATAAGCAGAGCATACTCTTACTTTATTAAGAGTTTAATAAAAAAAATATTTTTTTTTGTCGGTCAATTTCGTAGGGCAATTATTCAGTTAGTGTCTATTAAAAAAAAAAAAAAAAAAAAATATCTCGAAAAACAAACAAATAAAAAGAATTATAAAAAAGAGAACTGATCTAAGTTTGTTTTTTTTTTGCAATTTTTTTTTTCATACCTACGTTTACCTAATGTATTGTTTTGTTTTATTTGTGTTTCTCGTTAAGTTAATTATAAATTTAAAAAAAAAAATAAGCAGAATTTTTTTCTTTTTTGTTGACGGACAGAATTTTAAGAAGCAGAAAAAATAAAAAAGCTGAATTTTGAAAAGCAGAATTTTCATTTTAAAAGTAGTATATTGAAGCCACAATTTTGAACCGCTCCCCTTTACATCATAAAAACATCAACTGACTAAAAAAAGCTTATTTTATTCATTAAGAAACATTGGTTTCAATTTCATTAAAAAAAGGGAATTCCCCGAATTCTCATAGGTAATTCGAAAACGATAAAGTTAAATTCCGAGTTGCCACTTTACTCAATCAAGAAATACGAGGGAACCCATTATACCCCGGGAGCCCGATATGCTCCACTTTCCCCTACATTCCAAATTAACAAGTAATTACTCCACCATAGATGAGCGGATCCACAAATATATTTAATAAATTGGAGACTGAAACCAATTTAAATTGTGGTTATACTGACTCACTTCTTTACAACCGTACTGTACCTACATATGTATGTCCAGTAGGTATTATAAAATATCCACACATTCGCCTATATACAAACTGATACTTGGGTCTTGATCGACTTCTTGTAGCACTAAGAATTAAATTTTACTTAAAACTTAAACCAAATCAATAGAAATGAATCACTATCTGATAGCCCGCGTTACTCTGGGCCTGGTAGTAGTTACTTATAAATTACTGTTCACCTCCCTCGAACTCAAACTTAGACACGAGAAAGCCTAGAGTGCATTCAAAGTTTTTTTTACTTGCGATATATGTACTAAAGGGCAAGTTTTGCATTTGGAAAAAAAATCGAACTCGAGATTTTAATCAAACTTGACATTACGATGACGGAGAACACCAAAACAGTGGGCCCCGCAATTCCGTCTGTCTGTCTGTCTGTCTGTACAACTCTCTACCGCCTAAATGGCTGAAGCGATTTTCTTCAAAATTGGTATTTAAGCGTTTTAGGTGATTGTCCAAAATAGATTTTTGAATTGTTGTTTTAGCCCCAAAAATAACGGTACTTGTCATACAAATTTTTCTACCACCTCAATTATCTCGAAAACGGCTCTAAAGAATTTCATAAAAATTGTTGGGTATGGTCTACATTTTGGCCAACATTTTTTTGAAAATATTATGTTATTAACGGTACCTGCCATACAATCATTTTATTGATTTTCGACTTTCTCACAAACGGTTCAACGGATTTCGATCAACATTTTTGTACAGGAGCTCCTTCAAATTTGAAATAATACTGTATTGGATTTTTTTGAAAATTCAGTATTTCGAAAACGGGTGGACGATTTTTTCTGAAATTTTGTTTTAAAATTTATATTATTAAATATTTAAAATGTTCATACCATTTTTTTTAGGAAAAAATTAAGTATTTTTATATATAAAAAATTAATTGAAAAGCGACTTTAAAAATATATACAAATATTTTTCTATTAAGAATATTTTTCATATAATGTAATCGGACATAGGAGCAAGTACGTGCGATCCAGTCGTGCATTTTATTTTTAATGAATTAAAAAGTATTATCCTACAACCGGGTGTTTTTCTTGAAAACTGATGCAGGTATGTATGGCTAAGTTTTTGAATGCAATTGTAAGAAGGGTTATTCAAGGTTTCATAACAAAAAAAAAATGCACGACTGGATCGCACGGACTTGCTCTTAAGTTCGATCACATCGTATGCAAAAAATTTCTATTAAAAATCTAAATATATTTTTAAAGTCATTTTTAACTCAATTGTATATATACAATTTTTTTTTAAATTTTGATCTAAAATAAATTGGTATGACAATATTAAATATTTAATAATATAAACTTTAAAACAAACGATTAAATCGGTTTAATTAAAGAAAAAATAATTCAATATTTTGAAAAAAATACTTAAACTAGTTTCAGCTCAAAAAATGTACGTCACTTTATTTCTTGGATAAATATGAATTTACGAAAAAAAAATTAAAAATCTGTTGAGCGGTTTTTGAAAAAAAAAATTCAAAAACGCCAATTCAAAGGTATTAAGAAAATACATTTAAATATAATTTTTGAAAAAAATTTTATGAGCAGTTTTCGAAATTTTTAAATTTTTTTTCTTAAAAATGATTTTAAAAATACAAAAAAATATTAATTAAAAATATTGGTACGCGGTATAATTTGGGCAACCTAAACCTATATATGTGTGAAATTTCGAAAGAATAGGTTCAGCCGCTTATGAGATAGTCGAAAGCAAAAAAACGGTCCTATGGAAAGTACCGTTTTAAGACATTTTTTTTTTAACCATATGATCGGTCGCAACTAAAAAGCCGCACTGATTATCAAAATCGTTAGAGACGTTTCCGAGAAAAATATGTTTGAACGTAACGGTTATATGGCAGGTACAGTTATTTTTTAAGTTAAACAAATTTCAATTTCCCCTCTGTACAATACCTAAAAAACTCTATATACCAAGTTTGAAGCAATTCGGTACACCCGGTTGAGTACATACAGACAGATTGACAGACGGACATAATTTTTAGACCATCTGTTTTCGTCGTCATCGTAATGTCAGGTTTGATTGTTATCTCAAAACTTTTTTTTTCGACGAATGCATAACTTGCCTTATAGTGCCTATAATCGGAAGTAAAAATTGAGAAAAATTAAGATTTGTAATCACGGCACTTAAAAGACCGTCACAGGGTGACCATTTTTTCGATTTTTTTTTCGAATGTCTTTAACTCACAAAATACATGGGTACGATTTTTTTTTATTATTTTTCTGATAACTGTCACCACCTACCTTATCACCCGTTTTCGTTTCAACGTTGACTCTTGGACACACTGTATATACATACATATACATACCATACCAATAAACATATGTATAAAATGAAACAAATAATTTGAATTAACCAACCAAACCCAACCACCACTTTCAACTGGAGAATTAAATCAATTAAGACTTCGGGCGAAAATTTGGTTCGTTCGGTTAAATCTCTACCGGAAAATACCTGGAATCGCACATCTCTGATCTGGATAATCCAAAGTTCATTCATTCAATTGCAATTGGGAGCACGTTTAATTCTTTTTTTTTTATTTGTTTATCTTTTCCGTTACTCTTCACATGTTTGCCCGTAAATAAAATTGTGTATTTTTTTTGTATCAACCACGCGAACATCCTCCTGAGAAGAATGGATATAATTTAAGGAGCAAACGAACTTCCTGGAGTGGCTGTTGCTCGTTCAACTCCATATATGTACATTGTTGATGATGGGTATTCCTTTCATATTTGTACTTTGCAATTTCCAGCTCTATTCAACTTCGGTCCATTTAGCACCAGGTTATCACATCTGAGGGCCCTCTTGTTCGTATTTACACCCTTTATTCGCGTAAAAATTAGGCGGCGGGGGATGATGGCTTTGGCTATATCTAGAGGTTGGGTTTCGTGTATCCTTTATACAGAATGTTTGTTAACAAAAAGTAAATTTAATCATAAAGTGCAGATGTGCGAATGGTATACTGATGTGGCAAAGTTGATATAGTCTGGGTGTTGTATAGTGTAATGGATTTTAAACATTGCATTGGTATGTAACTAGCTGCTGCATGTGCGTTTTGTGCTTATATTTGCTTGAATATTCGAGCTGTGTGTGCCTCTTCTGCTGGAATACGTGAAGCGAGGATAATTCCTTTTCATGATTCTCACTCAAATGGAAAACAGCACGTACTCCAGTGATGCCTGCTTCTCCTGTGCTGATCTGTTTGTATCTTTCGGAGTCCGTTTGGCGGGCTTTTGTGTATGTATGTCTGTTGTCTGTTCAAACAACTCTGGTGTAATTGCTATATTATTTCAGTTTGTTAATTTCGGCCGTCTCTATGGTTTCAGTCATATTCTCTCGCTTTATGCAGCTGTTTCTGTTCTTTTCACTCTTGTTGTTGGTCAGTTTATTAAATTGCTCATTCCCATATCCATCCAGTCGCTCTAATAGACTATATATTTTCTGTGTGTATCTTTGTATCTTTATTTATTAACAATTATGATTTTTTTTTTTTTTCATTTCAGGTAAGATTATACTCTAATTAAGGATATTTCCTTTAACAAATACAGAACTCTGTTGGTAAGTATTGAGGGGCTTAGTTGGGTCCGTGTTTGATTTAGGGATGACGTTGCAAATTCCGTCCCTTAAATACATAGCTCCGCAGTAACCATAAGTTCAGCCTTAAGCTGAAATTCGGACAAAGCTTCAACACCTCTGAGTTAAAAAAAAATCACCTAAGAGAACTGTCTGGCAATATGAGAAAGGCAACTGGGACGGTCTCAATAATTTTTTTTTAGGAACTTTAACTGGTCACTATGCTTTCTCGGCAGTAACATAGACTCCATCGCAGATCTGATTACAAGTTTAATTCTTCACGGACTGTGAAAGTTCATCCCGAATAGGGTGAAATCAAATCAAACCGAAAGAAAATGCATGGTTTGATTCAAACTGCAAAAATGGTATTAAAGTTATAGAAGCAGTTTCTGGCCCCACTGAGGAAAACCGGAATAAGATTCAACAAGCTAAAAAGACTTTTAACGTTCACTTTCAGAAAACCAAATGCATGACGAAAAATTAAGGTAAAAAATACTACAATGTCCCAAAGGTAGTAAAAATGTTTGGTAATTTGTAAAAGAAAACATTCGAATTACAAACTTCGTTTCCAACGCTCGTCTTTAATGGCACTCAAGCGCAGTTCGCTGTTAATACGACGCTGTCGGAAAGTGTAATGACCAATCCAGTACTTCAGAGCGTAAATGATTTCATGGGACGAATCTTCTTTTGCACTCGTGCAGTTGCTAGATTCCTTTCAGACCTTACCATAGAGGGTTTTCCATTAAGAGGTGTTATGTAACGGGTTATCCATTTTGCGGTTTCAAAAGTAAACGTAAATAAAACATAAAAACGATTTTTGTTCATGATAATTATTTATTTGACCACCACGCGAATTGTTGGAAGCATCGATTCGTTTGAAGTAATTTTCGACCACTTTTTGAAACTTATTGGGCGGTATCTCAGTCATAACTTGACGAATGTTTGTTTTTCAAGTGCTCAAGAGTGAAAGGTTTATCTGCATAAACATGGTCTTTCGCGGCTAGTTGCATCCCTCCCCTGAAATTTTTCAACCCTATTATTAGCGCTTCAAGGTATGCTCATCAATTTATCCCAACTTCGGACGTGCTGTCAAGTACAGAGATTCTTTTCAAAGCCGTACTACGCGAATGTTCACTAATTTTACCCATATCTATTTTTCCCTCCGATTATAAGGGTGATTTTTTTGCTACTTGGTTTTTGACGTTTATATTTTTGACAGATCACACATGATAAATTCCACGAACATTTGACATTTCGATTCAGTATTGTTTGCCATTTCATCATGAATAGACTTACGCCTGAACAACGTTTGCAAATTATTGAAATTTATTATCAAAATTCGTGCTCTGTGAAAAATGTGTTTCGCAAGCTACGTCCGTTTCAGCGACGAGGCTCATTTTTGGCTAAATGGATACGTGAATAAGCAGAATTGCCGTATTTGGAGTGAAGAGCAGCCAGAGGCAATTCAGCAGCTACCAATTCATCCCGAAAAATGCACTGTTTGGTGCGGTTTATGGGCAGGCGGCATCATTGGGCCGTACTTCTTCAAGGACGATGAAGGCCGCAGGGTTACGGTCAATGGAGAAAGGTACCGTTCGATGATAACAGATTTTTTTTTGCCGAAAATGCAAGAATTGAACTCGGTCGACATGTGGTTCCAACAGGACGGTGCCACATGCCACACTGCACGCGAAACCATGCATCAATTGAGAGGCGAATTTGGTGAGCAGTTGATCTCACGTTTTGGCGCAGTCAATTGGCCACCAAGATCATGTGATTTGACCCCGTTAGACTATTTGTTGTGGGGCTATGTTAAGTCTATTGTCTATGGGGACAAGCCAAACACGATTGCTGCCTTGGAAGCCAACATTGAACGCGTCATTGGTTAGATTCCGGCCGAAATGTGTGAAAAAGTTTGCCAAAATTGGACCTTCAGAATGGACCACCTGAAGCGTAGCCGCGGGCAACATTTAAGTGAACTTATTTTTAAAAAGTAAATGGCAGAAATTGATTTATCGATCCAAATAAAAATTTCATTCACTTTTTACAAGTTTCTGTGTTTTTTTTGAATTTTCAAAATCCAAGCTCTTAAAAAATCACCGTTTATATTCAGAAATTCAAAACAATTGTGCGTCGGTATTTTCTCTTACAATCCTTCCCTACTTGCCTAACTCGCACTGTGTTTGATTATTTTAAGGGTAGTCAAAACCCCTTTAGTGCTCGTATCATTATAAAACAAAATAGATTCTATCTTTAGCCGCGCAACACGAATGTAGAATTCATAGCCATGCTCCGTTTTTCCGATGTACATATCTCCCGAATATTTTGTTCACATTTATTGGATTTCAAAATGTTATAGGTACACATAAAACGAATTGCATATGTATTTACACAATAAATACACGTGTGCTCATAACTATACAATAAATACGCATGTGACTTTACCCGTGCAGTGCTATAAAGGATTATATGATGAATTTAATCGTTGATCGAGTAATTGAACAATATTCGCTCTACAATGGCGTCTTTGTGTCGGGTCATAGGAAAACCCATCACTTGTTTTTCCACAAACTATGCCTGTAAGAGGCTAACTAATACCTAGCCTATTGACCAACTTTCCCTACAAAAAAACGGGAAGAAACAATATTCAAATTGCCAACAACAAATTACATATTAAATTAGGAAAACAAACCTTTCTATGAAATAGATTCATGCTTTTCAACACAATCAATAAAAAAAAGAAAAAACCAACAAGTTGACGAAAACCAAACAAGGATTTACTTGTAAAATACAAGAGGGGCCTGTAATATAGAATTCTCCAAAGTTACTCGCTTAGAGTTTTTATAAATGTTTTCTTCTTCGTTTCGGGTTCCTTGGAAGATGATATAAAGTTAAATCTTGTATATATGTATTTACATACATATTATTGTGTATGCCTATGTGAGTCTAAAAGGAAAATTTCTAAGAGAAACCTTTCAAAATTAATAGAGAAAAAAACACTTGATATCTGGTTATGTAATACACTTACACTAAAATTTTACGTCAGGACATAGACCACAATGACGAACTTTTAAGTCCATAGATAAGTTTTGTGGCAGCAACAAAGGCGGCCACAGGTAGAAATATAACTAGGTACCCTTGCAATGGTATTAATAGCCTTTAAGTAGGTTTAAGTTTGTCTAGAGTCATGGAAATATTAATATTTAGATACACTGAACGAACAAGCTTTTATAAATTGCGCAAGGAATAAATCATAGATAAAATGTGTGTTTTTTTTAAGTCGGTGTTAATTTTCATTTTGAACAAAATTAGTTTTTTTAACGCAACTTCTGTTCATCCAAAAGACAAAGTTTTCGATCAGTGTTTCGAATATTATTGACTTCTTATTTTTGAATAGTAAAATCACACCAAAAACATACCCAAATGTTAAAAAAGTAGCCAAGTTATTCTAACGGGTGATTTTTTTGCTACTTGGTTTTTGACGTTTATATTTTTGACAGATCACACATGACAAATTCCACGAACATTTGACATTTCAATTCAGTATTGTTTGCCATTTCATCATGAATAGACTTACGCCTGAACAACGTTTGCAAATTATTGAAATTTATTATCAAAATTCGTGCTCTGTGAAAAATGTGTTTCGCAAGCTACGTCCGTTTTATGGTCGTCATAATCGACCCACCGAGCAGGCTATTCAGCTCATTGTGACCAAATTTCGCACCAGTTTCACTTTATCCACCAAGATCATGTGATTTGACCCCGTTAGACTATTTTGTGTGGGGCTATGTTAAGTCTATTGTCTATGGGGACAAGCCAAACACGATTGCTGCCTTGGAAGCCAACATTGAACGCGTCATTGGTGAGATTCCGGCCGAAATGTGTGAAAAAGTTTGCCGAAATTGGACCTTCAGAATGGACCACCTGAAGCGTAGCCGCGGGCAACATTTAAGTGAAATTATTTTTAAAAAGTAAATGGCAGAAATTGATTTATCGATCCAAATAAAAATTTCATTCACTTTTTACAAGTTTCTGTGTTTTTTTGAATTTTCAAAAACCAAGCTCTTAAAAAATCACCGTTTATATACAAAAACCTTTGCGTAACAAGTCAGTCGTGAAAAGTAGTGAGATCTAAAAGTACGCCAAGTTCTAAGTTTATTAATGTGAAATATCAAATATTTTAAGAAGAGTAATATGGAAGAACTTCGCCATTATCAGAGAAATCTGTTATTAAATCATTACTGACTTTAATTGTGTTGGTTTACTTGGCAAATTTTCCTTTATTATACCTAATTACTCAATTTTGAAATGAGAACTTGCAGAGTAAACGAACACAATTAAAGCTAGTAATCATTAAATAACAGACTTCTCTGATAATTTTAAGGTCCTTCCATATTACTCTACTTAAAATATTTTATATTTAACATTAATGAACTTAGAACTTGGCGTACTTTTACGCTAACTTGTGATGCTAACTTGTTACGCAAAGGTTTTTGTGTACAGAAGAACTTGGCAACATTTATGTTTGTAGTGTGATTTCACTACTTTTTGCAAAGATTCTTTTTATCAGGAAAGGTGGGTGGATAAAACGCCCAATGAATGCCTCATAAGGTAACGTAAGTTTTTAATTTATGCCTTTGTGAAGTGATCTACTGAAACGGTAATAATTGACAAGAAGTGAGTGGATAAAAATTTCACAATTTCAACTTTTTCTTTGTAAAGTTGACTGCTCTAACAAACATAATCCTGCACCAATCGGAAGTGCTCTCAATATATTTAATATTAATTGTGTGAAAATGGGTGTTTATCGCTATCCTATGGCTGTACCAAATTTCATCATTCTACGGCAATCAGTAGTTATCTACATAGTTGATATCAATTCTATGCAAATGGGCGGTTGCCACGCTCCTGAATGTAAAATCCCAAATTTTAAAATGTTGCCTTTGCCTGCGCTATGAGCCCTACCCCTGTACCAAATTTAATTATTCCATGACGGTCAGAAGTGCTCCAAATAATGTATATCAATTCTATGAAAATTTGTGGATACCACGCCTCCTGAAGGAATTTTAAAATGTTGTCTTTGCCTGCACTTAGAGCCCTACCGCTGTACCAAATTTCACCAATCTACGATAATCAGAAGTGCTCCAAATAATGTATGTATATCAATTGTATGCAAATGGGCGGGTCGCGGTTACCACGCCCCTGAAAGGAAAATCTTAAATTTTCGATTTTTTTCTTTTGTATAAATCACAAGGCCTAACGTTGTGCGAAATAACAAGATTCTACGATGTCGGGAAGTGCTCCATAATTTTGATGATCTGTCAGTGAGTGAGTCAATCAGTAACGGTTTTTGCAATTTTTGCAGTCTTATGTCTCGGGAACCACTAAAGCTAAAGAATTGAAATTGGGTGAGTTGCCTTAGCCTGGTAAGCTTAGCAAATGCTGAGAGTTTGAAGTTTCTGACTTTATTGGTACTGAAGTTAGAGGGGGGTCGAAAATCGCGTGAGTTTGTTCATGTAAATAGGGTGTAGTGCCAGAACTTGGCTGATATGAACTACTTATAGACCGTATCAAACTGAATTTTTTGACGATAGCGGGCGATTTACCTAATAAGATACGCTTTTAGATTTTCGTTCTTCTAAATACTTGCTTTAAGCGATTGGCTAAGATTGATCGCAAACCGGTTTCTCGAAATTCAAATATCTGAAAATTATATCTGAAAAATTAAATATGTAACCAAAATTACTTCTTTAATACTACTAAAAGTATTGGTATCCCGCCGCCAATCTCGCAAAATATAAATGCGAGATATAGACGTTTTAAAAGTACTTTAAAAATCTGTGGGCGGTCCCGCTTTAATTCATCAATTTTGTTAACAAACGTAAAAATACTCAAATGAACGACAAATGGTCGAATATTTTTCAATTCACCTGCCGCCGAGAAAAGAATTGATCAAGAAACTCTTCCAGAATATTTGTGCAATTTACAAAAACCATATGTTCGGCTTATCAATGTAGCAATTTTGGCAAGGACAAATTACTGGGTTTCATTGCATTTACCACTGAGCACTGTCGGCGCTCAATTTGCATCACCCATTTTAACCGCCTAGACTTCTCGTTTCAATTTAAGAGTGTCCAGTTTCAGCTTAAATGTGTGGAATAAGCCTTAAATTGCCCTGTTTTTTTCCATGGTTTGTAAGACACAAAAAACGTCAAATTTGCGTTGCCGTGATCGTGGTAAAAGCCAACATAATTAAAACAATGAATTCCGATTTATATAATTTTATTTGATTGCATTTTTTTTAAAATTTCATTTCCATTTAAACAAATTAAATAAAAAATTTGGTTGCATGAATCCCTTTTAATAAAATTCTGGACTATTTTTTTCTTTTAGTGTAGACAAAACTTTTCCGATTGTTCACATTTTTAAGCCGATTAAAGTTTCGTCCTTTTCGGGGTTTCACCTTATCGGTTTTCAGTGTTTTCTTTTTATATTCAATTTCATCAGTGGTTGATATAGGGTGTGGTAGAGAATATTGTTTTACTGAACATCCCCAAGAGTCATCGGCGCCATATCCTTTTGTTTCCGCTCCTTCATAATATGATGATGTAATCCGAATATGTGTGCGTGCACGATTACCAATTATTATAAATCGAATGAGAGTCGTCAGTATTTTATTACTTGAAACATGGAAAAAGCAATCTATTTAAAGGACTAGTAATGTTTTTTTTTATAAATTCATTATTTTTATGGTTAAATGTTCATAATTTTTATTAAAAAAAACTAATTGATTTTTCTCAAAAATTCTCTTATTTCACAATTATCTCGTATGCAATTATTAGGTTTATATTGAAGTGAAAGTTATGTTGGATTAAAACAGACTGAAAAAGAGAGAGAGGAGAATAGAAATGCAAATACATATATCTATTATATTAAGCCTACTACCCTATCCTGTATAAAAGTGAAAGCTAGTATTAATTTAAAATAACTCACCACCATGAGAGACAAGGATTCGCGTTTTAGTCCTAAACCTTATTTATTTCGCTCTTTCCTTAGTTTCAATTTGAGAGAGAAATTTACTAAACAGAGCGAGAAGGAAATATAATAGGTACCTAACTGTTGAATATAAAATGTCCAACACAATAGAATTGAGAATGTAAAAAATGTGTCTTAATCAGAAGTAAGAGTTAAACTTAGATATTTTTATTGAATTTTCCAGAATTCCCAATAAAAATTAAGAGAAAGCTTTCCAGTACAAAAGAGGACATGAATAATGTGGTGAATTACCAAGTAAAATATGTTGATTTCAACGTCATGCATTGGACATGCGTGTTCTAGGGAAATTTGCATTTTAAGAGATTTTGAAAAGGTTATCTCATCCAATCCTATGAATAGTCTGACGTAAGCATGTGAAATATTTTTGTTTTTTTTTTCGAAATACAAATTGTTGCTTTACATATGGATTAGTTAGAATTCGAACGATTTTGCCGTAGTGGGAAATTATGATGACATTTTAAAAAGAATTAATGCTTCTCTTTTTTGGGAAAAAAAACTATAATTCAATAAAGACTACATTTCTTCAAAGCATTTAGTTGCTAAGATAAGATTTGTCCTGTGATAAATAGAAGATTCATATTCGTATTTGAAACACGCGAAGACAAAAAAAAAATCACATATTTTTATAAAAATCGAATTCAAAATTAACTGAATTCAAAAATAAATAAAATTGTTAATATTGTAAATAAAATATAATAACAAAAATAAACTTCATGCACCAAATATTAATAAAAATCTAGTAAATCTAGGTGAATAAGTTATTCACCCATGTTCCGACTGATGTGAACAATTTGGTTAACTTAAATTTATTTAAAATGAAAATCAACTTCTTATTAAAAACTAATATCTTGTAAGAAATGGTAAAGGGTTATCCATTTTGCGGTTTCAAAAGTAAACGTAAGTAAAACACATAAAATATTTTTTTTTCATGATATTTATATTTTATTATAAAGTTTGAACGTTGACATTATGTGGGAAACACTACACATTTAAATGACCACCACGCGAATTGTTGCAAGCATCGATTCTTTTGAGGTAATTTTCGACCACTTTTTGACACATATTTGGCGGTATCTGAGCCATAACTTGACGAATGTTGGTTTTCAAGTACTCAGGAGTTAAAGGTTTATCTGCATAAACACGGTATTTCGCGTAGCTTCACAAAAAAAAGTCCAGCGGTGTCAAATCGCATGATCTTGGTGGCCAGTTGATATCGCCACGATGAGAAATTACGCGGCCAGAAAATGTCTCTTGCAATAAAGCCATATTCGCTCGAGTTGTGTGGCATGTGGCACCGTCTTATTGAAAACACATTCTCCAAGTCCTATTCTTCAATAGTAGGCAAAAAAAAGTCGGTTATCATATGACCATAACGCTCCGAATTGACGGGGACAGACGTTCCATCGTCGTTTTCGAAGAAGTAAGGTCCAATCACAACTCCGGACCAAAAAGCCCCCCAAACAATTACTTTTTGTGGGTGTAATGGCCTCTCTTCAATTACTTGAGGATTTTCAGAAACCCAAATACGACAATGTTGTTTATTAACATACCCACCGAGTGAAAAATGTGCTTCGTCGCTGCAGAAAATTTTGTTCGCAAAATCGCCGTCCACCGCCTAATGTTCAAGCACCCATTCGACGTATCTACGACATTGTGAATGGTCAGCTGGCTTCAGTTGTTGTGTGAGCTGGACTTTATATGGATGTAGGTGTAGATCCAAATGCAAAATACGCCATAATGTGCCGTAAGACAGTCCTAATTCCTAAGAACTACGAGGAATCGACACATTCGGGTCTTCGGCAACACTTTCACTTACAGCAGCGATAATTTCAGTGGTATGAGCGAAACGATGATGCACAGGCCTTACAATATCGTAACCAATCCAGTCTTATCAAATTTCTTTACAATTTTGCCAATTGCTTGCGTAGTTGGACGATTATGTAAATCATAATCTCCTCTTAAAAAACGATATGTGGCAGAATCACCATTTTTGTAGCAGGTTTTAACAATTTTTATGCGTTATGCGATATTTAAGCAATCCATTTTCGTAAATGTTAGACTTTCAACTAAAAAAAAAATGGTTTAACAACTTAGTTTGACAGATGTCGAATTCCAGTCCTATACTTTTGAAACCGCAAAATGAATAGCCCTTTACAAATAATATTAAGAGTTTTCAAAACTAATAAAAACATATCTAAAAAAAAATCCTTTAATTTCACAGGAGATTTTAAATTATGTTCATAAAATACGCTGTTCAAATCTGAACTTTAAGCCATTATTCTTTTCAATGAATTCAATAGTTTCTGTAATATTTCTTGAGTTTCCTTTGCCTTTTGGCAAAAATGTGCAACCAAGAATTATAAGCTTATATTTTTTTCTAAATTTTACTTGTTGTTCTAAATGTCAAAATAAAAAAAATATCTAAATCAAAAGTTCGAGATATAAGCTTAGGAGTTAGGAGTACAGAGTATTCTCGATTTACG
The DNA here is from genome assembly GCA_910595825.1 of Philhelius pedissequus. Taxonomy (NCBI): domain Eukaryota; kingdom Metazoa; phylum Arthropoda; class Insecta; order Diptera; family Syrphidae; genus Philhelius; species Philhelius pedissequus. The sequence continues at coordinate 199,973,104 of OU343161.1, read as the reverse complement.
CAGCGAATTAAAACGCGGGTAGATGCAATAACCGTGGTTGTTGCAATAACTAGGACAGGCAACGAGACAAGAACAGGCGAAACTTGTGTTAGTCTCGTCTCGGTCGTCTCGAAAAATTCCAATCCCGTCTTGGTCTCGCCCAACCAAATCTCGTCGCGATCTTGGTCTCGCCTTTTTCTCGTAAATTTTTTAATGTGCAGTATCGTCTCGGTCGTGTTTTTTGATATAAAAAAGATATAAGATAACACCAGTGTATCTCAGCAGTTTTTAGGTTCCCAAAAAAAAAAAACTTGTGAGTACTATAAAAATTGAACATGAGTACTAAAAAATAATTTAGTAAAACAAATATATCTTCTAGCGAAAACCGAGACCGGCGCGGCGATACTCTCGGCGAGTTTCGGATTTCGTGATTGTTATAAATGGTTTCATGTGCCCAACCATTAATGTTTCCATTCAAAATGTATTCGCTATCGGAAATATCATTGAGGAGAGTTGATATGCGCGAACGCTTGTTTACTGATAATTTGACCTCTAACTGTGCTCATCTGCATCTTCCCAATCACTATGAGAAGCCATACACATTCCAGCATTTTTGACTGAATTTGCCTGCAATCCATTCTGTGTTATATAAAAGGCAAATTGCATTTCGGAGATTGAATGCTTAATTTTTATTTCAAGGTATGAGTACTTTGTCCAATTTATAATATGCTGGCGCATTGGATGAAGCCTAGCAGTTTTAATTAGCAGGAAAACACTTGACAATGAGCATGTCGTCATCAGTTTTTAACTCACCATCTTTTCGATGGCAAGGAGCGTTATCCAACAGTAAAAAAGAGAGTTGGAAGTACTTTCGAACTAAGAAAGAATCTCACCTAAAAGAAACATACAAAAAACGTAAGTAAAAAGACCTACGTGTGACCGATAAAACTTTGGTCAACATTTTTAAAATATCGTGGCTTTACAGATTTGCCGATGACGATTCCTTTAGATCTTAAAGGGTTTTGTTGACCATAATTCTGTAGGTTGACTTGGACTCATCGGCGTTATAAATTTGATGGGTAGCCCCATAGAGCTCTCTAACTTTTTCCTTAAATTTAATCAAGAAATATCAACAATTTGCGGTTTTTTTGACAGTTTTTATCAACAAATTTTCAACAGGCGAATTCTGTTTCTTTTCTTAAAATTTGTCACCAAACCATTGTTCGCATTAAATGTTAAAAGATCTGGGCTCTATTTAACGTTTTTATGAAATGAGCACGCGTTTATTTTTGGGACCCCGCTGGTAAATTTGCACACAATTATTGTGTTTATGCGTTGTTAATTGATTATACTCGTATGTTGATAGAATAGGTAATCTTAATAATATTATAAATGTGAAAGTTTGGATGGATGGATGGATGTTTGTTGCTCAATAACTCCGGAACTGCTGAACGGATCTGGATGAAATTTGGTACAGAGATAGATTATTGTCTGGAATAGGCCACATGCTATTTTTTATCCCGGAAAAATTATGATTCCCGTGCGGATAGGTGTGTTTTAAATTTTCATAGAGCTCATTCTACAAATGGCCAACATAGCTTTTATTCACAAGGCGCATAGAAGCACACGGATTTGCATGAAATTTGATTGGTAGATGGATAGGGTACTGGATTCTCACATAAGTCATTTTTATCCCGAACAAAATTAACGGTTCCTATGGGAGAGGCTTAAATAAGAAAAAAATATATACATATACTTGGCCGCTTTCACGCCTCAAAGACTGTACGGTTTTTAATTGTAGGTGTATAGATGTCATTAGATTCCCGTATTACAAATGGTGTGAAAAAATGTATTGTAATTCATCAATTGAGAACGAATGGGCCGATTTGGCGCGAACTCTTTTTTAGTTGTTCGTAAAATCCAGGAGAAGGTTTTTGCGAAAGAAAATTTTGGTTAAACCCTCCAGAAAATTCGGGAAATTTTAAAATTTTGTAATTAATCGTGTATGCAAATGTTCCGGAATGGGTTTTCGAATGAAAAAATAGAAAATTCTTAGTGGAAAACTCGAAAAATTATAGATTTTGGACAATGTAAAGGTGGAAAATTCGTTGTGAAGCTTGGAAAATTTGGGATAATCCTATTGATATTATAAATGTAAAAGTTTGGATGGATGGATGGGTGGGATGGATGGATGGATGTTTTTTTGCTCAATAATGCCAGAACGGCTGAACGGATCTGGATAAATTTTGGCACATGGACACACACATACTCGATTATCACATATGTCATTTTTATCCCGAAAAATGAAACCGAACAGTTCCTATGCCTATATGGGAAAGGCTTATATATGAACAAAATTATACTTGGTTGCTTGTTCCGCATTCATGCCTCAACCATTGTTGTTCGTGAACATGCCCATACACGACAGACATCGAAGCCAACGAACACGACAAAATCTAAATTTTTGGCCAACAGCAAGCGGCTAGCGAACCAGCCGACATACAAGAAGAGCACAGCGAGCGCGAGCAAGCTAGGCGAGCATGTTCGTCCTTTGTGCCTACATTCACCGACTGAATCGTTGTTCTCAACAGCAATGGCAACAAACAAGGAACGTACTTTTATCATGGTTAAACCCGATGCTGTCCACCTTGGACTCTCGGCAAGATCATCGAGCGTTTCGAACAGAAGGGCTTCAAATTGGTCGCCATGAAATTCATGTGGGCTTCCAAGGACTTGTTGGAGAAGCACTACTCCGACTTATCTGCTCGTCCATTCTTCCCCGGTTTGGTTAATTACATGAGCTCTGGCCCAGTAGTTCCAATGGTGTGGGAAGGTTTGAACGTCGTCAAGACTGGTCGCCAAATGTTGGGTGCCACCAACCCAGCTGAATCTGCCAGGAACCATCCGAGGTGATTTCTGCTTCCAAGCAACATCCTCCATGGTTCCGATGCTGTTGAATCGGCTAACAAGGAAATCGCTCTGTGGTTCAATGAGAAAGAATTGGTCTCGTGGACTCCAGCTGCCGAAAACTGGGTCTACGAATAAGAATCCGCTGTGCCTGTTAGGAGAATTCGTATTAATTTGTTTTTAGCATTTAAAAAAAATAATGTATATCGTCAAACATTTCCAACTTTTTAAATGTAAAACCGAGAAGAGGTTTTGAATGAAATTTTGTAGGTGGATAGATGATTTCATTAGATTCCCGTGGGTCCGTAGCATCCCACGGGTATCTGCTAGTATTATATATGTATAGTAAAAAATAAACAAAACGAATAAAAATATATGAAGGAAAAAAACAATAAATAAATTAATTAATAAATAAAGAAATAAATAAATTAATAAAATATAATAAATAAATATACTGAAGAAATACAAAACACAATGAACCAAAGCAAACGCAATAAATATATACAAACAATTATCACAGATTAAGCATTGAGCTAGTTTATGAGAGAATTCTCAGAAATATCACAGCTAGTTTTAAAATTAATTGAAAGTTTGCGAATTCCTTCAAAAATCGATTCAACATCCGCCATTCGGTGAACTTTTAAGATTTTTCAACAATTAAAGTATACCAAGGAAAATTTAGCATCATTTTTAAAACTTTGTAACTTCTTTATATGGCATATTGCCGCTTTACCCCATATTGGACATCCATAGAATAGTATTGCTTGGAAAATTACTTTGTGAATGATCATTTTGTTTTCTTTTGTGAGTGAAGATTTTCGATTTATGAAATGATAAATCATCTCAATTGCAATACTCATTTTTTTAAGGTACTGTGAATATGTTGTTGAAAAGTTAACTTTGTATTAAGATGGACTCCAAGAAACTTTTCTTTTCGTGTCAAAAAATGGCTTGCATTTTTCCAACATTCAACTTAATTTTCCAATTATGATAATATTTTTTTATTTTAATCGCATTTTTTAAATTCGTCTCAATTTTGAGAGCAAATTCATGCAACGCTTGACACTGCGGTAGTCTCTATCTAGGAAAATCGGAAGTGTAAAAATTATATAAGGCTGGACCAAGGACTGAACCTTGTAGCACACCAGAATCAAAGCAAAACATTGGAAAGACCACAGTTAACATGAACTTGAAAACATCTATCGGTCAGGAAACTTTGGACAATTTTACCCAAAAATTTAAATTGTATCATTTCATATATTATTCCATTATGAAAAATTTCCGTTGACTGTCCCCGTGAACGATGTTCTAAATGTGGTTACAAATCTTTTTCACCTGATGCGAAGCATGTGCGTCGAAAGCCAAATTGGATGTCTTTTTCTAAAACAATTTTTAGTATTTTTTCCTTAACGATTTTTTCATATACTTTACTTATGTTGCTTAGGGCCAATTTTTCAATAGACAGTTAAGCAGTCAATTAGTATATATTCTCCAGATAGAGCAAAAATCAGTTTTCTCAACCATCAGTTACAGCGTAATCCTAGGAATAAAGTTATCTTTTCATTTTAGAACAGAATAAGCAGTTATTCTGAGGAATAAAGTAAATAGCTATTTTCGATGCCAAAAATAGTTTGAAAACTTATTGCTTTGAAATACATTAAACAAAAATTAATTTCTATGAAAATTTCGATGCTCGAAATAAAAGTGACACTCAAATTAAATTATTCTATAGATTGTTTTTTCTTGATTGAAAAATTCAATGTTGTAATCCGAATGTTTAACATCAAGTAAGTTTATTTCTTTTGTCAACTAACTGCTTCTTTACCTGGAGATTGAAAAATCGGCTCTTAATAAAATATTTGGCCTGTAACTTTCAACTTTATGTGGAGTTTTCCACCTTTTAGTACAGAAACAACCATTGCTTTCTTTCACGAAAGAGGAAAATATTGGCATTTTATGCATGCATTAATTATAAACGTAAGATAATTAATTCCAGCCTGAGTTTTTAAATAGGCATTTTTAATTTTGTCTAGATCTCCTGATTTTCGAATTTTCGAACAGTTAACTACATACATTTTGTATACTTGTATTGTGTGCCTTACAAGTTCATTTGTTTCAAAATCACCAAAATGCTCGTAAACCGATGATGTATTGAAAAATTTGAAACAAGTAAATTTGATTTCTCTAAATCTGTGCGTTATATTAAAGTTTGTTTAAAATTTTCTTTCAAAAGAATTTTAATTTTAATTATTTAATACTTTAAATTTAAAAATAATATAATTAAAAAAAATATTTCACAAATTTCATCATAATCGGAAACTTGTTAAGAATAACCAAAAATCGTATCACAGAAAGTTAAATTTTTAAAATAAAATGATTTAAAAAAAAGTTTTTATTTTTAAATTTCTGTATACAGTAGGATATCTAGAATTTGAATCGCATCCAATTAAACATTTAAATCGAAATCGGTAGAAGCGTTAATAAAAAGTTGGGGCAGTTAATATCATTTAATGCACATTTTAGTTTGATTCAAAATGTGGTTTGTTTTTCAAAATCGTTGGAACCAAACAATTTTCGAGATAATTAAGCTTTACCATTTTTGCAACAAACAGACAATTACCGTTATTATTGGGTCTAAAAAAAAACTTTAAAACAAATCTAGAGAATCACCTAAAATGCTTTAAAACTAGATTTGAAGAAAATAGCTTCAGCGGTTAAGACTGTAATATTGACTTAGCCTCGTAACTGTCACATCGCTTTCTTTTACCTCTGTGTACGCAGCGTACCTAAGGTGTAGCTATATCAATGTTACCCCGCCTATATTCCAGAGGTCGAGTAACACATGTTATTAGCTTTATTAACCACCCCATATATAGCCCATAAACCACATATGCCTGCATGCGCAATATAGTGATTGCGCATGCAAACTCCGAGAGTGTATAGTGTTGAATGTGTGGGGCATGCGGCATGTTTGATTTCGATTTATTTTTTTAAATTTTCTTGTTTGTGCATGTAAGTATGTATGCTGTATGTGCTACATTTGCAGAGTCAAGTTATTGATTTAAATAAGCGTACACGTATGCTAGAAATGTCGTCCATAAATAAAATGTTTTGGGCTGAATTTTTGGATTTTTACCAAAACCTTCTTATTACCAATTATATCAAAATTAGTGCTACAGCGGACTCGGAGCTTGAAATTTAATAAGCTGTCTATTCAGCGATTAGCACACGAATGAATAATGCCCAGTTTGCATGAATAGTGTATGGCGAAAGCGAGATTGTGCATTCTTGGAATTGTGCATGCAGGCATGCGTAGTGTATGGGCCCTAATAGTGAGGAGGTTTAAATATTGATCACTTTTTCATTTCTTATTTTTTAATTTAAACAAACTTAATAAACAATTTCGTTATAATTCAAAAGCCTTTCATTTAATTTCCTCTATCTACTCATTTACATATGCGTATACAAAAATTGTCCCTGCCTATGAGTGATGTCTTAATTCTATTTTTTTCGACAGCGATTATTTAAAAAAAAAAAAGAAAGAACAAACCTATAACGAAACTACAGCTACATCCAACGAAAAAAACCCCCAACGTAAATACCAATCGAACAAAATTCTTTTTTGTTTGCTTTGCTTTTATCCATTCGGTATAGACACTTAAAATCGAAATAGAGATATGGTGTTAGGGAAATTACTTTCACTTCTACAACATTTATCCAATTCTTTCTCATTCCATCAAATCCACGCAATGCTATCTAACTGTGCGTCGCGTCATTCGATTCCAACTTCGCCTCTTAAATACCATTTAAAGGCCGCTTTCAATTTGTATCAATTAAAGCGGAAAAAAACACTCAATGGATCATAATCGATTTCCATTTTCCATTAAAGTATCTAGAGAAAAAAAATATACACATCAACCTATACATACATTACACATAATCTAACTTTTGCATTCAATTCATTCCGGAACCGACTTGGATAGAAAACTTTTGCTATCGAGTATCGGACACCCCTCTCCTACCCAATAAAAGAAGAAGCAGAACTCATTTTGTTTGTCACTCAAGCAACACAACGTACCACACCAAAGGATTGCAAGGATTGTAGAAAATCCTTTTTTTGTTTCCCTATACCGGTATACTCCCTAGCAACACATTCTAGTCCCAATATTTCCACCAACATTGACTACTCTGTGGAGTTAGTTTGTGTACTTTCCCTGGCAAACTATTTGGCAGGCAAACCATCAGAGTGAACTAAGTAAAGAGAGAATAAAACGGATAATCGAATCCTGACAAATAGTAACGAATAAAACGACAAACAAGAACAAAAAAAAAAAGAACCAGCAGGCAAAAATAGCAAAGAAAGCAACCAAAACCCGTTATCAATCCGGAAAATCTACACGAACAATAGATATTCTCCATTATATTGCGGAAATAGTACCCCTTCAACCTCGTCTTCCGGGAATGGTCGTCCGTCGCCATAGTCGTCAACACCATCGTCGTCGATGAAAATTCAACAGAACTTACAAACGCCCGCAAGTACATTTTGTCTCCCACTCAGTAAAGTACTCAACCCAACCCAACCCAACTCAACCCATTCCAACTACCTTGAAGCCCAATTGTGGAAAGGTGGATGATCAGAATAAAACCACGCAGGCATGCAACTTCAAATTAAAAAAAAAAAAAAAGAAAAAAACTCCACCCAACTCTAATTCAATCTCCAGCAGCGAACCGTTATTTCGCCGGAACGAGAACAGTTTTTACGCTATTTTTAGCCGGATATTCAGAGCATTCCTTCTTCCGTTCCAACGTTAACTATACTCTGTATCCTATCTATGTATATATTATACAGCTAAAGGAGTGCCAGTATGTCCTGGATAGACTATATAGCAAGGTGGGGTGCATTAGAGGAAGTTGTGTATTTTGTTATCTGTCCGGCGATGACACTTCAAAACCCCAAACAATAAATACTCCCCCAGATAGCGCAGGCTTTTTTCTTCTCATCCTACATTTCAAACTATTGAAGAGAGCTTATTGTGCTTTATTGTTTTCCGCGAAAATAAAGGAATTGTTGTTGTTGTTTTCGTTTGTTAACAACTATCAATTGAACATTGTTGTTTTTTTGTTTTTGTTTTACTAAAGTAGTTGTTAAGACAAGTTGTGCAAACTGACCTGAGTGTTAAAAGATTTCAAGTGTTTTGAAAGAACATAACATTAAATGTACCTTACGCTAAACAGCGATGACTTTCACAACTCGGCTAACTCAAAGGATATATGGTCGAAATTTAACAACTTTAGCACCTCTTAATACTTTCTTAAAAGTTAACTATGTTTTGTTGAGTATTTTATAAAATAAGTTCCTTATCACAAGTAACTCTATAGGAATATTTGAAGAAATAAACGCATTTTAAAAATCTGTATTCTGCACCTAAATGGGAAGAATGTACAGTACATATTCAGAACATTAATATATTTTGGAATAGATTTCTGAAACATAATTTGCTTACTGATAGTCGTGCTTTGTACTGTTGGGAACTTGCTGATGTTAGTGTACAGTTTGTGTACAATATTGTTTAGAATCATTCCAAAAGTATAAAAAATTAAATGTTATATACATTTTGTATGTACCGGTTACCTATGCAGTGAATACATGATTATGTAGCGATTCCATAAATATGTACCCAAAAAACTACATTAAGGCTCATTGCAGAAATATTGAGTGCTTAGAAACGGGCGATTTTAAAAATCTCTATCCATTTGCATATATTAACTGTGAACATTTTATGAATAATATTGCTTACTTTGCTTAGTTTTGATGGCGCTCATAGCTCCGAATAGAATATGGTCTCAACCGACAAGTATACTTCCAGGTCAGCCAACCCAGTCCCTAGGTAGCTGCTTCCAGTTACGCACACCAAGTTGGTTGAGCTCGAGCGCAACCTGTTATGAGTTCTACATCTGCTGCGTACACCATCGGGGTTGAATTCAAAGACTCCTCGGACAGGTGCGTTATTGTCCATATATTGTATGTTTCCCAGCCATCTCAGAATAATAGTGTGATCTGCTAAATTGAGATCGTTTAACAATTGAATTTTTATCCGAAAATCGTAGAGCGGCCTATGAACTTAGACTGATGTTAGGTTATGTTACGAGGGGCGTGCACACTGCACAGATCAACGGTTGCTGCGTATATGTAGGCATATTAGTCCCTTGTTATCCCCTTTCACACAGAGATGTCCCTAAATAATATTTCATGAAGACTGGCTCATTTACGAACCATCCCTCACTATCTTAATATTTTTTTTCATATTTACCATTGGTACCTCCACCAGGACGCCCAGTTCTTCAACAGCCCTGTTTCCGAAATGTTGGAGACGATTTGTTTGTAAAGTTGGACAGTCGCAGAGCAGCTGCTTAATGGTCTCTGTTTCACTAACATCTTGGCAGATCCTAGAGAAATCGGGTGGCAATAAACTCAGTCTAATGGCCATGGTACCTATGGCACAATGTCCTGTTAGTACACCTATTCAGTTTCTGATGTTCTTTTTACTCAGTGATTAAGAATACTGGGTTTTCTGTTCGTTAATTCTAGGCCATAAACTTCTAGAGATGATACAATCGCTTCTGGATATCCAGGAGTTATTTATTTGCTCCTTCATCTTTCCTTTTCACTACGCCAATCGGGATTTCAGGACCCACACGCAATAAGCTGTATATTTGCTATTGAACCCTTCCTTGCTCTTTCATCAGCTATATCGTTCTACTCTACATTGCTATGTCAAGGAACCCAGCCGAGTTTGACTTGGTTGGATTTACCGATATTCAATATAAGCTTCATCACTTTGCCAGTTCCTTGGATCTTATTGTCTCACTGAATAGTGCCTTGATAGCTGCTTGACTGTCTACGAAAAATGTGATCTCAACTGAGATCAGTTTTCTCCTGTGGATCATTTCAGCTGCTTTTTCAATAGCGTAAATCTTAGCTGAAAGACGCTACATTCATCTGGGAGTTTATATATGATTTACTCGCTCACCTACTTGAACGACTATTCATCGGACCCTACAACAATAGCCAATTTCCTTGCAATTTTTTTCAAAAAGTCGTTTTCGGATTGTGAAATGGACCCTGATGGACTTAATATATTCTTCACAAACCTCTTTTTCGTCCCTTAATATTCTCCCAACAATGGTTAAAACAAAAATTGATAAACTAAAGGACGACTATTCTACAGGACCTGATGGTATCCCGGCAATTGTCTTAAAAAAATGCTGTAGTAGTGCCTTGGTTCATGCACTGACCTCTCTGTTTAGGCTTTCCATTTCTCAGGGTGTTTTTCATCAATCTTGGAAAATGTCATTCATAGTTCCTATACATAAAAAAGGACCAAAGAATAGTGTGTCTACTTATCGCCCAATTGCCAAGCTTTCTTGCATACCGATAATGTTATGAAAAAGTATTATCTATGATGAACTAGCTTTTTATTATAAGCCTATTTTGTCTTCCGTTCAACATGGTTTCTTAGGTTTCTTAGCCGGTAGGTCAACTACAACAAACCTGGTGGATTTTGTGTCTCAAGCGCAGGTTACTTTGGAAAAAAGGGGAGGAAGATGATGTTATACCCACTGATTTTAGTAAAGCATTTGCATGTCTCACAAAATTATTACGTACAAATTAAAAAAAAACTCGGTTTTTCAGATCATCTCTTTCCTTTCCCTTCAATGCACCTTCTGGAGTTCCACAAGGCAGTCATCTTGGCCCAATGCTATTCATTTTAGTAATCAATGATGTTGCTAACATTTTGAAATGTGATTTTCAGATTTATGCGGATGATATGAAAATATTTAAACGCATATCATCAACCACAGATTCTCGCTATCTGCAATACTCCCTTGATAGTTTCTCTCACCGTCTCGAATTTAATGTAAGCAAGTGGTATAGCATAACTTTTTCCAGAAAACGCAAACCTGGGCCACTTCCATCTTATTTTATAAAGGGGGACCCAGTGTCATATGTTACTTCCTCACATGACCTAGGGGGCATATGCGATAGAGAGCTTAACTCCACTCCCATTTTGACAATATTATCAATTCTATGCTTGGATTTATTAAACGATGGTCTAAAGAATTTCCCCATTTGACGCATATGTATATAAATCATTATATATTACCTTTGTCAGACCCATTCTTGAATATGCTTCCCAAGTTTGATCACCGCATCAAATTACCCAAATTAAAAGAATTGAAACTGTTCAACGCAGATTTCTTCGTTTTGCACTATGTATAGTCTTCCGTGGGATGATAATTATCATCTTCCTCCATATATGTTGATCGATTGCAACTTTTTAATCTGCACTTCTCTGAAAATCGTCGCGAAGTCTCTGATATCGTCTTTATTCACGATTTACTTACTGGAAACATTGACTGCCCGACATTACTTAACGCTATTTCCATTAGTACTAACCCCCGTAATGTCAGAACTGTATACCTTTTTCGAATCCCTTATCACCGCACAAACTATTCTTTTTTTAACCCTATGTCCAGAATGCGTCGTAATGCTAACAACTTTTCAAATGTTTTTGACTTCAACATATCCAAATCAGTTCTTCGAAATGCTCTCCTCTCAAACCTATCACAGTAATGTATTTAATGTGTTTCTTAATTTTCCTATCCTATCTTGTTCTTTTCGTTCACTTTTCTGCTTTTAATAGTGAGCTAGGTTCCAATCCATGTCTTTCGGGTATTAACATTGTGAAGTTTCTGTTAAAATCTATTCACGGTGGTAATTTGTCAGTTGTCACATCAAGTTAGCCCATATTGCCAGATAGATCCATAACCTTTGGTACTGTGCTTGCAATGGCCCATTTGCACTCTTGGCTGCTATGCCAACTCGTTCAGGCCTGGAATGTTTAGAATGATTTCCAGCCCTGTTTGTGGCTTAGACATCCATGTCCCCTTTACTCTTATACATTCTAGTCCTTGTACCTTCTTTAGGGTTTTACAAATAGCTATCTTTCTCTATAGCCTTCCACCACACGATTGACCTGTATGTAAGTATGTGGCGAACGATGGCTGTGTACATCGAATAAATGACTTGCGATCGCATGCCCCATTGTGTTCTGAAGGTTTTTCTTCATTCTTTCCTCTGCACTCCGTTTCCAAGTTTGCTTAGAGTCTAGGATTACACCAAGCCATTTGGCATCTTTGGAAAGCTTCAGAGGGATCTCATTGACCTTAGGAGGAGTAGAGTCTTCCAGTTTTCTTCTCCTCGTAAACAGAACTAGTTCACTTTTAGTTATCAAAATTACTGCATAAACCACTGTCTTAATTTCTTTGTTTTTAAGTCATTGTAAGAATATTGCTGACTACGCCTCCTTGTTGTGTGACTCCTGTAACTGCTTTCTCGCCAATAGTGTCGCCAAGTTTTTTTTTTATTTTATTTCAATTCAGAAAGTTTTTTTAAAATTTCTTAAAGCTCTTCTTGGCTCCTTTACCCTTTGAGCACTTGAGTACGTTGAAACGCACAGTCTTCGACAATGGCCGACATTCACCGATGGTCTCCGGCTTCGACATCCCTGAAAGCTGGTGAACAGTGGACAGACATGTTGCGATGACGTTTCTCGAAACGACTATATTTCCGGACATAATGCAGGTAGTCTCTTCGGATTCTGATCGGCCATATTGATGAAAAGGAAAAAATTGACTGAAGTCACAGTTTTGTTAAACTGGGGGCTATAACAGAACAACAAGTCAACTAGTCAACAATTACTTGCTCAACTATGATTGTTCAACAAGTGAAAATCATTTCTGCAACGCAACAAAAACCGTAACAATTGTCAATAGAAAAAATTTCCCTTCACTTGTGGAAACAGTTGAACAAGTAAATCTACCAAGATGAATATTAAAATTTTGGAAGAAAAAAAAAATAAGTATTTATTACAAATTTTTTTTTTTTTTGATACATCGACAAACTGTCTTTTTGTGAACAACACGAACATCTCCTATAACATGGTATTGAAATCCAGTTTCAAACCAAGGTAAGGCGATCAATATTTTCTGCCTCCACTTAGTGCTTTATTCTTTTTAGAGGTGAACAACTTAACAACTTCTACGGCACACGAAATTTTTGGGGTTCAACTTTTCAAACTTTTGCCTGTCCTTGAACCTCACTATCACTGTCCGATTAAGAATCAAAAAAAAAATTATAAAACTCTAGGCCACTAAATAAATTCTCAAGATCCGTCCGATGTAATCACTTAATTAACACTACAACGCCTGTGTTTATTTCTAACTTGTTGACTTTGAACTAGTCCGGAACCGTTGGTTGAAATTTATCAACTATTCAACAAGTTTATTCTCTTTTTTTTAACTCTTCTTGTTTCCAGTTACAGAAACGGTCAAATAGTGAAATTTCCCACTTGTTGAATGAAGCCAAAACAATTGTTATATTTCTCCTAGACTTGTTGTTCCATGTTACACAATTTTAAAAAAGTTGTTAAATTTCACTTGTTCAACAAGCACTTTATGTATTGTGTTATAGGCCCCTGATGCTATGCTGATTAGTTGCAGAATATTCATAAAGTAGTACAAGCTTTGTGCTTAAAATAATTTTATACGCCTTTTAAGGAGCCTTTAGTATGGAACAAACTAAATATGTCTTGCATTTCTGCCCAAGGGCAATTTTAAACCGAACATTGAAACCATGTTCTTTAGTACTAAATAGAGATATTTTCAATTTTGTTCTATTCTGTGATATTATCTTCGTTGCGGCTTCAAGGTATCTTAAATTCCATCTTTTTCGAAATTCTTCTACATAAAGTTCTATTCACATAGTATGATGCTGGAAATTCCATATACTTTGAACAGAAATGCCTTAAATAATATATGTATGTATGTATATGTGATTAAACGGAATTTTTTTTTCATATTAATATTCCTATTTTCTAAACGGAGAGTATGTATTTGATATCGGTGCGAGGAAACAAATTCCTAGAAAAGTTTGAGAAAGGTTTTGGGGGCAAATTTGCTCAAATATGATAGTTTTTTTTTGCTGGCGTATTATGTATACATACGAAGATATGTGTTTTTCTAACCTTAAGCAAGTTTCCCCATTCAAAGATATGTTCTTGCATCCTGTTTCCACTTTTAATATATAAAAGATATGTATTTTAAAAAGGACACTTTTCAAACAGACTAGACTATTATCCTTTTCAGCTAGTAGTGTGTAGACTACAGAAAAAAAAAATTGTAATATGTCTACTTTGCCGTTGCTCAATATGTGCATGCAAACTTTACAGGGTGTCCCATAAGTCAACGTCAAGCGGGTACAGGGTGGGAAAGTTATAAAAAAAAATCCATCTTCCTTGGTTAGTTATATAATAATTGTAATATTTAGAAAAGTAATGAAAATCAATACCGTAGGCCACATTTTTAACTACTGTGGTCACAAATTTCAAATTTTTGGGGTGTTTTTATTTTTATCACAAATCCAAAAATAAATATTGTTACGTTCGTACGAAAAATTAATAATTACTAAATCATGGTTCAAAAAAAATTTGTAATCTAATTTTGACACTTCATATTTAAAAAAAAATTTACTACTCTAGCCTCGACAAGTTGTTTAAAAAATTGACCAGTTTCATCAATATTTTAAAATGGTACAACACTTGCTACTTTTTCATTCGTAAAAAAATATTATAAACATTAAAACCGTTTTGGAACATTTAAAATTCATTTATTTATTTTATGCATAGAATTAAACAAATGTTCAAATTGTTTAACCTCGGCAAGAATACCGGCTCTGCATCGCCGCAGAAAAGATCTAATCAATAGTCGCCCAATTCTTGTCTAATTTCAACTGGTTTTCAATACACTTTTTCTACAGCCCCAATAAAAGAAATCGAGCCCGCCTTAAAGCTTCCACACAATAGATCAATAATGAAATTGGCCATTCTAATATTCTGAATTCGTTCGGATCACTTCCAAATTACATTGATTACACCATCCCAAAACTAGAATTCGGCAAAAACTTCCAAGTCACTATTCCTCCAAGATCTCTCTGGGAGGACTTAAGCTTCAAGATCTGTCTGGGAGGACTTAAGCTTCTTGGAAGATAACGCTATCCATTTTTATACTGATGGATCAAAAACCGACGACGGGATTGGTGGTCTTCCTAATCATTGTAGCGTGTTCCAGGCGGAAATTATTGCAATTACAGAAGTCCTCTCCTGGCTGAAAGAAAACATCAACTACTGATATCCGTATTTTCTCGGTTAGTCAGGTGGCTATTAAATATCTGGAATCGTCCTCCACAAATTCCATTACTGCTCTCAACTGCCGTTCATCTCTGGGTGCCAGGGCACAGGGATATTCCAGGGAATTGTAAAGCTGATAAACTTGTATGACGACAAAACAGTTCTGGTCAAAACTTGATATCCTTAATCAGATTGCACATTAGCTCAGCTATTTGTCATAACTGGACACTGCCTCATAGGCAAGCACGCAACGAGGCTTGGCGTTTATTCAAAAGCTGAATGGACGAGGAGGAGGTGGAATCTGTTCCTTATCTTCTGTGCACATGTCTGCTCTATCTCAAAGACGTAAGCTCCATCTTGGACACTTTTTCTTCGATGATCTCAGCGATCTTAGCAATATAGGAATTTATATTCTAACGCTTCATTATGAGCTCCAAGGCAGTTCAACGAATAGGAAGCTTATGTGCGGATTCATGTTGTATCACAATGGTCTAATTGTGTCAGCGTTATAGCCACTTCAACCTAACCGAACCTAGGTCCGGAGAACGAGGAGGTCACAAAATTGATCCAATTGATTGAGCGCAATCTACCTGATGGGGTACCATAGGCAACCATCTTGTTGAAACCACATGCCTCAATAGATGTTAAGTGGTACATTTTCTAATAAAGTCCGCAGGTCATATTGTAAAAAAATGCAGTTAGTTGTCGCCATTACAATTTTCTGGGACCTATAAAACAATACCTAAAGTGCTTGTTGAACAAGTGAAATTCAACAACCTTTTAAAATTTGTGTAGCATGGAACAACAAGCTTCTCCTTATAACAATTGTTTTGGATTCATTCCACAAGTTGGAAATTTCACTATTTCACCGTTTCTGTAACTGGAAACAACATGAACTAAAAAAAGAGAAGAAACTGGTTGAATAGTTGATAAATTTCAACCGACGCACGTATGGTTCCGGACTAGTTCAAAGTCAACAAGTTAGAAATAAACGCTTGCAGTAGTGTTAATCAAGTGATAACATCGGACGGATTTTTAGAATTTATTAAGTGGCCAAGAGTTTTGTGAAATTTTTTTTTATTTTAAATTCTGAATCGGACAGTGATGCCAAGGGAATGCAAAAGTGTTCAAAGAAGGATAAACTTTGAAATAGAACCCCATTTGTTCATTGAAAAATTTCGTTGTGCCCGTAGAAGTTTTTCACTATCTTAACGAAAGTCTCTCCCACAAATTACGTTCTGCTGCCACTAATAAAAGTAAAGCACTAAGTGGAAGGGAGAAAAATTGATAGCCTTACATTGGTTTGTAACTGGATCTCAATACCATGTATTTAGGAGGCGTTCATGGTGTTCACACAATGATTGTTTGTCGATGTATCAAAGAAATCACATTGGCAATAAATGAAATTGAATTTCAAAGACAAGTGGTGTTGGTTTAAAATTGAAAGACTTTAACGGATCATATAAGACTTTTTTGCAAAAGGAGGAATGCCGGAAGTTTGCGGGGCTATCGTAGGTATTTTTAACTATTTACTACGGTAACATCGAGAACATACTCCCAACTTCGTAATTATCCGAACTCGGAAAAACGAAGGTTGGTGTATTCCCTCTGTTACAAACAGTCAGGTTGTTAGTGATAACAAAATTGAAAAAAGGCTCACCTCGATCATTGTTATCTGAGCTGCCCCAGAGTGTGTGCCTTGCGTTGGCATCACATCCCACCGCCAAGTTCGTCTTCTTGGATTCTGCCGAAACTGCGAATTCGTTCACCTCCCCTGGTGGTGATTGGCGATCCCGATCAAAATAGGCGGATGCCAAAAGTAATCCATTCTTGAATTTATCCTCCAGCTTAACCACTGTCAAATCGGGGATTCTAAAATTCGTACACAAAAAAGCTTTAAAGTGTTTTTCAGCTAAAATACAAGTTCTGGGATAACCTTGGTCCGTATTTGCGGTTTTATAGAAAATGTCGTACCCATTGTCCTGCAACCCTCGCACCCTGAGACCATTTACCCAGGGCTCCTGGATAAGGGGAATGTCAATGTCTTAGTCCCTTAGAAAGACTCTGAGATTATCTGTAGCACATTTAGGGCTTCAGATTAATCTGCACCACCGTTAGATCGTTTTTAATTCCCGGCGGGTCCTGCGCAGCTGGGGGCTCGGTTCCGCTTACGGGGAAGTTGATCTCAACATCCTCGCTCGCTTTGTCGATGTCTTGCCCGTTTCCTTGAAGGATTTTTATTTTTACGTTCCTTATGCCGAAACGTAATAGAAATTGTTTTTTCCAGGGCATCTTTGCTCTCCTCGCTTATTGTAAGCAGATAAGAGGCGCTTTGTTTTTGAGTTTCTTCTGCCTTGCTGACTACCCAGTCATGTTTGCGAAGCAACGGATTCATACGTTGAAGGCCCTTAATCAGTTCCTGCCCACTTGGTTTAATACCCGTGAAAGGCAACCCGATGCGGCCTTAGGTTGTGTGGGGAGTTCCTTAGCTGGGGTAAGCTTGAGCTTCAAGCCCTCCAAGTCATTGCTGACCTTAGCATTGCTTGTTCTAAGGAAATTCCTAGAGAACGTCCGCGCACCTAATCACCTTGTACCCCCTGAGCATCTCACCGGAGTCAAACCTAAGATAAATACCCTCGCTTGCTGAGATGGTATAGGAAAATACCATCTCCGAAAGTCTGCCTTCGATGGAGCTCCACACAGCCAGCAAGCCTTTGCTATTTGTGGAGAGCTCATCTATCACTGTTACTAATGACCTCAGAGATGACATCTTCCTATTTTTGGCTTGTGACTCAAGCTTCGATTTTTTTTTTCTTGGGCTTAGACTCTTCCTGAGATCTATTTCGCTTGGTGGCTTTTTCTGAATTACCAGAAGGCTGTTGTATTCGTCAACAATCTTCGGGTACTTTATTTTATATTTTTATATTCTGCGTCCTTCTCGTGAACCGTTCCAGCTTCCTCATTTGCTGATCTGAGCTAAAATAAAGGATTCCCTCTTGAACTGGTTCTTGAGAAGAGCGCCTGTATGCCTGTAAGAACTAAGGTCTTTTAAATGCAACCTGAATTGCACGGCACTAGTTTGGCACAGTGGATTTGAGAACCAGGTATTGACTGTCTCATTTTAACCCATGGGCGGCAGCATCCAATTAAAATTGGAGGTATAGAAAAGAATGCGCTTAGAGTGGGGATCGAACCCACACGTCTAAGTTAGCAATCAAGCACTTTATCCACTCCGCCATTGCCACCCAATTTAATTATAGTGAATCAGAGAAAGCACCAAACAAAATATGTCTGTTTTCTCAAAATACTTGGTAGATTTACTTGTTCAACTAAATCAACAATTGAAGGGAATTTTTTTCTATTTACAATTGTTACGGTTTTTATTGTGTTGCAGAAATTATTTTCACTTGTTGAACAAACATAGTTGAACAAGTAATTGTTGACTAGTGGACTTGTTGTTCTGTGTTATTGGCCCCCGGTTCTCAAATGGCAATTATATGTTCATTCAAAATTCTTGTCATATATTTATTTTAAATTAATATTGAATGCGGTTTGTAGGAAATAAATGCGGATTTTCTTGGTGCCACTCATGCAAATTATGTAAATTCAAATAACCGTCTTTTTTACTTGCGATATAGGCACTATATGGCAAGTTTTGCATTTGGAAACAAAATCGAACTCGAGATTTTATTCAAAGTTGACATTACGATGATAGAGAACACCAAAAAGGTGGGCCCGCCAATTTTGTCTGCCTGTCTGTCCGTCTGTCGGTCTGTCTATCTATCTGTCTGTAGAACGATCTACAGCCTCAACGGCTGAACCGATTTTGTTCACACTTGGTACTTAGGCGTTTTAGGTGATTGTCCAAAATAGATTTTTGAATCGCTGTTTTAGCCCCAAAAATAACGGTACTTGCCATACAAATTTTTCTACCATCTTAATAATCTCTAAATCGGCTCTAACGATTTTGATCAAAATTGTCTACATTTTGGCCGAAAAAATGTTTACAATATTTTGTTATTAACGGTACCTGCAATACAACCATTATATTGATTGTGGACTTTCTCATAAACGGCTCAACCGATTTCGATAAAAATTTTAATACAGGATCTCCTTTGAATTCTAAATAATACTGTTTTTCAAAATTTTCCAAAAATAGTTTTTTTTTGGATTTTTGAAAACAAATTTCTTGACAATTCAATATTTTAAAAACGGGTGAAGGATTTTTTTTTATAAAAAATCTAAGAATTTTTATATATAAAAATTAAGTGAAGAACGACTTTCAAAATACATTTTTGCATATAATGTAATCGAACATAGGAGCAAGTACGTGCGATCTAGTCGTGCATTTTATTAAATGTTGATTCGTCAGTCCATAAGATATGGTTCAGAAATAACGGGCCACCACTATTTTTCGACAACATTGCTCTGCAAAAACCGACTCTGGGACCGTAGTCCCTAGGTAGCAAACTTTGTAAAACGTTGTACATTGAACGAGTGGTGATTGTTTTTTTTTTTTTTTTAATTCGAGTACAAAAAAAAACATTTTCACGTAAGTGATTTAGGTCCTTTTTGCAAATAAAAAAAAAATAATAATATTTTTTGCGAATGAATAAGTAAGTATCAAGTGTTGTACCATTTTGAAATCTTGATGAAACCAATTTTTGTTGATAGGCCAATTTTTAAAACAACTGGCCGATGGTAGAGTAAGTACATTTTTTTCAAAATATGAAGTGTCGAAGTTATATCAATATTTTTTTTTTGAAACGGGACAAACTTTATTATTTTTTTTAGGAACCTGGCAATATTTATTTTTAGATTTGTGATTTGAGATTACATAAAAAATAAAAACATCCCAAAAAATTTAAATTTGTGACTACAGTACTTAAAAATGTTGCCTAGGGTATTGTTTTTCATTACTTTTCTAAATATTGCAATTATTGCATAACCAAGCGAGATGGATTTTTTTATTACTTTTTCCAATACAGGTATAAACTACCCTATTAACCTGTACCCGCTTGACGTTGACTTACGGGGCACCCTGTATATGTAAATACTGGTATATATATATCAACGATCGGTGTTCAATCAAATTGATTTTTTTAAGCATTTATTTTCTTGAAATACTTATCTGTATGTGACAGAATCCTTGCAGGACTTATTTTTCCTTAATACAAAAAAAATACTAAAGAATTGAAAATGACTGTGTCAAAGATTTATTTATTTTACTCTGTTTGTGTTTAATTTTCTATGGCATCTATCCTTCGGTTTACTTCATAGAAAATGTATACTTATTTATATTTGTAAGGACTACTTTTTTATGGTTTCTGAACCTTATTCAGCACAAGTTTGTTTGATACAATATTTTTTAATTTGAAAAAAAAAATAATAATAATAATAATAATACTAACAATGGAGGCGTTAAAATTGTCGAAAAAAAATCATTTAAGAAGATGTGCTTGTAATTGCTTATAAGATTTTAAAACGATTGAAGTATTCGGTATATTTCTTTATAAAATGAAGAAAATTGAAAAAGAAACCTCAAACTTTTGGTTCTGTTTATTTGTATCGTTATTTTGTAAACATCAAGTAAAAGGATGCACTTGCGCTGCTAAAAGAAAAAAAGAAGGTTTCTGTAGAAATCAATATATGGCGTTTTATTTATTTAATCCACATAAACAGTTCCAATTTGGCAATTTTTATTTGCTTTGCGTACTTGACATCAGAAACATTTTGATGGGGGAACTTCAGATATTCTTTTATGGAAAATGTTACTTATCATTATTACAAAATAATTACGCAGTTATTTCTCGTTGGTGATGGTACGTCCTCTAACCAAGATTACATTTGGGCGGCTTTACAAAGCCTTCACCTTCAGACCTCATCAGTTATACAACTAGCACACTAATACCTCAATTAACTTACAACAATTTGTATTATAAATTAATATACAAAAAAACAAAAAAATCAAATGAAATCTAGAACTATAAATACATACGAGTATGTAATATAATTTGATGTCTTTATGTAAAAAAAAAGGAAAGCGTTTCTCTCACCCTTTGGTGAGCCCTATTTCTTAGTAACTACGACAAGTGGCAATTTGTTTGAGAATGACAATTTGTCAAAATCTGTTCCATAAACAATGTGAGAATTTTATAGAATTGTCGTAAAACAACCGACAATGATCAACTTTTCATATCATAAAAACATTGTCATGACAATGAATTGTCAAGTATTTTTTGACAATTTTTAAAACTTGTATGATAAATTTTTACTGACAATTCTTTGATGAAATTGAAAAAAAAAAAAATACAATTTACATATTTGTCTGTATTTAATTGACAATTGTGACAGAGAACACCGTTAAGGGCAAGTGTTGCCAGTGAAAAGAAAGTAGAAGAACGTGCCGATGATGGTTGAAAAACTAGCAAACAAAACATGATTACTAAAACGTAAAACTATAAGAAAGTTTTACTTTTGGAAAATAAAACTTTAGTACAGGGTGTCCGTTGGGAAGGTATACTGTTTGGTTTTGCCGCCATTTTGGTAAACATTGGTCTTGACAGTTCATCAGTTCATATTTGGCAGTCGTGAAGTAGACACGTGTCAAATTTATTATGAAAAAAGATTCGATAAACCAACGTGTTTTAATGGTAAAAAAAATTTATCAATATCAATCATCGATTACTGTGACGATGAGAAAGTTACGTGAAATTTTTGGGAGAAATAACATGCCAACAAAACCATCTATTTATCGTGTAGTGAATGATTTAGAAGAAAGACCTGATAGGCCCAAGCATGGACCACAACGTACTGCAAGATCGGCTGAAAACATTACTGCTGCTCAAGGAAGTGTTCAAACCAATCCATCAACCTCAATTCGACGCCGTGCTCAGGAGCTCGGTCTTCAAAGAACAACTTTAGCCACAATTTTGTACAATGATTAACATTTGTTTCCATTTAAGAATCAGTTGACACAAGAGCTTCTTCCACAAGAACATTTACGCCGCCGTACATATGCCAATTGGATGTACCAGCAGCCCATGACAACCCCCATTTTCATGAAAAAATCATAATGAGTGACGAGGCACATTCTCATTTGAATGGATATGTGAATAAACAGAATAGTCTGTTCTGGGCAATGGAGAACCCTCAAATTATTCATCAGTCACCTGTCCATCCATTAAAAGTTGCAGTCTGGTGTGCAATTTGGTCAGGAGAAATCATTAGACCTTACTTCTTTGAAAATGAAACCGGCGTAACGGTAACTGTGAATGGGGATCGATATCATGATATGATTGAAAACTTTTTAACTCCACAACTGCATGCTTTGGGCTTGATTAACATGTGGTATCAACAAGACGGTGCCACATCGCATATAGCCAGGATTACAATGAAATTACTGCGAAACCTCTTTCCACAACAAGTTATTTCAAGAAATGGTGATTTTGATTGGCCTCCACGGTCGCCTGATTTGCCTGCTCCGAACTTCTTTTGGGGTTATATCTGAGAAGCAAGGCTTATGCAAACAAACCAGAAATGCTTGAGCAACTCGAACACAATATTCGTGATGAAATTAATGAAATACCGCGTGAAATGTGTGAGAATGTAATGAAAAATGTCCTCAAAAGGGCTCGCATTTGTGAGACTAACAGAGGCGGACATTTACCTGATATTGTATTCCATACATAATTGCCGACATTACATAAAACATTTATCAATATAAGATCCATTCTCATTCATTTAATCAAAAATTATTTACAAACAAATTTGCATATCTTCCCGGCGGACACCCTGTAGTAAACTCCTGGACTTTCTCTTTAGTTTAACAGCGAATATTTTTTAAAATTTCACTTAACCGTATTTTAAAATTATATTTTAATTTTTATTACAAAAACAAAATAATTTAGCGTTGAATTTTAATAAAATAAAATGCACGACTGGATCGTACGAACTTGCTCTTGTAGCTAACAACTTTAGTGTGAAGTAGTAGCTAACCACTGACGCTGTTAGTAGGTAAGGTATATGTAGTCTAGTTTTCCTGTGCAGGTTTAAAGCCGAAGTTGATAAGATTACCTTGATTCTTCGTATAATGAATTGTCAAATGCATGATTCAAGGTTTGGTGAAATAGGTTCCATTCTACAAATGTATATTTAAATGGATTTTAATTACGTAAATTAGGAGGGTAATGTGTAGCTACATATGTATATAGATGGCGCCTATGTATCAAAATATGTACATACATTATCTATGTACATATATAATGAAAGTGTTTAGGCGGGTTTTTTTAAACTGATAAACACCGCCAAAACCATCACTTTAATCAGTTTCTCGAAAAAACGAAGAACGCCATTAGATGTCATGGATCAATGAAAATTTTATGAAAAAGTATCTCGAA
Source organism: Philhelius pedissequus (assembly GCA_910595825.1). Taxonomy (NCBI): domain Eukaryota; kingdom Metazoa; phylum Arthropoda; class Insecta; order Diptera; family Syrphidae; genus Philhelius; species Philhelius pedissequus. Next base: position 199,949,571 of record OU343161.1, on the reverse strand, counting down.
AATTGTCGGACGGATTTTGATGGAATCCTGTTTTTAATTTTTAGTTTATTGAAAACAATTTTTTTTTTTTTTGAAATTTTGGTATGCAGTTTTTTTTAGAGTTTATTAACATTTTTATTTTTTATAAAATTTAAAATATTTTTTTTTGATTAGTTTTAAAAACATTGATTTTTCAACAAAAAAAACTTCAAAAATTAATTTTAATTAGAAAAAACTGTTTCAAAATTTGTATATGCAGAATTAGTTTGGCTACCTAGATCTAGACAGAAATCTAAATTTTTTATCAAAATCGTTGGAGCCGTTTTCGAGAAAAATAAGATATTCCTTAATGGTTGTATGGCAGGCACCGTTATTTTTAGAGGCCTAAAAATTAAATTTCAATTTCCCCTTTGAGGAATGCCAAAAGAATCACACATACCCAATTTGAAGGTAATCGCTTAAGTCGTTTAAGCTGCAGATCGTTTTACATACAGACTGACAGAATAATTAGAAAAAAAAACTAGAGTTCCAAAGTGGAATCTAAATATTTAGACGGGCAAAGCAGTTGGCGTTGGGGGTAAAAAAAATGTTTATGGAGCGGTCAAACCGACAAACATCTGACGTGGCCCGTTATCATATGCCATGTTTGCTCGTTTTCTGGATTTTATAGAAGAGTACAGATATATGTGTATCTGCATTGTGTGTATTCGCGGATGATTTCTATGGTTTCTATTCTGTAGGTACCTACCTTCATGAATTGTGTGTATTCGACGAGGAATTTTTTTATTAGTTGGTTTTGTTGATAAGTTTAAATTAGTGCGTATTGTGTGTATTTGTTGGCGATTTTTGTTTGTTTGATGCTCATACATTACTGTCTAGTGTGTTGTGTTAATGTGTTATACTTAAGTCGATGTGCTTCAGTGTATCTTCTTCGTAGATTTATATAAATATTATACGGATTAGTATAATTTTTTGTAATGTAGAATTGCTGAATCATTAATCAAAGTTCGAACGACGAGGCGGTACCGTTTGTACAATTAGCAGATAGGGTCGTTTTGGGCTATGTATTTATGTTAGCACGGGCCTGGTATCAAGAAATGTGAACTTCGTTGTTCTTTGGCCGGTTTCCATAAAACTGAAATACATAATATGTGGTAGCTGACTTAGAATTACGAAAGAAAAAAATGTTTCAAATAAGGGAAGTTTTACTTCTGGCGCATGTACATAAGTACACACAATCTTTTTTTTTTCTAACTATTTTGTCATTCAACACTAACTCAATTTTAATATTTGTCTCAAAATGTTCACATATTATGTACATTAGACCATATACATTATATCATGTACAAATCATCATTGCTAATTCGATGAAATTAATTCCAGTACTTGAGAGTGTAAATTATTTCATGGCACGTATCTTCTTTGAAACTGTTGCATCTGCTAGAGTCCTTAAAGACGTTTATATTCACAAATCCGCTGGCCTGGATAGTATAATCTCCCATCGTTTTGAACAGGTTTTCTTCATCGTTGGCAAAACAACTGCGTAAGCTTTTCCACCTGTCATACACTAATGGTCTCTTTCCGTGTGCATGGACCTTATGGACCCTAAAAAACGAATCTTTTTCACGCTCTAACCACCGTCCAATTACACTTACGTTGATTCCTTCAAAAGTTATGGAAAGGATAACTAATTATCAGCTTAAGAAATATCTTGAAGAACGAAAGCTACTTAATGACCGTCGTGATGTGCCGCAGGACTCCGTTCTGCCTCCGACACTTCCTCATTTTCAAAAATGATCTCTGGTCTGAAACTTTTTATCCCTTAAAATTGTTTTGCTGATGATAGTACTCTCAGCTTTTCATATTCGTTTTGTGTGTCTTCGGGTGTGGAACTGCAACGGCAGCGTATGATAAGCTCATTAAATTCTGATCTCGACAGTATTGTCCAATTGGGAATAAAAACACTTAGAATTGTATGCTTCAAAAACTCAATGATGTCTTCTGTCGTCAAATCAGAACCCACCCACCACGCCACTATCCATGAGCGACATTTGCGTTGAAGAAACCGATCAGCTTTCGGTCCTCGGCATGTGGTCCACAGACCACCTCTTGTGGAATGAACACATATTTGATGTTGCCAAAAACGCTGCAAAGTGTTTGGGCTTTCTTCGAAGATGCGAAAAATTCTTCTAAGCTTCTGATCTGGCTGTAATCTATAAAACCTTCATTTGTCCAAGATCTAGAATGATCTAGATGATGGAACTACAATGGAATCACTTACATCTCTCGAACACTGTCCAAATGTTTCATCTATTTCGTTATTTTATAAGAAATGTTCTAGAGAAATAGCCAGTTGAATTCCTTCCCTTAAAATTTTCAATCGTAATACTCGCGCTTCCATAAATATACTGTCAAGTACCTACAGAGATTCTTTCTTTAGCCGTACAACAAGAATGTGGAATGTTTTACCAAACCTTATTTTTACCTGCCATTATGATATTCTGATCTTAAAAACCAATGTGCATCGGTATCGCCTTTAAAATCCTTCCCTATTTTCCTAATGCTCTCACTGTGCTTGAACATAGAAGGGTATTCAAAACCCCTTTAATGCGCGCTCAATTATAAAACAAAAAATCACAAATTTAACATTAAAAGAGTCAACCATTGGAACTTAAGTTATGGACTTCGAACTGTTAACTTGTCTTTTATTGAAAATCTTATTCCACACTTTAATAAAAAAAAAACTCTGGCTTATTTTTGCTTATATGTAGTCTAACCGGCTTTAAAATTCCTCTACCTATCTGCCATCTAATCTTCGCCAAATAAACCAAACAATATCCCATTCAATGTAGGAGTTTGGTAAATCATTGGTTCTCCGATCACCATGTCGTCATACGAGTATGATTAATCTAACTCAATCTAACGACTAACTACGCTCACAAAAACGTAGTCTAATCTCCGACACAAGTAAACATCCTTTCACATTCTACATATCTACATTATCAGCATTGGTTTTTATTTCTGTTTACGATAATAATCAGTTATTGGTTAGCGAAAGCAACTGTGTGTGAATATTGATTTATAGAATATTCATGGAATCATAGTAGATTCGTCACCGTTTTTATTTTAAATGGCAAAAGTTCAAAATCATTATACTCACTAAAAAAATACTTAAGCTAGCTAGCTACCTATAAAATAATAAAAGAGCCTTAAGATGGAAAAAAGTAATTATCTGCTCTTCTAGTTTTTTTTTTTTGCTTTTTCTTAAATCTTATAGAAGTTGAAAGTTGGCAGGCAAAGCATACAATTTCATTCTTGTGACTTAATTGCTAACCTCAAATACGCCACAGGACTATAACAATATAAGACTAACGAGCAACATTCCTTAAGGTTAAGTCAAGGAGTTTGAGCATTTGTTTTTCGTTTTTTTTTCTCTCTGCAATAATACGCCATCCCCCCAACTTTGAAAGTGTCTCACACCAAGTGAACAAATGTGTTTTAAGGACTGCTGATGAATTTTGCTACTACCCCACACCACCCAACCATCGGCTGTATCCGAAGGTGCAACAACTACAGCAAAACAGCAGCAGCAGCATCAAAACCCATTTTTTCTTTTTTGATTCAGGTGGTGATTGCATCCTTTACCGTGTACCTACAAAACGCTTGAATAGCTTCAAATGGGATGGAGGACACTCTATAGACATCAAGTAGATAATGACGGGTACTCTCGTATTTTATGAATACAAGTGCTCACACAGGTCCTTTCATTAATTTCACAGGTCAATTTCGTCGTGAAACACGAGATAAGCACTGCTGAAAAGCTGAAAACTGAAAACCGAAACGAATCGTTTTTATCTTTGCTCTGAAATTGACAACCTCTAGTAGATGAGTGGTCCAGATCCAGACTTCCTTTGCAAAATTGTATATAGAGGTACACCTATAATATAACCTACCTATATACGTTGCTGAGGTCGCTTGCCTTTAATAAATTGGACTTCTCTCAATATCGGTAAAATAATTGAATTGGCAAATAGCTTTGCAGTGATTCTGACATATGATGATGATGTATTCATTGGCTATACTGTTGTGTACTTGCTAGACGAACGCCCCCGGAGCCGAGCTGTAGCAAAACACAGTGACACGACCAAGCGACGACGACGAGCGACGTCGACAACACGACCAAGAGAGTACTGCAAATTTTCGGCATTGAATTAAAATTGAATTTTCAAGTGAATTTAATTACAACAACTCAACGATTGAATATTTTGTAATATTTTTTTTTCCATTTCATTTTACTCAATTTTCAAAAAGCTTTTTATTTATTAGTGACAATGATATGTTAATGGATTTTGGCATTGGCATATGCTTGCAAAGTGGATAAACGATTTGTTGATTTTATTTTTATTTATTGTGTTTAATTGGCCACCTTATATAGTATATACTTTTTGATTTTGGTTTGTATAAATTTGATAATAATCCAGTCAAATTGGCTTTTGATCGCCCAATGCAATTATTTATAGGTACGTACTGTCTGGTACTCAAAATATTCTTCAAATAAATGTTTTTTTTTTTAAATGAATTCGCACATTTGTTTGATAAACTAAATTAATCAACTTTGCAAGACTTAAAATATTTCCAAACATGGTTAAACAAAACACCGTATTAGATGAAACAAGTTTTTTAACTTGACCATATTTCTCTGAGCAAGACCCGGGACATAAATTTCAAAATTGAAAAACGTGTTTGGGTACAAAATAAACAAAATTCTCAAACACAGCATAAAATGCAAAAACTTTATAAATTTTTTTTCAATATTCAACCTTTTTTTTACGAAGTCTTTGGAAAATAAACATTAAAAACACATTTCCTACAAAAATTTTGGTACAAGTTAATTTTTTGCCAAACAAATTTCTTTGCTGATTATTATTGTTTCCTATTAAATATTTTTTTAATTTTCTGGCAGCTAAAATTATAGTTTAATTTTACCATTAACATGGCTCTGAGAGTTTCAACATTCAGTTGTGTGTTTTCATTTGTCCAAATATTATTCATTATGCAAAGAACTTTTTCGATTGGAGCATTTGAACCTGGCACACAGAGGCTTAACTCGACAATAAGTAAAAGATTTTTGAAGTTTATACTTTTTTTTGTAAAAATGCTAAAATATGTCTTTCCATTTCTCGGCCACAGTTATTTTGTTCTTTATCCACTTTGTTATAATTTTGTGATACACAAAGTCGTCAAACGAGGTGTAATCAGTAATAGTTGGATGCCTCTGCTTTTTGTTGACAAAAGATAACGAACTATTTCTGGCTAGGTAGGAAAAAGGAATGTTTCGAAGATTTACCCAACTAAAAAAATTCATATTATTTAAAAGATACCTACAAATAATTTAAGTATTCGTAACACGTTATGTAAAATAGATGAATATTTACTTTACGTAACTTTTGGTCAATTAATTTTTGTTTGAATTATTCATTGATCAATTTCTTTGCAAAAATAATATTATCAATTGTTCTCCTAATCTAGATTTTAATTTTAATTTAAGGCATTTCATTACTAGCGCAACTTTAGGCATTCAAATTTTTTGGGCCTCTGCAAATAATATGCTCACGTGTTAAATTGAGGCCTTGGATTGAAAAAAATGAAGAAAGAAGGACCGCAGATGAAAAGTTGTTAAACAAATTCTTTAAAATAAGAAAAATTCTCTTAAATGATTAGAAAGTTGTATTATTCTCTCAAAAGTTGGTTTTAGAAATAGCCAACTAGTTTTTCTGTAACGAACTAGTTTGAAGTATTTAGTCTGAGACTTTTCGCACATTTCCTTAAATTTTTCAACATGAACAGTGTAAAAAACGAATAGTCATTTAAATCGTGAGCAGCACAATTAAATCCAATGATATCATTGCCGGTAATGGGTTGAAGTTTATCAAAAAGTGTTGTTCTTGCCTTTTCTTGTTGACCCGCCAAAATTACAGTTTATGTTGTAAGCACAAATTGCCAAAATTTCACCAAAGTATTATCTAAGTATTTTTAAGTGATGTCCGATGCTTCCCTTGGAAGAATTTCAACCTCCAAAGTCTTGACAACGATACCTAGTTGTGGTGACAAATAACGAAACAAGAACAGACAGTTTTGTACAGCCATGACCAGAACAATCAGAAAAAAACTGTCACAAAACTTACTCTGCGCAGAGAAGTTTTATTCCCTTCGATATAATTTGGTTCAAGAACATTGAACACAATAGCTTCACATTTTGTGGCTGCACAGGACTATATTTGATCAAAACAGCTTTTAATAAGTTTCGATGTGTATTGTGCAACCATTAGACCTGAATGAGTCCAGGTGCCTTCATTAATTGCAGGTCCTTGAAAATTTGTCGAATTAAAAAAGCATCGTACATTTTGCTTGAAGCTGCATCAAAGTCAGATTTTTTGTTTTTTTTTTGGTAATAAGTGAAAACGTTGAAACGTATTTTAAACAGGTTACGGTATAGGCTTTTTCATTGTTGTTTATGATTCCCTCTGGAGATCATCGTTGAACTCACATTTTCTATTTGAAGGCATTTCTAAAATTTCTAAATTTATTGTAAATAATTAAAAGAAACAAATTCCATTTGTTTATACAAGTAAACGCTCACAAACGTACGTATTGTGTTTTTTTGTGAAGATACAGTTTGAAGTTTGTGAAGATACAGTTTGAAAAGAAATCTGACAGCTCAGCGAAGGTGAGAAATTAATGCGTTCAGTGAACATGCTTTTATAGTAAACCCCTCTGAACAATTTGTTAAGGCGGATTCGCACTTTAACATAAAAATATTAAACACGTATTTAAATTACTGTAAATAAAATTGTTAAAATATAAATATATGGTATTATAGGACAAACCTAGGACAAAAAATAATATCCGGGACAGTTGTACGTCCCGGGTTTTCTTAAAATTTACCCGGGACAGTCGAGGGAAATACGGGACGGATGGTCACAGTAGCTATAGGGGTAGTTTTGCATTTGAAAAAAAAAATCGAACTCGATATTTTAATTAAACTTGACATTACGACGATAGAGAACGCCAAAAAAGTGGGTCCCGCCTCAATTCCGTCAGTCGGTTTGTCTGTCTGCCCGTCTGTCTGTAGAACGATCTACAGCCTAAACGGCTGAAGGGATTTTCTTCAAAATTGGTAGCTACTTACGCGTTTTAATGTGATTGTCTCAATCGTTTGTTTAAACCCAAAAATAACGGTACACTCTAAAAATAAATCGTGTAATTTTACTATCATAAACCTAGGCAACTTATAATATCATATACCATAATTACAGTATTCTTACGCAAGTATTAATTTTAAATATTTAATGTGTTTTAAATCTTGTGTAATTTCAAACAAAGATTTAAAGGAAAAATGTGCATTTCTATACCTAAGATGTTTAAACTTAATTACATATACATAATTTAACAGGATTTAAGCAAACATTTTTTTATATATAAGCATAAAATGTGTAAATTTACACTTTTTATTTGTAAATTTATAGCGAAATTCGACAAAAAATCTGTAAACTCCGTACAACATTACTTATAAAAACTCTTAAAATTAGACTTAATTTACCAGTATGTGATTTCGCTTGAAAAGATCTTAAATTGTTTGCAGAGCTTCATTATTATGTAAACTTAAACAAAATTTTACGCTTGTATGCATATCTTTTCCTGCTTAAAAATCTTTTATAAACTAACAAATAAATTGATCCTTAGTATACTAAACATAATTTTATCAGAAACAATGCATCACAGTTTTTATTTTTTTATATTTTTATTAAAAAAAAAAAATAAACTGAGACGTGAATTTCTCATAAAAGTATAGCTTTGTCTCCTAAGAATCAATTTATTTATGTGTTCATTTGTACACAATGTTCAACCATAACATAAACGACTTCACAAATTGGTAATTTTTTTTTTACATTAAATTTTTTGTTCGCCAACAAATAAAATGAACTCGCAAACGTATCTTCATCGTCACAAATGAATTGCAAATTTACACATAAAATCTGTAACTTTATCAAATGGTAGTAAATATAAGCATTGACTGTTTAATTACAAACAATAATTTAGGACTAATTCCATGGACTAAGTGCGGAATGCTGTTAACAAAAAACAGAATTTCTTCTATTTGACATTGACCAACTAAGTTCATCGCTAGAACATCTATGCCGGTGGTCTAGTCAAGGACTAAAAATTGACATTTAAGAAGAAATTTATTAGGGACATAGAATAAAAAGTGATAGAGTTGATACTTCTTGTAGTAGATTTTGTTGGGTTTTGTATTAATAGGAAATTTTAGTCCATGGTCTAACTCTTATTCCATGGTTGTGTAAGTCCATGGACTAAAGGTGGACTAAGCGTATTTTAGTAATAGGACTGTATTAGTTTAATACTGAACAATTGTGATTGAAAGGTACAAAGAGGGTGAAAATATGTAACAAATATTGTGTTTGTAATATCCAACATAATGAGCTCATTTTTTTTTTACCTATTGTCATGTGTATAAATACGCAAATTGCCTAGTTTTACATTATACATTTACACGCAGTTTTTACAGTGTCTTACAATTTTTCTATAATCTTAATTATTTCGAAAAACGCTCTAACGATTTCGATAAAAAAAAAAATCTGTGCACTAGGCACTATAGGGCCATATTCTACATTTTTGTTCGATTTTTTTAACATATTTTGTTATTAATGGTACCTGCTATACAACTATTTTTTGGACTTTCGACTTTCTCATAAACGCCTATTTTGTTCAAATTTTTGTATGTAAGAAGTCCATCGAATTATAAATAAATAATACTGCATACCAAGACATTTTCGAAAAATATATTTTTTGGATTTTGAAAAAGAATCAAAATAGGAATCTATTACATACGATATTGTGAAGGCACTTTTGTTTATTAAGTCTAATGCCACTGGTATTCAAGACATATATCCTAAGTTTGTTAAGCTCATTCTTCCTTATATACTTCCGTATATAACGTATATCTTTAATAAAATGCTGACCATATCTGATTTTCCGTCGTATTCAAAAAAGGCAAAGATTATTCCGGTACCGTAAAAATAGACACAAATCAGACCAATTTACCATTTTTGTCAAAAGCTTATATTTATTCCAATGCAAACATAACTAAAAGCAGAAAAATTACACATTCAAAACCAGTCGGTCTGTCAGACAAAAAAAAAGCTGCAAAGCAACCATTTCGATAGTTGTAGAACAAATAAAAAATGCACTTGATAAAAACCAATCCGTCATTCTAACTCTTCTCGACTTTCCAAAGGCCCTCGACACATTTGATGACTGGATTATGTGTAGAAAACTAAAAAACGTGTTTAAATTCTCTATGACTGCGGCTAAACTAAGTTTTTTTTTAAATATTTTAATCGAAGGCAGCAATGTGTCACTAATGAAGAAAAACGCTTTTAACTTCTAAATATCAATAAAAAATAGTATTCCACAGGGTTCTCTACTTGTTCCCACGCTCTTCTCCTTATATATCAACGAATTGTATTGAGTAATAAAACATTTCTTGATGCGGATCACTTCTGGGAAAAAGCTGTCACCAAATTGATTTTGCTATTAATTTATTGTTAAGTGCACTGTATCACAAGTTGCGCCGTTTTGTTGGAGCAAATGTCGTGGATGTTTAGTTGATTAATTTTTAATCAGCGCATGTAAATCTCACCAAATAGTCATTTTGAATGGATGTATGGGGCATTCGTTAATGTCTTGAGGATTGTCTTCGGTCCATAGACGGAAACTTTGCTTATTGACGAAGCCGCCATTTAACCAGAATTGAGCTTTATCACTAAACACAATTCCCCGGTAAAATATGCTCTATCAACTGCGAACAGATTTTTTTTTTTTTTTTCAAAGTAAATTCCCAAAATTTAAAAGCGCTGTTCCGGCCTTAAACGATTCATCATGAATTGCCAAACCTTACTGTGCAGAAATGTAAACAGAGTTTGGTATTCTCAACTGTCAAACCATAGACAACTACCATCGAAACTTCTCATGCAGCTAAAAAAAAAACAAACACCCGCTACCTAATGGTGTCCCACAAGGCTCCAACTTGGGTCCAAATTTTTTTCTGTTTTACAAAAACAATTTCTATAATAGAAATATTTTAACTTTAATATCAAAACGATTCAATAAATGGCTTTTCCTAAGAGAACTATTTCGATTGCCTCAGGTATTTCAATACACATTATATGCAAATGAAAAAGTAGCTAAATTTTTCAGGATAAATGTATTTGGTTTTGTGTGTTAAATTTGCAAAACAAACTTAAAATACCTATTTTTATTGACTAAGCAAATATAACATTTCCAACAACTTGAAAGAAGTCTTAAAATTAAAAAAAAAATAATAATAATTATAATGAAAATAATATGTGAAAATAAATTGGAAGATCCAGAATTAATAAAAAATAATTCTTAATTTAAACAATTAATTCTTGATTTAAAAGAAAAATAATTTTTAGTTTTAAAAAATTAATTCTTAATTTTCAAAAAAATTAATTCTTACTTTGAAAAAAATTAATTCTTAATTTTAAAAAAATTATTCTTAATTTAAAAAAAAATTAATTCTTAATTTAAAAAAATAATTCTTAATTTAAAAAAATTAACACTTACATTTTTTAAATTCCCTAACGAAACTTGGGTGCAAATTAATTCCTTATTCAACGTGGCAACAAAAATAAAATAAAATATATAACGGGTGATTTTTTTGCTACTTGGTTTTTGACGTTTATATTTTTGACAGATCACACATGACAAATTCCACGAACATTTGACATTTCGATTCAGTATTGTTTGCCATTTCATCATGAATAGACTTACGCCTGAATAACGTTTGCAAATTATTGAAATTTATTATCAAAATTCGTGCTCTGTGAAAAATGTCTTTCGCAAGCTACGTCCGTTTCAGCGACGAGGCTCATTTTTGGCTAAAAGGATACGTGAATAAGCAGAATTGCCGTATTTGGAGTGAAGAGCACAGAGGCAATTCAGCAGCTACCAATGCATCCCGAAAAATGCACTGTTTGGTGCGGTTTATGGGCAGGCGGCATCATTGGACCGTACTTCTTCAAGGACGATGAAGGCCGCAGGGTTACGGTCAATGGAGAAAGGTACCGTTCGATGATAACAGATTTTTTTTTGCCGAAAATGCAAGAATTGAACTCGGTCGACATGTGGTTCCAACAGGACGGTGCCACATGCCACACTGCACGCGAAACCATGCATCAATTGAGAGGCGAATTTTGTGAGCAGTTGATCTCACTTTTTGGCGCAGTCAATTGGCCACCAAGATCATGTGATTTGACCCCGTTAGACTATTTTTTGTGGGGCTATGTTAAGTCTTTTGTCTATGGGGACAAGCCAAACACGATTGTTGCCTTGGAAGCCAACATTGAACGCGTCATTGGTGAGATTCCGGCCGAAATGTGTGAAAAAGTTTGCCAAAATTGGACCTTCAGAATGGACCACCTGAAGCGTAGCCGCGGGCAACATTTAAGTGAAATTATTTTTAAAAAGTAAATGGCAGAAATTGATTTATCGATCCAAATAAAAATTTCATTCACTTTTTACAAGTTTCTGTGTTTTTTTTGAATTCTCAAAAACCAAGCTCTAAAAAAATCACCGTTTACATTATGTACATACATTTGTTTGTTGTCTTAAAAAAAAATGTGTTAACCATAAGATAACTTATGTAAGTATGTTAGTGTCTCTGTTGAGATGTTGTTCTTCAGCAATAGAGCTTCTATGGCTTACTTTTCTCTTTGTTCATTTTCATATAAAAAGCGATGCAATTTATTAAGGTGCCTTGTTGGTGTCCTTGTCGGCATCTGACATTTAAAATTCCATTAGCTTTAGTTTAACGCAAGTTTTCTTTTCAATTTTTTAAGCTGTATTATTCCCCCAGATAAAATAATCTGTGAGATCATTTTTCTGCAGGAATTCATGTTCCCATATAAGTATGTACATGTGTATGACCTCGAACTATGCATAAAGTTTAATATACATCACACCTACACCTGAACTTTATTCATCTCAAAGTGCATCATCTACATACATAAATACATAGTTTGTTTTTTGATGAGAAAGATTCCATTAAGTGTTCAAGTGTTTGACATTGTTTTTTAAAGACTTCTTTAACCTAATATTTTGTGCCTTGATGCTCTTGGAAAATTTTACCATTTTATTGCCTTATTTTTTTTTTCTTGGCAAATCTATCTCAAAGTAAACAAAACTACAAAACATAAAAACTCACAAATTTTAATCACTTGAATAATGATCTATAAATTACGGGGCATATAAATAGCCCCATCAAAATTATTTCAAAACCAGCTGAAACGAATAACATGACAAAAACAACTCACTTAAGAGTTATTCAGGTAAAATTATAGGAAGATAGTGTATGTAAATATTTTCAAAAAAAAAAAAAATATTAACAAAATCTTATTTTTTTTTTGTTTTTAATGACGAATACTTATTTCTAGAAACCAACTTTGTATGATATTTGTATGCGTGTGTGTGTATGGATTTATCAATGTATTGGTCTGGTATTTTGTGTATGAGATTGCTAATTATTGTGTGAACCGGGTCAGCTCGTACCTACTATAGAGACGACGACGGCGATGGGAACGAACTTCAACGGATTAGGGATCGAGATGGAGAGGGTATTTTTGTTTAATTTGTAAAGTGTGAGTATCTTTCAGGTTGATTGCCTACAGCCTGTTGTTTATAATTATAGGCTATGCCATGGCAAATGGGAAAACAATTCTATGAATTTGTTTTGAAGGGGTTGGAGAAGTATATTTGGCAGGGGTAATAATATTTCAGAATTTGTATTTCATTTACAAGAGGTCAGAAGAAATATAAACACATTGAAATTTTAATTGCAATATAACCAATTAGCAATTATAGACTCGATGTTTTAAGTGAAATCAACAAAATATCTATTAAAATTAATTGTAATTTTACGAAAAGTTTATTTTAGTTTATCCCAATTTTTTTTTTTTTTTTTTTTTTTTTTGATAAAATTTTTGTGTAGGTTTAATCATAAATTGGCAAAAAATTAATTATTTTGTGCTTATACTGACCTACTTACAAATAAATACTTGCGATGCTTAAAATGTTGTCAGAATTTTAGAGCAACATTTTAAATTTCGGAAGTAAAATAACTAAATTTGTACGACAGCTTGTACGAAGTACGTTCCTAGTGACTCATACTCCTCTCAACCATTTCTTTGTGCTTTTAGTGAGTCGGCATAATCGAACTGCTAAAGCTATGGATTATATAAGTTAAACCTATACTAACACAATAATTTGACCAATGAGTGTACAACATATTGTATCTGTTGCAATATAAGAAAACACGTCTTATCTTTATAACTTGGCAACGAAAAATGAGCTTATAAGTTAGACAATTTTGAAGAAATATATAATGTATGCATGTATCAAAATTCGGGAGTATAAGAGATCACGCATTATAGTGGAAGAGCAGCAACAAAAGTAAAGGGTTATTCATTTTGGGGTTTCAAAAGTATAGGGCTGGAATTCGACATCTGTCAAACTAAGTTGTTAAACCAATTTTTTTATTCAGTTGAAAGTCTGACATTTAAGAAAATGGATCGCTCAACTACCGCACAACGCATAAAAATTGTTAAAACCTACTACAAAAATGGTGATTCTGCCACAGCCACATATCGTGCTTTAAGAGGAGATTATGGTTTACATAATCGTCCAACTACGCAAGCAATTGGCAAAATTGTGAAGAAATTTGAAGAGACTGGATTGGTTACAGATATTGTAAGGCCTGTGAATCATAGTTTGGCTCGTACCACTGAAAATATCGCTGCTTTAAGTGAAAGTGTTGTCGAAGACCCGAATGTGTCGATTCCTCGTCGTTCTCAGGAATTAGGACTGTCTCACGGCACATGATGGCATATTTTGCATTTGGATCTACACCTACATCCATATAAAGTCCAGCTCACACAACAACTGAAGCCAGCTGACCATTCACAACATCGTGTCGTAGATACGTCGAATGGGTGCTTGAACAACAGGCGGTGGACTTCGTCTTCAGCGACGAAGCACATTTCTAACTCGGTGGGTATGTTAATAAACAAAATTGTTGTATTTGGGGTTCTGAGAATTCTCAAGTAATTGAAGAGAGGCTATTACATCCACAAAAAGTAACTGTTTGGGGCGCTCTTTGGTCCGGAGGTGTGATTGGACCTTACTTCTTGACGATGGAACGACTGTTACCGTCAATTCGGAGCATTATGGTCATATGATTACCGACTTTTTTTTGCCTGTTATTGAAGAATACGACTTGGAGAATATGTGGTTTCAACAAGACGGTGCCACACAACTCGAACGAATATGGCTTTATTGCAAGAGACATTTCCTGGCCGCGTAATTTTTCGTCGTGGCGATATCAACTGGCCATCAAGATCATGCGATTTGACACCGCTGGAATTTTTTTGTGGGGCTAAGCGAAAGACCGTGTTTATGCAGATAAACCTTTAACTCTTGAGCACTTGAAAACCAACATTCGTCAAGTTATGGCTGAGATACCGCCTAATATGTGTCAAAAAGTAGTCGAAAATTACCTCAAAAGAATCGATGCTTGCAACAATTCGCGTGGTGGTAATTTCCATGATGTAGTGTTTCACACATAATGTCAACGTTCAAACTTTATAATAAAAAAGAAATATCATGAAAAAAATATTTTTTTTTTAATTTTAACTATATGCCTGTAAGACCTAAGGACTTTTAAATGCAACCTGACTTGCACGGCATTAGTTTGGCACAGTGGATTTGAGAACCAGGTGTTGACTGTCTCATTTTAACCCACGGGCGACATCCAATTAAAATTGGAGGTATAGAAAAGAATGCGCCTAGCCTGGGGATCGAACCCACACGTCTAAGTTAGCAATAAAGCACTTTATCCACTGCGCCATTGCCACCCATTATGTGTTTTATTTACGTTTACTTTTGAAACCGCAAAATGGATAACCTTTTATTATATTATACAGGGAGGCAAATGTATTTAAAACATTAAATAAATTAATATTATTATGTTAACACTTCCATTTTATGAATGTTTAAAAAAAATAAAATGCACGACTGGATCGCACGTACTTGCTATTATGTTTGATAAATATTATAAAAGTTTCTTAAATGAAACGGCTAAATATATCTTTTAAAGTTGTTTTTTACAATTTTTTTTTTCTTGCGATTATAGGTACTATAAAACTATGCATTCGTCGAAAAAAAAAGTTTTGAGATAACAATCAAACATGACTTTACGATGATGGTCTGGTCGTCGGTATGTCTGTCTGTGTGTCTGTCTATCTGTATGTATGTATAGAAACTCAAAGCCATAACGGGTGCGCCGAATTGCTTCAAACTTCGTATATAGAGTTTTGTAGGTATTGTACAGAGGGGAAATTGTAATTTTGTTTTGGCTCAAAAAATAACGGTACCTGCCATAACCGTTACGTTAAAGACTATTTTTCTCGGAATCGGCTCTAACGATTTTGATTTTTAAAAAATTAGTGCAGCTTTTTAGGTACACCGGTCACGATTGAAAAAAAAAATTAAAATGTTTAAAAACGGTGCTTTCCATAGGACTTTTTTTTTTTTTTGATTTCGACTATCTCATAAATGGCTTAAATCGAAATTTCGCACATAAATACTGCGTACCAATATTTTTTAATTACATTTTTTTTTGTTATTTTATATGAATTAAAAAAAAATTTTTTTTTGGAAATTGCTCTATAATTTTTTTTAGGTATTTGCTAAATACCTATGAATTGTCGTTTTCTACTTCTTTTTTTTTCAAAAAGTTTAAAAAAAAACTTTTTTTGCTCAAAAACCGCTTCACAGATTTTTAAAATTTTTTTTCTCATAAATTCAAATTTATACAAGAAATAAAATGGCTCACTTTTTTTGAGCTCAAATTAGTTTAAGTATTTATTTACAATTTTGAATTATTTTTTCTTTGATTAAGTCGATTAATTCTTTTGTTTTTAAGTTTATATTATTAAATATTTAAGATTGTTATACCATTTTTTTTTATAAAAAAAAATTAAAGAAACATTGTGTATGTAAAAAATAAAGTAAAAAACGACTTTAAAAATATATTTAAATTTTTAATAGAAATCTTTTGCCCACCATGCGTTCCAGTCGTGCATTTTATTTTCTCTTATAATTATTATTATTTTAAAAAAATTAAAAAAAAAAGTTTTTTAAAACTATATTTCAAGAAAAACCAAAAATATATAAACCATTTGCCATAAGGACAATATAGTACTAAATAATAGACATAAATAAAATATTATTGATAAGTACGCATAAGTACTTTTTCAAAATTTCCGGGCAATCGTTACTCAGGCAATTCTTTTCCCTAAAAAGGTTATGCTCCCCAGTGATGACAATTAGTTTGTTTATGCGTATAGTTTGACCGACTATCCATGCGCTTCTCTTTTTTAGTTTTATTGTGAGTTTTGACTGATGCTGCTGATGGGTGCTGAGAGACTTTGTGACTATCTTCTGATGACGAATTTGGACGAATGGCATGTGCTACTTTCCTTGACATTTCCATATTTAGACTGAGTTCACAGCACTGTTTGAAATTTAACTTTGAATTATTTAATAATTCTCGCTGAATATCTTGTGACCTGATTCCAACAAAAGCTTTTAACAGGTTGAAGCGGAGACATGAATTCAGGCGTGTATTAAAATTTTTCGCTAACTATCGATGAAATAAAAATGTGTTTTTATTGCTATGAATCTGAAGAAAAATATTTAGCAATTAAAAATTTGTCATTGACTAAAAAATTGACAGTTAACAATTTTTTTTTTGACAAATATAATACCAAGTTTATCAAAAGAACAATGCCAAATTTTCGTTTGATAACGATAATACTGATACATAAACTTCATTGATAAACATCCAATATCGTATTGATATTTAACAATCCTTAATAAATGTCATTCGAAAGTCAGAAAAAAGTTCTTGAAATTGATATTTTTTATCGCTTCTTTTTTATTTACTTATTAAGCTTTATAGCTCTCCAGTAAGCCTTCTCTTTTTGTTTATATATGTTGTGATATTTTTTTTTAATTTTTACTATTACGTTTTTTTTCGATTTTACTATGTCTACAAAAAGGCTTGGTAATAATTGAGTAGTTTTCATACCAATCTCCTTAAACTGTGCAGTATTAATTTCATTATTCTGCTCTTTAAGAGAATGCACAGCGCGCTAAAAATGTGTTACTTAAAATTTTCAATTTACTATCACATATGTATGTACTTCTCCATGAAAGGTGAAAAGCAATATCTTTTAGGAATACATTTTCTTCTTTTGAACAAATACAATAAATTCGTTCGTTGGCAGAATATAAAATCGATCATAGAACCATAACTTATGGATTAAAACTTTTCCCTTCGGCTATCGTATTTCGAAACTGGCAGTCATTTACAAAGATATATACCTTTCTATACTACCATATCTACTCTCTTAAATCACAGAACTTTAAGCAATTACTAACTTTAATTCTACATGTTTAAAGCACTTTTAGTTGTATCATTAAATTTGTCACCCAACAACTACGACGACGACACAATTTGCATCAATCAAGGACGACGCTCTGTTCGCCTTCGCCGATGTTGATGTGTTTTTTTTATGCGGGGGAGTTGTGCAAAAACAAAAAAAAAAAAATAAACTCACCCGAAGGAAATGGATGATGGTGAGCACGACGTCAACGACGACAAAGTTCCATTACGAAGCACTAAGCAATTAGGAAAATTAAATAAATAACCACCTGGACTGAAGGCTCTATATACGCGACGACAGAGTATTTTCCCTTCAGGACAACACAGGCATTGCACCCGAGAAATATTCTTCACCAGGGAATTTTCTAATGTTCTGCAACTGGCTCCCATGGCACAAACGTCGCAATTGCAACGAAACTACTTAGGGCCCTGGTGCACTCAATTATGTCAGAATAGCCAACAACTGGTTTGGTCTTCGGAGTTAAATGTTGCTTGGAATGCACATTTAGGTTTCTAATGATGTCACGACTAGTTTGTTGATCCTTAATAACGAAATAAATTCACACGCCGGAAAATGTCATTCCAACAATCCCATATATTCCCCAATATACATACATACCTACTCGTATAGCTATGGTGAATTTCTAAGTAAAAAAAAATCATTTCTATTTTTCAAGTGGTAACCAGAATAAGGTCCACACTTGTGTTCGTTTCATTCAATAAAATTGTACATTTTCATTTTCGAAATTTATATCGACTTATAAGAGGCTCTTGAGTGTGTAGTTTTCTTATGAGATAAACCAAAGTATTTTCTCAAGAGCTCCAATGACCTTACGTCAATGGCACTTACATAAGTTTAGCATTCCTCCGCATGGACGGAAAATCCTTTTTTATTTTTATACTCCAGTAGCGAAACGTTTATTATAGAATCACGGAGTTTATTGAAATTAGGGCGAAATTTGGCGTGAAGCAGAAATGCTTCAAAGAAACAAGAAGAAACTTTCTTACTGTCTTACTCTACTTATCGATTTGTTGACAACGAAATATACTAACGCAATATTTTTTAATGCATGTTATGTCTTTATTCAACAAATTAAAAATTCAAGAAAAAATAGCCTTTTGTTTTTTGAATGACTTTACACAAAAAAAAAACTCGCAACACTGTTCTCTATATTTTTTTTGTTAGCAATTTAAACAACGTACTTCTTTTTGACCAACTACAATCACTTGGTTTCTCGAAACATGACCTGATTCATCTCTCTTATGACTATTGTCTAAAAAACCCATAAGAACATTTCAATTTAGAGATTTCAAGCACACCGAGTTCGACTTAAGAAGAGTTGATTGGGAAAGATTGTACTCGTTACAGCAAACTGACAAGAAACTTGAGTTTCTCCGGAGCAACTTATGTAAAACTGTCTCCAAAAAATACGGTGGATGTCCCTGGTTTAATAATGAAATTAGATTGAAATTATACCAAATAAACGTAGCTTTTTAAAAATGGATATCTGGTGATCTTAAAGAGTACCGCAGGCTTTGCAATATTACGACTCGTCTTATTCGTGCAGCGAAGTCTGCTTGGTAACAGTGCCGTTTAAATCTCTCACTTATCGGATGCAAATTATGGAAAAATCTTAAAGAAATTGTCAATAAAAGCATGAACTTAAAAACCAAGAACGTTAACGCCAAATTGAATACCTTTATGACCTGTAGTCCAAAATGCGTTTCGCCCAGGTACTACAGTTGGGCTCATCAGTTAGATGTTGTAGTACCTTTCTAAGACGCAATATTTGTTGGTCGATGTTTACCGACTTTAATAAAATTTACAGCGATTACTCACTGCAAATTATATTTT
This sequence comes from Philhelius pedissequus, assembly GCA_910595825.1. Lineage (NCBI taxonomy): Eukaryota > Metazoa > Arthropoda > Insecta > Diptera > Syrphidae > Philhelius > Philhelius pedissequus. The sequence goes on along the minus strand of OU343161.1, from coordinate 199,930,132 downwards.
TCTAGGGGAATTTGGTCAAATTCATGCACCTAGAAATATGTTATGCCCATGGTCTGGCCAGTAATTATCTTGAAGAAAACTCAAACAATAAATTAATATTATTTAATTTAAGTATTCAAAAACAAAAATAATATTAATTTATTGTTTGAGCTTTCTTCAAGATAAGAATGTTAACTCTAATCAAATCAACAGTAACCTCATTTCATCGATTCCATAAAGACACAATTTATCCAGAAACCCCTGCATTGAAGATTTTGCTATAGTGTAATCAGGACCCGGATTTGGGTTTTGTGGTGTTAGTATTAATGACGTTATAGAAAGTTTTATATATCTTAAATCGAATGCAACAGGATTTGACAACCTTCATCCAATATTCATTAAAGCAATACTGCAAATTATTTTGCCATACGTCACCCACACAATAAAAGCTAAGTCTAAAATTATCCCAATTCTCAAAAATAATGCGAGTACAGAATTTTGTCCCATTTCAATCCTGTCATTCCTATCCAAAGTCTTAGAAAAATTAGTGCAAAATCAACTATAAGCTTTCCTCAATCAAAATAATATACTAGCGTTAAAACAATCTGGCTTTCGTGCAGGCCATATTAGTACAACAGCTCTACTCGACCTTATCGAACGGGCAATTGACGAAAACAAAATTACCGTCCTCGTACTGCTAGACATTTCGAAGGCGTTCTACAATATTAATCATAATATAATGTGCCACAAGCTCTTGAAGATGTATAACTGTTCTACTGAATCAGTAAAACTAATTTTTTTTTATATCACTCTGGACGACGCACGTCAAGTTGTTGTTTTTGGAGACCAGGTGTCTCACTTTCTGCCACTTTCTGGCGGGGTGCCGCAAGGTTGAATACTTGGACCATTCATTTCCTCCCTGTAAATGATGTAAATCTTAAGATCAAGCTAATATATTAATAAAATACAAAATACTAAAGTAACAAAATCAATCATTTTGTAGGTTGTTATAATAAAATCTACTTTGTCAAGTGGAAAACATTAACTAATTCGAATATGAAAATATGTGCGAAATATCATGTTTTCGATTTGGCTTTTTCGCTTCCAACGGTGGTCTTTAATGATACATCTTTAAGTCAGTTCACTTGAAAAAGCCAGTTTTTCTTGGAACCCAATTCGCTGTTAATTCGACTTTACCGGAAAGTGTTATGACTCCCCCAGTACTTCTTCTTTCGCACTTGTGCAGTTGCTAGATTCCTTAAAGACCTTGATTTTCTTCAAATCCGCTCGCCCGCATAGTGTCCCACCCATCTTTTATTAAAGAGGTGTTCTTCAAAGCTTGCTTAGCCACTGCTTAAGCTTTTCCATCTGTCCTACACTACTGGTCTCTTTCTGGGTGGATGAAAAACAGCATTTGTTCAGGGTATCTTCTTCACCCTCCAACCTCCTACCGTCCAATTGCACTTACGTCCCTTTTTTCCAAAGTCATGGAAACGCTGGTTAATTATCAGATTAATAAATATCTTGAAGAACAAAAGGTCTTTCTTGACTGGCAGTATGGCGGCTTTCGCACCAATACATTGGTCCACTAGTCTGATGGTATATCTCACCGAAGAGTGCCATAAATGTTTATATCGTTTTGGAAAAGTAGGATTATTGAGCTTGATATTTCAAAAGCATTTGATAGAGTTTTGCATTCTCTCTTGTCATAGACAACGTGCATTTTTTGGTATCGATAAGTCCGAAATTCACAAAATATATGCTGGTGTGCCCCAGGGCTCCGTTTTATCTGCAACTCTTTTTCACTAATTATCTCTTATCTGGAACTTCTAATCCATATTGGTTTTCGGATTCACCTCCTGATAAGCTCATTAAATTCTGATCTGTCAAATGGGTGGTTAGGTTAGGGGGGACGTGCGATATAGGTACTATAGGGCATGTTTTGTCTCACAGCTTAAACCGCTGATTTGATTTGGTTCAAACTTAGTGCTTAGGCGTTTTAGGTGATTGTCCAGAATAGATTTTTGAATCGTTGTTTTAGCCCTAATAATAAATAACGGTACTTGACATACAAATTTTTCTACCATCTTAATTATATCGAAAAGGGCTTGGTTTTGTAGTACTACTTTGAGTATGATATATGTACATTTTGACCAAACAATTTTTTTAAATATTTTATTATTATTTTTAATTCATTTTCGACTTTCTCATAAAAGTCTCAACGGATTTCGATCAAAGATTTTAAACTGAAGTTCCTCAGTATTTCGGAAACGGGTAGACAATTTTTTTGAAATTGTGCTTTTGAATTTATATTTTTAAGTCCCGTGTGCTGATACGAATCATAAATATTTATGTTCAACTTAAAACGCTTAAGGGCTACTTTTTCCTCTGCGTAAACTGTCACATAAGTTCTTAAGTAGAACTTAAATGCTTAAGTTGTGTATCAGCAACCGGGCCTAAATATTTAAAATGTTAATACCAATTTTTTTTTAGAAAAAATTTAAGCATTTTTATATATAAAAAATTAGGTGATGTGATCGAACATAGGAGCAAGTACGTGTGATCCAGTCATGCATTTAATTTTTTTTTCATATTTACCATTGTTACCTGCACTAGGTCCAGTTCGTCAAGAAACCTTATTCCAAAGTGTCGGGATGCGATTTGTTTATAGATTTGAACAGTCGGAGAGCTTGTTTAATGGTTGCTGTTTCATTAATATCTTGACAGCTCCTACCCTTCCTTGCCATTATATCAGCTATATCGTTCTCCTCTCTAACTCAGCAGAGTTTGACTTGGTGGAAGTTACCGATGATATTGATTCAAAATAGCTTTTAACGGCCTTTAGTCCAACAAAAATTGGCGTTTCGTCCCGGTGATCTCACATGGACTCATCAGTTGACTAGTGAGGACCTTTGTCAATACGCAATTTTTGCCAAGTTCAGTTCATCTTACATAGATTTCGTGAAGAACATCTAGTGTTACCGATGATATTCAGTACACTTCGTCATTTTACTGCCTGGGATCTTATTGTCTCACTGGATAGTGCTTTGATAACTGCTTGGCTGTCCATGAAAAATTTGATCTCCATTGAAATCAGTTTTTTCCTGTGCATCATTTCAGCTGCTTTTATCAATAGGGTAAATCTCAGCCTGAAACACGCTACATTCATCTGGGAGTTTATATGATTTTTTAATATTAAGAGCTTCACAAAATACCCCAGGTCCTGTTTCCTCTTCCATTTTGACCCATCAGTGTAGATGGAAATACCCTTTTCTTTTAATAGTTAGCTATGTTCCTATCCATGTCTTTCGGGTATTAACATCGTAAAGTTTTTGTTAAAATCTATTTTCGGTGGTAAGTAGTCAGTGGTCACATCAAGTTCGGGCATTTTATAATGCCTTTGCCATATAGATTTTTAACTTTTGGCACTGTGCTTCCAAGACCCCATTTATTTATGTACTTGTCCAGGACCGGAAGATTTAAAATGATTTCTAGCCCTGTTGTGGCGTATACTGCCATGCCCCCCTTATTCCCATAGAGGCTAGTACCTTATTTAGGTTTTTACTTGCGATTATAGGTACTATAAGGCAAGTTATGTATTCGTCGAAAAAAAAAGGTTTTGAGATAACAATCAAACATGACATTACGATGATAGCGAAGACGAAAAAAGATTGTCTAAAAATTCTGTCCGTCTGTCTGTATGTGTGCATAGACACCTACAGCCCAAACGGGTGGGCCGAATTGGTTCAAGCTGGTATATAGAGTTTTTAGGTATAGTACAGAGGGGAAATTGAAAATTTTTTTTTAGCTCAAAAAATAACGGTATCTGCCATAAAACCGTTACGTTCAAACCTATTTTTTCTCGGAAACGGCTCTAACGATTTTGATAAAAAAAAATCAGTGCGCTTTATAGCTACGACCGATCATATGGTTCAAAAAAAATATTAGAAAAACGGTACTTTCCATAGGACGGTTTTTTTGCTTTCGACTATCTCATAAAAGGCTCAACCGATTCTTTCGAAATTTCACACATATATAGGTTTATGTTGCCCAATTTGTACCGCGTACCAATATTTTTAATATTAATAATTATTATATATATATAAATTAATATTTGTTTGTATTTTTAAAATCATTTTTAAGAATTAATATTTCGAAAATGCTCATTAATTTTTTTTTTCAAAATTATATTTTTGTGTATTTTCTGAATACCTATGAATTGGCGTTTTTGAATTTTTTTTTTAAATATTTTCAAAAAGTTTTAAATAAAAACTTTTTCTCAAAAACCGCTCCACAGATTAAAAAACATTTTTTTCCGTTAATTCAAATTTATCCAAGAAATAAAATGACGTACTTTTTAGTGGGCTCAAATTAGATCAAGTATTTATTTCAGAATTTTTAATTATTTTTTCTTTATTTAAACCGATTTAATATTTTGTTTTAAAGTTTATATTATTAAATATTTAATATTGTCATACCAATTTATTTTAGAACAAAATTTAAAAAAAATGTATATGTATATACAAAATTGAGTTAAAAATGACGTTAAAAATATATTTAGATTTTTAATAGAAATCATTTGCATACGATGTGATCGAACATAAGAGCAAGTTCGTGCGATCCAGTCGTGCATTTTATTTAAATAGCTATCTTTCTCTACGGCCTTCCACCACACTATCCAATGGCTGACTTGCGGTCGCATGCCCCATTGTATTCCAAAGGTTTGATATTGATAAACGTACCTTCGATATCCAGAAATGTTGCTAGGGAGTGTTCCTTGTGCTTGAGACTTTTTCTCTATTTTCGAAACGATTTCGTGCAACGCTGTCTCACTGATTTACCTTTAAGAAGTGCGTGTTGGTACTTCCACAAGTTGTTGGGCCCAGAACATCTCTAAACACAAAAATCGGTTGTAAATTTTCCCTTGTAAATAACTGGGCCTGTGTTCGATGCAGTTTGTGATACGTTCCTGGTTATATTGGATGTGTTATGTCTTGCCGGACTTAGATCGCTTTATCGAATTTATTTGAAGTTGCTCACATCTTCCTAGGCTTAATGCATTGACTAAACTAACGTTTCTATCGAAGAAAAGAAAAGATTCAGCTATACATACTTTAAATATATTGAAGTTCTTCACTTCAACAGGAATATTCTCTCTCTAACTAATCCCTAATCATCAGTCCAGCTCCTTCCTTTAAATGTCCGAAACTTATTTTGTAGTGAGATTTGATTATTTTAAACATGCATCAACCAACAGGTTTTAGAGCTTCATTATTCTTTTGGAAGATAGTGACACTCTTACTCTGGTGTCTAAGAATTTTGCACATAGTCCACTCATTGTTTTCGAAAATTTCAGGATATTTTAAAAATTCAAAATTTGTATGAATTCGAAAATAAGTAGTAAGTAAATTAGAAATTGCACAGTTTTTGTAGCACCTCTCTCTTTATCACTTTTGAAATTCTATGGATTAGCATTTTGAAATGTATGAATTGAACATTTGTCTTTGTTTTTCATAAACATTTCATTCGTGCAAATAACTCAATTCGCAATTGGATTACTTTTAAATGGGATTTTCTTATACGAATTCCCAGCGGCTGGAATCAATTTTACAACAAGCCAAAGACAAATGTCTTACATTTGCAAAACTGAACACCCATTTCATGTAACTGATGAATTCCTTTGGGACGGGTTTTGTTATCCGTGCGTCGCCTTACAATGAGGACATTTTTTTTTCAACAATCTCCTATTTCCTTCTATTTCTTTGCTTTTTTAGTATTCTGTAAGCTGACTCGACTCTATTATAAGGTTTCCTGAGAACTTGAAAGACAACAGTATCCAGAATAGAGGAAACGAAAATATGGTAATCAAATGGGTTCATCCAAGGAAATTGTTTTCAGGCAACATGAAGCCAGTAATTTTTTTTATCTAAACTATGTAGTTGTTTCCGTGCTAATCATTTTAATTTTTAGTTTTCATTAGGTTTTGAAAATATTGTCCTTTTTTAAATTACTTTTCAAGTTAATTTCATCTTTGGCTTTACTTTTGGCTTTAGGAAAGAAGGCATCTTTTTTTGTGGACATTTTTTTATTGGTGGAAGAATTTGTTTTAGATTCAATTCTTCCACCACAACTAAAAAAAATTGCTCATCTTTCCTCGGCAAAATGTAAATAGTGCAATTCTTCAATCTTTCATTTGTTGAATTTGCAAAAACAAAAATATACAGTCGAACTTCGATAACTCGATCCATCACTTGCTAAAAAAAAACAATTCGAGTTATCATGACTTGGAGTTATCAAGTAAAACAGAAAATTAATATAAATTACGTAATATTTATTAGCGAATAAAAAAAGTACAGTTGTTGTGATTATTTAAAATATTCTGTTATACATGACTGACGAATGGATTTGCCGGAATGCTATATTGAATAGCCACATCCTTTTCTCTTGACCCACTATTAATTTAAATTTATCTTCAATCGATGTTTTTAATGTTCGTTTAACGACATATCCACGTTGCCTTTACTTTTAATAAAAACTTCACACTGCACTGTTGATATCTACGACAGTTTCTTTTTATTTCGTCTTTTTTTAATTTTTTAAAATAAGACTTTGAATTCGTATTATATAACATACGTATAGCAACCTAATAATGTGTGTGCGAACACCGGAACATGATAGCTTTTACTCACACTTAACGGAATCACAATTTTTAACACAAACATGCGTATACAAGGTCATAGAACATACAAACACAGTGCCCACAAACGCAATGTATTATGAAATGAACTTGTAAAAATCCACAGAATTTGGTAATTTACCTAAAAAAAATCGACTTATCGAAGGTGACGCCAAATAATATCTTCGAGTTATCGAGACATTCGAGTTATCCGACATTCGAGTAATAGAAGTTCGACTGTATATACAAATTCTACTGATTTTTTGTATAGCACCCTTTTAATCTCATATAAAAAACAATTTCGTGATATCGCAATAAAAAAGTATGAATATTTATTTATAGGGTAAGTAGGGCGCGATTTTGAATTGGGGTCGAAAATTTATTTTCTAAATGGATTCATAGATTTTTTTTATTGCGGAAATTCTTGTTTTTTTTTTCGAAAATTCCCAAGGGAAATTAGTTGTTGTTGCATTTGACTATAGTGCAATATGCCAATATTATTAACAGTATAAAGAAGTGATGTGAAGTTTAAGTCTAAAACCTGAATTGCTGCTTAATCCAAATCCTTTAAGTCGTTTTCGAGAAAAACAAGCCAGCCGCCTTTGACCAGCTCAAAAAAAATCGAATATTTCTTCTAAATTGGTTGTGTTCCAAATAATGTGTAGATACAGGGCGTCCCAAATTTCGTGCAGGATTTGTTGGTGTGATTCCTGGAGTCATTCTAAGAAAAAATGTGTAGTGTAAAAATTGTTACCTAAATTACTATGCACATGAGAGCGACCAACCAAAATTAAAAAACGTAATATGTACTTAAGAAAACTAATTTTCTAAAACAAAAAACATCGGTAGCTACCATACTAAGTTATAAAAGCGTTAAGAACAAAATGTGTTCTCAAAAACCGCTCCAAGAATTTTGATAAAAAATGTGTATTCTTAAATTAGTGCAGTCCAATTTTATAAAAAAAACAATACTTTGTTTTGCGGTCTAATTAAGGGTCCTTCCCTTAGAACCACTATTCATTTTTTTTTTATTTTTATGTTTTTGAAAAATCGATTTTTTTAAAACGAAAGATACTGAATTATTTTAAGTTAAAAATTTAAACGTTATATTAATAATTATTGTAAATTGGCATTTTATTTTTTTTGACTAAAAATGTAAAATTTTATACCTAAAAAATTAATTTAATTCCGTCTATCTGTCTGACAGTTTGTCCTCGAGTCTACAGCCTATACGGTTTTTTGGATTTGCTTCAAACTTGGTCCATATTGTTTTTTCGCTTATCTGTCCACACGTATTTTGTCATTTTTACTATAAGGCAAGTTATGTATTCGTGAAATTTTTTTTTTATAACAATCAAACATGACATTACTATCATAGAGAACACCAAATGGTGGGTCCCGCAATTCCGTCTGTCTGTCTGTCTGAAGAAAGATCTACAGCTTAAACGGCTGAACCGATTTGGTTTAAACTTGGTACTTAGGCGTCTTAGGTGATTGTTCAAAATAGATATTTGAATCGTTGTTTTAGGCCCAAAAATAACGGTACTTGCCATACAAATTTTTCTACCATCTTAATTATCTCAAAAGCGGCTCTAACGATTTTGATACAAATTGTTGTGTGTACTACTTTAGGTATGGTCTACATTTGGGCCAAAAAAGTTTTTAAAATATTTTGTTATTAACATACAACCATTTTATTGATTTTCGATTTCGATAAAAATGTTATACTGGAGCTCCTTCAAATTCTAAATAGTATTGCATTTAATTTTTTTTTCTGAAATTTTGTTTTTGAATTTATATTATTAATATTTAACATGTCCATACAAAATTTTTTTAGAATGGTTTAAGAATTTTTATATATAAAAAATTAAGTGAAAAACTTTAAAAATATATTTAGCCGTTTTATTAAGAATCTTTCGCATATAATGTGATCGAACACAGGAGCAAGTACGTGCGATCCAGTCGTGCATTTTATTTAAAGATGAAAAACAACGGAATCTACCATACATTTTTTTTTTTTGCCAAAAAGATAAACTTTATTTTTCTCGATTTTTATAAGAAAAAATCAGTCATTAATAAAGGGAAAAAAGATACATTTTGATATTTTTTTTTAAATTTTGGTACCTCTAGTAGAACCATTTTTTTGTTTTCGATTTTCCGGAAAACGGTTCATTTGTTTTTTTTTTTTCAATTTTTGTGTGCACACGCTCCTAGACACATTAGTTTAAACACTAATGTAAGCCAAGTTTTTTCAAACAAATTGTATTAAAAAAAAAACTTATTTTTTTGAAAACTCAAAAGTTCGAAAACGACTAAATCGATTTTTTCGAAACTTCCCATTTTGTAGTTTGTTGACATTATCTTGAATAGTTAAAAAAAAAACTATATATTACTAAAATGAAAAACAACGGTACACCCTACCATGCAAATATGAAAAAAATAAGGAAAAAATGAATTTCTTGAAAACGGCTCCAAGAATTTTTATAAAAAAATGTGTGTTTTATTAAATTGAGTATTAAATTGAGTATTAAAATATTTAAATATTTTGCGAATCTAGTAATTAACGGTACTTCCCATATAACCACTTTTCATTTTTTTCGACTTTCTCACTGTTGGGTGAAGCGGCTAAAATATTTTTTTTTGTATGCAAATGCTCTCTAGGAGTTTTATTACTTATTACTGCATATTCAAATTTTCGAAAAAAAAAGTTTTTCAAATTTAAGAAAAAAAGAAATAGGTATCTACACATTTTTAAAATATTTCATTTTTTATTGTAAATTCACTTTTGATTTTTCAATGATGGAAATCGTTTTTAATGATCATTCAATCATCATAAAAAAATCAAAAGTGAATTTACACGAAAGTGGTAGAGCAAATAAAATATTTTTTTTTTGAAAAAAATATATATATCTTATTACCTTCATTGTGATACAAAAACGACATTAGTTTTATTTGTTTAAGTGCTTCAGAATATAGAAGATAGTCAAAGTTTTCAATGATGAGTTTCAATGAAAGCTATAACTGGTGCCTATGTATGTAGATGTCTACCTATATTCCATCTATGTATGCAGTTCCACCTTCCATAATAAAGGGTGCGCCATCTAACGTTTTTTTTTTCAACTAGTTCTTATTTCGTGAATGGTAACACTTAGCTCACGTCTGATTTGACAGATAATTAGTTTTATCCTTCCGCTGATCGAATATGGTTGTGTATACGCTTGAACAACGCTGGGAAATATTGCGACATTACTTTGAAAATCATGGTAATGTTGCAGAATGTGTGCTAAAATTGCGTACGGATTTTGGAAGAAGAGAAGCACCGTCAGCTCCGTATGTTCGTTATCTTGTTAAAAAAGTGAAAGAAACTGGCATCCTCATCGATAAACCAAAGCGTGAAAAGCCAAAAACAGTTCGTTCACCCGAGAATATTGCTGATGTGACAGAAAGTGTGCGTGAAGCGCCATCAACATCAATTCACCGTCGTTCTCAACAAGTGAACATTTCGGAGACATCATTGAGATGAATTTTGAATAAAGACCTTGGTATGACGCCATACAAAGTCCAATTGGTTCAGGAGTTGAAGCCAACTGCCCATACAATGCGTTTTCGCTTCCCTAAGTGGGCCTGCGATCGACTTAGAGAAGATGCCGATTTTGCCAAAAAAATCATCTTTTCAGATGAACCTCATTTTGATCTTGGCGGGTATGTAAACAAGCAAAATTTTCGCATTTGGGGCACAGAAAACCCGCACGCATACACTGAAAAGCCGATACACCCAAAACGAGTCACTGTTTGGTGCGGATTTTGGTCCAGAGGCATAATTGGGCCATTTTTCTTCGAAAATGAGCAAGGAGTGGCCGTTACAGTCGATGGCGATCGTTATCGGGCCATGTTGAACGAATTTTTGTTCACAAAAATTGAAGAGGAGGATATGGGCAATATTTGGTTTCAACAGGACGGCGATACGTGCCCCACAGCCGAAGCTACACTCGATGTTTTGCGCCCTGGTTTTGAAGATCGAATTATCAGCCGCAGAGCTGATGTCGTTTGGCCACCTCGAAGCTGCGATTTGACACCGTTGGACTATTTTTTGTGGGGTGCCGTAAAACATAAGTGTTACGCCGACAAGCCAGAGACAATTGACGCTTTAAAGGACAATATTCGTGAAGCCATTGGTGAAATACAGCTGCACACAATCGATAATGTGCTTAAAAATTGGACCGATTGTGAAGGCTACTGAATGGCCAGCCGAGGCAGCCATTTGAATGAAGTTATTTTCCATTATTAACCGGAAGGATTGTACTTTCAAATAAAAAAAGAAATTTGAGAAAATATTCAGTAGTTTTTTTGTATAGCATTTTCAAAAAAAAAAGTTATTTCGCGGACCCTTTACCTATGGACATTCAGCAATTCATCATAGCAAGGTATTATAGGTAATTTTACCTACATCGGCTTTAAACCAGCATAGGATAACTAGACTCAATGTTTAGCTACATAAAGTTGTTAGCTACAAGAGCAAATTGGTACGATCAGTGGTGCATTTTATTTTATTTGGTTTACAAATAAAAAATTAATAAATTAAATTTCACTTAAATCAAGAATTTGTTGAAAAGAAATTGTGATTTCAAAATCCTATCTTTAACTAAAAATGTATTTATTCCTTCTCATTACGTGTCAAAAAAAGGTTCACAATTTTAAACGACCAATTTGTAATTTATCGCAAATAGTAATTTATAAATAATTATTATATCTTTTTGTTTATTTATATTAATATTGTTTTATTTTTTATCGTTTCAGGTGAGTTCAATACAAAAGTTTAATAGAACAAATAAATTGTAAAACAAAAAATCAGCATGATGTGCAATGCACTGGGTAAGACAACACTTATATTTAGTTATTTAATAGTCGAAAACCGAACGTAAATAACAGCAAATTATTCATTTAATCTAAAAACAAAAATTATAAAAAAAAAATGGGCTTACAATTTCTTGTGATGTCTTCAAAACGCACTAGTTAGAAGGAATAGAGAGATAGGAAAGAAATTTTTGTTGGCACTGTAGATTTGAGAATTAGGTATTACTATTTCACTTTAAGCCACTGCCGCATTTAATTAAAATTCGAGGTATATAGTATGCTTGGGGATCGAACACATACGTGTAAGTTAGGAGTGAAGCACTATATCCACTGGGCCATTGCCATACTGCACATTAAGATTATTTTTGGGTTTTTGAAAATAACTATTTTATTTTGCTAGTATATCTCTATCTCTCAAAAATTTTGTGCTTACGATATGATCGAACATATGTTGCAATTTATTTTTTAAATTTTAAAACGCATACTTTTTCAAGACTATTGGACCGATTTTGATAAGAATCATATCATTACGGAATTTGTTTCCGTATACGACGTTAATAAGCATTTTGTTTTAAATTTAAAAATACGATAAATGAAAGGATTGCAAAACAACTGCATGCAGTATATCTATCTGCTATATAGTCTCAGAATTTCCACAATCTAAAAGAAGGCGGTATCATTTTGTCCATGCACTCTTATCTTTTCTTATGAAGGAAATTGAAATACTGATTAATTTAACGAATTAACAAATTCATATTTATGAATGCATGTGGGTATGTTAGTATGTAAACGGTGATTTTTTAAGAGCTTGGTTTTTAAAAATTAAAAAAAAAAACAGAAACTTGTAAAAATTGAATGAAATTTTTATTTGGATCGATAAATCAATTTCTGCCATTTACTTTTTAAAAATAATTTCACTTAAATGTTGCCCGCGGCTACGCTTCAGGTGGTCCATTCTGAAGGTCCAATTTTGGCAAACTTTTTCACACATTTCGGCCAGTATCTCACCAATGACGCGTTCAATGTTGGCTTCCAAGGCAGCAATCGTGTTTGGCTTGTCCCCATAGACAATAGACTTAACATAGCCCCACAAAAAATAGTCTAACGGGGTCAAATCACATGATCTTGGTGGCCAATTGACTGCGCCAAAACGTGAGATCAACTGCTCACCAAATTCGCCTCTCAATTGATGCATGGTTTCGCGTGCAGTGTGGCATGTGGCACCGTCCTGTTGGAACCACATGTCGACCGAGTTCAATTCTAGCATTTTCGGCAAAAAAAAATCTGTTATCATCGAACGGTACCTTTCTCCATTGACCGTAACCCTGCGGCCTTCATCGTCCTTGAAGAAGTACGGCCCAATGATGCCGCCTGCCCATAAACCGCACCAAACAGTGCATTTTTCGGGATGCATTGGTCGCTGCTGAATTGCCTCTGGCTGCTCTTCACTCCAAATACGGCAATTCTGCTTATTCACCTATCCATTTAGCCAAAACTGAGCGGAAAAAAAAACGGACGTAGCTTGCGAAACACATTTTTCACAGAGCACGAATTTTGATAATAAATTTCAATAATTTGCAACGTTGTTCAGGCGTAAGTCTATTCATGATGAAATGGCAAACAATACTGAATCGAAATGTCAAATGTTCGTGGAATTTGTCATGTGTGATCTGTCAAAAATATAAACGTCAAAAACCAAGTAGCAAAAAAATCACTGGTTATATGCAAACACAGAAAGTATTTCACTATAATTTTTACTTGCGATTAGGTAACAATAAGGCAAGTTACGCATTCGTAAAAAATTCAGATAATCTAAGAATCAAACATGACATTACGATCATAGTAAAGCCTAAAAAAATGATCGACAAAAAATGTCTGTTCGTCTGTCTGTCCGTCTATTTATATAACGAGTTGCAGCCTAAACGGCTTAAGCGAATACCTTAAAATTTGGTATGTGTGATATTTTGGGCTTTCCTCAGATTAGAAATTGAAATTTTATTTTTAGGCCTTAACCTAACGGTACCTGTCATATAACCGTTAAGAAAAATCTTATTTTTCTCGCAAACGGCTCCAACGATTTTGATAAAAAGTTTTGTGACTTTTTTTTGTTGGTACTAGTTGTCATTTAATCCCAACCAAGCTTACGGGAAAAGTCTATTAACGGTACCTTTCATATAACGGTTTTTAAAATTTTTGACTTTCTCGGTAACGGTGCATTGGATTTCTGTCAAATTTTATGTCTGAGCAGATCTAGATAGCCAAACTAATTCTGCATATGAAAATTTCGAATAACTTTTTTTATAGCTAATTAAAATTAATTTTTGAATTTTTTTTTGAATAATCAATATTTTAAAAACCAATCAAAAAAAAATAATTTTAAATTTTGTAGTCACATGTATATTAATATTGCACTTCGACGATGAATGTATTTTTATCTAGCAGTAATCAACAAGATATGATGCGTTCGTACAAAAGCTTAAGTACAATATTTGCGAGTGGATGTTCCTTCAACTGTATTGAGTGATTAAATAAGAGTCATGTGCCTTAAAATGGTATGTGTCAGGAAGATAATGAAAATATTTGTGTCCCTCAAGCACTGTCGTAATGGTTTATGGCTTTTCCCTTTTTTATGGCTATTTTTATTAAGAGTAGAATAGCTTCTTTCCATATTATTACTTTATTTGTGAAATACTCACGTTTCAAGAAATGTTTAATGGTTATCAGTTTACCCTTTAGCCTTATTTCTCTCTGCAGTCGCACTTTGTGAACGTGCTCTATTTGTTCCTTCTATTACATAAATTTTATTATATTCGTTGAACGTTCAAAATGTATTTATAATTTTAAGGTTAGTTTAAAAACATACAAGTTCATTAAAAAAAAATGCGTTTTGCATCTAATGAATCCAACATATTCAAAAAAGGAAAGACAAAATAAAACTGGTAATTCGAGCAAAGAGCACTACTCTCTAGAGCTAGTAGAGTTGTAGAATATATACAAGATTAGGCCTTCAGTAAAGTTCTTTAAGCTCGTAGAAATAGAGCGTATTAGATAATCAGGCTCTTAAATTATTAGACAACTGTTATGTCGTAGAATAAAAACTGTCACCTTCAATGTGAATTCAAATTAAATTCTCCTAAAATCGTACACAGATCCTCCTCTAATCATCTTAAAAATGAACCAAACTTAATCTTCAAAATAGGCACCTTAAATAACCTCGGTATGGACCAAGATAATTTTCAAACAAAATTTCAACACTTTAAGTTGGTGCAGCCTATTTCTGGTCGCTTGATTCTGTTAGATCACCTGCTCCAGTGCTGTTGCAGCAAATAACACCCCCAGTCCCGGCAGACAGTCTTCCGCATAACCACCATGAACCAACAAACTAAACAAAGCCACTCTGCACATTGTGAGAATTTACTGATAACAAGTGTATCCAACTCTGCTTTACACAGCAGTGTTCCTCCAACCCCTTAATAGAAATACACCAACAACACTCTTTGGTTTGTAACAGCGGATACATTGCGTCAGCAAATGTTTCCTGCTCCATATCACATCCGCATTGCATCCCCTAACGTAACTCTGGCACACACATCCTATGTACATACACACATAAAAACATCCACATTACCTAGCATCTAGACTAGGCTTGCAATTGTAAAAAAAAACACTACAACCCAACCACCCCAAAAGCAACCCCAACACCACTGGGAATTTGTGTTAAGTTTGTGTGTTTTGTGTATGCATACGGGATGTCGGCTTCAGAATGTCACCTCCCTAGAGAGAGTTTTAGCTTGGCAGTGAACTTTTGTGACGCTCGTTTCTACAACCTCATTCTCCATTAAAAAAGTCAAAATGGTGGTACACTTCTTCACAAAACAAGTTGGTTGCGTTTCAGCCACGGGAGCACAAGCGACAGGGCATAGGGGTTTGTTTTTCATATACTTTGTCGATTCTCTATAGCAAGTGTTTTATGGTTTGATTTAAAATCGGCTAGGACAGTCAGAAGGCATGATTCACGAATATCATAGGGTGTGTTTTGAGCATATATATTGTTTTGATTTAGCGAAAAATTTGACATAATGAATATAACAAAATTCAATTATAGTATTGGAAAGTTATTGCCGAACTTAAGCAAATGGTTTCTAGAGTTGCCAAACTAAAATTATTTGGAATGTTCAATTCAAACCTTTTCTTTCAAAATATATAAGTAATTTAAACAATGCCAAGCTTTAAATCAAATTATGTCAAAAAAAAAAAACTTAAATTTTATTTGACAATAAATTTTATTATTATTCACCAAAATTATTTATTAATTCATTTACAAAAAAAAATTCAAATTTCCTAAACAAAATAAAAGGAACACCCTATACTCCCTTAAAATATTCATACTATTTCAGGCCATTTCATAGAATCTGAAGCTGAGAGTGACTATGATGCCGCGCAATAGAAGACTTGTTTTATAATAAAATGTTTTGACGTTTATTTGAATTTGGTTTGACGTTTATTTGGCATTTTAGGTTTAATTTTGTTCGCGCAAATATGTCACACTATGTACCAACATCAACGCTGCTTAGACAAATACAAAAAAAAAATAGTCTACATCGGCGATTGTTCCGTGTTGATGGCTATAAGTTGCTGACATTGATATTAACGATCATGCCGACATTTTTATTGTCCTGTCACTTAAGCAGTGCAACTTCAAGAGAAGTATTAAAGTATTTACCAATATCAAAGGAATTTAATCTTTTCAATAATGTAGACAAAAAAAAAAGTATTTACATAAAATTGCAAAGTTAAATCACAACATGGGAAATATTTAAAAGATGCTCCTCAATCACGGAAGTCGTTTAAGATATTTAGTGGTTATTTTAGTTAAAAATTCGTTTTTGATTATTGCAAATACATTTTCAATCGAATTTTTGCTGCGCACTAATTAAATAAATGTTCTCCAAATTAGTTCTGAACAATTCGTACATTATATTGTTGAAAAGTCTCTAAAATTCTGCTAACAGTTTTTGAGGTATAATATATATGAACCTACATCCGTTTATAGCTACATCATTCGCACAACTCCATCTTTTATAATTTCCTCTATTTGATTGCTTTGGAGAGTTTTATTTGTTCAGCTAGAAAAAACTCTCCACCATCTAAACTCAATTAAATTTATCTGACGAAATTACTTCCATACAATCTTAAACACAATATTAAGATTCGCCTACATTTATAAATCTCTTCAAACCATTCCCAAATGGGTATGAATTTAAGGATATATTTTATTGGCTTTTTCGAAATCGGCTTTTCTTCCCCATATGTATGTGGATGCTTGGGTATATTTTCCACTCAATTGAGCAGTGCTATTTTCTGCACAATTTATTCAGATATGTTGATTTTGAGTGGTTCTTTTTCAATATGGGAAGTTGGATGCTAATTTCCTTGTCAAATTAGATGTACATTTACAAGCATGAACATTTTAAATATTTAATATAAATTCAAAAACAAAATTTTAGAAAAAATCGTCCACCCGTTTTCGAAATATTGAATTTTTTTTTAATACTCCAAAAACACTATTTTTCGAAAATTTTGAAATGCAGTATTATTTAGAATTTAAAGGAGCTCCTGTATAAAAATTTTGATCGAAATCCGTTGAGCCGTTTGTGAGAAAGTCGAAAATCCAGAAAATGGTTGTTGGCATGTACCGGCTAAAACAACGATTCTAAAATCTATTTTGGACAATCGCCTAAAAGCACCAAGTTTGAACAAAATCGGTTCAGCGGTTTAGGTAGATCATTCTACAGACAGACAGACGGAATTGCGGGACCCACATTGTTGGTGTTCTCTTCAACGTAATGTCAACTTTGATTAAAATCTAGAGTTGGATTTTTTTCCAAATGCAAAACTTGCCCTATAGTACCTAAAACGAGTATGTATGTATATCGCAAGTAAAAATAATCAGATACAATCAAGTTCGAGAAAGAAGATGATCGCTTGCTGATTTTCTGTTTCTGGTGTGTATCTATGTTGAAATAAAATGCACGACTGGATCGCACGAACTTGCTCTTATGTTCGATCACACTGTATGCAAAAGATTTCTATTTAAAATCTAAATATATTTTTAAAGTAATTTTTTACTTTATTTTTTATACAGAAAGTTTCTTTAATTTTTTTTCTAAAAATAGAATTGGTATGACAATCTTAAATACTTAATAATATAAACTTAAAAACAAAAAATTAAATCACATTAATCAAAGGAAAAATAATTCAAAATTCTGAAATAAATACTTAAACTAATTTGAGCTAAAAAAAAGGACGCCATTTTATATCTTGGATAAATTAGAATTTATGAGAAAAAAATTTTAAAAATCTGTGGAGCGGTTATTGAGAAAAAAAGTTTTTTTTTAAAAAGAAATTTTAAAAAAATCAAAAAGGCGAATTCATAGGTATTCAGCAAATACATATAACTAAAATTTTTGAAAAAATGATGGAGCAGTTTTCAAAATATAAATTAAAAACTGTTGTTTGTTAAATTCTTTTAAAAATAGTATAAATTAGGCAACCTAAACCTACATACGTGTGAAATTTCGAAAGAATCGGTCGAGCCATTTATGATGTAGTCGAAATAAAAAAAAAACCGCCCTATGGAAAGTACCGTTTTTAACCATTTTTTAAGCTGCACTGATTTTTAAAAAAAATCAAAATCGTTAGAGCCGTTTCCGAGAAAAATAGGCTTTAACGTATTGGTTATATGGCAGGTGCCGTTATTTTTTGAGCTAAAAAAAATTCAATTTCCCCTCTGTACAATACCTAAAAAACTCTATATACCAAGTTTGAAGCAATTCGGCCCACCCGTTTGGGCTGTAGGTGTTTATACATACATACAGACAGACTGACAGATAGACTGACAGACAGACTGACAGACTGAAAGACAGACTGACAGACAGACTGACAGACTGAAAGACAGACTGACAGACAGACTGACAGACAGACTGACAGAAAGACTGACAGACAGACTGACAGACAGACTGACAGACAGACTGACAGACAGACTGACAGACAGACAGACAGACTGACAGACAGACTGACAGACAGACTGACAGACAGTCTGACAAACTGACAGACTGACAGACTGACAGACTGACTAACTGACAGACTGACAGACTGACAGACTGACAGACTGACAGACTGACAGACTGACAGACTGACAGACTGACAGACTGACAGACTGACAGACTGACAGACTGACAGACTGACAGACTGACAGACTGACAGACTGACAGACTGACAGACTGACAGACTGACAGACTGACAGACTGACAGACTGACATACTGACAGACTAACAGACTGACAGACTGACAGAATGACAGACTGACAGACAAACTGCCAGACAGACGGACAGACAGACAGACAGACAGACTGACAGACAGACAGATAGACAAACTGACAGACAGATATACATCCAGACGGACAGAATTTTTAGACCATCTTTTTTCGTCTTGGCTATCATCGTAATGTCATGTTTGATTATTATCTCAAATTTTTTTTTTCTTCGGTAAAAATGCTCTATGAAGTTCGCGAGCAGATTTATTATTTTCAAAGTACATTTTGGCGTTGAACGATTCCTGACGAATTGTAAAACCTTACCATACACCCTCCCATCTCCATTTTTTTTTAGTTAGTTGCATAATATTATAAAAAAAAATTAATAATATCACAAACTGGAGAATGATTGTTGATTTATTCATGTAAGAAGTTTAAAAAGGATTCAAATGTAAACTTTATGTATGCATAATTTCTGTTACCGCCATACAAAAAAGTTCCCTAACAAAACACACAACATGCATTTTGTAGTCTTTGTTAGCCCTGACGAATATACGTATTTGTTTTTTCAACCAACGAGGAACAGCTTTTTGTTGTAGATCTCATTTTTCCATAGTTACTAATGATTTTTATCTTTCGCTTAGAAATGTTGGGAGCCATGCGAGTATATGATACTTCGTAAGTTTAACCCTTCAATCAAAACATATCACAACAGTGAAATGCACCGTAAAGCCCGCCGCACAGCTCTCGCGCCTCTACCCATTGAGTTAGTTTATTAAAAAACTTTTTAGACAACTTACACCCAACCAGGCATCACTACATACAAACGATATCCCGGGATATAGGGAAGGATATACGAAAATATAAGCACTGTGCACTTGATTGCTGTTGATGATGAGAACTGAAAAATGGAATAACATCATAGTTTATAGTCAGGAACAAATACACCAAACAACAAACAGAACATCATTATGATGTGCTATGTTACACCCCGAATCAGAGAAGACGGTTTCATATTAAGCATCGGAAGGACGAAGGAGTAAAAGGATCCTCGAATGAAAAAAAAAACATGTCCTATGCATTTTAATGTTTGATAGTAGCAGCAGCAAGAGGCAGTTAGGACCATGTTGCTGCGGAGTCCTGCTCGACGATGGGTGACGTAGTTTTGCAATTGCATTCTCAGTTCTTTTTCTTTTGACTTTTTGATTTGATGTTTGAAATTGTGTAGCTGATGATGCTGCTACCATCTATGTATATGTACTTAGTTGCATCATTGCCAGGATCTCAACACTCTTACACAAACATGGAATATATAGACATAGTAGGTACGTTAGATTTACACATAAAGTGATGTCCCGGTAGTGGTAGGATTGAACCTGAAAGGAAGAACATTTTATTCGTAGTTTGTTTTAGTCATTCATTTCCGTCCTCGTTGACTTTTGTCTACGAAGTGCTCCTTTCTGTGATTTTCTTTTTTCGTTTTGTATAGAACGAATATAGTGACGATATGTGAGAAAGTTGTGTTCTATTTCAGAGAGAAAGGATCATATAGCCTTTTTAGTTCTTTTTTTTTTTATTAAATTTTGGTGTTCAGTTCAGGGGTATGAATCTTTTTGAAGGATTTTTTTTCTTGAGAAGAAGAAAACGACAACGAAGAAAAAATAGTTACCTAAAGTACTTGTTTAATGTAAACAGTGTAGACATAACTTTTATTTAATCATTGTTTGTCGGGAAGTTTGTGAGGAAAAAAAACACAAATAAAAGCAAATATGAAAGGCGTGTTGGCAAACACATCGTGGGAGAAAATTTCTGAACTTGAGAATTTTTTCATAAGTTGCACGTCTAAACAAATAAATAAATCATACTAAAATATAATACTCGAAACTCGACGAAATTATATCCGGTTGAGTGCGAGTTTAGGGAATTTTTTGCAACTATGAAAATGTGTATGACATAAAATTAAAGCGATTAGTAAATTATTTGAAATTAAAATGCAGTAAAAGGTCGTTTATTCGGAATGGTTGGGGAAAGGTCGTTCCGAATAAACGAATTTTCCGAATTAATGAGAATATTTTTTGTATGTACTAAACGCGTTTCTATTGATAGAGAAATGCGAGAATTTAAAACGAAACTATTTTTTTAACAAAAAAAAAATTTCCAAGTACAGTGATGGTCCAGTATATCGAATGATATGATGTCCACATTCAACTCGTTATATCGAAAATTCGTTATTTCGAATACGTTTTTTCATACAAATCTTTACGTAAATAGAATGTACAATTGTATTTTTCATTATTTAATATTAATATTTCACTTAAAAGAACAAAATACTACATATATATCTTGATTTACGTATACCTGTACAATATTTATACATATATTAGGAATAGACTTATTAATTTTGTTCAAATTATGTACGTAAATAGCACATAAAGATATTTTTGCTCATATTTAAGAAAAATAAAATGCACGACTGGATCGCAATTACTTGCTCTTATGTTCGATCACATTATAGTAAAAGATTCTTAATAGAAACTCCTAAATGTATTTTTAAAGTCGTTTTTCACTTTATTTTTTTTATATATACAAATTCTTAATTTAAAAAACAAAATTGGTATGAACATTTTAAATATGTAATAATATGTAATAATATAAATTTAACAACAACAAAACAAAATTTCAGAAAAAATCTTTCGAAATATTGAATTGTCAAAAAAAAAATATAAAATATTTTATTTTTCAAAAATCCAAAAAAAATTATTCTCGAAAATTTTGAAATGCAGCATTATTTAGAATTCGAAGGAGCTCCCGCAAAAAATTTTTGAGCGAAATCCGTCAAGTCGTTTATGAAAAAGTCGAAAATCAATAAAATGTTTGTATGGCAGGTACCGTTAATAACAAAATATTTAAAAAAAAATTTTGAGCCAAAATGTAGACCCAATGTAGAACACACACCAATTTTTAGTTTGCAGTTGACATTACGATGATTGCGAACACCAAAAAAGTGGGTCCCGCAATTCCGTCTGTCTGTCTGTAGAACGATCTTCAGCCTAAACGACTGAAGCGATTTTCTTCAAACTATGTATTTAAGCGTTTTAGGTGATTGTCCAAAATAGATTTTTAAATCGTTGTCTTAGCCCCAAAAATAACGGTACTTGCCATACAAAATTTTCTACCATTTCAATTATTTCGAAAACGGCTGTAACGATTTTGATAAAAATTGGTGTGTGTACTAACTTGAGTATGGTCTACATTTGGGCCGAAAAAAATTTTAAAATATTTTGTTATTAACGGTACCTGCCATACACCCATTTTATTGATTTTCGACTTTTATAAACGGCTCCACGGATTTCGATCAAAATTTGTTTACTGGATCACCTTCAAATTCTAAATAATATTGCATTTCAAAATTTTCGAAAAATAGTTTGTTTTAATTTTTTGAAAAAAAAAAATGTTTTTTTGAAAAATCAATATTTTGAAAACGGGTGGGCGATTTTTTCTGAAAATTTGTTTTTAAATTTATATTACTAAATATTAAGAATGTTCATAACAATTTTTTTTTAGAAAAAATTTAAGTATTTTTATATATAAAAAATTAAGTGAAAAACGACTTTAAAAATACTTTTAGCCGTTTCCAATCTTTTGCATATAATGTGATCGTACATTGGGGCAAGTACGTGCGATCCAGTCGTGCATTTTATTTTGTAATGCTTTTTCCCCTACTTCTGCCGGGAGTCCCCCAATACACACATATTTGAAATCATTTTGCTTTCTATACGTGTTCAATCATTGCTTTAATTAATTTTTGCAAATTTAATTTTTGCATAAAACTAAATGACAATCGGCTCTCATTTATTCGGAAAAATATTGTTTACCGAAAAACAAATTTTCCGAATTAAAGAATTCCGAGTCCCCAATTAGAGGGATTTTACTGTATAAGAATACAATAGCCTATATCTGCTTAGTATGTCACACGTTTAAAAAAAGGATGTCCTCCTTTCGGCTAATTGGAATAAACATTTAAATGAACAACAATTCAGAAAATCAATCTGCATTTGTTTCTGCTGATCCTTCTGTGAAATATTCCCAGAAATTTCCGACATCCTTCCAAATTACATATTCGAAAAAAGTCTATCGGTGCCTTCGGAAGTCTTATCACGTATTTGGTATATAATTTGCATTAAAACGGATATTACTACCTACATATATGTATGTATGTATGTACCAATGCTGATAATGAAAAACAAGAGTTTGCTAAGAGACGAAAACAGCTGTTGAATATATGTTCAAACAGAGATGTTTTCTGATAAAATGTTACGTATGTTCTTCCGCTTATTAAATCAGTTTTTTGAAAAAAGTTTCTCATGGATGGATCTCATAAATAAACACCAAAAATACTTTTATCAAATATCCTCTTAAATTGCATCAGACCGTTAAATCCTTTAGTTTCCCCAATGGGAAATTTTTGTTAAAATTAAGTTCGCTTCACATTACTAAAAATAAATAAATAAATAAATAAAATGGTTTTGTATTTCTTATAAGCGAAATGTTATATATGAGAAATAAAATACACGGCTGTATCGCGCATATTTGGTCTTACTTTCTATCACATCATAAGCACAAGAGTCTAAGTGGAAATGGCTAAATATATTTTTAAAGTCGTTTTTTAATTAATTTTATATTTACAAGTTTATTTGTATAAGGTGTGACAAAAAGCTAGGGCGGCTAGGTTGGAAAAGAATGTTCTAACGCAGGTGCTCTCAATGAAAAAAATGTGTGAATTGTGGTTAATATATACAGTACTTTGTCACTTTATTGTAGGTTTAAGTGACTGATAATAAACAAAAAATAGTAAAAAGAAAATTAATCCTTTTTTTCGTAAATTCACCTAATAATCCAATAAAAATTAATAAGAGCATTAAATAATAAAACACTTAATTATTTTAAGATTTGGAAAAACAAAAACTATTCACTTTAACAACTTTTTTTAAAAATAAAATTAAAGAATGGATTTTGGCTTTTCATAATGCTAAAGAATGACTCTGTAGGTATTACCGTTATTTTTTTAAATATTTTTTTTTACTTGCGATTATAGGTACTATGAGGCAAGTTATGCATTCGTAAAAAAAAATTCTAACAATCAAACATGGCATTGCGATCATAGAGAAGCCTAAAAAAGTGATCGCCAAAAAATGTTTGTCTGTCTGTCAGTCAATCTGTATGTATAACGAGCTACAGCCTAAACGACTTAAGCGATTGCCTTCAAATTTGGTATGTGTGATTATTTTGGCATTCCTCAGAGGGGAAATTGAAATTTTATTTTAGGCCTAAAAATAACGGTACCTGCCATATGACCTTGAAGGAAAATCATATTTTTCTCTAAAACGGCTCCAACGATTTTGATAAAAAAATTTGAGAATTTTTTTTGTTGGTAATAGCTATCATTTGATATTGACCAAGTTTACAGGATACGTCTACTAACGATACCTTTCATATAACGTTTTTTTTTTATGTTTGGCTTTCTCGGTAACGGTACATTGGATTTCTGTCAAATTTTATATCTGAGAAGTTCTAAGTAGCTAAATTATTTTTGCATATCAAAATTTTGAATAATTTATTTTTAATTAAAATAATTTATTAATTTTTTTTTTTTTTGAAAAATCAATAAAAACTAATCAAACAAAATAATTTTAAATTTTATATTAACATGAACATTAATAGTCTCTAAAAAATTGCATACCAAAATTTCAATAGAATTTTGTTTTTAAAAAACGAAAAATAAAAAACAGGATTTCATCATAACCCGTCCTACAATTTTCGAGATATTTTTATAAAATTTTCATTGATACGTGGCATCTAATGGCGTTCTTCATTTTTCTGCAAAACTGATTAAAGTGATGGTTTTGGCAGTTTAAACGATTTTTACATGTGCATATGTACTTGTACATATTTACGTTATTACCCTCCTAATTTACATAATTAAAATCCATTTAAATATAAATTTGTAGGTACCCATTTAGCTATTCCTTGAATCATGCATTCGACAATTCATTATACTAAGAATCAAGGTAATATTACCTACATGGGCTTTAAATCTGCATAGGATAACTAACGGGTGATTTTTTTGGTACTTGGTTTTTGTCGTTTATATTTTTGACAGATCACACATGACAAATTCCACGAACATTTGACATTTCGATTCAGTATTGTTTGCCATTTCATCATGAATAGACTTACACCTGCATAACGTTTGCAAATTATTGAAATTTATTATCAAAATTCGTGCTCTGTGAAAAATGTGTTTCGCAAGCTACGTCCGTTTCAGCGACGAGGCTCATTTTTGGCTAAATGGATACGTGAATAAGCAGAATTGCCGTATTTGGAGTGAAGAGCAGCCAGAGGCAATTCAGCAGCTACCAATGCATCGCGAAAAATGCACTGTTTGGTGCGGTTTATGGGCAGGCGGCATCATTGGGCTGTACTTCTTCAAGGACGATGAAGGCCGCAGGGTTACGGTCAATGAAGAAAGGTACCGTTCGATGATAACAGAATTTTTTTTGCCGAAAATGCAAGAATTGAACTCGGTCGACATGTGGTTCCAACAGGACGGTGCCACATGCCACACTGCACGCGAAACCATGCATCAATTGAGAGGCGAATTTGGTGAGCAGTTGATCTCACGTTTTGGCGCAGTCAATTGGCCACCAAGATCATGTGATTTGACCCCGTTAGACTATTTTTTGTGGGGCTATGTTAAGTCTATTGTCTATGGGGACAAGCCAAACACGATTGCTGCCTTGGAAGCCAACATTGAACGCGTCATTGGTGAGATTCCGGCCGAAATGTGTGAAAAAGTTTGCCAAAATTGGACCTTCAGAATGGACCACCTGAAGCGTAGCCGCGGGCAACATTTAAGTGAAATTATTTTTAAAAAGTAAATGGCAGAAATTGATTTATCGATCCAAATAAAAATTTCATTCACTTTTTACAAGTTTCTGCGGTTTTTTGAATTTTCAAAAACCAAGCTCTTAAAAAATCACCGTTTATAATAGACTAGGTATCTACCAACAGCGTCAGTGAGTAACACTAAAGTTGTTAGCTACAAGAGCAAGTTTGTACGATCCAGTCGTGCATTTTATTTCCGTTTAAAGTGATTTTTTTTTAATTGGCCCTCCCGCCTAAACAGGAAGGCATAAAATGATCTATAGATTGATTCTCTAGCTTTCCTTAAAAATTGTGTTCTCATGTGAATATCTGCTGTATTCTTTCATCTGCCTTTCTTTCATGTGTGTCTCCACTTTAAGATTGTTTTTCGAAAATCACACCTAAGTATTTATATTGGTTTACCACATCTACTTGTTGGCTATTGAAGAACCATTTCTCATTGGCTGGTAGAGGTACTGTGCCTCATTTAAATACCAGTGTACTTCTAAGTTTCAAAATCCACAGTAATCAGAGAGTTGAATCATCAATAACTTTAGTGACTCGGGTGAGTACGCCCTAGGGTATTTGCCTTTCACCCTTACTATTATGGATTTCAATAAGCTGTCTCTATTTCTATAAAGCTTTTCCATTTTCCATGGATGCCGTAGTAAGCATTATAAATTGGCATATTTCTCTCACAAATGTCGGTAGGGTTACCAATTGTTAATTTAGATTTCATAAACAGAAACATGTACATCGTAAACTAAATCTAAAAAGAATTAAACTAAATCCAAATAAAAATAAATCTGTCTTTCTCCATACCACCAAGAAGTAAGATAGTAGGCGCATTTTTATAAGAGTTCCCCAGAAGAGTTCATCTATTTTAACGTAAATATAAATCACAAAAAAAAACATAAAATAATAATATCACCTCAAATTGGACCGCACTATTTTAAATATTATATTTATATTCATGGAATCATCTCCATTTTATTTTTATTTTCATGAACAAAAAAAAAAAATTTGGTAATTTAATGCAATTAATTTATGAACCGAGCTAGATTAAAATCGTGGCCAAATAGTAATTTTTCCTTAAAAAAAAATAATATATAGATGCATTTTAACCGTTTCCAAAAAAAAAAAAAAAACAAGATGCAAGCAAAAAAGAACGCAGCGACAACACCTTTTTCCTTAAATTTAAAATGTATGCTCTCAAAAGCTCTAAGAAAGCTTCGATTCTGAAGGCTCCACAACGAAAATAAACACTATAAGGGTAATTGAGAGTCAAATTGGCGATCAGTCTCCTCTCAGCCGGGGAGCAGACAGATCATGGTCGAATGTACGTGGGTTTATGGAATATTTCAGTGGCAATTTCCTAAGTTGTGTGCCATGCAACACCAGCCGGCACCAGTGTGTTTAAAAAGCTCTCCCATAAGGCATGTACTAAAAATATAAATTGAACAGGGTATAATGTCATATGAACTACACAAGCT
This sequence comes from Philhelius pedissequus, assembly GCA_910595825.1. Taxonomy (NCBI): domain Eukaryota; kingdom Metazoa; phylum Arthropoda; class Insecta; order Diptera; family Syrphidae; genus Philhelius; species Philhelius pedissequus. The sequence continues at coordinate 199,902,891 of OU343161.1, read as the reverse complement.
TAGCTCTAAATATAAACCGATCAGCAACTCAATGGGAACCCACATAAGCAGACTGGGCATCAAGCACCTTCGTAGTGGGCACTTAAATCAAAATGCATGATTATAATGGAGGATTTTGAATAAACTGGATTTTAAAGGGCGGGATTTCAAAAACAGGATTATAGAAGACGGGATTTGAAAACTTTTGTTTTGGGATTAAAAAAAATAAAATGCACTACTGGATCGCACGTACTTGCTCCTATTTTCGATCACATTATATGCAAAAGATTCTTAATAGAAACGGCTAAATGTATTTTTTGAAGTCATTTTTCACTTAATTTTTTATATATACAAATTCTTAAATTAAAAAAAAAATTGGTTATGAAGATTTTAAAAATATAATAATATAAATTTAGAAACAAAATTTCATAAAAAATTGTCTACCCATTTTCGAAATATTGAATCTCAAATGCAGTATTACTAAGAATTTGAAGGAGCTCCTGTATAAAAATGTTGATAGAAATCCGTTGAGCCGTTTATTAGAAAGTCGAAAATCAATAAAATGGTTGTGTGAAAGGTAAAGTTATTAACAAAATATTTAAAAAAAAAATTTGGCCAAAATGTAGACCATATCCAATGTAGACACACCAATTTTTATCAAAATCGTTAGAGCCGTTTTCAAGATAATTAAAATAATAAAAAAAATTGTACTGCAAGTACCGTTGTTTTTGAGGCTAAAACAACGATTCAAAAATCAATTTTGGACAATCACCTAAAACGCCTAAGCACCAAGTGTAAATAAAATCGGTTTAGCCGTTTAGGGTGTAGATCGTTCTACAGACAGACAGACGCTTTTTTGTTGTTCTCTATCATCGTAATGTCAACTTTGATTAAGATCTCGAATTCGATTTTTTTTTTCAAATGCAAAACTTGCCCTAAAAATGTATCTTCACTTAGTATTGTTAACTTTAGATAGCGCTACAAAGCGGTGTACCCCTGGTCATCATGTCTTATGTCCAGGGCCGTAGCGCACATTGGGATAACCTGTTCAATGCCCCGGGGCCTCTGACTAAGGGATTCCCTAACGGAGATCTCATTATGTATCTGTCCAATCAGTTTTAACCTTGTAAAGTTACCTTCGTTTAGCTCAATCTCATTATCTTGTTTATTTCGACTAAACTTCAACTAACGAAAAAAATCTAACCCTACCATAATCGAACTTCAGCAGATCATACACACGAGTATAATAAACTGAGCAAATAGAAAATTCAATTAAATATGTATTGCACCATTAAAAAATTAAATCTGCTTTGGAGAAAGTGAAGCTAAACAAGCCATTCTGGACTGAATATATTTCATGCCCAATGGTAGGGTCATAAGCTCACAACTTGGGGGGACACTATTGTCGAGAAAACAATTACAAGAGACACACCACAAGGAGGAGTAGTCTTACCTCCTATGGATCCTTGTAGTAATTAACATTCTTAAAAGATTTTTTAAAGACAAAGGAATTAAGAGAGTGGCTTATGCAGACGATATGGTAATTTTGATAACTTCCATCATCAAGTATATAATGGAATCTGCTCTTAGGGAACTATCCTCGTAAGTATAGCAAAAAAAAGATGCAAGACGCGTGTTCAGATTGATTGCGACCACTACCGGCACTTAGTTATGCGACTACCGTGGAGTGCAACTACCAGCAATACACGCAAGCAGCAATACACGACCTGAACACTACCCTAAAATTTGCGGTCGTCATCCTTATAATTCACACTTCCTTAGGGCAAGAAATATAATAGGTGGAGGTAAAGAATGACGACGAATTGAGGAAACTTTTACACTCGAAAGCATACCTTGATTTCGGTTTTGGTTATTTTTGAGAAATAAGATTCCCATTAATCCCAAGTGGCAGCCATCTTGGTGATCAATTCCGTGAACTTAAATGGTGCACTGGTGTGCCATTTAAAGCCGAATTTTTGGAGAAGAAAAAGTAATTTTCCCTTGGATTAGCCTTGGGTTGGAATTAGATTCCTATAAACCGACGATTTCCCTAATATCTCCTGCAGAGTTAGCTCAGGGCCAAGTAATTTTCCCTTGGGTTAGCATTGCGCTGAAATTTAGATTCCTTCCTAAGACGTGCTATCCCCGGTTCCCTTCTTCGAAGTGAACATCTTGGGGATCAAGTTACTCCTGTAGCTCAAATAATTAGATTTGCAATTATATGGAATGCCTTGTAGTTATTTTAATTGAAAGATCGTAAAAAGACCTGATTTAATAAAAGAAATAATATTGACTGGTAATTGGCGAGTTCTCCCCTCTATATCCGAGTTTTGTTTGGCATTTGGAATGAGTACGGTATCTCAGCAGTTTGACGGTAATTCCGAATTTTCTGAGGTAAAATTTTAATTTTGTAGAGGTTTTTTAATCCATTTAAATCGGAGCCATCAGTCAATCGATTTTGACAGTTTATGGCTTGACAGATAGGCAACAACCTATATTTTGACGTTCCGATAATATATTTTGCAAGTGTCACCTAAAAGCCTTCCGGAGGAGGAAACATAGTCTGAAAAATGAGGGATTTCTATTCCAAGGACATGAATACCTATATCGTACGTATTCTTCTCTGGAAGAATCGCAGTGCATGTACATATGTGATTTGAACGCACATATAGTATTTCGCAAAAAAAAAATTAAACATGACTAGGTACTTAAAATTATTAAATAACAAAATATTTCTTCTACCGAAAGCCGAAACCAACCGAGATCAGCGAGTCTTTCGGTACCAAAAATACGGTCTCGTGTAGTGTGCTTTAAGTAGTATCGGTCTCGTTGACAGCCCTAATTCCTAACAATTCTAACTTAAAGGCAAGTCATAACGATTTTTTTTCCAAATGCAACACTTGCCCTATAGTACCTACATACCTATATCGCAAGTTAAAACCGGGATTATGAAAACTGGGATTCTAATACGCTCCATTTTTTAACCAATGGCAGTAGTAGTTTTGGCCGTCAAAAAATGCTCTCAGTGCCAGACTAAACTTGATATCATAACAATTCTTCCATTTTTTTTTTTGCATACCGGTAATATTTACGTGATCACGTTTTGAATAGCCAAAATTGGCTATTAATAAACCAAATACAATTTCATGTAAAATCCCAGGCATACTTTATAAAATAAAAAAACTCCTCGACCCATCTTTGTTAAACGCAAGCATTTTTCGAAGAAGGCAAAGAAATAAATAAATTCAATTACGAGTTTGAATTTGTACAATTTAGCCTTAGGTTTATTCGAAACCATTAGATACTTCTGTTTCATTATACAAAAGAACGAACAACATACCATTCCTGGTTTCCTTTCTAATATCCATATGTATAAAAACACCTTGGAAATATGAGTTTGATTTAGTATGTAATGCTTATGCAGTCTCATGGCAAAAACTAATCGCTTGGAATGTAAAATTGGCCCTTCTAGTCGTTTGCGTTATCGTTGTAGATTTTCGTTCAACGTAGTTGTCTTTTTGCATTATATAAACGTTTCAGGACTATACATATGTATATATTTGTGGATGTATGTTATGTGGATTGTAAGTGTAGGGTCTTTTTCAAGAATCAAATATCCCTAATTCGCAATGCATACACATTTACATACATACCTTTTGGACAAACAAACAGTATTCATATCGGCTGCAAAAGATGATGTTGTGTTTATGTGTACATATACATAAATACATACATATACTTATAAGCAATTAATAATTTATTATGAATTGTGCAAATTTTAAGGTTCATTCGGGTATCATATGCTTAACAAAATTAAATTGTACATTTTCTCTGTCTTCTGCTTTTGTCTATAAATTCTATTACTGGAATATCTAGAGGCAAGAGGCTTACATCGAATTGTGTATATGTATTTACGTATGTATGAATTACTATAAGAGGTTTGCCGGAAATTACAAATAATGACTCGAGGGAGATAGTAGAAATTTATTCGAAAAAGGTTGTACTAAATTTTATTAAAATTAAAATCACTATCTATAATATTCAGGTAGGTCAATAAATGAAATGAATTTATGAAAATATGTTGAAATATTATGTATATATATATGTTTTACATATATTCCTTTGCTTAAAATGGTATTTCTGATTCTACTTTAGAAGATCAACAAACAGCTTTTAAGACAATTGGACAGGAAATGCTCATAAACTTTCATATCCTCCAGTGTTCCGATGAGATGATTCTTTTTGCATTCAAATCATTTGTTCAGGGCTGTATAACTAATTGAATTGTACAAGATGCCTTTAATTTTTTTACGAAATAAAATGCACGACTGGATCGCAAGTACTTGCTCTTATGTTCGATCACATCGAATTTACAAGATTGCTGATAGAAACGGCTAAACATATTTTTAAAGCAGTTTTTCAATTTTTGTGATGCGCGCACTAAAGGGGTTTCGACTACCCTTTAATTGATTAACCTCAGTGGAAGCGTTAGAAAAGTAGAGACGGATTTAAAAAGAGATACCGATGCACATTGGTTTTGAATTTCTGAATATCGAATAGGAGGGGGAAAATAGAGCCGGGTAAAGCATTCCGAATGCACGTTGTACGGCTAAAAAAAAGAATCCGAAGTTGGGCTCAAGGCTAAACTGAAGAGCATTCCTAGAAGCGCGATTATTAACGGTTGAAAAATTTAAGAAAAGGAATGCAACTAGCTTTTTCGCTAGAATATTCCTTCGGTAAAATAATACAAAACCCGAAACATTTCAACGGTGTTCGAGAGTTGTAAATGTTTCCATTATATTTCTATCGCCTATAATTCTTAGAGCTCTATTTTAAATCTAAGAGATTGCAATTAATTTTTCGACTTCTGCCCAAATATGCAAGTTATACTCCAGCTTTGTACAGATGAATTCCTTATTGATTACACCCAGATCAGAAGTGGAGAAGAATTACTTGCATCTTCGAAGAAAGTCCAAACACTGCAGCATTTTTGTGCGACATCGAATATGTGGTCATTCCAAAAAAGGTTATATGTGACGCCGATACCAAGAATTGAAAGCTGATTGGTTTCTTCAATGCGCCGGTAATTGATAGGGGCATGGGAGTGGGTTCTCGTTTAACGACAATGTATACCCCATTGGACAATACTGTCGAGATCAGAATTTAATCAGCTTATCATACGCTGCCGTTGCAGTTCCACACCCGAACAACAAGAAGGTGAATGTCAAACCGAATAGGAAAAGCTGAGAGTTCTATCGATAGCAAAACAATTTATGGGATTAGAAGTTCCAGATAAGAGATCATTAATGAAAATGAAAAAGAGAGTTGGTCCGAATGGTAATTTCTAATCGTAGGAAGAAGAGATTCATCGATACCAAATGCACGCATTTTCGATAAGAGAGAGCTTGTCACTGTTTGGTGAGATATACCATCAGATCAACAGTGGGACTATTGCTACGAAGGACACAATACCAGTCATTGATAATTAATCAGCGTTTTCATAACCTTGGAAAGAAAAGACGTTAGTGTAGTGCAATTGGCCGGTAATTGTAGGGTAAAGATAATTCGCCTTTTTTTAGGAATAGGCTCGACAAACGCTGTTTTGCGCTCTCAAGCGATTATAGGTACTATAAGGCAAGTTATGTATTCGTAAAAAAAAATTGTTTCTAACAATCGAACATGACATTACGATCATAAAGAAGACCAAAAAAGTGGGTCCCGCAAATCCGTCTGTCTGTCTGTTTATCTGTCTGTCTGTGTGTCTGTAGAACGACCTACAGCCTAAACGGCTGAACCGATATGGTGCTTAGGCGTTTTAGGTGATTGTCCAAAATAGATTTTTGAATCGTTGTTGTGCCCCAAACAATAATGGTACTTGCCATAAAAATGTTTCTACCATCTTAATTATCTTGAAAACTACTCTATCGATTTTGATAAAAATTGGCGTGTGTACTACTTTGGGTATAGTCTACATTTTGTCTAAAAAAAATTAAAATATTTTGTTATTAACGATACCTGCTATACAACCTTTTTATTGATTTCCGACTTTCTCATCAACGGATTTCGATAAAAAAAATTTATACAGGAGCTCCTTCAAATTCTTAATAGCATTGCATTTCGAAAAATAGTTTTTTTTTGAAAATTCAATATTTCGAAAACGGGTAGACAATTTTTTCTGAAATTTTGTTTTTGAATTTATATTATTTAACATTTAAAATGTTCATACCGATTTTTTTTTACAAAAAATGTAAGAATTTTTATATATAAAAAATTAAGTGAAAAAGGACTTTAAAAATACATTTAGTCGTTTCTATTAAGAATCTTTTATATATAATGTGATCGAACATAGGAGCAAGTACGTGCGATCCAGTCGTGCATTTTTTTTAAATAAAAAAAAAAGACATTTTACGAACATTTTGGTATGCAGTAATAATTAAAATGTGAAGGGCCTCCTATTTAAACATTGTGATCGAAAGCCTTTCAGCCGTTAATGAGATAGTAGACCAAAATGAAGATTATACTTATAATTATTATGCACAATTTTTTTTTTATCAAAATCGATGTACATAGTCGTTTTCGAGTTGTATGGAAGGTACCGTTATTTTTTGGGATGACGAAAAAAAAATAATCGAGTAAATCAACTAAGACCTTAAGTACCTACTAAGCTTGAAGCAAATCGATTCATACGTTTATGCTGTAGATCCATCTAAAGACAAACAGACATACGGGATTGCGAGCACCTACTTTTTTCTTGCTCTCTATTATGATTGTGTCATTTTTGTTTAAGATCTGGGTTTCGTTTTCTTTCTTAATATTGAAAGCGATGATCGATTTGAATAGTTTTTTTTTGACAAGTATGTATTTATGAATCAGATTAGCTCACCAAATTTATTTTTCAATCTCCAGATAAAGAGGCAGTTAGTTGCCAGAGTAAGTTTATTCTTACTTGACTATTAAACAACCGGATAACAGCATTGAATTTTTCAATCAAGAAAAAGCAATCTACAGAATTGTTTAATTTGAATGTCACTTTTATTTCGAGTATCGAACTTTTCATATAAATTAATTTTAGCTTAACGGTTTATTTCAAAGCAATAACTTTTCAAAGTGTTTTGACATCGAAAATAGATATTTATTTTATTCCTCAGTTAATTCCTTATTCCGTTCTAAAATGAGCAGATAACTCTATCCCTAAATTAAGTTGTGTCTGACTGTTGAAAAACTGATTTTTGCTCTATCTGGAGAATATGTACTAACTGACCGCTTAAAATTGGCCCTTAGTAAACTTCTAATGTAATTGAAAAACTCAAAAAAAAAAAATATGTTTTAAACAATATTTTATTGTGGTTAAACCCGAAACTAGGACCATCTTTGACTAAGTATGCACATTTTAGGGAACATTTTAGCTTCTATAGTATAAGATTTCTGTAAGATCTTATCGAGGGTAAAATTACCGAAGCCTTATCGAAACTGAAATGTTATTTACATTATACATTATATACATTTCAATAATAATCAATAAACAATAGTCAACGTAAATATTCAACTCTCTGGAGGAAAAATGGCGTACAAATTTGCCCTATTTGTCCCACGTTGTATGATTGTTAATTTCTGTAGGGTCGTATAACGCGACCGTTACCTGAGTTGACGCGTTTTTAGGTCAACACATTAGGCGTTTTTATTTTTTAGTTCAGAGCAGGGTCTGAGTTGTCAAAAAAATTGTTTGTATTTCTATTTAACTCAGAGCATTCAGAGCTCCAAATGTGTGTTTCGTTTTTCGTTCTGAACATGTGTAGATCGCACTCGATGTACTCGGACATAATTGACTGAGCATATGAGTAAATTGCTGAACGCACTGATTAATAACCCAGTAACTGACATAACCCAGTAGTTGACTATCACAAGACGTAACACAATTTGGAGAGATTGTGTCGTCATTTTTTCGTCTACCGAATGATCGATTTCGTTGAACGTGTAATTTCGGTTAGATATTAGTATACAAAAATAAAAATACACAGTAGGACCTTTTAAAACTCGACTAAACTTTTTATCAAAATCCAACCATAAGAGAATTCTGCCAACTTTTTTTCCGAATTTCAGTTTTGAATTTTATATTTTTATATTTGTGTTCGATATGACAAATTTTATCACAATTGTTTATTTATTTACTTCAAAATTACAATGCCCCCATGGCGGAATCTCACTGCTGTCCAATAATACTTCCGTTTATCAAATTAAATTATAATAAATCACCCCGCATTCTTCCAATTTAAGAAAAAGAATATTCATTCTGAATTTGTATGTCCAGACACATAATGTCTTCCTCTTTGTCTAGTTGGCAGATATCCGGGCTTCCGGCTTAGTTTTATAAACTAATTTCCCCTCTTCCATTCAATTAAATTAATGACAAAAATAATAAATACAAAAAATGCGTAAATATTGTGCTCGCTCTCAAACATCGCCCCCGAAAGAAACTTGAAACTGATTGAAAAAAAAAAAATATAAATTCAAATTAAAACAAATTGGAACAATGACGTGTAATTAAGAACTTCATTCACGTTCCACGGCCGACGTAACAACTTGCCTCGACAACGTTGACAATTCAACAAAATAAATGGGGAGTGCCTGAGTGTTATCCAGCGTGCACTCAATTGCGTACGACTAACGATGGTTGCCGAACTATGTAATTTAGTATGTTGCACTTCTGAATGGATTTACTGTGACTGACGCGACCTACGGTTGGTGTGACAGAGAATGGTGTCGACAACCACGACAAAACGTCAGACTACCACTCGGCGGATAAGCATCAGAATATGCACAATTGGGCCTCGCCTAAGCATCCTCGAAGGACGGACAGACGATCGAAAACGTAATTTCGTAGTCGCCTCTGGGCTGCTGGCTGTTGAGTGGTTTATTATTCCAGTTGCATTTTCAGCTGAATAGGAGGGGCTAGGGGAACCGTCAAGAACTGACGATTGTGACTAGGTCTGGTGTGCGATAAGATAACTTAAATATTTAATAAACTTTGCCTGACACATTTTGACAAACTAAACAAAAAAAAGCAAAAAAAAACAATATACATAGTTCACAATGGAAGTGGCTGGAATTTTGATTATGGTGACCCATTTTTACATAGAACTCTTTATTTTATGTCCAATGGAGAACATAAACTGTGGGAAATATTATGTAGGTAGAAAAAATGCAACGTAATTTCTCACATTCATTGACGACGCTACTTGTTCTACCCATCAGTGTTGCCACAAGTGTAGTTTCTTGATTGCAATTTTTTTTTTGTAAAATGTGTACAACAAAAATTAGTTAGTCGCTTAAATGAAAATTAAATATTTTTGAACATAAACGCTTATGCGCTTAAAATAAATTAAGCAATGATCTGATTTTTGACAGGTGTCTCAAAAGTTTAAAATTTTGTACGCAGCGGCGCTGGTAATTTGTACAACAAATTTATATTTCGAAATATTATACCCATTTTGACGCCAAAGTAAAATTACAAATAGTCTGATGTACAAAACAAAAAAAAAACAATCATTTGCTAAAATTTTGTGCGGATTCCCATATTTTGTTTGGGGTCGGAATAGTCGTTTAACGTTTATCTATATACAAACTGCATGAAAATCTCAATTTGATTATGGTTTTTACATAAACATAACACTGTGTTAGCTTTAACTTTGCAAAATGATAGAAAACCCACTTAAGCGAAACGGCAAGAAATCAAAAATTTACAGTTAAGTGGGGTTTTCACTTAAGATGACCTCGGATAACTAAAAAAAAATTCAGTTAAGCGGAACTAGCATAAGTGAAAAATATATTTCGGTTCTCGGATAACGGAAGACATAATTCAGTAAAGCAGACTTTGTGTAACGAAACAATTCTTATTACATATGTATATCGAACTTAAACAGCTGAAAAAAAAAACCTGTATTAATTGTTATTTCCGAACGGTTGTAAAACTTAGCATTTACGTCTGTCATATGAATAGAAGTTTAGGCACACGTATACAAAAATGAAACAATTCAACACCCGTACAATTTTTTTTTGTTCGTTTTTTTCTAATTTTTCACTTAGCCAAGTTGTTTTCTAAAGAAAAATTGAAGGAATTTTTTTTTTCTGTTATGCGGGTTTTTCACTTAAGCGAGTTTCTGTTAAGCGGGTAGTTTGTCTGTAAATATACAGGGGAAAATATGAATGTTTTCAGGAAAGTGGGTTTTTCACTTAAGCGAATTTCACTTAAGTGGGTTTCACCATTTATGCAACACCCTGTATTTTTTGTTGGATGTTGTTATTGGATCTTCATTCATTTCGGTTCATCAGACTGAAAAATTGTAATTACATTAAACTAAAACTTCTCAATTGAACATTTCTAAAAAAAAAAAAAAAAAAAAACAACTGGCAACACTGGCAACACTGGCTGGAAGCCTCCTCTCCTTCACTGAAGCTCACACATTATTTCTGAATGCGCAATGCAATGTGTCAAAAAAAGTCATCAACGGTATCAATCACAGTAACATGATTGTGTCAGTGTCATGAGCTCTTACTATGGGGCAATTTTGTGACTTCAAAGCAACATGCAGTAGATTATAATTAAACATTTTTTTTGTATTATTTTGGCGTAATTCCAATGATATGTACTCTCAAGCAAGCTGATTGAATATGTTATTTTCAAGTGGCCTCTTCTAGAAATGACGTGCATTGTGTTGAATGGGCATTTTTTTTTTGATAGCGGTTGAAATATTTGATTAAAGGCCCTGGGCATAAACAAATATCTATGTAGATAATGTTGTTTGGAAAAGTGCATAACAAAAAAAAACATTAATTTCAGAGAGAGATGATTGCACTGGTTGATTTTTTTCCAAGCTAATTATTTTTCTTCATTTCGATGTAATGAAGAATTTCAAAATGTCACACAAGAAATTGGAAAACTGGTAGATTAAAGATTTAATTAACTTAACGTTTTTTTTGTTTATAGCTTAAATGATTGGATTTTTCAATTTTGTAAGTTTCAAAATATAGAAGGTGTCCGCCGGGAAGGTATGTTACTTTGTTTTACCGCCATTTTGGTAAACATTACCATGAAACAGTTCATAGTTGGCAGTCGTGAAGTAGACACGTGGCAAATTTATTACGAAAAAATGTTCGATAACCCATCGTGTTTTTATCGCTAAAACATTTTATCAAAATCAATCATTGACTACTGTTACGATGAGAGAGTTACGTGAAATTTTTGGGAGAAATAACGTGCCAACAAAACGATCTATTTATCGTGTAGTGAATGATTTCGAAGAAAGAGGTTCTGAAGGTGATAGGCCCAAGCATGGACCACAACGTACTGCAAGATCGGCTGAAAACATTACTCCTGCTCAAGGAAGTGTTCAAACCAATCCATCAATCTCAATTCGACGCCGTGCTCAGGAGCTTGGTCTTCAAAGAACAACCTTAGCCACAATTTTGCACAAGGATTAGCATTATTTGTTTCCATTTAAGATTCAGTTGACACAAAAGCTTCTTCCACAAGACCATTTACGCCGCCGTACATATGTTAATAGGATGTTACAGCTAGCTAATGGCAACCCCAATTTTCATGAAAAAAATCATTATATAAATATTAATAATAATAATACTAATAATAATAAATAATATAAAAATTAAAAATTAAAATCATCAATGGATATGTGAATAAACAGAAAAGTCGGTTCTGGGCAATGGAAAACCCTCAAATTATTCATTAGTCAAATGTGTTTCCATTAAAAGTTACAGTTTGGTATGCAATTTGGTGAGGAGGAATCATTGGACCTTACTTCTTTGAAAATGAAAACGGTAACTGTGAATGGCGAGCGATATCGTGATATGATTGAAAACCTTTTAACTCCACAACTGCATGCTTTGGGCTTGATTAACATGTGATATCAATAAGGCGGTGCCACATCGCATACAGCCAGGATTACAATGGAATTACTGCGAGACCTCTTTCCACAACAAGTTATTTCAAGAAATGGTGATGGTGATTGGCCTCCACGGTCGCCTGATTTGACTGCTCCGGACTTCTTTTTGTAGGGATATCTGAAAAGCAAGGCTAATGCAAACAAACCAGAAACGCTTGAGCAACTCAAACAAAATATTCGAAATTAATGAAATACCGCGTGAAATATGTGAGAATGTAATGAAAAATGTGCTCAAAAGGGCTCGCATTTGTGAGGCTAACAGAGGCGGACATTTACCTGATATTGTATTCCATAAATAATTGCTGACATTAAATAAAACATTTATCAATATAAGATTCATTAAGATCCATTCTCAACAATTATAAACAAACAAAGTAGTATACCTTCCCAGCGGATACCTTATACATATCCTTCAAAATAAAAGAAAATGAAATCATTTATTAATTAATTTATCTTATGATTATTAAAAATTTTAAGTTGTGTATTGTTGTAGCTTACCTCGAAACTTCCTTTGATTAAACCACATTCATTCGCTTATAATCTTCGGTTTTAAAAGTTTCTGGATAAAATAGAATGTTTTCAGTAATTTGTGTGAACAAAAACTTTGTCGGTCATTCTTGTTTCAAAGCCGATGAGATGTGGTGAAGACCTTATTACACCTCATAGAACTCGTACTAAAATCTTTTTCTTGGTCGTATCTTCGTTTTCTGTAATACCAAAGATCTTAGCCTGTTAAGAATCAACATAAACGACGATTGAAGAGGCTATGTTAGCGCACCTCCTTGCCGGATCCCTGCATTTTTTCGGGGTATCACGCGGTACAGTTTTCTTGATTGCCGAGCTTGCACACCACCATATAATTCTCCTGACGGGAAATCCTATTGACTATGCATTGTAGACCTCTTTGGAAATACCGAATTTTTGACAAATATTCGACTTTCATTCCAAACCCTGGCTGATGTATTAGAATTGGGTAAGGTTAGATTAGGTATAGAGAACCACATGCACAGAGTAGATTAGGCATCGATTCTTCCTTCCCTTCATCCGGATATAGCTTTAGCTAGGAATTTATTTGGATTACTTATTCGATTTTGCAAAATTTCTTATCGGAAAACGAATTATTGAACATCGTATCGTTATAATCGGCTATGCATACAAAGTGATGTAACATGTCAGAAAGTGACATCTTTCGAACGACACGACCGCTTGGAAATTGGAATAAATCGCTGCTTTGTGTATCGTACTATTAATTTTTTAAACGATACTGGGGGAGTATTCATGACTCCCTTAAAGGTCTGGTCCTTCACGCTATATGACTCCGAAAGACAGAAAGTTTGAGTCTTATTCGGCCAGGCTCGAGTAAGACTCAAACCACTGAGAAAGCAGAAGATCTTGCCGCGGGAAATGAAGTTATCGCAAAAATTTAAGTCTCCCAAGACTTGGCAATTAGTGCTTATAGGCCCACTGAAGCAAACATCGAAAGCACTTTTAAGGCGGTACGCTAAAATTCCCACAGAGAAATTCTGTTCACCGACGAGAACTTAATTATTTTAAAGGAAGGATTTTAAAGTAGACACCTATGTATATCGGTTTTGGAGTTCAGAATATCAAAATGGTTGGTAAAAATAGAGTATGATAAAGCATTCCACATTCGTGTTGTGCAACTTAAGTAAGAATATCTGTACTTGACAGTGCGTCCTAAGTTGGGCTCAAGGTTTAACTGATGAGCGCGAGTATAGCGGTCGAATAACTTAAAGGAAGGAATGCATCTGCCTATTTCGCTAGAACATTGTTTATAAAAATAACTGTAAAATAATGAAAGACATATAATATTGCGCCGGTGTTATAAAGATATAAATGTTGCCATTATAGCTCGTATCGCCTATCTATCCTTCTTAGATCTCTATTTTGAATTCTATCTAAAAGATTCTAACGAATGTTGGGAGCCCAAATGTGAGAGTTGTATTATATAGAGCTTTGGGCGAATGAAGGCCATATAGATTACAGCCACATCGGACGGGCAGAAGAATTTCTTGCATCTTTGAAGAAAGCCCAAACGATTTTCAGTATTTTTGGCGACATCGAATATGTGGCAATTCCACAAGAGGTGGTCTGTACATACTAAGGACTGAGTTTTTGAAGCATTAAATTCTACGTGGTGTCTTATTCCACATTAAACAATGCTGTCAAGATCAGAATTTAATGAGCAGTTCCACATCCGAAGTACAGGGAAGTGAATCTGAAAACGAATATGAAAAGCTGAAACTTACTTCTTTAACCCTAATAATCTCTTTGTACCTCATTTTCTTTCGATTTGATAGATTTCACTCTATTCTGAATGAAATTTCTCATTCCGTGAAGAATTAAATTTGTTATCATATCTGCGCTGGAGTCTTCGTCACTATCTAGAAAACAAAGTGACCAATTAAAGTTTCTAAAGAAACTATTGAGGCCGCCCCCAGTTTCCCTATAGGTGATTTTTCTTTAACTGAGAGTTGTTGGCTAGGTGAGGTGATGTGCCTGGAGGTGATAATACACTTAAAGTGTATTTTATAGTGTCAGTAGTAAGAAACAAGCCTAGAATGTTGGCTGTTTGACCCACAACGTCAGGGATTCGAGTTGGCTCATCAACAAACTGAATCAGTTGATTTAACTCAGCAAATCCTTTCGATTTTGTATGGCTCGAAAAGCGGAGCTATTTCGAATTGCTTATATTTAAATCGCCTGTAATGTCGGTTTATTAATAAGCAAAACAAATCAGTCTATGCGCGGACGTAGAAAGAAGCTTCAAAATTTATTCCACCATCCCCCAAATGTAATAGTATGGTAAGGAGTACGCTACGATGGCGTAACCTACCATCAATTTTTGTGAAAAAAGAGTCCTCTTTTGAAGGGCTTTAAAGCATCTTAACCAAGCAATAATTGCAAACAAGAAATTGACATTCCAGCAAGATTTTACTCCAGCACATAAGGCGAAAACCACTCAAGAAAGGCTAACAAAAAAAATTTACCCGATTTCATATCACCGGATGATTGACCGGTTGGTAGGCCCGACCTCAACCCTTTCGATTACAAGTTTTGGCCCGTATTAGAGGGAATGTCTTGCTCTACTCATCCCAGAAATATTGAATCTTTAAAGCGAGTCGTTGTTCCCGCTATTGATAACTTTTCGATAAATGAGGTCCGTAATGCGATTGAAGATTGGCGACTACGTCTCAAGCCTTGCGTTGAGCTAAATGGCGTTCATTTTTTATAAAACCTTTCATTACATGAAGCTAAATAATGTAGAAATTGTTTTTTTTTTTGTTTTGAAAATATCGGCGAGTTTTCCTTGTATCAGTATTTATGACTAGACTAGGTAGTAGTTGGTATGTAATTCGTCAAAAATGTGAATTTTGTCGAACTCTTTTAACAATTATTTTAAGTTGAGATAAGTTCTTGAAGGTCAAAGTCTGACGACATGGTTCGTTTATAGTATCTTTTATACTTATCTGTGGACCGGTTTCAAAGTCAATAAATCACTTTATGTAACATTTTTACAAAAGAACCTTGAATTTTTTTTCCATAAAAAAATCGTAGACTGCTAAATAAACATTTAACTTAAAATATAGTAACTCGGAAAAAAAAATATTAATACAAAATCTAATTAATTGTTTTATGTGACCTTTTGTATTAATTAAAAAAAAAAAAGATTGCCTATTCCCATAATAATTTAATTAGTCAACAGACATTATTCATTTACTTTATATCATCACTCTTTTCATCGTTGACCTCTTTAGGGTTCTTGTAAAATATGCATTATTCAGCGAAACAGAACCGTCAATAGCTAGTTATTGGTGGACAAACATACATAAAACAAAATATTCTAATTTTATTCTAGAAAGTAAAAAAAAAAAAAAAACATAAAAGCACTTACCTAAATCTATACCTACTCAAACCCTAATTACATTGTAAACTTTCTCCAAGTTCAGAGCTCTGACATTGTTGACAATATGGGTCTTTCATATTAATTCTCATTGTGTTCTTTCACAACCAAAACTTCCCGAGGAGAACCATCTTCATAATGATTTGTTTAACTCCATCGCCATTGTTTTTATCGGAAAAGATTAATCTTCAAATTCAATATAATCTCTAATACAAAACATGCATGCTAATGTGCTTGTGTTTTGTTTGGCCCTCCTTTGATCTACTAATTACTTCTCATTTAAAGAATCCTTTTTCCTACTTAAGCTGTGCTTTACTTCTTTTGTGTTGTTATGTTCCACTCCATCTTCATTCATCTTGTTTGTTTGTAGATATATTTTTTTTTTGGCATTTTGTTTGAACATCCTTGGTCCAAGGATATAAATAAATAAAAACAGCTTCTCTAGCTTTATCCATCAAATTGCTTTCTCCGCAAGTTTTTGGATCTAATTTATTCCAATCCTCGAAAAGTGGTGGAGTATGGGAAATTTGCAGAGCGGACGATAAAAGTAATAATACGACCTCTGAGCAGTTCTAATATAAAAGTAAATAAGTGAAAATGAAAGAAAAATTAAATACGCGCCCATTGGTCCGTTGACGTCGCGTCGCGTCGCGTCGCGTCGGTCGTGTTGGTCGTCGCGTGCGTCGTCCTCATCCGCACGTCCATCCATCCGTCAATCCCTTTAGGGAGTAATTATTCCTTGAACTTTGTTCAAACTAATACGTCATTCTGTTCTGTTACACCGAGGCGGAGGCCAACATTTTTGTGCTGATGATGGTGCCCCTGGTGTTGAAGCGACCAACACGGTTACCTCACCCAAATTAGCGCGTTTCGGGCGTTTAATTCATTAATTAATTAAACTAATGAGAAATTGTGTTGAACTCGTAGTCTCTATTAGGTTGCTTTTATCTGACAACTGACTCGTTATTTTTGTTTGGCTTTGGTTTTGTTTTTGTATTTTATTTGAACTTTTGGCAGCTAAACGAGCCAAACAAATGTATTTGCAACAATAGAACAAAACGGCCGGCCGGCCGGCGATGACAAATGACATTCGCACGAAGCACTGTTTTGGCATTTTGTTTTTTGTTTGCGAACTTTCTATACTGTGGATCAGTTCTTAGGGTCAGTTATATGCTTCAAAAATAATTGAATATTTAAAATTATTTATAAATTTAATTAAGTTATTTGAAAAAAAATTAAAAAAAAAACATTGTAGTAGATAGAAATCATAATCTAAAATACTGCTAGTAAATATGTCTTTTAAAAAGTTGCATTTGGATAGTAAAGTATCCATGAGTATTTTGCAACCTCCCCTTGTAAGGCACACTCCAATGTATTGCTTTAATAAAATGGAAATTATTAAAAAAGATAAAAATATTTTCTCTTCTTCAGTATTCATAACTGACACTTATAAAAAAACAAAACTAGCT
Organism: Philhelius pedissequus; assembly: GCA_910595825.1. Classification (NCBI taxonomy): domain Eukaryota; kingdom Metazoa; phylum Arthropoda; class Insecta; order Diptera; family Syrphidae; genus Philhelius; species Philhelius pedissequus. The sequence goes on along the minus strand of OU343161.1, from coordinate 199,885,561 downwards.
GACCCGACGAACTTCGTTCCGCCGCAATTCATTTATGTCAAGAAAATAATAATTTCGAACATGCACAATGCTGTTTCATGTAATGCGGTAAATTAAAATTCTTTATTCTAATTATTAAATACCGTAAAAATAACTAAATTAACAGTGTCTATGTGTTTCAATAAAATCAAAATGATTAGCGTGTCGGCAAGCCTTATGCTTTTTACTGAAGTGCTTTATGGTACACAACATTTTTAGTTTTATTTTCAGATGCGTACACATATAAAGCGGTAGGTTTGCCGATACGTGAGCACGCCACATATAATTGACCATGTGAGAAACATGGGAATTCGAGATTGGTGCCAAAAACATCCAGCGATTGTCCCTGCGACTTATTGATTGTCATAGCAAAAGCGAGACGCACCGGAAATTGAAGACTCTTAAACATGAATGGAAAATTGTTCGGAACACCTTCGCCTTTGAATTTTCCTCGCAAAATCGTGGCTTGAATTAAATTTAATTTGATGCTCTTCACAATCAAACGCGTTCCTTTACAAAGTTTTGCTGCATTGAGGTTGCGCAGCAAAATTATAACTGAGCCGACTTTCAATTTTAAATTGTGTGGCGGAAAGCCCAGAACATTCACAGAATTCAAAAATTCGGTAGGATAGTTGCTTGCTTCATTTTAATCCATCACGGAGTCCACGGATTTGAATAAATGTAACTCACCGGCGACTTGATTTTGAATGACAAAATTCAAATGATCGACATCCTCGTTTTTCGCAGCCAAAATCGCTCGTGAACTCAGCAAATCATGATTCACATAATTTAGAGCAATATTCGAGAAAACATTCGTGATGAGCTCTTCCGGTGTTATTGTAAAGTGGCGGAAATTCAATTAGGCCGGTGACTAAGTCCACTGGTATCACGTCATGGCCGATCGCCAATAACTGCATAGAGAACTCTGCAGCGAACTGGTCATTTCGTAAAGCGACTTGCATATTTGTTTTCAATTGCAATTTCTTCACGTATTGCCATAAAGCCGATGATTTCAGGCAAGAGTTGATCTTGGAATGACAGAGTTTGCAGAAAATCGCCTGATAGGAAAATCATTGTGCCACCAAAACGTGGTTTATCATTTCGTTAATCTTTCAACGTACGATTTAAGGATTCCAATGCACATTTGTGAGTCATTGTGCACTCGTCCCAGATGATAATCTTACATTGCTGCAAAACTTTAGCCATCGCAGAGTTCTTTGAGATGTTTCATGTAGGTTCTTCATTCGCTTGCAGGTTCAATGGGAATTTCAATGCAGAATTCCAACAACGTAGCCGCTATCCTAGAAGAGGAGATCTCAGTTCTCGAAGGAATAGTAGACAAAATCAGTGAAATCAGGAATGTTTTTCCAGTTCCACGGGGTGCATCGAGGAAAAAAATTCCACCATTTCCGTTATCGACAGCCTGCATTAATTCATCGTACATTTATCTTTTGTTCTTGATTCAACATTGGCACATTTGTTTGAACTACAAGACTCAATGCGACTCGATCGAGATCCTTTTCTCGCTCTATTTCTTGATTAAATGCGTCATGCATTGGCCGATTTGGTAGTGGCATTCCCAATTTGCACAACAAATTCCACTCATAAGCAGACACATGCCTGATGAATTCGATCCGGATTTCAAATTTGTCCGGAAATTTTCCAGGTATCTTATCTTCTGACCTTTCTTGGACCAATAAGAATTTATCAAGCCCTAAATAATGAAAATCTAACCATCCTTTCTCGAGTTATGCGCGCACACACGGGCAACATTTGTCTTTTATATATATAGATTGTCAAATATATATAAAAATACATAATCTAAAAAATTTAGCGTTTTTTTGGATTTTAATTAAAGTTTTTGTTATTCAAGTACTCAATTGAATTACTTGCTTAACTGATTTTAAAATAAAATGCACGACTACATCGCAAGTGCTTGCTCTTATGTTCGATCACATCGTATGTACAAGTTTTTTAGTAGAAACGGTGAAATATATTTTTAACGTCGTTTTTGACAAAATTTCTTATAAACTAAATTTCTTTAATTTTTTATAAAAAGAAATTAGTATGGACATTTTATGTATTTAATAATTAAAGCTTAAAACATTAGTTCGTAAAACAAATCGTCATCTGTTTTCGAAATATTGAATTTTCCAAAAAAAGTGTTTTTGTTTTGTTTTTTTTTTTTGTAAAATTTTGGTAGGGATTATTATTTAGAATTCGAAGGATCTCCTATATCAGCACAATAAGGTTTCTTAAAAAGCAGATCCACCACACCAAACCTTGTAGAATTCGTTTAATTCACTCTAAAAGCCTTAGAAGACGGGAAGTCGATTGGGTTTAACTGACGTCAGCAAATCTTTTTGACAAAATTTCTCACAGTCTCATAGTCTTTAAGCTCTCCTCTTTACGTTTCGAACCCTTTTTTCTATAATGGATATTTCTTACCTAGAGAATCGTGAATAAATTCAGATCCGCACTTTTTATTTTTTGTAAAGATGTCATCCCTACTTCTTAAAAAAGTCTTAAAATCTCCACAATCATTGTCATAATTGCACTTTGTTATCAGCATTGCCTTTAGTGTATCATTTGGTAATTGCGATTTTCCAGGTGTCCGAATGTTATTAGAAATTTAAAACAATTTTTCCGTTAGGACATTTGAAGCTGGAAGCGACAGTGAAAACTCTACGAGTCTTAGTAAATTTTCGTACTTCACATTGTCTACATCAAAGTGTTTGAAAATTTCAACCCATTTCTCACGTGGTGACAAATTGTCCATTTACCATTTTTTACTTTGTTCCTTACTAACATATCGTTTGACACAAAAAACCTCACAATAGCTAAAACTGAATTATTCAAACCAGTGCAGTGCTGTCTTCAAGTAATTTAGTCCTGAAGAGAGCAGGTACAAAGAAAAAAGAGGACAATTTAGTAAAATTAGAACAAATTACTGTCTACTGCATTGTGGCTATGATATTGTTTTCTGTTCATGTGTGTATCACGTGTAAATAAACGATACTGGACCTAGAACACTTCCTTGTGGTACCCCAGCCACTATTTCTTTGAAATCTGAATAATCGTTTCCATGTCTTACTCGAAAAGGCTATTCTCTAGAAGATATACCCTTAAGGAGGCTTTACATGGATCTGCATCTGCAGACTTGAAGAAAAGTAGAGCGGGACCATAATATAAAACAAACATAAAAGTAAGACAGGCTACACACTAATAACTTACTCGAACTCTGCTATAACTTTCTTGACACATCTCACAATCATATATTCCTAGCGTTCAGTTATGTAGTTTTGAGAAGATAATTTTCGCTTTTTTTTGTTGTTTTTAAGCAAACTGAGGTGAAATGGTAAAAAAAACTTGAAAATTCGTTAACTGAACGGAACAAATTATGGTGCAGATGAAAATGCTATAATGAAGATGAACATGTTCATCTTCACTATAATCTGCAATCTTCAGATTCATACTTCCTATAATCTTCATACATGAAGATGATCTCCATTTTGGTTTTCGCTCTCTATCGCACAAGTATGAATTTTTTATTTTGTTTCCTCTTTTTTTGCAGATGTCAATGCAGATGAAGATGAAGATGAAGATGCATGTAAAGCCTCCTTTAGACTCGTATAAAGAGCTTCAAGCAGATCCTTATCAAAAGCTTGCGACACATTCAGTGCTCATGTATTAGGCGATTTTCTTCTTTCATTGACCACAGGCGCAGAAGTAATATTTTTTTAAAGACCTTAGATCGAAATGGATTTATAAGATTTCTTTTCATGTGATGGTTTTCCTGGTTTCAGAGCCATTATAAATTCCGCAACCTTCCATTGACTCGAAACGTAATTTAGCCTAAGAGTGGCATTTAGTTTATAAAGTAAATTAATTAACTTTTTGCGAGGAATCATTTTGAGAACATCGGCCGTAATATTCCGAAGTTTTTTTTATATTTAAGCTTTCTTATTTCTCTACTTTATTCGGCAAGATAAACTTTTCTTGTTATGTAATTTTCGCTTGAGTTAGATCGTGTATTTATATTTTCGAGACGAAAATTTCGAATTTTGTGAGGTAAAATTTGAATTTTGTCCATTCGTAGATAAACTATTTTTTGACGTTTCGATAATATTTTTTTTCAAGTGCTACCTTAAAGTCTTAATGTCACCTTTTAATGGAGGGAGGAACAAAGTCTGAAAAATGAGTGATTTCTATTCCAACGTAATGCATCCATAAATCAGTATCTTTTTTCATAGGTATGGTTTTAGTCGTTATTTAGACATTATGTGTATCTTTTCTTGTTGTTTGTTCTGGTTCTGTTGATTGCACTTGAGTTTCTTTTTCTTAGGGTCCCTTGGCGTTTAACCTCTAAGGTGTCTTAAAAACTTGATCTCGAAAATTGAAACTTCGACTCGAATTTATTTTTAATAAAAAATTAGGTAGCAACTCTAACATTAAATTTCGCTTTTCAAATGAAACAATTTTTTAATAATTGCTAAAACCGACTTGTCAAGAAAATAACCATCATATGATTGATTTTTTTTAAAAGACTCATGAGTACGTATCGTGCCTACGTATATACTTACCTAATGTATACAAAAATAAAATGCACGACGGATCGCACGTACTTGCTCCTATGTCCAAATACTTTATATGCAAAATATTCTTAATAGAAAAATATTTGTATGTATTTTTAAAGTCGTTTTTCACATAATTTAAAATTCTTATTTTTTTTTCGAAAAAAAAATTGGTATAAACAATTTAGATATTTAATAATAAAAATTCAACAACAAAATTTCAGAAAAAATCGTCCACCCGTTTTCGAAATATTAAATTTTCAAAAAAAAAAAAATATTTTTCTTTTTTCAAAAATCCAAAAAACTATTTTTCGAAAATTTTTAAATGCAGTATTATTTAAAATTTGAAGGAGCTCCGGTATAAACATTTTGATCGATATCCGTTGAGCTGTTTATGAGAAAGTCGAAAATCAATAAAATGGTTGTATGGCAGGTACCGTTAATAACAAAATATTTAAAAAAAAAATGTTTGGCCAAAATGTAGACCATACCCAAAGTAGTACACACACCAATTTTTATCAATATCGTTAAAGCCGTTTTCGAGATAATTACGATAGTAGAAACATTTGTATGCCAAGTACCGTTATTTTTGGGTCTAAAACAACAATTTAAAAATCTATTTTGGACAATCACCTAGAAGGCTTAAATACCAAGTTTGAAAAAAATCCCTTCAGCCGCTTAGGCAGACAGACAGACAGACGAAATTGCGGAACCCACTTTGTTGGTGTTCTCCATTATCGTAATGTTAAGTTTGATTAAAATCTCGAGTTCTTTTTCCAAATGCAAAACTTGCCCTATAACCTACATATGTATATCGCAAGTAAAAAACAATTTTGTTTTTGTAAAAAAGTGAACCAAGCAAACCTGTTGTACTGGAGCTTGTTCTAAAAAAAATCAATGATAATTACGTCTCCAGATGAAACATTACCGCCATAAAAATGATGATAAAAGCAACTTAATAAAACCCAGACGTAAGCTTACTATAAGTTTTTTGTTCTTCTTGTAAAATCAACAAAAGAAAAATAAACAAAAAAAAAAAAATATGAAAATGAATAAAAGTTTTTGGCGAACAGTATCACTTGTTTTATGTTCAGCGATGACACATGAAGCATAATATTAATATATTCTCCGGGACTAGCAATTGCTCATTCGACAAAAGACAGGCAAGCACAGGGTAATTAGGGACCGGGATTGGCTGAATGCGCTCTAATAGCCTCGGCTGTGGCATTTAGTATAACGTCATCAGGGCGAAACCGGCCGTATATACCGTCCTTCTTTAATAAGGTTAAGTGGTTTTACACATCTTGACTTCAACCCCCCCTCTTCCCTACTAATCAATTTGTATTCCCCGGAGGATGCATGGTGCATTACAATAAATAGCAATTGAAAATGGCGGTATTGTCGTCATCTAAATAAGTATATTAGGAAAAAAAAGGCAATACCAAGCCCAAGGATGACATTTGTTTTAAGCTCTCAGGAGATGGGCACAACTCGCAGTTAATTTATATATATTGAAATTAATTGAAATCATTAAAACTGGCAACGACCAAAAAGGACCTTGGAATCTAATGTATACATGTAGTTTGTTTTTCTTTTTTTGTTTGTGGGGCGTAAAAAGGACTTTTATTAACTACCTGGGGGACTATTATGTCACCTACATACATATACATATATGTATTAAGGTACTCTTACCTTGACTAACTTTTGTGATCCCGACTGGAATTGTGTGTAAATCGTTTGTGTCAATGCGAGTCTTTTTGTCCACATATCAAGAAGATATATAACTTTAACAGATTAAGGGCGGTAAATTTTGTGCTTTTAATTTTTTGTGTGTTCTCGGAATGACTCGCTGTGTTCAGACATACATACAAATAAAAAAAAATAAAATGTCACTTTGTGTGTCTTTCAGAGCTATAGTCGCGATGGTTGACTTGAGTTAAATGACTATAAAAATACATTGATAAAGTGGACAGCCTGCTAATTTGTTAGAGATTTGTGATTTAGGTTTTAACAAAAAAAAAATATGTCATCTCATTTTTGTTCGTTGCTGTTTTTTTTTTACAAGATATTGGTCTAGGTGATAAAACTAAATTATGTGATATTTAACGCAAAGTTAACATGTCAGCTTGTCTTCTATTTTTTTAAGTATCTTAAAAGGTGTTCGAAAGCGTACTGATTTTGTTGGTTATGATGCTCAGATTATCTCAAATTTTCAGTGAGACGAAGTAAACTTCCTGGTCAGAAACAAGCGAAAAATTTTGTATAATATTTATAATGCTGCCAGGAATTACAGAAATCAAAGAACTCTCAAAAAACTTTGCAGATTTAATGGCGCTCATGGGCGAAAATTTCACTAAATTCGCATCTGTTTAGAGTTTTTATTGGAATACGTAGAGGGTAGCGCAGAACAAGTTTTACCCAATAAACAACAACAAATGAATATGGGTTTAATTTAAAAAAAAATCATATTCATTTTTTCATTTCATGCTCTATTTTCAATTTAGCCAATATTTTGTTGTTCCAAGAAATTAAGGGATATTTCTAAATGCAAAATTTACAAATCAAAATTCATGCTAGGCAAATGCAAGAACTAAACTGAAGTGCACGTCGAGTGAAGCAAAATAGCTTTGAAATTTGAACAGACATAACTGATTTTGGAAAAAAAAAATTCCGATGTTGTGGACTTTCGACTTTCTTATTTCGATCAATTTTTGTATTGGTGGTCCTTCAGATTGTAAATAATATTGCATACAAAAATTTTCGAAATTACTTTTGCAAAAAAAAAAAAATATTATTTAGTTTTTTGAAAATTTAATATTTCGAAAACATATACAAAATTAGTTTGAAATAATTTTTTTTAAGTTTATATTATTAAATACTTTAAATTACAATACCAATTTTTTTTTTCGGGAAAATATACAGAAATTTTGTATATAGAAAAATTAATTAAAAAACGGCTTTATAAATGTATTTAACTGTTTCTACTAAGAAACTTGTGCTTACGATGTTATCGAACGTAAGAGCAAGTAGGTGCGATCCAGCCGTGCATTTTATTTATAAACAAAAATGTATTACCTACTTTTTTGCCTAAGAAAAAAAAATTAGTATAACAAAAATTATAATTATAACTAAAAGAAAAAATTGTTGAACCGTTTTTAAGATATTGATTTAAAAAAAAAAAAACACAAGGAAAAAATAAAAGGAACATTTTGTTACGCAGTGTTAATCAGAATTCTCAGGGCCTCCGGTACAAACAAAAATTGATCGAACTCCGGTTAGTTTAATTAATATGAGTGTCGAAAATTAAAGAAAAAAGATAACATTTTATGCAAAACACTTTTTTAAGACCCGCATGTGAACTGTGTGAAGCCGTGTTTTGAGATAATAAAGACTTACGTTCTTGGCTCTTTTTTTGGGCTAAAACTATTAAAAATAAAATGCACAAAATAAATTTAATTTTTTTCTTAAACAAATTGGTATGAACATTTCAAATATTTCATAATATTAATTTAAGAACAAAATTTCAGAAAAAATCGTCCACTCGTTTTTAAAATATTGAATTTTCAAAAAAAGAAAAATTTTTGTTTTTTCAAAAATAAAAAAAAAACTAGTTTCGAAAATTTTGAAATGCAGTATTATTTATAATTCATAAGAGCTCCCGCATAAATTTTGATCGAAATCCGTTGAGCCGTTTGTGGAAAATTGATTCAAAATAGCATTTAACGGCCTTTAGTCCACAAAATTTGTGTTTCGTCCTGGCAATATCACTTGGACTTATCAGTTATTTAGTGAGTGTGTTACCAATACGCAATTTTAGTTAAGTTCAGTTCAACTAACATGTATTTTTTGACAAAAAAGCAATGTGAACTATATCCAACAAGATTAAAATTTTAATCATTAAAATTGGAAGATTTTGTCCTTGGCCAGATATAGTTAATAAGAAGGTGTTTTTTTTATAATACAACTCTATATACTACTGAAATTACTCAGCCAAGTAGAAGACTTAGCATTATATTTAATTGGACTTGTCGAATTATTGGTTCAAAATAGCTTTTAACGGCTTTTTATAAAAAAAAACCGTTAATGAAAAAGTCGAAAATCAATTAAATGGTTGTGAAAAAATCATCCACTCTTTTTTGTTTTTCAAAAATCCAAAAAAAACTATTTTTCGAAAATTTTGAAATGCAGTATTATTTAGAATTCGTAAGAGCTCCCACTTTTCTGGTGTTCTCTTTCATCGTAATGTCAACTTTGATTAAAATCTCGATTTAGAATTTTTTTTTCAAATGCAAAACTTGCCCTATAGAAGTACCTAAAAAGTAAAAAAGACAGACAGACAGACGGGGTTTCATGACCCACTTTTTTCGTGTTCTTTATAATCGTAATCCAACTCGAGATTTTGATCTAACTTGACATTACGATGATAGCTAAGACCTAAGTTAAGAATAGAAATTATTTCTCAAAAATGGCTCCAAGAATTTTGATTAAAAAACGTGTGTGTTCCTAAATTAGTGCATTCAACTTTTAAGTACAAAAAAAATATTTTGCGTACCCTTATTAGCGATTAAAATTTAGTATTTTTATGCAAATGCTTCCTAAAAGTTTGTTCGATTTAAAAAATAAAAATATAATAGTAAACTTGCCTAAGGGTAACAAGACTAACTACATTTTTACAGCGTCAATGTTCAGCTATGTACATTAAAGTTCTTAACTACAAGAGCAGTTTCGTAAGATCTAGTCGTCGTATTTGTCCTTACGAGTAAGTTTTTTAAATTTTCTTTTAAGCAGAATTCTTCAAGTGAATATAGATATATGCTACATACATACGTATGTATGTACGCCCATACTCATTATAATTAACTAGCTTCTTCCATACTTTCCAATCAAGAAATGCTAATTTTACAGCTTTGATGACGCAACTTTAATTAGAATCACATTTGTTATTTTTTTCTCTTAAAAAAACTCAACCCTAACCCTTTTCAATATCCATGAGCTCATAGTTACCCTAATTTGTATTACATTAAATTCCTCACCCTTCTTTATACAAAGAAGAAATCTTTGTCACATCGTAACACAAAAAAAAAAACAAACAAACGAGTCGAGTCGAGTCGAGTCGTCAATATCTTTTGCAATAAATTGAGAAGCCACTTGCCGAGAAAAAAAAACATCTTAAAAGAAAAACTTTTGTTTAGCACTTAAAACCACATACAAGTCCCCATCGCCGCTGCCGCTGAACGACATTGCCTTTCGTTGAACTTTTCCTAATTGAGGAAACATCTGGGCGGCCCTGGAATATCACCATTTGTATGTATTTGATAAGCGTTTTCTTTTATTTTATTTTCTTGCCTGTTCCGTTTGCATTTGCCTTATTTGTTCAAACTATTAAAGTAGCATAAAAGGACAAATAAATGGCCACTCTTTTCTCTGCTTGCCTATGTAGTCTACGCCGGCCACCGCCGCACCGCAACTCCCGGTTGTTTGAGCGCCCATATGACAAACACATACCGATTCCAGGACGACATTGTGGCCAAGACAATATTTAACTTCCGAAGTTTCAAAGTTTTCTTTTCGTTTTACTTTTTTTTTTTTTAACTCGAGTCCAGGAAGGTTATAAAAAATTCTGGGATAAATTCGATTTTTCGCTCCAGCCTTTTACCATTTCCACCCCTTCAAAACGGAAGAGGGTGTTGAATGTCGAGAAGGACGAAATGTGATTTTTTTTAGCAGTCTGTCTGCAGTTTTTTTTTCGTTTTTGTTGTCCTTTTGCTGTATTAGCCATCAATAGTGAAACTCTAATGGAAGTTTGATTCTGCTATCCTCAATGAAATCCTGTCTTCTGATAAACCCACAAAATGTCCTAGATGATAAAAGTTATGGCCTTTCAGCAAAAAAAGGAAGGGTTGTTACGACGAAAAAGTAGTCATATCTGGGTCGATTTTTGGTGCAAGGAAAAGACCTTCTTAGAGCACAAGGTAAACGTGTGGAAATCATACTTATAATATCAGCAAACTGAATCTTATAGCTTTGGAGCTTGTTTGTATGTCATGCATTTGAAATCCTGTTGATTATTTCAATGCTCAAAGCTGTAGATGCACTATTTATAGAAAGTTTTTCCTAGACATTTTATTGGAACAAGCTTACGAAAAACTTTCTATAAATAGTGCAAAATAATTTTTAAATCAGAGATTTATTTTTAATGTCTACTGATTATCTTATAGGAATATATTTAGTTCAGAAAAACATCTCCCAAACATCAAAAATTGAAACATTGCTTGCATTTTGCATATGGGAAAAAAATTAACTCGATATTTTGATTAAACTTAACATTAATGTGATAGAGAACACTACCAAATGTGGGTCCCGCCTATGTATGTGTCTATTTTGAAGAAACTTATTTCGATCAAAAATTACTCGTATATGTACCTATTTCAAAATTACTATTCATCAAGTCTAGGTGTCATCCACTGTTTGAATTTATATTCTATTGATTAAACAAACAAAAAATTGCTGCGATTTTTTTTTGCACATGAGATGGATGAGAAAGCATAAAAATCCCAGAGCATGGATGCTTCGATGATTCGAAAAAAAAATTGCATTACACATAATTCGTTTCAGTAATACACAGCCAACAGCAAAAAGCAGCACCTAGGGTTGCCATAAGAGAGTTTTTCATCAGCTTCTTAAAAATTGAATATTTCACATATTCGTAAATTCTTTATGAAACCATTTCCTTATATATGTTTAAAATTTATAAATTATGGCAACCCTGGTATAGGAGTTAGATGGCAAAAAAGACCAAAACGAAAAGCGTAGTCATGTGGGGCGCGTCAGCAAAAAACTATTCATGTTGTACATGTGTGAGCCTCTGCTTGCGATTTAAGGGTGATACCTATACGTTCGCACTAGAGTGTGTCATGTTATGAAAAAGAGAGATGTTGTAATGGTGGGGTGTTGAGCAATTTAGAACATGTGGGTGTGATATGATACGCTAGGATGAGTTTTATGTAGTTTTGCATGGAAGCAAAGGAAATTCCATTAAGTTTGCCTGACTAGCTTTTAACATGGTGTCCCTAGTGCTTGGTTCTCATCCCTTTTCTAAATACGCAGGAGTCTCAACTTACTTAGTGTTCATTGTCATACACACTCACCCACACACCACCATACTACCACACCACACCATAAATTAGTAATTGAAAAAGTTTGGACTTTTTGGATCGACTTAATGTGTACAGTACACCATCATTCTTCGTCCTGATGTCAAGCAATGTGTATAATTAAGCCATAATATCGCTGAAAATGTTTTAAGTTAGAATAACTAATTTCTCTCATCTGTATTTAATTGGATTTAATACAAAAAATACATTTTTAAAATTTTTCAAAGCAAAAAAGTTAATTGAATAGAAACCTACAGATTGAGAAAGGATTTTAAAATATGGTCCAAAATTACTTTTGGTTGAAAAATCCAAAACTTTTGAGACAGATTAAAGTTAGGTTAATATTTTATATACTTTTAAGGTAAGAATTCTATTTTTAGAAAAGAAAATATTCAATCGTAGTTTTTATTTCAAAAACAGTTATACCAATGTTTATGATTTTAATGACCAAATAAAATATTAAGCCGTATTCCAAAAACGTAGTGCTTAAAGTGTCCGTAATTTGATAGTTGGAATAGCATGCTTCTGAGAATTCGAGCTTTGATTTGATAACTTTCCATTCCATACAAAATGAATTAAACATTAGAAATTCAACTGATTATTTTTACTTTCCAACTTCGCTTCTCACTACTATTTTAGAACTGCCAATTTTACGTTTAAGAATAAATTTTGTAATGCCTATAGGTTTATCAAAATATTAAACTCTAAAAACGAAAAATATCAAACATCCCTCAGGAAAAGAGAAAATCCATTTCAAAAACGTTTTTTTACACAAAAAAAATGTACCAAATAAAAATTTCCTGAGATAAACGTTTTTTACTGGCGATCATAAGTATAGATATCTATTGTAACTAAAAAAAAATTATTACAAGCTGGTGCTTAAATGTTCCCTTCAAATTTGGTATGTGTGATTCTTTTGACATTCCTTAGAGGGAAATTGAAATTATATTTTTAGGCCTAGGAATAACGGTACCTGCGATATAACCGTTAAGGAAAATCTTATTTTTCTCGAAAACGTCTCCAACGATTTTGATAAAATGTTTGCAGAATTTTTTTGTTAGCTACCATTTAGGCGCCAGTTATAGCTTTCATTGAATTTCATCCTTGAAAACAAATTAGTGATTTTAATTAATAATTTTAATAATTTAATTTCTGATTTGATCATTGAAAGAAAAACTGATGTTTGAGAACAGGAAAAAAAAGAAACACAAATCATTGAAACGATTGTTTTCCATTTTTGGTAACAAAATGTCAGCTGTTCATTGAAAACGCTTTCCATCATTGAAAAATCGAAAGTGATTTTACAAGAAAGTGGTAGAGCAAATAAAATATTTTATTTGATAAAAAAGTTATATATATACTAGCTGACCCGGCGAACTTCGTTCCGCCTAAATTCATTTATGCCAAGAAAATAATAATTCCGAGCATGCACAATGCTGTTTCATGTAATGCGGTAAATTGAAATTCTTTATTCTAATTATTAAATACAGTAAAAATAACTAAATTAACAGTGTCTATGTGGTTCAATCAAATCAAAATGATTAGCGTGTCGGCAAGTCTTATGCTTGTTACTGAAGTGCTTTATGGTACACAACATTTTTAGTTTTATTTTCGGATGCGTACACATATAAAGCGGTAGGTTTTGCCGATCCGTGAGCACGCCACACATAATGGACCATGTGAGAAACATGGGAATTCGAAATTGATGCCAAAAACATCCAGCGATTATCCCTGCGACTTATTGATTGTCATAGCAAAAGCGAGGAATACGTGGAATGAGAACAGCTTCGCCTTGAATTTTCCCCGCAAAATCGTGACTTAAATTAGATTTGATTTGATGTTGTTCACACTCATACGCGTTCCTTTACAAAGTTTTGTTGCATTGAGGTTGCGCAGCAAAATTATAAATGAGCCGACTTTCAATTTTAAATTGTGTGGCGGAAAGCCCAGAACATTCAAAAATTCAGTGGGATAGTTGCTTGCTTCATTTGAATCCATCACGGAGTCCACGGATTTGAATTAATGTATTTCACCGGCGATTTGATTTTGAATGACAAAATTCGAATGATCGACATCCTCGCTTTTCGCAGCCAAAATCGCTCGTGAACTCCGCCAATCATAGTTAACATAATTTTAAGCATTATTCGGGAAAACATTCATGATGAGCTCTTCCGGCGTTGTTGTAAACAACAATTCGGCGGAAATTCAATCAGGCCGGTGGCTAAGTCCACTGGTATCACGCCATTGCCGATCGCCAATAATTGCCTGGAGAACTCTGCAGCGAACTGGTAATTTCGTAAAGCGGCTCTCATATTTTTTTTTTCAATTTCAATTTCCTCACGTATTGCCTTATGGCCGATGATTTTAGGCAAGCATTCAAGTCATCTGCCGGAGTTGATCTTGGAATGATAGGTAGAGTTTGCAGAAAATCGCCTGACAGTAAATTCATTGCACCACAGAAAAGTGGTTTATCATTTCGCAAATCTTTCGACGTACGATTTAAGGCTTCCAATGCACGTTTGTGAGCCATAGTGCACTCGTCCCATATGATAAAACTTTCGCCATCGCAGATCTCTTCGAGATGTTGCATGTAGGTTCTTCATTCACTTGCAGGTTCAATGGCAATTTCAATGCAAAATGAGCTGTTCGACCGCCTTCCAACAACGTAGCCGCTATCCCAGAAGAGGGGAGTGCTAAATCAATCTCAGATCTCGAACGAATAGTAGTAGTGAAGTCAGGAATGTTTTTCCATTTCCACTGGGACAGGAAGAAAATGCCACCATTTCCGTTATCGACTCCCTGCATTTATTTAATTCTTCGTACAATGTCTTTTGTTCTTGATTCAGCATTGTCACATTTGTTCGAACTGCATGAATCAATGCGACTTTATCGAAATCCTTTCCTCGCTCTATTTCTCGATTAAATACGTCATACAGTGGCCAATTTGGTGGTGGCCTTCCCATTTTGCACAACAATTTACCACTCATAAGCAGACACATGTCTTCGATCAAAATCAAAGCTTCGTTGCGCATTTAATCTGACATATCTATTTCATTATCATTAGTCACAATGCGAATTCGATGCAAAGTATCGTCGGCCATATGATTCTTGTATTTATTTTTTATTTTTAATAGTACGCAGAAATGAATTATTGATTTTTAATTAATTTCATTCCGGCGCGGCCCCCTGCCTCTCCAAATAAAGTATTTGTGGTGGGCCGAGTTTTGGTGTATGCAAAGTTTTTTTGTTTGGATTTAAAGATTTTTGTCGGCTCAATTAAACTACGTATAGTCTCCAATCATTTATAATTTTTTTTTCTTTTATAATTATAATTAATTAATTATAATTATTTAAAAAAAGTTGGTAAAGTTTTTGTTTATAATATTTTAAGAAAAAACAAAAATATTAAAGAAAAACAAATAAAATATTTTTGATAATTACGAAATACTACTTTTTCAAAATTTCCGGGCAATCGTTTCTTGGACAAACATGAATTAATATTTCATAATTATTGCGGGAAATTATTCTGAAAAATTTCAAAGAAAATTTGCGACCAATTGTTATTCGGGCAATTGTTTTACGGGAAAAAGTTACGCTCCCCTTTTATTTCTTATATTTTAAACCACTATTTGAGTTCTTGAATACAAGTCCAAGTTTTCTGTCTGTCAAAATTTTAGCCAGTTTTCAAGATTTACAAATTTAACAAATTACTCACTGAAGTAAATTCCATTACGCGTAGTTTGTTTTCCTTTTTAATATAGATACATTTACTATACTAAATGAAATAAAGGAAAAGATACGGCGTTTTTAGATTGCACTGTCTATAAGCTAGAGTGTGTTTCTTACATCCTTAAAATACTGTAAGTATATTTAGATATTTATAAAGAATTCTATTTAAAATTAATGAACATCATTAGTAACTTTACCACCCACCAGTTCCCAGTTTACCTATTCCTTATGAGTGCAAACAACCATTATACGTAATCATAAATGCTTCAAATCGTATGCTACTGATGAAAGCCTCATAAATGTGCCCTATGGGCACCACAAAACTGCCAGTTTAACCAAATATTTATGATGATTTATATAAACATGAGGTAAAAAGCTTATTTCTTATGAATATTAAGTTTAACCCAAAAAAAAAAACTCATATGTAGGTAACCCAGAAAAAAAATTTAAAAGTCTGACCGCAAATCCTCGCTTATTTTGCATTTCCAATCTACCCTTCCATTAATTACTAGGTATATATACTGTGGATATATGTATACACACCTACTGTCCTTAACTTTTTTTTTCAATCCTTTCAGACGAGCCTTTTTCGTTCTTCTAATTTAACGCAAACATAATCATGGTATAATTACCAAACTCTACCCTTGCCACGTGCACGTATAAATTCATCGAGGAAGACAAAATATCTTCCTGACGTAAGCCTGTTCTCTCCACGGTTTTAAATTTCCAAGATCTGAATAATTTTAATAAGTGAAAAGAGAGGGAGAGAGAGACAAACAGACATAATGCAATATCTGATGAGAAACACCCTTTTGAATACTTCATGCTTCATTAGCACTTAAGCAATATGCCAACGTGTACACAACACTTTTCATCATGTTAACATTTAGCAAAAGGATATGAGAAGTGTGGCCGATAAAAACAAACAACTTGAATGAAAACTGTCATCAAAAAACCAATACCCATACTAGGATCACTCCTTACTGTATTTATGTTTTAACAAAAACAACAACAACAACAAAAAAACTTTATGACTTGAGTGAATGTGGTTAAAGAAAAATAGTAAGGGTTGAAATGAAAACATATTCCCTTAATATCCTTAAGCACTCTCGGTCAATTTAATTTCGGATTCGGACTTCGAGGATATCCTTAAAGGCTAGTTCAATGCTTGGGTCATGACAGCACGTTTCCGCATGTTTTTTTTTTTTTTTTTTTTTTTTTTTTATTTTTTTTTTGTTGTACATAGGTGCCCTCATTGTTTAAAGGGATTTGTGTGTCAGAAAATTCTTGGTGTTGCTTCTTGTTTCTGTTCTTTCGGTTTTTTTTTGTTGCTACCCAAAAAGGATATCACAGTACACATCATCATCATTTTTAGGGATATGTGGTTGTCGGGGTACTTTTCTGGTCTCATTTAGTGAATCTCAATATAAGATTTTCTAATAACGGTCCAACATCACGTATCTATTTATGCTCTGTTTGTGTGTTCATTTCCCTTTTGGCATTTTAATGTTTATCTCAGTCGATATACAAACACTTTTCATCCTTTCCCTGCATCATAAGATACCCTCCTTACGCCTTTGTCGTTGACACGTCGCCACAGCCAGTCGGACGACTACCGCACTACCACCGCTTCTTCTTCTAAATGGGTGGGTTGTTATGGTATTTATGTACATATATGAATCTTACATCATATCCTTTATTAGAGAAGCTGGAGAAGTGTCGACATATTGACGAAAAGTAATCATAACATAGACAGGATAGCCTGGAAGGTCCTCGTTTCTTACTCGTATAAGCAATTGAAAGAAAAAAAAACACATTTTCCCATTATTTTTCAAAGTAAAGTTTTGAAACATTTGACTTGAATTTTTTGCATGTTTTCTCGCTCTGAAAAGTATATATGTATCTAGTAGGTTCAGGATATTTACATATGTATGTGTTGCATGCTATGGTGAAGTTGGCTACGTTTTACCGCAAAACGATATCAAACTTTTTCTTTCAATTTCAGTTTTATGCATATCTTTTACCACATTTTTTGTTTGTCCGCAATTTGTACATTTTCTTGATACAAAGCGACACCTATATTTCAATAATTTCGGTATCAGCAATCAAGCAAACTTACCAAGAACGAATTTTCCTACTGTTTTGTAGATTTGCTCACAAGTGAGTACGCGAAACAACAAGATTGAAAGACCACTGATTTTTTTATTAGTAAAAGATATTATTTTGTAAATAAAAAAGAGAAATGTGGTCCGTGTGTACGCATAACTCGAGAACAGATGGTTCGATATTTAAGGTTTTGGGCTTGATGAATTCGTATTGACCCAATGAAAGACATAGGATACTGGAGGAAAATCCCAAAAAAATTCCAGGAAAATTAGAAATCAGGGATCATCCTGTTTTGATGGCATATCTAGAGAACGGTTACTTCGATTTTCACGATTTAGGGCTTGATAGTATTGGCCCAAGAAAGGTCACAAGATAAGATACTGGAGGAAAATCCCGAAAAAATTTCCAGAAAATTTAGAAATCCGGGATCATAATTTTTTTAGTGCATAAGTCGAAAACGGTTACTTCGATTTTCACTATTTAGGGCATGATAAATTTATATTGGCTCCAGAAATGTCATAAGATAGTGGAGGAAAATCTGTTCACGATTTAGAGCTTTTGGGCCTAGGATGGGCATATCCAGTATCCTGGATGAAAATTCCGGAAAATTTTCACGGAAATTGGTAATCCTGGAATATCATTTGATTTTCAAAGGCGAAGATGTTCTCATTCCACGGATTCCGCTTATTCCGAACGATTGGCATTCGTGTTTAAGCGTCTTCAATTCCCGGTGCGTCTCGCTTTTGCTATGACAATCAATAAATCGCGGGGGCCATCGCTGGATTTTTGTGCCATTAATCTCGAATTACCATGTTTCTCACATGGTCAATTATATGTGGCATGCTCACGTATCGGCAAACCTACCGCTTTATATGTGTACGCATCCGAAAATAAAACTAAAAATGTTGTGTACCAAAAAGCACTTCAGTAAAAAAGCGTAAGGCTGGCCGGCACTCCAAATCATTTTGATTTGATTGAAAAACATAAACATTCTTAATTTAGCTATTTTTATTCTATTTAGTAAAACTCCAGAATTACTTACTTACTTACTTACTTAAGTGGCGCTACAGTCCGGAATGAACCTGGGCCTCAACCAACATGCCTCTCCAATTAGCCCGGTCCTTAGCTAACTGCCTCCAGTTGCGCACTCCAAGTTGGTTGAGGTCGGTTTCTACTTGTGCGCGCCACTTAAGGCGAGGTCTTCCTCTACTGCGTCCGACGCCTGGCCGGTGATCGAAGACTCTGCGAGCCGGAGTATTGGTGTCCATTCGTTCTACATGTCCTAGCCATCTTAAACGTCCAATGCGGAGTTTTTTGACCAGGGGCATGTCGCTGTACAGCTCGTATAGTTCTTGGTTGAATCTTCGTCACCATAGCCCGTCAACGCAAACGCTTTTGATACGGTCCAGGTTTCAGCGCCGTAGAGCAGGACTGGGATGATCAGGGTCTTATATAGGATCTCCTTAGTAGTTCGAGTGAGGGCTTTACTACTAAATTGCCTTCTTAGCCCGAAGAAACAGCGGTTGGCAAGAGTAATTCTTCGTTTAATTTCTGACGAGATGTTGTTGTCAGAGTTAATAGCGGAGCCGAGGTAGACAAAGTCCCTCACTACCTCAAAGTTATATCTGTCAATGGTGACGTTCTGTCCAATTCGTCGATGTTGTGAGTCCTTTCGTGATGACAGCATATACTTAGTCTTACCCTCATTTACTGCTAAACCCATTTTCGCCGCTTCCTTCTCTATTCTAGCAAACGTGGCTATGACATCACGTTGAGTCCTACCAATGATGTCAATATCGTCAGCGTATGCTAGTAGTTGCACCGACTTTTGGAAAATTGTGCCTCTGGTGTTGGCTTTGGAGTTTTGCACAATCCTCTCAAGAATCAGATTAAAGAAGTCACATGACAGCGCATCGCCTTGCCTAAATCCTTTTTTGGTATCGAATGTGTCGGTGAGGTCGTTTCCGACCCTGATGGAGCAGCGAAAATTTTCTATCGTCATCTTACACAAACGGACGAGTTTGGGCGGTATACCAAAACTAGACATGGCTCTGTACAGTTCGTCTCTATAAATGCTGTCATATGCGGCTTTGAAATCGATGAATAGGTGGTGGGTATCGATTTGGACTTCTTGAGTTTTTTCCAGGATCTGCCGGAGTGTGAAAATTTGATCGGTTGTGGACTTTCCTGGCCTAAAACCACACTGATAAGGGCCAATCAGGTTGTTGGTAAACGGTTTCAGGCGTTCACATATTACGGCAGATAGGATCTTGTAGGCGATGTTGAGGAGACTTATGCCTTTGTAGTTGGCGCAGTTCAGAGGGTCTCCTTTTTTGTGGATCGGTAAAACTCCAGAATAAAGAATTTAATTTGACCGCATTACATGAAACAGCATTGCGCATGCTCGGAATTATTATTTTCTTGACATAAACGAATTTAGGCGGAACGAAGTTTGCCGGATCAGTTAGTTTTGTAATATTATTTTTTTTTCAAATATCCGCCAAGATCTAAAAAGGGAAGTTTAAATTGTGTATAGAAATTACATAATTAAAACGACGCCTAAGGTTGTTAGCTTCTCGTCCAAAGAAATTGTAAAATTTGAAAAAGATATCAACCCCCTAACCCTAGACTGATTTACTACTAGTTTGTCATATATATAGTTTTTACTTGCGATATATGTACTATAGGGAAAGTGTTGCATTTGGAAAAAAAATCGAACTCGAGATTTTAATCAAAGTTGACATTACGATGATAGAGAACACCAAAAAAGTGGGTCCCGCAATTCCGTCTGTTTGTCTGCCTGTCTGTCTGTAGAACGATCTACAGCCTAAACGGCTGAACCGATTTGGTTCAAGCTTGGTGCTTAGGCGTTTTAGGTGTTTGTCCAAAATAGATTTTTGAATCGTCGCCCCAAAAATAACAGTACTTGTCAAACAAATTTTTTACCATCTTAATTATCTCGAAAACGGCTATAACGATTTTGATAAAAATTTGTGTGTGTACTACTTTGGGTATGGTCTACATTTTGGTACATTTTTTTTTTTAAATATTTTGTTATTAACGGTACCTGCCATACAACCATTTTATTGATTTTCGACTTTCTCACAAACGGCTGAACGGATTTTGATCAAAATTTTCATACAGGAGCTCCTTCGAATTTTAAATAATACTGCGTTTCAAAATTTTTAAAAAATATTTTTTTGGATTTTTGAAAAAAATATATATTTTTTTTTGTTTGAAAATTCAATATTTCGAAAACGGGTGACGATTTTTTCTGAAATTTTGTTTTTAAATTTATATTAATAAATATTTATAATGTTCATACCAATTTTTTTTTAGAACAAATTTATGAATTTTTATATATAGAAAATTAAGTGAAAAACGACTTTAAAAATACATTTAGCCGTTTCTATTAAGAATCTTTTTCACATAATGTTATCGAACATAGGAGCAAGTACGTGCGATCCAGTTGTGCATTTTATTTTCTTCTTAAATCAAAACTACGCGAGCTATGCTACAAAATCAAAATGGCTGATAAATGACACCAAGTGCGTATAGTTCTGTTTCTGAGTGTAGAATGTGGTTGTCAGATTGTGTACTGTTTTTCTTTATATTAATAGCAAATGATGGATGAGGTATTTTTTCCGAAAGTTCGTCGGTGTGACTAAAGAATGCCCTTTTCCAGTGATTGTGCTCAATGCTCAGTATGACCCAAAACCCAGAAAAAAGTGACATTGAGGTTTATGTTCACGCTCTCAAGCTCATTCGGGTATTGCTGGATGAATCAATGGCCTCATCCGACGACGGATGTATTCTGGATTGGATCTTGTTTCATTATTTTGCTGGCTTCCCTAATTGTCAGTAATTCAGTTTGAAAGACACTAACAAAGTCGGATGTCCAAAAGGACTTCGAAATATTTATTAAAACAGGATTTCGATTTTTATAGTCTTAACTTACTTCAGGATACTAGATACTTTATTTGTAATTTAAGTGGTAAATTGAACATAAAACGCTGCAGGTAAAAGTTGGGCAACTTCCCCAAGCCTCTGGTGTGGTATTTGTATAAAAAATTAGGGACATTTCTTAAACTAAATTCATTCACAAATTCCAAGGTCTATGCCTTGGTATATCTCCAATTGAGAGCAAAATCTAGATTTGAGTTAACCGAATCAGTGGCATACCTTTATTATATACTCGACTGGGTCTTTCTTCAAGACTCGCCTCCACCATTTCTTTTTTGTCAGCTTCTGAGCATTTCCTCTATATACATATGCAAGGAACCTCTCAAAAAGATAGCGAGCGGCAAGGTTTCCAGTTCTTCTGTGTGCTACGCACCAGGCTTATAGTGTCTATTTTCTTGATCTTCCGATACAATGGACGACTGCATCGCACGTACTTGCTCTTATGTTCGAACACATTGCATGCAAAAGATTCGAAATTATATTTTTAGCTTTTTTAACTTAATTTTTTTAATACAAATTTTCTTTAATTTGTTTTAAAAAAAATTGGTATGACAATTTAAAATATTTAATAAATAGTATAAATTTAAAAATAAAATTTCAAAAAAAAAATCGTTCACCCGTTTTCAAAATATTGAATTTCAAAACACATTTTTGTTTTTAAACCCAAAAACTATTCTTCGAACATTTTGGTATCTATAGTATCATTTATAAATATTTCGATGGTTGATGGCAGGACCAAAATATAGAATATACCTAAATTAGTGCGGAGATTTTTTTTTCTATCAAAATCGATAGAGAATGGTAGAAAAAATTGTATGTTATTTTTGGGGCTAACACAACTTTCCAAAAATCTATTTGAGATTGAGATTAAGTACCAAGTTTTAAGCAAATCGCTTCAGCCATTTTTTGTGTATTCTCTATCAACGTAGTGTCAAGTTTGATTAAAATCTCCAGTTGGATTTTTTTTCCAAAAGCAAAACAAATCAAAAACTTATACAACTTGCACAAAATTTAGTAGAACTCGATATTTTAATCATACTTGAAATTACGTTGATAGAGAACACCAAAAAATTGGGTCCCGCAATTCCGTCTGTTTGCCTGTCAGTCCGTCTGTCTAATAGTCTGCATGTCTGTACAACGCTCTACAGCGTAAATCGCTGAAGCGATTTTCTTCAAACTTGGTGTTTTAAGTGATTGTCTAAAATATGTGTTTGAATCGTTTGCTTAGGCCCAAAACTAACGGTAGGTACCTGACGTACAATTTTTTCTACCATCTTAATTACTGCCATACAACCAGTGTGACCAATGAAAATTTTCAAATTTTAATACTACAAAAACTGGTATAGGAAAAAAAACTGCCAAAAATCCTGCCAACTCTGAAAATCCTGTAATTAGAACGTAAAAAACGTAAATAGGTATAAACCAGAACCAATCGAACCTGTCTTAGGGTGGCGCTTAAAATACGGAGTGTATATTTTTTTTGTAGTTTTTTTTACTTTAGTATGTTGTATTTTAAATAACTAATCAAACCCAAAAAATAAGTTGTTTATCTTGTTAAGTTTATTTAAAAAAAAAGGAAACAACCTTACAAATACATAGGTATTAATCCATTTTGCAACAAAAGAAACAAACAAAAATCAGGTATCAGAGTTTGCTAATCTAATTAAGTAAAAGGTATTTATATAAATTTTTACTTCAAAAGGTTTCTGCTTCATTTAAAGCTTCTTCATAAATATCTCTAGTTTCTTGTTCTTCTTTTACGGTAAAATTATAATATATAGGAGGAATATCGAAGATATGACTACTTTTTTCAGAACACATCAATTTGCATTCGATTCCTTCGTGGATCCTTAATGAGATTCATAAAACTAAACTCTCTTTCTACTTCAGCATTTGAAATAGGCAAAACCGAAACGAATTGACAAAGTTTGACAACTCTTTGTAAGTGCTTTGATTGGAAGCATCGGTGAACCTATTTACCTTGCACCAAAATTCAACAGTATTTTCAATATTCCCCCTTTATTTAAGGGTTATGTGGTTCCGTTGTGAATTAATTTTGGAAATAAGTTCAAAATTCCTGTTTTTACCTTAAAAAAAATCTTTTAATGGTTGCTTATAAATCCGCAAAACTTTTTTTAACAGAAAAGAAGCTTACTTGCTGAAAAATTCGTAGATTTTGTGTAGCTCACGATAGACGCTCTGTAATAAGCGATACGCATTTATGTTCGATTGAGTGTTAATTTTTTAAAGTAGGTAATATCTTATTTTTGGTTTGAGAAATATGAAAACCTGCTAGATTTCCTGCTAAAACCAAATTTCCTGCTAGAAAAAACTTCCTGCAGGATTTGAAAAAAATAAATGAAAAGAAAACTTTGGTCACACTGCATACAACCATATTTTTTTGATTTTCGACTTTCTCATAAACTGTTCTATGGATTTCGTTAAAAAAAAGTTCTAAATAATATTTTTTGGATTTTCGAAAATTTAATATTTCTAAAGAGACGAAGATTTTTTTTTTAAATTATGTTTTTAAATTCTATATATTAAAAACTTTAAATTGCCATACCAATATTTTTTTATAATAAAATTAAAGAATTTTTGTTGATACAAAATTAAGTAAAAAAACGACTTTAAAAATAAATATAAGATGTGATCGAACATACATAAAAGCAAGTCCGTTCGATCCAGTCGTGCATTTAATTTCTTATAGCTTTCGACCATTTAAAGTATGTCAAAAACTTCTTCTATCAGCTATATTTAAAAACTGTGTTTTTCCCCAAAATTCAATTTGTGAACGAACTCGTAACTAGTTTTTGTCGATGTCGCCTTATGTAGTCGCATTTAAACAACATTTTTATTGAGGCATTTTTTCATATATTTTCGTCATAAAAAATACACTCCTTTAAAATATACGAATTATTTTGATATT
This sequence comes from Philhelius pedissequus, assembly GCA_910595825.1. Classification (NCBI taxonomy): domain Eukaryota; kingdom Metazoa; phylum Arthropoda; class Insecta; order Diptera; family Syrphidae; genus Philhelius; species Philhelius pedissequus. The sequence continues at coordinate 199,861,088 of OU343161.1, read as the reverse complement.
AAATGTTGAAAATTTCCCCGAAGGAATGAACAGTCTAATATTTCAAAAATACATAAATAGTTACATATCTATAAAAAAACAATAAAGATACAATTGTAAACAATCTTCCAAATTTCCAATTTGAGCAATCAAAAACTTAGATCAGTTGCTGGAACAAATAAAACAACTTTAGCTTAAATATTGCAATTTAATTCCAATTTGCTGTCACCAACAATCTTGACAATTTACCTACCTCCCCAAAATGCATTTGCAAACAATATCAAAACAATTTGCATTGTAATGGCAATAAAAATGTAGACAGCTTTACTGAAAGTTTTTATTTTTATCCACCAAAAGCAAAACGATCCCACCTGGAGGACCATTTCTTTTTGCTTTACAAATCCCGGAAATAAATGGATAAAACCCTTATAAAGGATGATTTCAAGGAAAAGCATTAAAGAAAGCAAAAACAAAAAAAGTAAAACAGTAGATACAAATAAATAAATAAAATGCCAATCAGAATAGTTGTTGTTGTTTGTCGTTTTCATTTTAACTTCGGAAAAGATTCAACATCGGAGATTGGCCGTGGTCGTGGCCGTAGTTGTAGTCTTTTCTTAAGTTATGGCTTAAGCTTAGCCTTGCCGATTGTGTGGAAAAGAAGTAGAACCAACCAACCCATATGTATTATAAGGTATACAGTGAAACCCGCTTAAGCGAAACGACGAAAAATCAGAATTTTTATTCAGTTAAGCGGGTTTTTCACTTAAGCGGATCTCGGAAAATATATTTTACTTAAACGGATTTTGGATAACTGGAAAAAAAATATTTCAGTAAGGCAGACTTCGTGTAACGTAACACGTTACTATTTTTACTACATATATTGAACTTTAACACCTGGAAAACAACCTGTGTTAAATGTTTACATACCAATTGCTTTTATAAATAAATTTGGTTTATCTAAATAAAAAAACAGGACCTAGTTATTATCAAACAAATAATTTATTTTGAAACAAAACGAATTTTTACCCAACCAACGCTACTTTGAGTTCAGTTTCTTTTATTCACAGATACATTTCGTGTTACAATAACAAAAATGTATGTAAATAAATGCAGCCAGAGAAAAAACAACGTAAGATCAAAGAAAACACTTTGATTTAAGTATATTAAGAAATGATTCGGGGATAAAGATGAAAATTTTAGAATAAAAGTGGAACATCATTGATTCGACGTGTTTTCCTATATAAAAACGAATAGTTTTCATGCTTGATTTAAAAACGTTTTCCTTTGAGTTAAGGTGGAATCATAGTAAAATCAATATCATCCAACTTAAAAACAAAATGGAACAACTTCGATCCTACTTTGCGCCATATTGGATTCAAAGGCATACACCTTTGAAAGTATAATGCTCCAACTTTACTTTAGAGTGGTACATCGTTAAATCAAAGGTATTCGAGCTTAAAAATATTACGAACCAACTTTTAAATTACCATCTTTCAATTGTCATTACACTATAAATTTCAATGTTGTTTTAAGTAAATTCTAATAGAAATTACTTTGAAATGAAAACGTTTTAGATTTTTTCCTCTCAACCATGAAACGTTGTAGAATGTACTACTTTACGTTTTTAAAATAACAACTTAGATCCACCCATGATTTATGTCAGTCTGAATTACATTGGGTCCACTTAAAAATGAGAATTCAAATTAAAGTTGATCATACATTGAAAATCTTTGATCAATGTTTGTGGAAGAATAACTTAATGTATAATGATATTTGTAAGGGGCTGCAACTTTGAAATGATGTTTAACAAAATAGAATCAACTATGTTACACTTTGAAAGTTGAGCATGGAATTTTAATTTTGGATACATTTTCCACTTTAAAACAACGTTGAACGTACTTAATAATTTATGAAAGTTGTTTCACTGTAGAATCGAATACGGTTCACTTTAAAACAAGAATTTAAATACTTAAAATAACATTGCATAGTTAAATCAATATATTTTCAACGTTAAATCAAATACGATTTATTAGATTTTACATTGCCTTTTTTCCCTCAGTGTGGAAATGCGGGGTTTTCCCTTTTATTCAAAACTTAGCATTTACATGTGTCATGAATGCGGAAGTGGTTGAGGATAGAGGATGGAGGTGAACGTGTAAAAAAAATAAAACAATTCAGCACCAGATTTTTTTCGATTTTTAGTTTTTCACTTAACGAAGTTATTTTCTATAGAAAAATAAAAAAACTTCAATTAATTTTGTTTCAGTTATGCGGGTTTTTCACTAAAGCGAGTTTTCAGTTAAGCAGGTTTCACTTAAGCGGGTTTCACTGTAGCTACACGGAGAGTGTCGTGACTATTTGTAACCTTTTTCTAAAGCCTCAACCTGAGTTGAGTTCTTCTTGCGAGAGAACAGATGGCATTCAGATTCTCGAATATTTATCTCAGATAATAGGTATTTTGCAGAAAAATGGTTTTATAGAATGACGACCAAGCTGGATAGATACATGCAACCCATAGGCAAGGGAAAGAAAAAAACAAGTTCCGAACTGGAAATAGTTAGAAGCCTGAAAAGGAAAAGAAGTGGCCATTGAACTCTTTCTCCCACATCGTAGAACGAGAGGGAATATAACATAACATACATAACTCCAAGTACGGACAACATCAGTTTCAGTGTTGCATGCAACAATCCAGCCAGAACATAATACATACCTAACCCAAAATAACAGGCAGCAACATAAAACCAAGGGAACACTAAAATGCAAAAAGAAGGTAAAATTCCATGAAGACGACAATGTGACGACGGGAAAAGGGATCGGATCGGCTCTCCCGCCAAAAAAAAAAACTTAGGAAAAAATCGTACATATGTATGTACCTACTAGATGCCAGAATGCAATAGATTAGAAATTCTCGAAGCAGAATCCGTTTTATTTTCGGAAAGATGGTTGTGTAGCGGTGGGAGGGAAATAAAGGTTATCATTCAGTATACACATCGTTAAAGCCCCATCATCCGCCCAGAAAGTATATATTGCAGCCGAAAAGAAGAGCTTCGAAGATATCGTTGTCGTCAGAAGGGCTGCTGATGGATTTTTCTTCTTTTTTCAAGTTTTTCCTTTGGTGATTTTGTTCGTCCTTTTATTTGTCAAGAACTGAAAATTGCATTTGGCATTGCTCTCTCAGAAGTTTAGAGTTGCTGTTGACGTTTGACATTGTTTGGCGTGATGTGTCTGCCGAAAATTGTTCGGCATATGCATGCACAGATTTTTATTTTATAGAAGCCCGTCACAGCAGCGCCCCGGGGGAAATCGAATTAGTCCTTATGAAGTTCCCCTATACTATTACGGTTAGGAGGATACCTAACCTACACCTTCAGTTTTCGTTATATATTCGTAAAGTGTCATGTTAATGTAATAAATCATGCGGTACTAATCTGTTGCGGTAAGACTTTAACGTACTTTAATTCTAACCAAGCTACATATGGTTAACAGTTATGGTTATGGTTAAATGCAATACACCAGTGGCACTTTATATCATATGAATATTATTAGATATATCGATGGCTTAACTATCAATTCAATATTTTAGGGTCCTTTGAGTGGATATACACATTTAAATCATGCAAACTTAAATATATACATACATATGTATATGTATAAAATAAAGAAGTGAGTATTCTTAATTTTGGTTTATTTCGGATTGCGGTTAAAATAAATTAAAGACTCGTAATTAGGTTTGGGAGTGTGGTAATAATTTTAGATTAATCACATGCAGTAAGTTTATCACCAAGGCATAACGCTTGTTACAAATTGTCATTGAAAAGCTCAAATTGGGAAAAGGTTCAATAATAAGAGCCATGTCCAGATCTTTGCCGAGTCAAACCAACTGACTTAGCTTGTTGACGAACGAACTCGAATCCCTGATATTGCAGGTCAAACCGTCGACACTTTGTTGACTTGTTGCTTACCTCTGACCCTGATAAATACTTTGTAAGTGTAATGTCGCTTTTAGGCACATCAGACCATTGTGTCATATCTGCAAATTTCACATGACAACACCTTCCAGTTAAAAAAAAAATCACCTAAGAGAACCGTTTGGCAATATGAAAAAGCCAACTGGGCGGTCTCAATAATTTCTTCACCTTCCTCGGTGACCTGCTAAAATTCATGAAGAAATTATTCAGACGAATTTAAAGTGGTCACTACCCTTCCTCCTGGGCGGGATTCAGAAAGGAGACATGTCAACAAGGTGACTCCGCAGGGTGGTGTCTTTTCCCCACTTCTAAGGAACACAGTGGTAAATGAAATGCTGATAGACCTGGAAGCGGAGGGATACAAGGTAATAGTTTATGCCGATGATGTTGCCATTACCATTATCAGGAAAGCACTCTCCAACTCTAACAGACTTAATGCAAAATGCTCTCAATCGAATGGGCAGATAGGAATTAAGCTTTACTTGAGCACCCGCGAGCAAACGCTTCTATCTCTGTGGGCCTACCCACATATTGGGTCACAATTTTTTATAGGCATTGGACATACCCGCAGCGTTAAATTAATCTTATACACACCCCCGCCGTACCGAATTACGGTATTTTTGGAGTCTTTTCATCCACCTAAGTGGGTCTCTTTGGCGAATGGCTACCCAGGCACGATAATCCTGCCTTATTTTGTTGTGCTGCCTCAACTAGGAACAAGGAGACCTAAGTGATAACTATTCCTCACCATCGGGTCAATGGATCATCGTATTTTCACTAATTTACATGGTTCGCCACAACCATCTCAAAGAGGGAATTCCTGCATAAGCAGATACCCAACTCAACTACTCGTTGTCAGTTATCTCCAAGTCTCAGGTATTTCTACCATTTTGACTTGTCAACCTCCATGCAATATCTCATACACGCCACACTTACACAATCATACGGCTTTACCCCCGGACTATCCCAGAGAGAGCGTCTACTCAAGTAGACTCCTTACCCTCCATATACCTGATTGTCTAGTTTGAGTAGCCGTCCTCTACCCCTCGCTTTCACTCGGCTTTGAATAAATTCATCGAACTGCGTTCTCAAAACCCTTCAAACTTAACAAATCTCACCCTGGCATCTACAATCACTTGAAAATAAACTCCGACTGTTTTGGCTCGCAACGAACATACCGTGAGTATTACTCTAACTGCCCCAGGAAGAGGCGCAGTTTCCACAAACTATAACTGCCCGCAACTGTCGATCATCTCTCAGGGAAATGGCAGAACAGTTTAACATTCACCTGATTTGGGTGCCGCGTCATAAGGACATTTTGGGAAACAAAGCCGATGAACTCGCGAATAATGGAACCCAATTACCAATTCAACCCAAAATGGAAGAAATCGGTATACCTATCGCTACATGTAGACGATCACAGTGATCTTAAACATAAAGAGATTCACCAGCTTTACCGCTTCATTAGAAGCTCCAGTTGGTTTAATTCAAGAGCAAATATCTCTTCACGTGGCATTACAATGGACCTATCCAAGGTCTAAGTGTGTCACTTGTTTTCCTGACAGTGGCTAGCTTTAGCCTAACCTAAACTAACCAAACCATCCTTCCTCGGTAGATACATAGACTCCAGCGCAGATATGACAAGAAGATTAATTCTTCATGGAATGAAGTTAAGTTAAGTAAAGTTCTCACAGGGTTATCGCAGTTTTTTTTTTAAATGTAGGGTTACCGCGCTTTTTTTTAAGGAATTTTTTTTAATTGTTTTATTTTGTTATATATGTTTATTACTTGTTTCGTTTTACTCTGTTTTTATTAAGCTTTGTTAATATATTTTATATTTTCTAATCAATGATATAAATTATAATTATTATTTAATATATTTTTAAACTGATAGGATCTTATTAATTATTTTGAAACACTAATCTTGGTAGAACTTCAGAAGTGGGATATGTTTATTTTTAATAACCATGAATAAAGAAGAACTCATGAAAGCCTTAACTGATAATGGAATTCAATCCACCTTCAGTAACTATTCAACTATTACGAGAATTATATGCAGAATATGTTCGTGAAAACGTTTCTTCAAACTCAAATTTAGATATTAAAGAAAATGAAAACGCTACAATCAATTTTGAGAAGGGGGAGGCTGCATTTGCAATGTCGAATTGCGTTTATTGGAAAAACGTAAAAGATGTGCACTGCTACGAAGAGAATTGGAAATGGGAGAAACAATCAAGTTTACGAGAGACAGGTTTAATGAAATTAACGAGTCAATTATTGAATTTTCAAATTCCGAAGAAAATGATGCCCTGAAAAGGATAACAGACTTCGAGCATGTGTTCGATTCAGTTTGTTCTGATGAATATTTCCGATTGAAGAGTGTTCGACGATTAATGAAGCCTGACTCCGAAGAGGAAATGTTTTTGCGTGCAGATAACTCAAAAACATATCTAGAGTTTCGTTTAAATTTGTTAACAAGTTTTGGTCATGATTTGACTATATCCGAAATTATTGAACGTATGTAGAAAACGACATTTACAAATACAATTGTCATGGACTATATCCTCAAGATGCAGGGTTTGGCTTTGAGAGCTAGTTTTTTCAGATATTCAAACTGCCGAATTTATAAATTGATGGTTTTCAAGATCGATCTCCTGATATTGTTATCCTTTAACCAGCACAAAATCTGTCTCAGCTTAAGCAATTGGCACATAGATATGCAAATTTAAGGGACGCACAGAGATTTGACAAGGATCCAAATACTTCCATAAAATTACGAAAAAATATATAATAGAGTTTGGTAACTCAACAAATTCCGGAGATGGTCATCTTTCATCGGCATACACAGACACAAAACGAATTAGAGGATCTTGCTTCCCTTGTGGATCAACTCAACATGTCCTTAGAAACTGTCGTAAAATATAATTTGTCAAGATGACATTGACGGGAAATACAGTTGTACCAATGAATGTTCGGATGCGATCAATGCGATGACGAATATTTCTAAAAACTGCCAGCATCTTTGCTATCAATGCATGTGGATGGCAACTCGTTGACAGTAACAACGCGCGACGTAACACAATTAGAAAAATTTTGACGTCACTTTTACGTCAGAGACTCAACGCGTTATTGACTATATTTATGTTTTCCATCTAATTGTTGCGAAAGTCATTTTCTTACTTTTTTGATGTATGTTTTCCTAAATAATGATTGGTAAGAAACTTTATTTAATTCACATGAAAAATGCAATTATGACAATGCTATTTTGTAAGATATTATTAACTTTACATAAACATAAATTATTTGTATAGTAATCTTTTTTGATTACCTATTTGTCGATTAGTATATTTCCGAAAAGATCGATTATGACGAAATCAACTTTGAATACATTTATCTTATTTTACTTTTAAAATAAAAAAAAAACATTATTTATCATATTAATCTAATTTCAATCTATCAGTCTTTGTTGTTATTCGAAAAAAATAAATAATAAAAAAAAAGAAAACCTATAAGGTAAGGTACCTATTCAAAGTGCTCAAGCCCATCATTAGCTCTTTCATTTCGTATAATTTACATCACCCAGAAAGACACTAATCCCTGTTTGTCTAACAAAATGAAAAAAAAAAACTTCCTACAAATAATCTCGTAATCTTAATGGAATTTTTTCCGCTTCTCTTAACTGATTAGTTTTGCTACATGGTCTCAGAAGAAATATCTTGAATGCATACACAATAATCCCAATTTCAAGGTTTTCATTCTCGACAACTTTCTGTCCTGAATAAGAAATTCTCAGGAGTATTAACTCTACTTTGACACTGCAGACTAATTAAGCAAACCATGACGAGACCATCATCGTTTATCATCAAATGCAACAAAACTCCCAGTGGATGATATTCATATAGCTTTAAGCATGTATCTTAACAAAATTACCAATCCAACCGAAAAGATAACCTTTTCATGATAATTTCCGACAAACAATAAGGCGAAATTAAAGAAAATTCCTAACCTGTACATAATGTACGTATAGTACCTACACGCAATTGGGGTGAACTTAAAGAAGGAAAAACATAAGAAACTTCATCACAAAGATTATGACGGCACACCTAGCAAATCGTCTGTTTGCGCCTGGCTAGCGAGCTTGCCTTATAGGAAGACGTTTCATAAAAGATACAAGCAAAAAATATAACCATCCGCCTTGCCTAAGCTACGTACGACCTGTGCGACCTCTCGTCATTGATATGGCTTTTCTTTCTTCTTCGTGGTCGTGGTCTTGCTGCCATGCCCACTTTTGTCTGTCAAGTTCATGAACATTTCCAGAAACTTGTCTATATGTATATCTAGACTACTCCGGTTACGAAATTGCACTCCAAGAAAAAAAATAAGTACAAGACACTAAACATGGAAAGAAGTGTTTTTTCTTTATAACTAAGTTTTTTTTTCCATTTCCTCGACCAGTAAACCGGAAAAAGCTGTTCGGACGGAGTTGGTTTCAATGATGTACTAGTTACCACTTTACCAACACGATGGTCTTGTCCAGGTCAACGAACTGTCAATACAGATAGCCTGTATATATGTATGTACATAGGCTTAGAAAAAGAGTAGTGTGACTTGCTAGTTTCTTCGAAAAAAAAAAACTAAACAAAAAGAAAATTGGTTCACATTGACGTCATGGCGGACGATCTTGGAATTGCAAAAAAAACTACCTCGTATCTACTTGTAATTATGCTTATACGGGCTATTAGGGCCGATGTATATGATTATACTTATACGTCCCCCAACAATCCCCTAACCACACCATCGACCGTGACGAAGAAAAAATCACTATAGAAAAAAAACTCCAGAATGATGATGATGACGAAGAAGAAGAAGAAGGCCATGAGGTTTGTTGCTTCGCCTAATTGGTGTTCGCTCATTAGGCCCGCCGAAGAGGAACACAAACAAACCATTTAGATATACCTAGACTTTATTTTTGCGCCCAGAAAATTGTTTTTATTTATAAGTAATAATTCTATTCAACGTAAGGTAGGTGAGACTGCAAAGCGGTTAACGAACTTATCTGGTTAGGTCGTCGGCTTTTAACATCATAATCATGTTCGCGTATAACGTCAATAGATTCACATACTCCTCGTAATTTCTCTTACGTGTACTAAAACATTATTTTCGACAGTTTGGCAGTGAATTTGTCCCCCCTATTTTTAATGGGGACATTGCCATAAGGGCAAGTTATGGATTCGTAAAATCAAACCCGAGAGAGAAGTCAATAATTATCTTATAAGGAAAAAAAACGTTAAAATACGTTTTGTAATAAAGATTTTGATATAAAAAAAAATTTAGAAAGCGTTTCACAAAAATATATACTATGAATTTCACAGCTGATAGTATGGACTCAAAATCTGTTTGCCTGTGAACTTACCAGCGAAAATCAAATAATTTTGTTGGGATCTTTAACTGGTCACTATGCTTCCTCGATACAGACGTTGATTCTAGTGCTGTTATTATTACAAACATAATTCTTAATGGGATGAAGGCTTTTATACCAAACAGTATCAAAAGCGTCAAAATAAAACTCATGGTTCGATTTGTGCTGTAAAGGGGCCATCAGTTTGATAGAGGTAAGTTTCCGATGTTATAAAGCCAATTGAGTAAAAATACTTCAATGTACCAAAGGTTGTACAAATTTTTTGGAAATTTGTAAAAAAAAAAAACATTCGAAACACAGTTCTACGGTTCCATAGAGTCCTTAAAGACCTTGATAAACACAAATCCGCTGACCCGGATAGTAACCATCCCATCGTTCTGAAGAGAAAAAAAACGTTAAAATACGTTTTGTAATAAAGATTTTGATATAAAAAAAAATTTAGAAAGCGTTTCACAAAAATATATACTATGAATTTCACAGCTGATAGTATGGACTCAAAATCTGTTTGCCTGTGAACTTACCAGCGAAAATCAAATAATTTTGTTGGGATCTTTAACTGGTCACTATGCTTCCTCGATACAGACGTTGATTCTAGTGCTGTTATTATTACAAACATAATTCTTAATGGGATGAAGGCTTTTATACCAAACAGTATCCAAAGCGTCAAAATAAAACTCATGGTTCGATTTGTGCTGTAAAGGGGCCATCAGTTTGATAGAGGTAAGTTTCCGATGTTATAAAGCCAATTGAGTAAAAATACTTCAATGTACCAAAGGTTGTACAAATTTTTTGGAAATTTGTAAAAAAAAAAAACATTCGAAACACAGTTCTACGGTTCCATAGAGTCCTTAAAGACCTTGATAAACACAAATCCGCTGACCCGGATAGTAACCATCCCATCGTTCTGAAGAGATGTTCTTCAACGCTCGCAAAACCACTGCGTAAGCTTTTCAATATGTCCTACTCATACTGGTCTCTTTCCGAGTGGGTGGAAAACAGTATTTGTCCCTAAAAAATGCGAATCTTCTTCACCCTTTACCTACCATCCAATTGCACTTACGTCCTTTCTTTCAGAAAAGCTGATAAATTATCAGCTGAGGCAATATCTTTAAGAACGAAAGCCCCTTATGACCAGCTATATGGCTTTCGTAGCAATAGGTCCACAGGTGATCTGATGGTATATCTCAGCAAACAGTGGCACACATCCTGACATTGTTTTGGAGAAAGTAAGATTATTGCGCTTGATATTTCAAAAGCATTTGATAGAGTTTGGTATCAAGCTCTCTTATCGAAAATGCGTACATTTGGTATCGATGAATCTCTTCTTGGTTGGATAAGAAATTACACTTCGGACCACTCAATACAAGTTGTATTAGACGGTTTCAAATCTTATATTCACAAAATAAATGCTGGTGTTCCACAGGGATCCGTATTGTGTACTATTCTTTTTCTCTTTTTCATTAATGATATCTTGTCTGAAACTTCTAATCCACTTAATTATTTTGCTGACGATAGTACTCTCAGATTTTCATATTCATTTCCAGATTCACCTCTTTGATTTTCGGACGTGGTACTGCAATGGCAGCGAAGCTCAGTAAATTTTGATCTCGACGGCATTGTCCAATGGGGAATAAAAAAAAACGTGTAGAATTTAATGCTTTAAAAACTCAGTGATGTTTTCTGTCGTTAAAGCAGAATTTACCTCCCGTGCCGCTATCCATGAGCGGCACTTGCATTGAAGAAACCGATCAGCTTTCAGTCTTTGGCGTGTGCATCACAGAGCTCCTTTTGTGGAATTACCAGATATTCGATGTTGCCAAAAATACTGCAAAGTGCTTGGGCTGTAATAGGGTTTGGTCCTCTACTATCTTGCTGTTGCTGTGGTGGTGACTTACTTCTTCCTTAGGCTACCTTTAACAATCGGACTTTGTCTTTCGAGTAGCCAAATAAACCAAAACCGAAAAACAATTCTGCTTCTAGTGCGTCTGAATATTAAAGTAAACTAAACTGATTTCCAGCGAGTTGCTTAATAAAAATACAGTATGTTCTCTTTTGGCTTCAGAATTTGAAGTCAATAATTTTAGTTTATTTCTTTCTTTTTATACAATTTTTGAACTCAAAGTCTATTATACATATTCAACCATTGCTCGGATTTTCCATACATTCTATCGAAGTTCCCATGATATACACAATAAGCATATCTCTGGTTGTGGGTAAATGACCATCCATTTAAAATGTTTTGCTTATTGTGCTGAGTGGACATATTTACTGTTATAAGCCAGCGACCCCTCAAAGTGTCTGCATATAGATACTTTTTTATTTATATATTTTTTATAATAACATATCCAATGCACTAAAGGTGACGATGGGCTATGTGAGTAACTTGGCATAGCTTGTGCACCGAATCTGCCAGCTAAAATATGAGTATTTTGATATAGACGACGCGCGGCTCTATTCAAGTGCATTTTATGCTGTATGGGAACTTCGAGAGTTTGGTTTCGAAGCAGGTTGAATATCGTGAACAATTAATTAATTGTTCGCTGGTGCAATCCCTTCACAGGGTTTTCTTCGAAGATATAAGAAATTCTCCCCGTCTGATCTGGCTGTATTCTATAAGCCTTCATTCGTCCAAAGCTGATATATAACTGCCACAATTGGGCAGGAGTAGCCAACACTCATTTGAATCTTTTAAATAAAGGGTTTTCCATTATGCGGTTTCAAAAGTATAGGGCTGGAATTCGACATCTGTCAAATTAAGTTGTTAAACCAATTTTTTTTTCAGTTGAAAGTCTGACATTTACGATAATGGATCGCTTAACTATCGCACAACGTATAAAAATTGTTAATACCTACTACAAAAATGGTGATTCTGCCACAGCCACATATCGAGCTTTGAGAGGAGATTATGGTTTACATAATCGTCCAACTTCGCCAGCAGTTGGCAAAATTGTGAACAAGTTTGAAGAGACTGGATTGGTTACAGATATTGTAAGGCCTGTGCATCATCGTTTCGCTCGTACCACTGAAAATATGCCGAATGTGTCGATTCCTCGTCGTTCTCAGGAATTAGGACTGTTTTACGGCACATTATGGCGTATTTTGCATTTGGATCTACATCTACATCCATTTAGAGTCCTGCTCACACAATAACTGAAGCCAGATGACCATTCACAACGTCGTAGATACGTCGAATGGCTGCTTGAGCAACAAACGGTGGACGTCGATCCTTCGAACAAAATTTTCTTCAGCGACAAAGCACATTTCTCACTCGGTGGGTATGTTAATAAACAAAATTGTCGTATTTGGGGTTCTGAGAATCCTCAAGTAATTGCAGAGAGACCATTACATCCACAAAAAGTCTCTGTTTGGGACGCTCTTTGGTCCGATGGTGTGATTGGACCTTACTTCTTCGAAAACGACTATGGAACGACTGTCACCGTCAATTCTGAGCGTTATGGTCATATGATAACCGACTTTTTTTTTGCCTGCCATTGAAGAATACGACTTGGAGAATATGTGGTTTCAACAAGACGGTGCCACCCACCACACAACTCGAGCGAATATGGCTTTATTGTAAGAGAAATTTCCTGGCCGCGTAATTTCTGGTCTTGGCGATCAACTGGCCATTAAGATCGTGCGATTTGACACCGCTGGATTTTTTTTGTGGGGCTACGCGAAAGACCGTGTTTATGCAGATAAACCTTTAACTCTTAAGCACTTGAAAACCAACATTCGTCAAGTTATGGCTGAGATACCGCCCAATATGTGTCAAAAAGTGGTCGAAAATTACCTCAAAAGAATCGATGCTTACAACAATTCGCGTGGTCGTCATTTAAATGATGTAGTGTTTCACACATAATGTTAACGTTCAAACTTTATAAAAAAAAAAAAGAAATATCATGAACAAAAATATTTTGTATGTGTTCTATTTACGTTTACCTTTCAAACCGCAAAGTGGATAACCCTATTATTTTTCTGAAAAAAAATATTGAACTAATGATCAAGTGCATTCGACGTAGTCTTGAACCTTATTATTATTTTTTTTTTTGTTAATCCGACACCCTTAACACGTCATACAACTTCCCGTCTGCCTTGCATAGATAATCGAACGAACATTATTTCTCCCTTCTTATTGGGATTTTTTTCCCTCGATTTCGTTGTCATCGAGATTTGGGTTTACGAGAGGATATCTTTCTAGAGTGGATGGATGGGTGGGGTGATTTTTTTTTGTATCAATAAGCACTTTTAAAGCGAAAACCGTTTAATTTTTTATTTGCGTAGGGACACATTCTTCGAAAAGTTTTTCCTGCAAGGATGTACCGAAGAAAAATAAAATCTAAACTGATGGCGACAAATTTTATTTTTATCGAAAATATCCCATCATTACGTATGGAAGGCGTAAGGTTTAAAAATAGAAGTATGTTAATGGTACATATAAATAATATATAATATATAACTTATAGGATTATAAATTCAGTGATGAATTTTAAATTTTGCATTTAATTATTCTACTACATTTTTTAACATTTCATTGTTAAAACTCTTACGTTAATCACACATTCATATTTAGCAAGCAGAATTCTTCTAAAATTATGATTTTCTATTTTTTGTTGTGAATCAAAATATTAATTTTTTTTTTGAAAAGTCATCGCGCAATCAAAACAAATTATTATTTTTGTCATTTAAATTTAGAAATCTGACGCATTTGGTGCGGCTGTTTCTAGCGTTGACGTATCTCACCTGCTTGTCTACCTTTTCTCCGCGCTTCGTTATTTTCATCTGATTGAATAAAAATGTATCTAGATATCTGTGCGCTGAGTGGGAAAGAATGAAGAAATATAATAAGATAAATATCGTGCGCTTTTCCTTCCACTACAACTTGTATACTTAGCTGTGATATAAAATCTTGGCAGGCGGCCTAGTTTTTCTTCAATTTTCCTCATCATAATGTTCTTGTTTTGTATCGCACAAGAATTCTTTCTAGAAAACTAAATGACAACTTCGGTCGAGCTGAAAAGTCCTTCGATATGAATTCGAGGTGTGTTGTATTGAAAGCAATTTGTGGTGGACACAAATTGAAACCTATTTGCTATCTAAGGTAGTTTTTTTTTTCTTCTTAAATATCTGATAGAAATTCAAAAAAAAAAAATTGTCCGTTGACGATAATATCTAAATACTGACGAATAAATGTTCGTCTGTGCCCTGAAACCCACCCAAATAAATTATATTTATTCTTTATCGAGAAACTGTCGTTCCTCGGCAAACTCACTCCTTCATGGGAATGCGTGGCAGAGGATTATTTAAACCCAACCGAAATTTGGGAGCAGTGGGCGATTTTTTTTGTTGTTGCCTGTATTGTTGATTTAGTTGGAACTTGACAAATAAATAGAAGAAATATTGACATTTTAGGGAGAACAATATGTTTTCTGACGACTCGACGAGGGTGTGTTTTTAATTAAAATACAATAACATGACATTTGTACAAAGTGGACATGTTCAAAATTAGACAATATAAGTCTGTGGGTTTTGTAGTTGTCAATATTTAATTATGTACATATTAAGCTTCCCAAATATGTTAAAATGAAAAATTAAAGGCATCCACATTTTAAATTCTTAATAGGTTTTTGGTTTCTGCGGAAGAAAGTGAAAATTGAAGTTGTGGATGAAAAAAAGATATCAAATTTATCGGCAGGATGATATTATTCATCAAAAATCCATATTTTGTATTTATGATGACAGTATTTTGAGCATATGGACTACGTCGAACCCAACATAGCTTATCAGCCACTTTAAGTATTTGTTTACTTGCGGTATATGTATATAGGTACTATAGAGCATTTTTTGTATTTAAACAAAAAATCGAAGTCGAGATTTTAATCAAACGTTAACATTACGATGATAGAGAACACTATAAAAATGTGGGTTCGCAATTCCGTCTGTCTTTCTGTCTGTACAACTCTCTACAGCCTAAACGGCTGAAGCAATTTTCTTCAAACTTGGGATTTAAGCGTTTTAGGTGATTTGTGAAAATAGGATTTTGAATTGCCCCAAAAAATAACGGTACTTGCCATACAAATTTTTCTACTATCTTGATTATCTCGAAAACGGCTCCAACGATTTTAATAAAATTGTCTACATTTTGGCCAAACATTTATTTTTTATATTTTGTTATCAACGGTACCTGCCATACAACCATTTTATTGATTTTCGACGTTCTCGTAAACGGCTCAACGGATTTCGATTAAAATTTTTATACAGGAGCTTCTTAAAATTCTAAATAATACAGAATTTCAAAATTTTCGATAAATAGTTGTTTTTCGGATTTTTGATAAAAAAATACTATTTTTTTTTTTGAAAATTCAATATTTCGAAAATGCATTACGATTTTTTTTTGAAATTTTTTTTTTGAATTCATATTATTAAATATTTAAAATGTCCATAGCAATTTTTTTTTTTAGAAAAAATTTAGAACTTTCTATATAAAAAATTCAGTGAAAAACGACTTCAAAAAAATATATTTAGCCGTTTCTATTAAGAATCTTTTGCATAATGTGCTCGAACATAGGAACAAGTACGTACGATCCATTCGTGCATTTTATTTTAAAGTGGTTTGTCTTCCTAAAACTTTTGAACAGAAGATTAGATAAAGTCAATATGAGAAGTGGTTTTTCGGTACTATACAAGGTCTCACTGAAGAATCCACTGTTTCATTTTGCGATGTATTTGTGTCGTTTATTCAAGGTGTTAGTTAACGCTTTAACGGAGTGACTAGGGCATCAATATTTTTCGTATGATCACTGATAGATAATAGAGCTCTGGGTCTAATTTTTGGAACAGAAGTAGAAATGAGACATGATTCACAATCACCATTTATAAAAAAACTTGCAACTAGAAAAAATGTCCTTGAAATTTAACCAGTCAGTTTCAAATTAACATTACATTTGTTTTGACAAAATGTTGATTTAAAAATATGTCATGTCATTTTAGTATGATAATTTTTTTAAATATGAAAATTTGACGCGCGTTGAATGACAAGTGTGCCGTCTTGTTGGAAGCAACTGTCGTCGATGTTTAGCTGATTTCATTTCATTTCGAAGGAAAAAAGGATCGATGATGCCGCCAGCATGTAAACTGCACCAAACAGTCAATTTAAATTGATGTAAAATGGTGATTTGTTATGGCTTGAGGATTGTCTTCGTTCCATGTAAGGACAATTTGTTTATTGACGAAGGCATTTGACCAGAAATGAACTTCATCACTAAACACACTTCTTCGCTAAAAATGCTCTATGAACTTTGGGAACAGATTTATTATTATTTTTTTTTTTCAAAGTAAATTCCCACAATTTGTAAGCGTTGTTCCGGGCTTAAAAGACTCATGATGAATTGTCAAACATTACTGACCAGGAATTTCATCAGAGTTTGGCAAATATCGAATGTTTGTATTAACTACTTAAAAAAAGTCCCTTTAAAATCATCGAGCAAAAACTCATACAAAATTTATTTTTTGAGTATTTAAATTGCCTAATTTTTTTCTTACCTCAACCGTATCGTGGTACTCAATAGTGGTTTTTCTTTTTTAGTTCAGAGCGGAGTCTGAGTTGTCAAAAAATTGTTTGTGTTTCTTTTTACTTAGAGCGTTCAGAGTTTCGAATCTGTGCTTATTTTTTGTTCTGAGCATGTGTAGAGCGCTCTCGGTGTTTGAACATAATCGGCTGAGAATTCTGAGTAAAAGAAGAAAAAACTAATTAGATACAATTTAAATGGCGGAAGAAGTTGGTCGCTTGTTAATTTTCTGTTGCTGATATTTGTATCTCTGTACAAGATAAGGTTTGTTTTGTGATGTATTGCTTTTAATGGTTAAAATGAAAATTTATTCCAGTTTGTCTGGTTCAATTGTGTTAAAAACAACAATTCAGAGTGTTCAAAGCTTCGGAAGTTCAGAGTTCAGAGCTCTTCTCTAAACGAAAAAAGAAAATGTAGACGATTTTTGCTCGTTTGTTTAAATATGTATAGTTAGTTTTTTTACTCGTCTACCTGATTGATATAACCTGGTTTTGAGTTTAGCTTAGACAACTAAGTTTAACGGTCTACTGGCAATTTCTCGACATCCAAGCTGGTTTAGTAGTGGTTAGTCTTTAAGTTTTGTTTTATTATTTTCATATTGTTGTTACATTTACATGGAACTAATGGCACGGTAGTGCCCAGCCAAGTTCTGGAATTACACCCTTTTTACAGGATGAAACTAAGGCGATTATCGTCCCCCTAGCTTAAGTACCTACCAATAAAGTCAGAAACTTCAAACTCGCAACATTTGCTTAAGATTTTCCATTCGAGACGTGGTATCCGCCCAATTTCATAGAATTGTTATACATTATTTTGAGCCCTTCTAATTGTCGTGGAATAATGAACTTGGTACAGCGGTAGGGCTCAAAATGTAGCAAAAGGCAAAATTTTAAAATTTGAGAGTTTACATTCAGTGGGCGTGGCAACCACCCATTTTCACAGAATTCATATTAATTATATTGAGAGCACTTCCGATTGGTCCAGAATTATAAAATTTTGTGACATCACATCAAAAACATAGTTTTTAAAAAAATAGACAAGTTCTTCTATTTATATACAAAAACTTTTGGGTAACAAGTAATCCGTGCAAAGTATTGGGATCTAAAAGTACGTCAAGTTCTAGGTTTATTAATGTTAAATGTAAAATATTTTAAGTAGAGTGATATAGAAGGGTCTCATAATTATCAGAGAAATCTGGTATTTAATTATTACTGATTTAAATTGTGTTGGTTTACTTGGTAAGTTTTCATTTCAAAAATTCACCAACACTTGGCTACTTATTTTTTTTACATTTATGTTTTTGGTGTGATTCACGTAAATTTATTCTAATTCACGTGAAAACGTAACACCGCTACAAATGTCTTTCGTTCAATATTAAACCAAGTTAATTTATATATGTGTATTGTTATCTTAAAAATGCATCATTTTAATTTTTCAAGAAATTGTTTTTCACACTGTTTTTTCTGGGTTAATAATGCAACACGAAAAAAGTGTATACCACGAATGTAAGTAGTTTCGAAAACAAGTTTTAATAATATGAAGTGTTTGTTCGATTTAAAAATAAAATAAAATGTTTTTTCTTCTAAGATGTGTCAGAACAGTACTAGTTCATTTTTGACTTGGGTTAATGGTGCAAAACTTTGACACCGGCTGGGATTGCGAAATTTTTTTTTTAATTTAAAATCTATCAGTCTAAGTGAAAATTAAGTTTAAAATTGTAGAATAGAAAACAATATATATATTTTTTTGTCAACCATTCGGTTACTAAAACATTTTTTTCTTTTTCTTTTATTTCAGGTAAGCTGCGTTGATTGATATTAACAGTTTGTGTCTTTAAAAAGTAAGTAGATAAAATAGATATGTGATGTGTAGAATAGATATGGTATAGGGTATACCTATTGTCAATTTTAAAATTAAAATTAAATTGTTTATCTTCTGATATAAGTCTTTAATTACAACACGTTTCTTTGGTGAACCCGTGTATACAATGAAATTGTTCGCGTTTCCTGTTAAAATAAAATATAAAAAAAATTTAATGCACTCGATTTGATTTATAACATTGCAATAAATGTGCAACAATGTAACCAGCATTCATTCCAAGTATCTACAGAAGTGTTCACCAGGTAGATATATTTATATATATACGAGTATATAGAAGTTCCTTGAAACAAATTGATTACTTGAGATTCATTTTCATGTTGGGCATACAACCGTGATGTGCAGTTGATTCAAACGCACATTGCTTGTATTTACCTCGAGCGAAATATCAGGAAAATTGAAAATCTGGTGTCCACAGATCCGTGTCGTCGTTACGGTCGTTAATGTTCATGTGGTGTCTTCATACTGGGAAAGTTCATACATGCACATCTCAATGTGAAGCATAGAAATTAATATTGCAAAATTCTTCTTTGGATAATGTATAGTCCTCTGATATTGGTACGTCAAATGATTAAGTGAAACATGGCATGTTGAACGAAAATAGAGCAGGTATCATCCTTACTTACTTACTACTTGGGCGAAAGGAGAATTAATAAATGTTTCCTTTTGCCCCATTCGTGATGTATGTAAATATGTTGGATGTAAGGGGATATGTTAATCTATCAGTAAGTATTAATCTGTTCAGTTTTGAAGGTGTTTTCGGAAGTTATGCTCATTTTTCAACTTTTTGTAAATAGAGAATAACATGACAGTTATGTATTTGAATGAAAAATAAAATGCACAACTGGATCGCACGATATTGCTCTTATGTTTGATCACATCTAAAGCACAACATTTTTAGAAACAGCTTAATATATTTTTATTCTTTTTTACTTAATTTCTGTATAACAAAATTTCTTATTTTTTTTGTTTCTACAAAAAAATTTGGTATGACAATGTAAAGTATTTAATAATAAAAATTTAAAAACTGAATTTCAAAATAAATCGTCCACCCGTTTTTGAAATATTGAATTTTCGAAGAAAACAATTTTTTTTTCGATTCAAAATAGCTTTTAACGGCCTTTAGTCCAACAAAAATTGGCGTTTCGTCCCGGCCATCTCACACGGACTCATCAGTTGACTAGTGAGGACCTTTGTCAATACGCAATTTTTGCCAAGTTTTCTAAAATTCAAAAAAAAAAAAAAAACGCGCGCGCTTTTTCCCATCCTTTTTCTTTATTACTTGCAGAATTTTGTTAAAATAATTCTGACCTCAACCCTTTTTGAACATTTAAGAATGTGAAGGATCTCCTATATAAAAATTTTGATTGAAATCCGTGTAACCTGTTATGAAAATAAAAAAAAAATGGCTGCATGGTAGGCACCAGCCTACCGTTAATAACATGATACATAATATTGGGTATACTAAAAAATAATTTAGACCAAATTGTAGCCTATATCACGTACACACTTTTTTATCAAAATCTTAATAACCGTTTTCGAGATAATTAAGGCGGTAGAAAAATTGTATGGCAAAATCTATTTGAGGCAATCACCTAAAACGCTCAAGTAGCAAGTTTGAAGAAAATCGGTTCAGACTTTTGGCTGTAGATCGATCTACAGAAAGACTGACAGTCAAACGAAATTGCGGGACGCACTTTTTTGGTGTTCTCCATCATCGTAATGATGTATCGTTTTAAATCTCGAGTTCAATTTATTTTTTTAAATGTAAAACTTTGACCTAGGACCTAGGTAGTACCTTACCTATCTACATACATATATCGCAAGCAATGTCTACATAATTTCCTTCACGACCTTTTAACTAGTGTAGGTGCACGTCTCAAAGTTTGTGGGTACCTAGGTATATAATAACTAATCCCATGGATTACAAATTTAATTACCTATTTATGTAAGCACGTATTGATAAATAAAACTTTTGCAGTTTGTACCTACCTATATGTATCACATAAAATAACCTACAATGTGCTATTTTATAATTAATTTGTATTGAAAAAAAGAATTGATTTACTTCCCACAATTTAACTTCTATACTCGTCCACTTTCCAATACTTCCTCACATATACACATGCATTCTTAGTACCGGTCATCAACAAGGCCTAACAACGATTGGAATTTCTGATATTCTTCACAAAAATTAAAATTAAAAAGAAAAATCAAACATAACTGCATTTTTATTATAACCCATTTTTCAATCATTTGATTCTCTACCTACATAGGCAGATACCTATAAAACGAGCTTCGAATTTTGCATTTTTGTATTCTCTCTCTCTCTCTTTCTATGTTATTGGCATTTCATTCAAATGAATACTTTTTATCTACCAGCAAAACCCTAACAGTAAACTGTGATACATGTAGTCCAAGCAGGAAATACAGTTGCTTCGTACATTATATTCAATTTCAATTTAACTGTCCCCACACGCATACTTGCACACCGTTGGGTTTTAGGATAGGAATGAGAAATCAATTTATCAAAAGAGAATGAGATAAAAAAAGCAAAATTCAATTACGGAATGACGACAGCCATACAGAAAAAACACACCATTATCGTCAACCATCAGAACATCATCATTGCAATTGCAACAGTACTTGATGGCTTAGAAGGACTATAGGAGGACATTTCTACATTAACAAACACAAGGCCGTAGTCAATGTGGGGATGTCAGATACGCATTAAATTGAATCAATAATTTGGCTTACTTCTGTGGGATCTCTTGAACTTTGTCAATAACACACGTACGTCTGTCATTGAAACTCACCAGGACATTGTTTGGTCTTAAGGGTAAAACAAATAATGCTTAGGGTTTGTTTCACAATATCTGACTAAAGTTCTGATCAGCTAAAATTTAAGCCTTCCATAAAAGAACTTTACACTTAACAATTACCTAATTTTTACTACTTAAGGCGACAGTTATAGCTTTCATTGAAACTCATCATTGAAAACTTTGTCTATCAATTCTGAGGCACTTAAACAAATAAAACTGCTGTCGTTTTGGTACTAAAATGATGTCTTTTTTGAGAAAAAATATAATATTTCCCTCTACCACTTTCATGTAAATTCACTTTTGATTTTTCAATGATCATTGAAAACGCTTTCCATCATTGAAAAATCAAAAGTGAATTTACAAGAAAGTGGTAGAGTAAATAAAATATTTTTTGACAAAAGATACGAGTATTATATACATACATATCTTATTACCTTCATTTTCGTACCAAAACGACCTCAGTTTTATTAGTCTAAGTGCCTTAGAATTTATAATCAAAGTTTTCAATGATGAGTTTCAATGAAATTAATTAGAAATTTCTTACAGGTTTAAAATGTCTAAAAAACGCAATAGAAGTTCGACATCAAATTTGGCAACTAGTCTATATATCTATCTTCAGTTTTCTATCTTAAAATTAATTTCGAAAACAGAGCGATGTGCTAGTTGTAATAACTTTTTGCTTATTGTTTGTAAAGCCGCTTTTTTGGACTCTTAAATGTAGTTACAATAATGTAATTTAAGCGTTTTAGTAAAAAGAGGTAAAATCCTTGTTTCCACAAACTGTGAATGAAGAACTTCATTCAGATACTACCTCAGTAATTTTTCCACTGCATCATATCGCGTGTATTATCCCAATACCTGCGCACCATAAAATAAGACCGACTCTGCCTTGAAGTTTTTTAACTTGGTTGCCGAAACAGACTCTACGTTGTATTGGTATATAGCTGTTTTTGCCTGCCATAGTTTCTCTTGAAGGTTATTTTCCATGTGGTTAGACTTTTTTTTATTAAATGGATACCAAGATACTTACCCCTGTTAACTGCTTCCATTTTTCATTTCTGCAGAGTCGTCCAACTCATTTTTAAAAATAATAACCTTAAAATGTTGAATACTAATTTCTAGATTCCAGAAACAGCAGTAAACGTCCAATCGGTTCATCATGAGTTAATAATGTTTTCTTTTTCTAGCGACGCGACGTCGTCAAACCTTTTAGCACTGCTGTAAATATTTTATAAGTATAATTTCTAAAGGATATTTCTCTATAATTCGCAGGGTCTTTCTTGTGAATTGGATAAATGAGCGCTTCTTCAAATTCCTGTGGAATAGTCCTTGTCTCTAAAATGTTGTTAAACAAAAATTTCAACTATTCAATCACAAGTCCTGTTCCGTACATATAGAATTCCGTCTGATAAACCATTGGATATAGGGACTTTTCCATCTTCAAATGAAATGAGTGCATCTAGTATTTCTTGTTGTGTGATACAACCATCGAAATATACTTTTGCAAAATCTCATTACCATGTTGACCTTCTATATTTGAAATATAGTGGTTTTCTTCAATTTAAAATTCTTGCATGCATCTAGAGATGTATCCAACACCAAGGAAACATTTCCCCAAAAATTGCTTAACAAAACTTTGCGAAAAGTGTTTTTGTTGTGGATGCTTCGAGAAACCTTTCTGAAATGTTTCTTTGTTTCACGTTTTATGTATTCAGTTTTTTGTTTGAAGATAGATTGAACAGAAATAGTGTCAAGTGTTATCATCATGAACAAAAAATACGCGCTTCTCGTGACGTTTCTATTTTTTATGAATGAACAATCCCTCCCTCACTTGTAAAATGATTGAGCGATAAAAAAAAGTTTGCCGTTCAAAATTGTAAGCAGAGGCAGATTTCATCAATATTTTTGAAATATTTCGCACAGCGGCATGTTTTTCAAATATGTTTCTTTGGTGTGGATACACCTTAGTAGTTCAAAAATGTTCTTTGGTGCTAACTAGAAGTATAATATCAAAATTAACAAGCTTGAAAGAGTATAATTAGAGGTAGATATATAGTATATATAATTGTTGGTTTCGCTTCGCAATTTGGCAGCTTTTCAATTTTACTCGGCATATTTGTTTTCCGCAAACGTAAATTTGCAATTTCATAAGTTCTTTTTTGTAAATTGCAAAATTTGTTAGTTTTCCAAGAATTTGTTCATATCGATTCCTCAAAGAAATAGGATTTGCCATTTTAAAACTTGTCAATAAAAACTTAGAAAAGTTCTTAAAATTTATTAAAGAATTAAAGCGACACATTTTGAAACATTGGAAAACACGATTACAAATACAAAATCATGAAAGCTTTGCAACTTTTGATTTGTAGGATGTTAGCAGTGTTTTTACTTGCGATATAGGTACTATAGGGCAAGTTTTGCATTTGGAAAAAAATCTAACTCGAGATTTTAATCAAAGTTGACATTACGATTATATTGAACACCAAAAAAGTGGGTCCCGCAATTCCGTCTGTCTATCTGTCTGTCTATCTATACAACTCTCTACAGCCTAAACGGCTGAAGCGATTTTCTTCAAACTTGGTATTTAAGTGTTTTAGGTGATTGTTCAAAACAGATTTTTGAATCGTTGTTTTAGCCCCAAAAATAACGGTACTTACCATACAAATTTTGTTACCGTCTAAATTATCTCGAAAACGGCTATAACGATTTTGATAAAAATTGGAGTGTGTTCTACTTTGGGTATATACTACATTTTGGCTATATTTTTTAAAAATATTTTGTTAATAACGGTCCCACCATTTTTTTGATTTTCCACTTTCTCATAAACGGCTCAACGGATTTCGATCCAAATATTTATACAGAAGCTCCTTCAAATTCTAAATAATACTGCATTTCAAAATTTTCAAATTCAATATTACGAAAACGGGTGGGACGATTTTTTCTGAAATTTTGTTTTTGAATTTAAAATATTAAATATTTAAAATGTTCATACCAATTTTTTTTAGAAAAAAAAATTAAGATTTTTTATGTATAAAAATTTTACTGAAAAACGACATTTAGCCGTTTCTATAAAGAATATTTTGCATATAATGTAATCGAACATAGGAGCAAGTACGTGCGATCTAGTCATGCATTTTATTTTTTTTTTATTTTGGGAAATCTATCCGCAGCCAAACTGGTTTGTCCAAAAAAAAAAAACGGATCCAAGCTGCCTGATTTTTATATTTTAAGCCTAGTAAGCTGTTGATGCGAAACGAAAATTCCCATACAAAAATGATAGAACGAAATCATAAACGAAAAGTTCCATTTTGCAGTATACGCTGTTCCGTGACGAAATTTAAAAAGTCTCCACTCACTTTTCGCAGACAATTTATTACGTGTAACATATGATTTGTTTTTTTTTCTTCAGATTAAAGGCGCACAAGAAAATTAAAAAGATCGAAATAAATTTTTACTTTATGTATATGAAGAAGTTAGAAATAACGTGATCGACCATAAGAGCAAGTACGTGCGATCAAGTCGTGCATTTTATTTTATAATATAATAATAGTGATTCAATGTTGCATTCAAGAGATAGTCATAATTAAATTACTTTTGTGTGTAAAGCTCATAGTCTTACACTTGTCAATATATATAAAATCAAACAGTTATTATTACACCATTCACAAAATGTATGTAGATCATCTTGCTTGATGATCTACATATATCCTTGATGAAGTTTAGTTTTCAAAATATGTTTACATCATCTGCATACATTAATTTCATTGAATATTGCAGAATAGATGAAAGATCATTTATAAATAAAATAAACAGCAAATGTCCAATGCGACTCCCTTGTGGTACACCAGAATTTACTTAAAATTGATATGAACCGTTATTTCTGGATGGAAAGCAACTTTAGTTACTTCTTTTATTAATGGATTTAGTAAGTTTTAAGACGACAATAATATCTGCTTTTATAGTTTCGAAAAGTTATCACCCATAAAGAGTGTCATCTTTAAGAAATTCACGATTATACGGTCAAATCAAATCGTCAGATCGACTCTGAATTTAAAATAACTTGAGATTTTGGTTTGAACTGAATCTTAGAGTCAATTTGATTATGTACGACACTCGTCAATAAAATTTGACATTTTCTGGCTAGAAATGTTTGGAATAATTAGCGATCCGAAGACAAATGAATAGAACAGCTGACTGCAAACTAAATGCGGGCGATCACTCACTTATTAGATATGTTATCTCGGATACCAAGCTATCGGTGTATATCTGTGGACGAATCAGATAGGTTAGCTGAAAGCTGTCAAAAAATCAAAGCAAAACGCATACCAACGAATTTTGCAGTCAGCTGGTTCTATACATTTGGTCTCGGATAGCTAGTTATTCCAATTTTTTTGGGATAACTCAAGATAGCTTTCATGAGAGCAGCTGTTTTTTCATCAGATGTGGTTTTGCACGCATTACAACAACAGAAAGTTATTCCAGATTGCTGAGAATAATTGAGTGAACGTCCCCATTGTCTTGTTTTGGTTTTTTACTACTTTCAGCTAATCCAAATTATTCATAGTTTAGTATCCGAGATAGCTTATATAAGGAAAGAGTGAACGGAATTGATAGAAAAAAACGGCTATTGTTTTTTTTTTTTTTTTTTTTTTTTTTTTGAAAAAGGTTGAAATAATGGTGCTGGCTTTTTAGATCTTTCCAAAATTTGAATTATAAACGATGATTTTTTAAGAGCTTGGTTTTTGATAATTCAAAAAAAACACAGAAACTTGTAAAAAGTGAATGAAATTTTTATTTGGATCGATAAATCAATTTCTGCCATTTACTTTTTAAAAATAATTTCACTTAAATGTTGCCCGCGGCTACGCTTCAGGTGGTCCATTCTGAAGGTCCAATTTTGGCAAACTTTTTCACACATTTCGGCCGGAATCTCACCAATGACGCGTTCAATGTTGGCTTCCAAGGCAGCAATCGTGTTTGGCTTGACCCCATAGACAATAGACTTAACATAGCCCCACAAAAAATAGTCTAACGGGGTCAAATCACATGATCTTGGTGGCCAATTGACTGCGCCAAAACTTGAGATCAACTGCTCACCAAATTCGCCTCTCAATTGATGCATGGTTTCGCGTGTAGTGTGGCATGTGGCACCGTCCTGTTGGAACCACATGTCGGCCGAGTTCAATTCTTGCATTTTCGGCAAAAAAAAATCTGTTATCATCGAACGGTACCTTTCTCCATTGACCGTAACCCTGCGGCCTTCATCGTCCTTGAAGAAGTACGGCCCAATGATGCCGCCTGCCCATAAACCGCACCAAACATTGCATTTTTCGGGATGCATTGGTAGCAGCTGAATTGCCTCTGGCTGCTCTTCACTCCAAATACGGCAATTCTGCTTATTCACGTATCCATTTAGCCAAAAATGAGCCTCGTCGCTGAAACGGACGTAGCTTGCGAAACACATTTTTCACAGAGCACGAATTTTGATAATAAATTTCAATAATTTGCAAACGTTGTTCAGGCGTAAGTCTATTTATGATGAAATGGCAAACAATACTGAATCGAAATGTCAAATGTTCGTGGAATTTGTCATGTGTGATCTGTCAAAAATATAAACGTCAAAAATCAAGTAGTACAAAAATCACCCGTTATAAAAAATGCATGCACACATTTTAAGATTCATAATGATTGATAAGTTAGTATTATATTTTCTGACTACGGCCTTGACAATATACTGCTTACCATTGACTTGTTGTATGTTACTATGTAATACATTATGTAGGTATAGTTTAACTATTAAGTAAATGGTGGTGGTGAAGAAGTGATAATAAATTCTGAAAAACAAGACTATGTAAAGTGAGAGGGATTGATATTCAAAACTATGAAAACAAAAAAACAACGCAGAGTTTTACTCCTACTCACACAATAGGACTTTAATCAGAAATCTTATATCAGTCCAAAGCACTCGTTTTCCTGTATCCATAAAAAAAGGGTTGTTGGTAATATTTTTTTTTTTCACATGAAAAATGAGTTTTTTTTTTGCTTTGTATGAGAACGAATTGATAGTTCTTTATATGATGGGTGACTGGACTTCTTTGTAGATGAAACTCATTTTTGCGGACGATTTAACTCAGTTACATTGCAATATTCTATTAGATCCGGAATTTCAATTCAAAGAATTGAAACAAACAAAAATCAATATGACTATTACTTCTGTCCTTAATGAACGCGAGTTGGTATGAATAGTTATTGATGAGGTGTTTTTAAAAAGGACATTAAAAGGAAATTCTTAATTGATAAATTCACACATTTTTTTTTGTTGAATAATGGAGTGAAATTTATCACAGGGTGATTCACATAATAATAAATTAAAAAATAATAAATCATATGTACAGTCGAGTCCGCTTAACTGAAACGCCAATTTGCCATACTTTACTTTTTTAATTAAGCGGTATTTTCACTTATGCGATCTTTGAATAACTGAAAAAAATACTTTGCCGGAGTTTAGATAACTAAAATACAATTTCCCCAATCCAATCTAAGAATAAGAATTCATGTTTTGGTTTACTAAACAATTCACCACTTGTGCCATCATTTTAAATTATTTTACTAGCACTTTCCAGAAATTATATTTGCCAAGCTCAGAAGTTAATTTAATTTAATTTATTTAACATCAATTAGAGATACTTAAATCTACAATTAGACTACAAAAAAGAGATAAATAGGTATAACATTTAACATCTAACAAAATTACATTAAGTATTTAATACAATAAATTGTGTAATCATAATTTGATTAATCAATTTGAAAAGAACAAAATTAAATTAATTTTTAAAATGTATCTGCTTTTATGAAAGTTAAAATCAATATAATTTGAAATGAGATTAGTTTCTCTGACACAACGAGTTATTGGTTCATTACGAGCATAGTTTACTCTGTGTTCCTTTTCTCGGAATAGACAACGTTCTCTTATCTGACGCGACGGAGCATACAAATCAATCAATGATAAAAGCATAGGGCATTTGATATGATGTGACAAAATATCACTAATGAACATTACAGACATCATTTTTCTTCTATTTTCGAGAGATTGAGCTCCAAGAAGTTTACATCTAGTTGAGTATGACGGGATTTCGATGTTCCAACCTAATTTCTGGATTGTATACCTTGTAAATTTTCTTTGGATCATTTCTATTCTGTTTGATTAAATATTGTAGTAAGTATTCCAAATCACACAGCAGTATTCTAAGTTATACCTAACATAGGCATTATAAAGAGATTTAAGGGCAAAAGGGTCCTTGAAGTCTTTGGTATTTCGTTTAATAAACCCTAGCATTGAATAAGATTTAGCTACAATAAATTCTATGTGCTTGGTAAAACTTAGTTTTGAATCAAATATTACACCAAGATCTTTTTACTCCAAAACTCTTTCAAGAACAAACGTGTCAACTGTGTAATCAAATGTAATTTTTGAAAAATTGCGACAAAAAGAAAAAAATTGGCATTTCTTAACGTTCAAGAGTAATTGGTTAGTGGAGCACCATCCTGTCAACTTAAGGAGATCGTCTTGTAAGAGAATACAATCATTTAAAGATTTAACGCATCTGAAAAACTTCAAATCATCTGCAAATAGAAGCCTACTGGAGTTCTGAAAGATATCAGCCATGTCATTAATAAAGATTAGGAAAAGAAGGGGGCCAAAATGGTTACCTTGTGGGACACCCGAGGTTACTACAATTGGATTTGACAGCACTTGATCTATAGAAACAAACTGTATACGACCCTTTAGATAGGATTTTAGCCATTGCAACATGTTTGAGTGAAAACCAAATAATTTCAATTTTTCAATCAATATACGAGTACTATGACTGACTCGATCAAAAGCCTTCGCAAAATCAGTATAAATAACATCAATTTGGTATCCTTCTTCGAGTTTATTTAAGATGAATTTGGAGAAAATTGAAAGATTAGTGGCTGTAGATCTACCTGCAACAAAACCATGTTGAAATGATGAAATATGCTCCTTAAGAAGAAATGTCAATTTTCCACATATAATTTTCTCGAACAGTTTCGGTATACTCGATAGTTTACAAATAGGACGATAGTTGGTTATTTCCTGCTTTGGGCCAGTTTTATGAATTGGAGATACAAATGATTTTTTCCAAACTGAAAGGAATTCACCACTCACAAGGGAGGTGTTGAAATAGTAAAAAAGGGGCACAGATATAGCAGATGCACATTTTTTTAAAATAATTGGTGGAATTTCATCAGGGCCTGGCTTACAATCACTATTTAAACTTAATAGACCTTCTTCGATTTCGGATATATTAATCTCTAACTGACTAACGTCAACCTTATAATTTTGATTATTTACATCAGCTCAAATTAAATGATCTAAATTAGATTTCGTATAGTTTGATTCAAAATAATGGGCAAACGAATTACAAATATTGGGATGATCCGAATATGTTGACCCAATGTACTTCATACTACTAGGAATACCATTGGACATTTTTTTACTTTTAATAAATGACCAAAAACATTTTCCATTTGTTTTTATGTTCGATTCAATTGACAAAATGTAATTTTTATAAAGAAATTTGTTAAGAACATCGAATTCTCGCGCTAACCGAACGTAAACCTCTTTTAAGACAGTATTATTTACGCAAGTGCGTATCCGTTTGTAAGCTTTGTTTTTTCTATTACGTAAGCTAGAAAGCCTTTTATTAAACCAAGGAGGCTTTGAGTTTTTATTAATTTTTACCGCTTTCAGATTATCAATGAAAAAATTATAAAATTGAATTAAATTCATAGAACTATAATTTAAGTGCCACGGTATACCCGACAAATAACTCGCAATGTTTGAGTAATTAGCTCTTGCGTAATTAAACTTAAATTTACAACAATTTGTACTTTTGAAATAGTCATAAACGGTGATTTTTTAAGCGCTTGGTTTTTGAAAATTCAAAAAAACACAGAAACTTGTAAAAAGTGAATGAAATTTTTATTTGGATCGATAAATCAATTTCTGCCATTTACTTTTTAAAAATAATTTCACTTAAATGTTGCCCGCGGCTACGTTTCAGGTGGTCCATTCTGAAGGTCCAATTTTGGCAAACTTTTTCACACATTTCGGCCGGAATCTCACCAATGACGCGTTCAATGTTGGCTTCCAAGGCAGCAATCGTGTTTGGCTTGTCCCCATAGACAATAGACTTAACATAGCCCCACAAAAAATAGTCTAACGGGGTCAAATCGCATGATCTTGGTGGCCAACTGACTGCGCCAAAACGTGAGATCAACTGCTCACCAAATTCGCCTCTCAATTGATGCATGGTTTCACGTGCAGTGTGACATGTGGCACCGTCCTGTTGGAACCACATGTCGACCGAGTTCAATTCTTGCATTTTCAGCAAAAAAAATCTGTTATCATCGAACGGTACCTTTCTCCATTGACCGTAACCCTGCAGCCTTCATCGTCCTTGAAGAAGTACGGCCCAATGATGCCGCCTGCCCATAAACCGCACCAAACAGTGCATTTTTCGGGATGCATTGGT
This sequence comes from Philhelius pedissequus, assembly GCA_910595825.1. Taxonomy (NCBI): domain Eukaryota; kingdom Metazoa; phylum Arthropoda; class Insecta; order Diptera; family Syrphidae; genus Philhelius; species Philhelius pedissequus. The sequence goes on along the minus strand of OU343161.1, from coordinate 199,829,903 downwards.
AGCTGCTGAATTGCCTCTGGCTGCTCTTCACTCCAAATACGGCAATTCGGCTTATTCACGTATCCATTTAGCCAAAAATGGTGGGTCGATTATGACGACCATAAAACGGACGTAGCTTGCGAAACACATTTTTCACAGAGCACGAATTTTGATAATAAATTTCAATAATTTGCAAACGTTGTTCAGGCGTAAGTCTATTCATGATGAAATGGCAAACAATACTGAATCGAAATGTCAAATGTTCGTGGAATTTGTCATGTGTGATCTGTCAAAAATATAAACGTCAAAAACCAAGTAGCAAAAAAATCACCCGTTAGAATGAAAAATTAACATTAAGAGCCAAATGGTGAACAGAGTTAGGAAAAATAGGATTAAGTGATTCATCAACTGATATATTTAATTCTCTATCAACAAAAACAAGATCCAGAATATGATTTAAATTATTTTTGTACCAATTAAGTTGAATCAAGTCATAACTTGCAAAAGAATCAATTAATTCACATTCAAAATCTGTGTTAATATTAAATGAAAACAGTTGTAGCTCTTCGGGATCAAAAAGCCATTCAACATTTGTAAGATTAAAATCTCCAAGAATAATTATATGTTCATTATTTTTTAGTTTTGATAAATAGAAATTGCAATTGTTTACATGAATTTTATACAAGTCAAGTGAGCTTCTGGGTGGAATATAACTTACAACAACAAATAATACGTATTTATTTTCAAAGATGATTTTAACTATAATTTGGTCAATGTCGTACGGACAAGAAGAAGCAGAAGAAGGCAAACTCATTTCAATGCAAACATGTGTAGAGCAAACAGCAAGTAGCACACCTCCACCTCTTTCCAAACCAGTTGTCTGAGAACAACGATCTTTACGAAAAAGAGCATAATGATTATTGTTGCAGATTTCAGCATTAAGATGGTCAATGGATAACCAAGTTTCGGTCCAGTTATGCGTAACAAACAAAATAAAATAATATTTTGTTGTCAAACTGACAGACCAAAGTGAAGTGTGAAGTTTATTGGCCACGTTCAGTTTAAGAACGGAATGATCTAAGTGGTGGACGTATTCAGCTTTTTTATTTCAGTTATGCGAAGCAGTCTCAGTATAAAGAAATGTTTTTTCCCGTAATTATTTTTTCATTTAACCGAATCTTTCAATTAAGCGGATTTCAGTTAAGCGATGTAGTTCCTGTGAAAGTTGTGAAAAATGCTGCATGACATATTTTGTGTTTCAACTAGCCGAATTTTTCAGTTAAGCGTATTTTAGATATGCGGACTCGACTGTATATTTGACAATTTTTTTTTGTTGACAATCACACGACGAACGTAAGACAATTGGGACCGATTTTGATGTAGTTTTTATGTCGGAGAATAAATGCGATAACTTTTATTGTTTCAAGTGATGTCATTTTTAAAACACTGTAATGGAGTGCATTTCTATTTATTTCAGAACTGTAAATAAAAAGTTCACGACGGCATTTTGAATGCTCTGCATAGCCATAATTATGTGTCCAACGCACACCTCGTGGTATGCACAAAATATTTGAATGTTTACGTACTTCATTATTTCAGGTATAAACCTTAAACCTACATTTTTGTTTGTTTTACTGCACGAAAGGAACATAGTCATAAATAATGCTCAAAGCTCATTAAAAAATCCAACAACACGTAATTTTTTTTTTTAACTTTGCCTCCGGGGAAAATACATGATTAGGTACTTACCTATTTCCAAACTGAAGCTCTAACACTTCCTTCTCTTCAATGCATCACTAAAATTTACTATCGACCATCATTTTGGAATAGGTAGATAGATACATTTTATGTAGGTAACTAAATTTTATATTCAACTAATCCCTGGGGTTAAAAAAACCGCATGTTTTCACATCTACCGCATGTCTACATGTCGTGTGGTCATCGGTCGTCATTATAGCTATAGTTACTACCGACTTCCATCATCCACATAGAATTAGCTCACTACATGAAAACCCTAATCCCCCGTTGGGCTTAGTGCAGAAAATCTAAATATTCTCGCAAATAACCGATGCAATTGCATAGATACAACACCTTGTCTAGCTTTCATGTACATACATATACAGCCGCGGTAAGAAAAATAGCACCATTACGAGAACCAAATTTCTACTAAAAATGAAGTTTAAGCCAATATTTTAAGGGACATTTTGAATATGCGAAAAGCTTATATTAAGACCAAAAATTCACATTTAAAAAAGAATTCCAACTTATCAACTTATTAAAAAAAATAATTTTTTTCGAAAAACTCAAATAAATAAGCGGTAAAAAAATAGCACCATTTCTTCATCACACAACTTAAAGCTAAAGCACTAAACTATTCCAGCAAAATTAGTATTTCGTTGAATAGCCTTTTTTGGCTATTACTGTTTCACAGCGTCTGGTCATTGAATTAACCAAATTTTGGCACCTTTCTACCGGAATATTCTCCCAGGAGACCTTTACTGCAGCCCATAGTTCTGTGTTACTAGTCGGTTTGGTTTCAGAGACTGCTTTCTTCACGTCAGCCCTAAGATTTTCAATCGGATTTAGGTCAGGGGATTGCGCTGGCCAGTCCATCACATGAATTGAATGATTTCCAAACCATTTTTAGCCTTCTTACTGGTGTGCTTGGGGCCATTGTCCTGTTGGAAGAAGAAGGTGCATATCTTATTCTGCATAAGGCATCATGACATTTTCGAGGATATTAACGTCAACGTGTTGATCCATGATGGGCTTAATCCAATATATGGGCCCAACTCCATTGTAGGAAAAACAAGCCCACACCATTATGCTTGAACTTCCGTGCTTAAATACTTTATTTATGTATTTGGGATTATATTCCACTTTCGGAGGTCTTCTCACGTAGGAACGAGATCCTTTACCGCGAAACAATACTGTTTTACTTTCATCTGTCCATAGAACTTTGCGCAATTTCTCTATTGACAATATTGTCTGGCTAATATTAAACACTTAAGCATGTTTTGCAGTTAAAATATGAACTTTTTTTGGACTACAAGCAGTTGAATTATGTTCCCTCAATCTGTGGCGAACGGTTTCCACGCAAGCTGTAATATTCAGTTCTTTTTTTAGCACAGTTGCAGGCTTAAATAGATTTTTATGGCTTTCGCGGGCTAGGCCCCTGATGAGAGTTGTCGTCATAACAGGTTTTCGTCCACGAGATTCGGTTTTAGGTGTGTATGTTATTGCATTTCGAATCACGAATTACGAACTTCTCCATACGTTTTACCTTCCGAGATATTTTTTTAAAAATAATTTCCCGTTTTTCTTTGGTACAATGCTTTCCACGACCATTTTCTTTGAAAAACTGTAAATTTTGTGTTTTAAATGAAGATACCAATTTAATATAAGCAAATTCTAACATTTGACCGCCTTACCTTGAAATATGTACAAGAAACAATTTTTTTTTGTAACGAAGACTGCCATTAGTGCTATTATTTTTACCGTTAACCGTTACCATTTCAACGCCAGAGATAAACAATAGAGAGATGTGATAGTTCAAGCAATAACACAATAATAGTAGAGGTTGTAAATATTTTTCTATTCACTCATTTAAAGAAGTTAAAATGAAACTTGTACCAGTGGTGCTATTTTTTTTACCGGCACTGTATGTACATTGTATACACCAATGTATTGAGCCGCATCACAAATCACGCCTTGCTGGCTTTGATCAATCGCTATTGAAACATGTTCCAGAGATAAATTTGGTCCATAACAAAAAGTCGGCTTAAATTCGATCACAAATCACATTGAAAGAGTAAAAGAATTAAAAAGAAAGAAAAAAACGAAAGAATATGTTAGACAAAAAAGAAGTAAAAAAAAACTTATTCTAACTGTATCTTCTGAAAGTCAACTTAAAATTCTATACACCTGGGGGATACCTACATACAAGGAAGCGCAAAAGATACCTCTGTGATGGGATGAGGTAAGCTAATATAAATATAAATACACAGATACAAATGCACCCAACTGGAATTGGAGTTCCGTCATTCCATACAAAAAGATCAAGCTGTTAAAACAGGTCTTGTGCTACCAGAAACCCATACCTACCACAACAACTACCACTCGCAAGCTATTTGTAATATGTATCGCACGAAGTTAGTGATTTAGTGTGCTGCTGCTGCCAGCTTATCTGAAAGCCAAGGTGCTAAATCTGATCTCTGCCTCTGCTGGTTGGTTGGTATGGTATGGTAAGTAACACATTCCACTGGCCGCTGGAAATCCATATGAATTCAAGTCATTGACTTTTGTGCCGATTTATCGCACGAGACACAGTGAGAACCGGTTGCTTTTTTATTTCTTATTGTATTCCAGTTTTCCAGTCTAAAGAAAACCAAGCATCATCCAGTGAAGCTCGAGCTACTTTAAGTTCGTTCACCGGGCGCATGCGTGACGTCGTCGTGGATTTTCTTCTCCATCTCTTCGTACTTCGTAGTGTTATTCAATTTAAAAATTATGGTGTATTTCTTTTGCGCAGTTGTTGATTGTTTGGCGAAATTGAGGCCAATTCACATTGAAATTCACTCCTCGAGCGCTCGTTTTGTTGACGATCATAAAAAAAAAAGAAAAAATGCCTAACTACGATAGAAAAGGTGCGCTGTGCATGCTTTTAGTAGAAATAGAAACTTGATTTCTAGAAATCTACCCGTGTCTTAAATTTGTCATTTACCTATATGTATTGCTTCGGCAAAAAAAAAAAATAAATAAATAAAATGCACGACTGGATCCTACAAACTTGCTCTTGTAGCTAACAACTTTAAAGTAGTTAAGCATTGATGTTGTGTGCTATTGAACGAATGATGATAAATTACATCTTATCGTTTTATGCCAAAGGGTTTATATACAAAGATATAGTTATCGCGAAAATGTTTAAAATAAAATGCACGATTTGGTCGCATGAACTTGCTCAAGTCGTTTTTTTCTTAATTTTTTTTATACATAAGTATATTCAAAATTTCATTAATTTTTTTTCTAAAAAAATTGGTATGACAATCTTAAATATTTAATAATTTAAACTTAAAAACAAAAGATTAAAGCGGCTAAATCAAAGAAAAAATAATTCAAAATTCTGAAATTTTACTTATTGGATAAATTTGAATTTATAAGAAAAAAAAATTTAAAATCTGTTGGGAGGAGACGTTTTTTTTTTAAACCTTAAAAACATTTAAAAAAAAATTCACAAAAATTGAATGAGCAGTTTTCAAAATATAAATTCCAATTATATTTTTTTAATGCTTTTAAAAACACAACAATATATTAATTAAAAATGTTGGTATGCAATATAAATTGGGCTACTTGCACCTATACATGTGTGAGATTCCGAAAGAATTGGTTAAGCCATTTATGAGATAGCCGAAAGCAAAAAAATGTCCTATGGAAAGTACCGTTTTTAGGCATTTTCTAAAATTTTGTTTTCAACCATATGATCGCTCGTACCTAAAAAGCTGCACTGATTTTTTTAACATCAAAATCGTTAGAGCTGCTTTCGAGAAAAATATGCTTTAAAAAAGGCTTAAAGAAAAACTTGAAATGAAATTCAAAATGGGAATTAATTACTAACATACATATAAAATCTTAATTTAAAAAAAAATTAGTGCCTGGTTTTTGAAAAATCGATTTTCAAAAAAAGAAAAAAATATTTATTTTTACAAATCGAAAAAACATTTTTTTTATTGAAAATTTGAGTATGCAGCTTTATTAACGGTTCGTCCAATAGGCAGAAAGTCGAAAAGTTAATAAGTAACGCAAATAAAATATTTCTGTTACTTGAAAGTGGACTTAGTACAGTGAAATCCTTTTAATTCGGAATTCTTTAATTCGGAAAACTCGTTTATTCGAAAACAAATTTTTTTCCGAATAAAAGAGATTTTTCCGTACTGTCAAGTGCAGAGATACTCTCTTTATCCGTACAACGCGAATGTTGAATACTTTACCCGGCTCTAGTTTCCCCTCCCATTTTGATATTCAGAAATTCAAAACCAATGTGCATCGGTATCTCCTCTTGCATCCTTCCCTAATTTCCTAACGCTCGCACTGTGCTTGTTCATATTAAGGGTAGTCAAAACCCCTTTAGTGCGCGCAAACGTTAAAAAAAATGAGAGTAGGTTTTCATTTTGCTTTATGTAAAAATTAAATTAGCAAAAATTAAGTAACGCAATGATTGAACACGTATAGAAAGCAAACAGATTTCAAATATGTATGTTTTGGGAGACTCCCGGCAATTCGCATTTAGATCTTAGAAGTTGGTGAATTTCGGTAATCCACATGTCATGACAGTTAAGCAATCAATTAAGTAAGTTGTTTTAGGGAAATAAACAGGGCTTTCATAACAAGCAACAGAAAAATTACTACATACTTAATAACGTTTTTTTTTTTAATAAAATTAATGAGAAAAAAACTTAAAAAACAATTAAAATTGGGTTTGATTAAAATTTGGGGGAAAACCGTTATTCGCACAAAAATAAATTGTAGGCCAAATTATAAGAGTTATAAATTCTTGATTAGATACAAAAATCTTTCGAATGGAACGTGTGGTTTAGCATAGATAGGGCCAGTTTAAATAAAATAGAGTTAAGATCTTAAAACCGCTATAACTCCAAAACGGAGCGAAAACGAGAAAATCACCTAATCAGTTTTTCGACTTGGAAAACCAAATTGATGTCTGCGGCGTTGACTGTGGATCACCATGTATGTTTTTTTCTTGATCTTAGTTACAAAAATGAATTATAATATAATTTATGTACTATTTGGAATCTTTTGTGTTAATAAAATAGTTTTTCGTTTTAAATTCTTGCATTTGTTCATCAATAGGGACGCGTTTTAGTGCATTAAAAAACAAATCTCATTAATTCAGAAAATTCGTTTATTCGGAATGACCTTCCCCAACCATTCCGAATCAACAGGCTTCTACTATATCCCAATTTAAGAACACATCAATTTTTTTAATCAAAATTCTTGGAACGTTTTTGACAAATACATTCTTTTCTTAACCGTTTTTATAATATTAGTGTGGGAGGAACCGTTGTTTTTTTTTTAGGAAACTAGTTTTTTTTATTCGTTCGATATGTAGTTGAGTAGTTTTCGAAATTTTGAGTTTTGAAACGAAAAAAGTTTGTTTTTAATTTGCAAAACAATTATTTTTCAAAAATTTTGGTTTACATTAGTGCTTATACTTTCTAGGAGTTTCTGCATAAAAAAATAAATTAAAAAAAAAAACGTTTTCCAAAACTAACCCTTAAAAAAAAAAACAGAAAAGAAGGTATCATTCCCAGTCATTAATGAACAGATTTTTTTAATAAAAATCGTTCGAACCGTCTTTGGGAAAAATAATATTTTTCTTTTTGGTAAAACCGGAAAACCAATATGTACCAAGTTTGAAGCAAATCCATTCAACCGTTTAGGCTTTAGACTCTAGGACAGACAGAATTTCGGGACCCTTTTTTTACTCTTTGCTATCATCGTAATGTCAAGTTTGATCAAGATCTCGTGTTCGATTTTTTTTACGAATCCATAACTTGCCATATCGTACTTACATATACATAATGTATGTACATACATACATACACATATATCGCAATCTCAAGTAATAAAATGCACGACTGGATTGCACGTACTTGCTCTTATGTTCGATCGCATCGTAGGCACAATATTCTATGTAGAAAAGGCTAAATTAGTTTTTTAAAGTCGTTTTCAAAATTTCTTTAATTAAAATATTTTTCCAAAATTTTGGTTACGTAGTCTAATTTTGAATTTGAATGACCTACTGTATACAAAATTTCTTCGAAATCCGTTGAGCCGTTTATGTCAAAAATCGAAAAGAATCAGTAACAACATTCCAATTAATTTTGTTGACCAAAATGTAGTCTATACCTATAATGCTGCACTGATTTTTTATTTTGTAAAATCCGAAAAACAGTTTTCGAGATAATTGATATTTGGCATTTTTGTCCCAAAAATTTGTATGGAGCTAAAAAAAAGACTTAAGAAATCAACATCTAGTTTGAAGGAAATCAATTGACCTGCTTAGAGCAACCTACAGACAGACAATCGTAGTTGCGGGACTCACTTTTTAGTGTTGTCAACCATCGTAATGTCAGGTTTGATTAAAACAAGAGTTCGATTTTTTTCCAAATGCAAAACTTGTCCTATAGTATGCGTCCATAATGTATATCGCAAGTAAAAAATAAACCTATCAAGATTCCTATTACATCGAGGCTTGATTGCCAGTAATGTTAAGGCCACCCGCGCGCCGCCAGCTGACGAATTTATTTATTTAAATACAAAAAAATGAAACAATCGTGACCGTCAATCATCTATCACAGGGGACCGACATAAAACAAAACAGAACAGCCAACAAAACAACGTTTGCTCTGACTGAAAGACGAAGACTAGAAGCTCCCAATGTAATTAAGGACTGTCATAGTGTCACCTGTCAACCTGAACTTGTGCTCGATTTGTAGCAAAATTATTGCTCTATTGTTTGTGATTTGTGCTGGAATATATATCTAAAGAAATATTTGTTTCGTATGCATGCATGTGTGTGTTCGCTCTCACCAATTGATGATTGATGGAGTTGTGATTAATGGTGGAAATTTCTTGCGATCTATGATTATGATTAGAGAAAAGAATCGTAGCATTTTATAATGGGATGAGATTATTGAACCTTTAGGTACATACATACATACATATGTATGTAAAGTACGTGCTGTAGAATTGAGTTATTAGTATAGATTCTAGCTTTTATTATAATTTTGTTTCCTCCTCTTTGCTATATGATTCTTCTTATTAGATATACCTAACTATTATATAAAAAAAATTGAAGATGCCAAGGTCATTTACCTTTGCTTGGGCAAGAGAGAATAAAATTAGATTGGTTGATGCCTGATGGTGATTGCAGATGTTACATTCTATGGATGAGGTTATTATCTAGCAAATTGCTATGCCTATTGCCTGCGGAACTAAACGACGACTGACGAGTGTTTGATTGATGTTGTGTTTTAAAATAGGATATAGTCTTATAAGGTGACTCAGTGGCTCAGAGCTTTGAGTTGTAGAAAAATATTTTTTGTGAGTCCTATTTCACAAATAATAATAATCGATTGAAATAAGTAGTTGTAATTTTTTTTAAGTATGTAAAATACAGGGTGTCCGTCGGGAAGGTATACTACTTTGTTTGTGTATAATTTTTGATTAAATAGAAGAGAATGGATATTCTCACAAATGCGAGCCCTTTTGAGCACATTACATTACATTCTCACACATTTCACGCTCTATTTCATTAATTTCCTCACGAATATTTTGTTTGAGTTGCTCAAGGGTTTCTGGTTTGCTTGCAAAAACCTTGCTTTTCAGATATCCCCACAAAAAGAAGTCCGAAGCAGTCAAATCAGGCGACCGTGGAAGCCAATCAACATCCCATTTCTTGAAATAACTTGTTGCGGAAAGAGGTCTGGCAGGAATTCCATGATAATTCTGGCTGTATGCGATCTGGCCCCGTCTTGTAGATACCACATGTTAATCAAGCCCAAAGCATGCAGTTGTGGAGTTAAAAAGTTTTCAATCATATCATTATATCGCTCCACATTCACAGTTACCGTTACGTCGTTTTCATTTTCAAAGAAGTGAGGTCCAATGATTCCTCCTGGCCAAATTGCACACCAGACTGAAACTTTTAATGGATGCAAAGTTGACTGATGAATAATTTGAGGGTTTTCCAATGCCCAAAACCCACTATTCTGTTTGTTCACATATCCATTCAAATGAAAATGTGCTTCGTCACTCATTATGATTTTTTCATGAAAATCGGGGTTGTCATGGGCTAGCTGTAACATCATATTACAAATGGTCTTGTGGAAGAAGCTCTTGTGTCAACTGAATCCGTAATGGAAACAAATGCTAATCCTTGTGCAAAATTGTTTCCAAAGTTGTTCTTTGAAGACCAAGCTCCTGAGCACGGCGTCGAATCAAGGTTGATGGATTGTTTTGAACACTTCCTTGAGCAGCAGTAATGTTTTCAGCCGATCTTGCAGAACGTTGTGGTCCATGCTTGGGCCTATCACCTACAGACCCTCTTTCTTCGAAATCGTTCACTACACGATAAATAGTGCGTTTTGTTGGCAAGTTATTTCTCCCAAAAATTTCACGTAACTTTCTCATCGTCACAGTAATCGATGATTGATTTTGATAAAATGTTTTAATGATTAAAACACTTTGGTTTATCAAACATTTTTCGATAATAAGTTTGCCACGTGTCTACTTCACGACTACCAAATATGAACTGTAAAGACTAATGTTAACCAAAATGGCGGCAATACAAAGAAGTCTACCTTCCCGGCGGACACCCTGTATTATTAGAAAATCGACATTTAAAGGGTTTTCCATTAAGGGCGGGTCTATTTTAAAATTGAATAAAACAAGTTGTAGATATATGAGATATCAACAAGGTTTTATCTTTATAAGAGAGTCTTATCAGTGACAATATATGACAGAAATATAACATTGTTCAAGTGGGCGCCGCGACTTCGCTGGGTCTTGCGCATTCCAAAGGTCCAGTTTTCGATGACTTTGGTGCATAAATCAGGCTGAATTTGACATCTATTATGATGTTTTTGAGGGCCGCGGTGATTTGCGGCTTATTCGCATAGACTTCCGACTCAAGAAATCCCTACAAGAAAAAGTCTAAAGGGGTCAAATCACACGATCTTGGTGGCCAATTCACGTCGCCTCGGCGCTAGATAACCATGCCATGAAAACGCTCGTGCAGAATATCGATTGTGTCATTAGCACGTAGCACCATCCTGTTGAAACCATATGTCCTCGGTGTCCATATCATCCAATCCCGGCAACCAGAAGTTGGTGATCATCGACGTGATGGCCTGGCCAGCATCATTTTGTAAGAAGTACGGACCGATGAGACCGCCAGCCCAAAATCCATACCAAACAGTTGGATGCATTGGCACCTCTGAAATCTCGCGTAGATTGGTTTCGTCCCAAATCCGGCAGTTTTGCTTATTCACGTACCCATTCATTCAAAAATGAACCTCATCGCTAAAAAGATTTTTCAACCAAAATTGGGATCAACTTCCATCTGCTCCAAAACCCAATTAGCGAACACACGACGCTGCGTATGGTTTCGTTGACGTACGGGTGTCGGCTGATCGTTCACAGAGCCAGTGGGCTCTAATTTGGTTTTTTCATTATTTAATTTTTAAGTTCTATTCTGGATTCTATCGAGCAGATGGAAAGGTGTTTTTTTTTTCAAATAATGATGCGCACACTAAATGGGTTTTGACTATCCTTAAAATGATCAAGAACGGTGCGAGTTTTAGGAGAGTGTAGGGAAGGGTGTTACAGGAGATGGCGATGGACATTGGTTTTGAATTTCTGAATATACAAATGGGAGGGTTGTACGGCTAAAGAAAGAATATCTGTCCTTGACAGGACGTCCGAAGTTAGGCTCAAAGGTAAACTGATGAGAAGCGAGTATTGCGATTGATTAGTTTAAGGGGAGGAATGCAACTGGCTATTTCGCTAGAATTAATTTCATTTTTAGAAAACAAACAATATATTATAACAGCAGTCTTTGAAGGGTTATCCTCTTTTGCCCAGAGTCAAATTTATTCGAGATCTGCTTTAGTTCAGACAATCCAAGTTGGTAATGTGGTAGATTTTATCTTCCTTTGAATAAACGTGGGCTTACCAATGTTCAACAACACCCGGAAGATCATTGATAAAAACTAAGAATAAAAGTGATTCCAAAACTGAACCCTGAGGTAGAACAGAAACTGTGGTGAGGTGTCGGGGTTAATGTCAGTAGTTAGGGCTCTTTTTATCAAATATGTCAGAACTAAATCCGAGTTACTTCCTGAAAATTGTTTTTCTGTCAATTTTCATGCCAAGCTTTTAATCTTAATCATTCGTCCAAAGCTGGAGTATAACTCGCACATTTGGGCAGGAGCTCCCAAAACATTTGATTCTTTTAGATAGAATTCAGAATAGAGCTCTAAGAATGATAGGCGATAGAAATATAGTAGAGACATATTTATCTCTAGAACACCGTCGAAATGTTACATGTCTGTCATTATTTTAACGCTATTTTTATAAGCACTGTTCCAGCGAAATAGCCAGTTGCATTGCTCCCCTTAAATTCAACCGTAATACTCGCACTTCTAGGAATGCTCATCAGTTTACCCTTGAGCCCAACCTCGGACGTACTGTCAAGTACAGAGATTCTTTCTTTAGCCGTACAACGCGAATGTGGAATACTTTACCCGGCTCTTTTTTCCCCTTTCATTTTGTAATTCAGAAATTCAAAACCATCGGTATCTCCTCTTGCAACCTTCCCTAATTTCCTAACGCTCGCACTGTGCTTGTTCATATTAAGGGTAGTCCAAACCCTTTTAGTGCGCGCAAACGTCTCAAAAAAAAAAAAAGCTTACTCAACAAATTCATAGAGCTAAGTTCAGATTAACTGAGTGAATATTTCTGAAATCAACTCCCTGCGACAATGCAATGTCAATGTAGTGAAAAATGTCTGTCATACATTTTTGACAAGTGAAAGTTAAATTTATTCATCCACTAAAAAATCTCAATTAATATATTTGCAAGATTACCTAACACTGGTTTAACTGGTCTTATAATTCTTAAAATTTTTTGAGAAGTCCAAACAAAAAATCGGATGTAACTGCTCTGACTCACAACTGTGTTTGATCCTAAACTCTTTGGCGCAAAATTTTAAACACTTACACCTAAATTAATAAATATGGACTAGGGAAGGCTTAGGACTTATTCCGTGGACAAATGCTATTAATAAAACAGAATTTCTGCTATTTGACGTTTACCAACTTAGTCCTTAGGACTAAGAATTGACATTTAAGAACAAAATTTACAGGGACATAAAATGGGTTGGGTTTGAAATCCCGCTTTTTTAAAATCCCACTTTTGATTACCCTGTTTCTTAAAATCCCGATTTTTATTATGCGGCTTATTAAATTTTCGCTCTTGGAATGAACACATGGTGCAAAAAAGACTCCAAACCCCTATTTGACCCAATATATGCTTTGGGGTGATGTCGAGTTTGGGTATATGCAAAGTTTTCATTATCAAAATATAAAACGGGCTAAAGGGGGATTTTAAAAAGCGGGATTATAATAGATCGGGTTTTGGAATAAGCGGGATTTAAGAAAAAAAAAACGGGATTTTAAAAGACGGCATCTTAAAACTTTTTTCGGGATTTTAGAAAAAACGGGATTATAAAAACACGGGATTTACGCTCCCTAAATTTTGGACTTTGGTCAACAATGATACTCCGGAATATTTAGTTTTCAAAAGTAGTAGTAGTTGTCTACGAATATTGAAGAAAATCAATGCCCATAAGTAATATTGACACCGTCTTTCATCACAATGAGCCTTCAATTTGGTGCCATTCACCTCAAATATACAAGCGAGACTACAATAAAGGGGCTTTCTTTTCCTTGATATTTCTTTATTACATATACATACATTAGGTTTGTAGATATACAAGTAAGGTGCTTGAGTGCTAGAGAGGATTACTAGGGCTGGGCAGAAAATTGCTAGACTAAAACTATCTATTTAGGCTTTTACCCTGCTTGTGATTTAAGTTGTGTGCTCTGCCATTTTAAACTAATCACTGGTATTATTTTCAATTTATTAACGCGGTATTGCTACTGCAATTGTCACAACAAAGCCATAGAAAGTCGAAGAATTTACACGAGCAACTTTTTTTTGTGGACTTCTTTGATGAATGTGCAAACGTGACGGGGCTTATAGCTAAAACGTTTGCTCTTCATTCAGCTTTTTTTTATGGGTGAGTGTTTTTAATGACTTAAATTGTCTCAGGTGTGAATTGGTTTTTAGCAGCATTAAGTGAATTGTATAAATAGCTATTGGAATTGTTCGTCAGTTAATTAAAAACGATACTTTGGTGGGGTTCTTATCAGATGGATTGCTGCTGGAATCATCTACATTCGAATGGATAGTCAGAGTTCCAAGCTTCAACTTTAGGATCTGTAATCAGATCTCCAAGTAGTTTAAGCAATTCAATGTTAGTGAAGCATATCAGCACAATATAAAAGTTGTTCTCTCTTTTAGAGTTTTTAGTCCAGTGGCATTTCTTTCTTGACTTCACACGGAAAAGACTTGTCAATATTATAAAAATACATAATTGAATAAAAGAATATTTCTTCTAGCGAAAACCGAAACCAAACCACCGAGACCGCCAGCGATATACTCTCGGCGAACTTAGGTACAAAACTACGGTCTCGTCTCGGGTGCTTTTAAAGTAGTCCCATCCGACACCGAGACGAGACCGAGATTTGTATCGCAATAGCTTTTTGTTTTACAAATGTGTCCTTATAATCCCGCTGCGTAAAAGCTTGCTTAAAACAATAAAATTTACAAAAACCTACCTTGGCCAATATTAAAGGTTCCTTTTGCTTCAAATTCGAAATAAAAGAGCCAATGCTTTATTAGAGATACCTTTCATAATTTCGTCTATAATTTGAGCCTTAATTTCCAAAGACTGTATAGTTTTTCTGGGCTTCTAACGAAATTTGTATTCTAATTTCCAAGCTGGTAAGCATTATATAAAATTTTGTTCTAATTTCCTAGAGATTCTAATTTCCGCGAGTTCTAATTTTCGAGCCTTACCTGTACCTACTACCTTAAAAACAAGCAAGAAAAACGTAATTTATTGTCTTTTATAGATACATAGGTCATAACATACTTGTAAAGAAATGTACAGTTCAAATTCAACAATAGTCAATTATCTGCTATGTGTATTCGCTTTTCACAACCCACTGTTTTGCTCTCATTAATAATTTCTATCTTAATTTTTTTTTAAATACCTGCCCTATGCTCATAACACTAACTTATTTAATGGATTTAAAATTATCTTTTTCTTCTTCACTTAAAATTCATTTGAAAAGAAAATCTATATGAGCGACCGGTTGTTTTTATTACTTTTTTTCACCATCACATTTCACCACCCATTTTTCAGTCGTGCGCTAGAAAATCGCCTGTTGCATTTCACTTCACTTTATTCGTTCATATCGCTATGTTTTAAGTGCTTTTCCTTCTTTCTCTCTGTTTCTCTTCCTCTTTCTATGTACCACTTCATTTCCGTGGAAAATCAACACACACAAATATGACTGCTTCTCTTTTTCTGTACAAAACTTTTCCAGAAAACTGCAAATATAAATATGCACATACATTCATATCTAAGATAAAAGTTCATAATATAAATATGAAAAATGTGAAACAAGAAATACTTCGATTACTCTTGAAAAAGAGAACTGTGCACATCGCCTCGCTATGCTACCGGTTAGGTGTGGTGAAATTGCCAACGAACGCGCCAAACCACCAGACAACAAATACTGTTCGCCTCATTCTGCCCTCCATCATTTCGCCCACCAAGTTTTCCGAAAGTTCTCTTTTTCTACTCGTCGTGTTGTAGTTCTCTTTTCTTTCCATAGGAAAGCCATTTTCATAATTTCACCGCCATTCTTGGATCTTGGGGTAAAAGAGTGGAAACTGGAAACCAACTTCTACTCATTCTTAATACATATTGGTTTGGTCTTTGGTGGACGACACTACACTGTTCTCATTTCCATGACTATCCTCTCAAGTTTGGTTTTATAGAGAACGTGGAAAGTGACATGTTTTCTGTATTTTGAACATTAATTTCATGCTGTTGAATGTTATACAAATTCCAATGGTGGGTGTGTGTGGCTTTTGGGGTGGCAGAACAGTAGGAAAAAAATGTATGATCTATCCACCGAAGAAGTACTAATTATAATTTTATGACATAGTGTTGCCAGAATAGAAGCTATAAAGAGAGTAGCCTAATACAATTGCACATATGCACACATATCTACATCAACATATGAAGATGTATCTACATTTATTGAGAAAAACTTATTGAATTAAATTGAGTAGGTCCAGTAAGGACTGTATGTATATATGTGTTTTGTGTCTGGACCGAATACAAAGATAACTTATTGCCTCCGGTGTGAAAATAAATATTTTGTTGTTTTTTTTTTTTTGAAATTTGTTCAAAAATATTGAACGATGGACTTATTATGACAAAATGGCTGTTAAAAAACAAAAAGTAAAAGACCTTGAAAAAAGTGTTTTTTATCATAAAAAACCCCAGTGCTGATTTAGGGAATTTTTAAGAATAAATCAATTTGTTGATTCTTTTATTATAAGTAGGTATAGCTAGTAATTTTGTGTTTCATTTTTTTTATAACACCTGGTATGAAAAAAAGATATTTTCGGTTGATACATGTATCATGTTAGGGTGTTTTAAAATTCAAATAAATGACATTGTTGAAATTTGTGTCAAAGGATTTATAATAAAATTAAATTCACTCCATTGTCAAATTTATTGGAGTAGTTTTTCTATTTCGAGTTAAATTTGTTATTAATTGTAATTATAGATTTATGTGAACATTTAAATTACCTACTACTGAATAATTGTTTACCAAATGTAAAGTAGAGTAAGCGTAATAATAAATTACTGACTTATTCAGGGTGTTCGGGTGATGAAAGTCTGGAATATCTTATAGAAGACTTCATAAACAATTTAACGTGTGATTTTAATTTTGCTTTGCTTTGCAAATGCGCGAACCCGATTAAGATTAAAAAAAGCAAGTGAACTGCGCAGCACAAGCTTAAAATTTGCAAAATTGCAATGAAGTTTGCAAAAGAAAAGAGAATTCTGGGACAGTGTGCTTAGCAGAGTTTTTTCTGTTAGCGTTTAGGGACAGTTTGCTTAGCATATTATGCGCAAGATTTGCGTTTAAGAATTTGCCCAACGCTTCGATATTGTGGAAATTTACTGTTCGCGAAGTTCATAAAGCACTTCGTCCACTTTACTGGCAACATAATCGGCCTAGTGAGCAAGCAATTCGTGCTGTTATTAATCGTTTTCGCACTGATTTTACTCTTTTCTATTCAAAACCATCAACCAGGCAAAGAATATAGAATATATAATATTGCTGTTGTAGCGTGAAGTGTTGAAGAAGACGCCAAAATATTGATTAGTCCCATATTTACCTACTTGGACCTTGTCTTGGCTTAGATGCCTAAAAATTAAAACTCGTGCAAGAATAAAAGCCAAATGACTATCGCTTACGTCGTATTTTTGCTGATTGTGCTAATTTGAAAGTGGCCGAAAATGAGCATTATGAATGAATAATTGTGCTTAGTGATGAATTTCTGAATGAATTTTTGATTCCAAAAATTAAAAATAAGCCAAACATCCACGATATTCTGTTCCAATAAGACAACTTGAAACATACAGAAAAAAAAATTAATTTCAACCATAGTTCTGTCTTGTACAGTGAAAGCTCCCATTGCGGGCAAATTTTCTCGACCGTGGATCTTGCATTTTAATTCCATATATTGTATGATCCCATAAGCGTACACTCCCTTACCCGGACGCGCACAGTCACATCAGCCAAAATTTGGTAAATTTAATTGTTTTAGGCGGACAAAAACTTTTGCAGCTACACTTTCTTATAGCTTTTTTTTTACATGGTTTACGAACGATAAAGCCAAATGAAGCCAAAGAAAACAAAAAAAATTGCAATGTAATTAGTGTGTGTGTTTGTGGTCTGTGGTGTATGCGCCACCAAACGAATATCTGTGAGCTGTGATCGAATGCATAACGGATTTTATTTCGGCAGTTGTGGTAGGTATATTGTCTGCAGTTGTGTATCTTTTTTGTCTGCTGTTGTGTATCTTCATGTTTGTTTATGCATTTCATGGGCAGTTTTGATAAAAATTTTCAGGATGCCACCAAAATTAGTTTAAAGGAAAAAATTGATGCGCATAACTTTTAAAATTAATTATTATCTTTCTTGTTTTTGTTATTAAGTGCAATTGGAATAATTTAATTTTTCTTAAATTTTACCGATAAGTATAATATTTTCTTATATGCATACTTAGTTTTAATTAGTTTTTCTTTTTTTTTCCCTTGGACGGACAACTCCCTTAGACGGAAAAAGGTTCCTCGACCGTCGCTGTCCGCCGAAGGGAGCTTTCACTGTATTATTATTTAAAGTTTTCAAGTTCTTAAAAAATAAATACAACATAAAATCAAAAGAAAAAAATACATTCTAATAAATTTAACCCCCAGGTATAAGCAAAATGCTTGGTAGGTTGATGCTTAAAGTATTGTGCTGACGCAAAATGTTGGGTCATTTAGGACGATGCGAAACCATCTTAGGTATAACACTAGGCTAAAAAAGAAAATCTTTCTAGTTCATTATTAGCAAATCGTAATATAGTAACAGGCTAATACCTTAACAGCAGTCCTTGTTATGTGCATAACAGACGACGTTTTGTGAAACTTCAAGACATTTTTCCCCCTTCTGATCTCCAAAACCTACATTCATCCAATGCTTGAGAACAAGTCTCATATCTGGGCTTGGCTTAGAGCTCTAAAAATTATAGGTGTTTGAAATAAACCAAAAACGTTTACTACCGCTGTAATGTATCATAGCTTTCATTATTTTACCGCAATTTCTTATAAACAATCTCATTGTCAAATAGCCATGTTCTCAAACTATTTCACCGTAATACACCCATTTCTAGGAATGCTGGTCAGTTCACCCAACTTCGGTCCTACTATCAAGTAATGAGATTCGTTCGTTAGCCGTACAACATGAATGTGGAATGGTTTCCTCCATGACTCTATTTAATACAAACGTCTTCCTGATTTGCTTATTCTTGCACACTGTGCTTAAAACTGCATTTTTAATGGGAGGCAAGTTCCCTTCGGTACGCGTACAATATACACAAACTTAAGCTATTTAAAAATTTGTAAACTAATTATAATTTAGTAATAGATATAATTAGTTTTGTATCTAACGGAATACCTACATCTTTAAATTCATGTGTTACTTTAAAAATACTCGCCCCTATTTTTCTTTTTTATACATCTACCTATATAAAACTCTCATATTCATAAAAATCTTACTTTTTCTATGTTAGCTATCAAATAGTCCATAAAGGAGAAATTATTGGGCACGAGCATATTTTGTATGACACCATCACTTTGCTCTATAACACACCAAAATGCTTCTAAAAAAAATACACAACATTAATAACATCCAGCATGATAAACATTTATTTCGCAATATAAATTGCTTAGGTAGACCATCAGCATTTTTATTTCTATTTTTATAAATTTCATGCTTATAGAAAGACCTATCACTAACATTTCGGGATAGCACATTAGACAATAAAAATATTTACGATCCAAAACCGTCTTACATGCATTACTTGAATATCCTAATATATACAAATATTATACATAGTACAGTTGCGTACTACCTACATTATGTATAGATGTTCGAAAATAATTTTTCTTTTTTTATTTTTATTATTAAATAAAAACTGCACCTACGATTTATAATAACTCCCCTCAATCCCCTCGGCAATTCCGAAAACCATATTGGAAGGAATATAATATAAACACTCCTTTCCCACCTGTCTAAACGAAAATCGTGACTAGCTACACTTTAACGCACACGAGACAAATCTATATTCACCACACCATAATGCGCAGAACCCCAAAAACATTCAAATAAAAACAATACTCAATAATTTCTTTCTTTTTGTTTTTTTTTTTAATTCCAAACTAAAGCTGGTCACACTCTCTCTCTCTTATATTTTCTGTATACATTTTCATAAACAAAATCGCTATCAAAGAGAATCAAAACAACAACACTCAAACTCAACATAACAAAAAAAAAAAAAAAAAATTGAATGGAAGTTGAGGAAAGAAATGTGATTAGATAAATATCAGACTTCCAACGAGTCGACCACGACGACGAGGAGAACACCATCGCTGCGCGACAGTTCGCGATGGAACTTTGAAGATTGTGGATCGTACCAAAAATATTCATTCGTACAAAACCGAACATTCAAAAAATAAAATACATCATCACGGATATTGTATCTGTTATCTAAAATAATAATAAAGTTGAAGAAAATTAGCTAGCAATCGGTTTCGGTCATTTTTTTTTCTTTTTTTATCCTGTTTTCCTTGTTCTGGTATCCTGACAGATTTGTCAACCAACCCAAGGCTCTCAGAATTAGAATTTGTGCCTAAAAATATATATTTATATAAATAAAAAACGAATTTATCAAATTTAGCTGGACTAGATCTTTGCTTCGCGGCACGCTTCGAATTCCTTAAATAAAAATAAATTGACGTCAATTTGTTTCAAGGATTTGCGTCTGTCAAAAGTGTATATTTACTCTATTGTCATCCTCCGTCAGTGTCTCAATTTCCATATCCATCAACAATACAACCACGGACAAACACCACTTGTGGAGTGGAAACAGGTGTGTTTACTTACCGAGAGTGCTCGAGGATTTAAAATTAATTTGCTCCGCGCCGCCGACGACACGACCTGCAACGTGCATTCGAATAATTTAATTGGATTTAGGATCATAAAGGATTTTTTTCCAATTTCAATTTAATTTTTTTGTTGTTTGCCGCCTGATTTTTTGTTAAATTCACACACATGCTTTGTGGCAGATTATTGTGTGATGACAGCAAAAATAAATATATAAAAAAATAAATAAATATTTATCTATACATTTTTCATCCATCTGAGTTATTGTGTCAAAAATTAATAAAAGTTCTGTGATACGCGAGAGAACATAACTAAGGAGAAAAAAAGATATTTAAAAAAAAATCAATCTATGTGAATGTACCCATCTAGCTATTTATTTACAACAAAAATAAAATAATAAATAATACATTGGGTGCAATTATTAAAATTTTTAAATTTGTTCGGGGGTTTTTTTTTGCTTTCAAAAGTCCTTAATTCTGTGTAATAGACTATTTCTATTCAGTGCTTCAATAAATTTAGTGCTTCAATTAGCTATTGCATAAAGTTATAGTTATTTTTTTCATTGTTGTCATAAAAAAAATTAAATGTGTTGCTTTCATTTTTAAATAAAATTAAAAAAAAAAAAATATCTATACCTAGGTAGAAGAAAAAAGTGTAAAATATCAAATTAAAAACAAAATAAATTGTTAAAATGGTAGTTTTAGAAACTGCCTCAGCCCTATTGGGCGGCCCTTACGCACAAGGGGCACCAGCTTTAAAAATGGTACAAAAACGTTATATTGGATTACATCAATGGTTGGGACCACTTAGAACCAAAGAACTAAAGGAACACATTGTAAGTTTTCCAAATAATTGTTTTATATATATTTTTTTTTTCAAATTTCTATCTAACTTTGATTTTTCCAAATTTTAAGTTAGGTAGAGACAAACATCAAATTTGTAGAATAACAAAAAAAAATGTTAAAGTGGATTTGTTTAATCTGTCAACATTAGGGGTGTACCAAGTCTTGTAAAATTTTAAAATTTTATTTTTTTACAACAGACTGTGAACACACCTTTACTAATCTGTAGCAACACTGAAGCAAATGTCAAAATCTGTTTCACGTTTGTTCTGAAGAAGGATTAGTTTGTGTTAAAAAAATCTTACACTCTTGTATTTTTTCTGTTACAATAGGGTTCTGGTATTGTAAAAGTGTAAGACTTTGACATTCAGTATATTTTGTTGATGTAGTGGAAAAAAATTCACAATGATACAAAACCAGATACCTCGGATCGTGAATACCCCTATTATTTAAGGGTTTCCTCCAAAATTGTAAAAATTAGTAAAATTGTAATTTGACGTTCGGTATTAGCTCAGCATATTTGCTTAGCATTGATTTTTCTGGGATTGATGTTTCCATGGAATCAATAGTTTCGATGGTCTCATTCATATTGATTGTATTATGCAGGCGATACAAATATTAGGTAAAGTGGTATTGCGGAAGAAGTAGGTCAGGTAGTGTGTGCTATTCGTCTGCACCCTACTCGACTTGGTAGATTCTTAAAACTTGATACCTAGCGTTTTTTGAGCATTTTTAATATTTTTATTTTAAGACTTACTTATGTGACAATGATACTTGTGTTTTAGGAAAATGTAACTTTCTTTTAAAAAAACATCTCAAATGATTTTGATAAAAAAAATTTTCAATTCAATTCTAAAGTAAGTACCTAATTATATTCGACCATGTATAACGTTAGCTTATAACGGGTGTTCTTTTTTATGAGCTTGAATAATACCAGACGGAAATATTCTTGGAATGATTTTTTAAATATTATAATCTGTTAGATAATTTCATGGTATTGATTTTTAATATGATTTTCGGCATATATCGGCCACTGCTACGAGTTACAGTGTTGGACAGAGAATTAGCACATTACACTTTTATTATATAGTTTAGTTAGCAGAGCCCTATGCCAGTTGAGAATGGTTTTCTTTAAAAAAACATTAGAATCTAGACAACATCACCCTATATTTCTTCAAAATATGCCGTAACTTTGTCATGTTTGTATATTTATTTCTTAAAAGAATGTTATGGGAACTAAAGTTTCAGTGGCCAAAGAATTAGCACATGTTGTTAAAAAGTGTTTGAAGTTTAAAAAAAATAGTATTTTTAGCCAAATATTAAGAAAAATGTTATATAGACATTGCAAATTAAGTTTAATTTAATGTTTATACCGCAAAATATTTTTATTAATGTTTGACTAGATGGGCAAACAGCGATCGTGTACACCGGATCTCATACAAATTATAATAACGATGAAAAATAACGGTAAAACATCAAATGAAATCGCAAATGATGTGGGGCGGTCAAGAAAGTTAGTTTATAATGCAATTAAATTTTATGAAACTCATAACACGACCAATGCCATCGGAAGAAACCCTCCTCCAAAAAAGACAAGTGCTGCTGATGATCGTATAATCGCTGCTTATGTGAAAAAAAAAACAGTTTATTACTAAGGATAATACGAAGAACACTGAAAGACAAAGATTTGCTCGGTTGCATAGCCCAGCACAAACAACTGGTGTCAAAAAAAAAAATATTGCGGCCAGGCTTAAGCACGCCAGAGTATACGGATCCAAATCCTTATTATTTTCGAAAAATGTTTTTTGTAGTGATGAGTCGAAATTTAATCGATTGGGCTCTGATGGAAAGCGCCATGTTTGGCGTCCACCAAAGCAAGATCTTAATCCACGTTACACAGTAAAAACTCTGAAACACGGTGGTGGGTGTGCGCCGTGTAGAGCCTTTTGTGAAAATAGAGCAGCGAATGGACTAGCACCAATAGAAGAGCATTTTGGAAAACCATATGGAGCCCTTTGTAGACGATAATTTACCATCATCATGACATTCATGCATGACAATGATCCAAACACACTTCCCGGCTGGTGAAGCAGTGGATTAGTGATCACCAAATCAATATTTTGCCTTGGCCTGTGCAGAGTCCTGACCTGAATCCCATAGAAAATCTATGGAACGATGTAGGATATCAGTTCGAACTAAGGAATCAAAGGAATCTAGCAGAACTTTGGAGGCAATTAGGAATGACTGGAACAGCATTCATATTCATCGATGCCAGCACCTAGTGGAGAGTATTCCTCGGCGGTTAAAAAAAGCTGTGTTAAAGCAAAAAGGGCACCCAACAAAACGTGGAAAAAAAAACTACTTGGTCTAGTGATAAATTATTTAATTTCGTACTTGTGCTAATGCTGTTACCACCACATGTTCCACTAACTTATTTTGTTTAAGGATTTTCTTTGTTGTTATTTTGTTTAATTCTTTTTTTCATATTTTAGATTTTCAGCGTTGAATTAAAATTTTTTTTAATAATTTCTGTTCCAAGAACATAGCAAAAATAAAGATGTTCTTTATTTAAATTAAATCCGATCCACTGATTTGTGCTAATTCTCTGTCCAACACTGTACATATAGTTCATTCGATTAGTCCAATTTGTTGACTACTTTTTTCAATAAATATGGGAGTCAATGGTGGCTTAAATTCTGAGTTGCAATGCTTCCAGAGTTGCTGGTTTGCCGGCATAATCAAATGACTTAACATTAAACCTCATAAAAAGTAGTCGAGAGGAATTAAGTCGCACGAATGAGGGGACCAGTTAAGAGCTCGTCCTCGAGGACCACTTCTTGAAATAAAGCTTTCACCAAATTGATTTTGCAATAAATTTTTACTAAAGCCGCGGTATGGCCAGAAGCGCCGTCTTGTAGCGCCAAATGCAGTGGATGTTTAGCTGATTAATTTTTGGAAACAAAAAAATCAGTCAGCGTAGCTCTAGCACTCGCCCACCATAACTCATTTCGAAAGAAAAAGGGCCGATTAAGGCGCCATCGTGTAAATCGCAACGAACAGGCAATTTTAATGGATGTAATGGTGATTTGTTTAAGGCTTGAATTTTGCTTATTGACAAAGCCATTTAATCAGTAATCTTCGGCCAGTTTCAAATTAGCCCAATCAGCAAAAATGCGACGTAAACGATGGTCATTTGGCTTTGAATCTTGCTCGAGCTGTGGCTTTAGGCATGTAAGCCAAGATCTTTACGTAAAATTTTCCACATAATAGAAGGACATATGCCAACAAGTTGAGAATCGAGGAATCGATAATTAGGCGTCTTCTTCAACACTTCGCGCTACAGCAGAAATATTCCCTTCGGTATGCACAGATCTTTGTCTTGTTGATGGTTTTGAATCGAGAAGAGTGAAATTAGTGCGAAAACGATCAATATCTGCACCAATTGCTCACTAGTTTGACAATCCCAATTGCCAAACCATAAACAACAACAATTTAAACTTCTCATGTAGCTAAAAAAAAAACACCCGTTATTAAACCATCTTGTTTTTGTCAGCATATTATACCTATCCTCGTTAAGACACTGCTAATACGAAATTGTTTAAAGATTTGGCCTTAAATCCATCTACATACAGCCTTTAGTCCCGACAGTAGTTACCTGTTAATTATCTCGAAAACGGCTCTACCAATTTTGACTGAAAACTCTGAGCAAGTATACTAGCTATTGTCTACAGTATGGTCAGGAAAATTGAAATACAATCTTATTAACGGTACGGTTATACAGACGTTTTTTTTTATTTACGACTTTTTTATTAGCAGCTCCACGAATTTCTGCTACTAAAATTTTCCAAAAAAAAAACTGGTTTAAAAAAAAATAAAATCATTTGTTTTGAAAATTAAAATTTTTCGAAAACAGGTGGACTTTTGCCATACCAAAATAAAAGACATTTTGTATATAAAAAATTGAGTATAAATTTAGTTTTTGTACTAAGAATCTTGTGATCGAAATTTTAATTTTAAAATTAATAAAAAATTAGATTACTAAATTTAATGCTGATACTCAAAAATTTGATTTACCTCATTTGAGTTGTTATGCTTATTTCATCCAAACTCACAATATCTCACTGACAAATCAGAAGATAGATTTTTGTCTCTGCTATTAGAATAAAATTTCGGCTTGTGGTACATTTGGCTGACAAATAAAAAACCTGTGACAATTTCAGCATTCCGTTTAGCAGGATCTAAGACTTATGTCCAATTTCACAGTGGAAGTTTAAATTTAAGTTGAACTGAACCTGAACTTGAGCTTAAGTTTCACAGTGTACTTTTGTTCAATTAAATGTGCTCATTAAATGTAGTTTAACAAAACTGTATATGAGCAACAGCTTGCAACATTGTAGTTGTTGCTACTGCATGTGGCTACTCCATTTAGCTTTTCTTTGTCTTTTTTATTTCTCTGAAGAAAAGAATACGTGAAACAGCAGATATTTTGTGCTGGTGAAATTCGGGGAGAAAAAATCAGCTACATCGGTGTCCATTACAAATGATTTTAATTCCAAGATTGCCTGCCATTACCGATCATCAGATGTGTTGAAGACCAAATACGAAAATTTGAAAATGGCATTAATATTTCGCTTGGTTTCAAATATACCTTAATAAATGAATTTTGTACATGTACAAAATGGCAACATTTAACTGAGGTTTAAACTACACAATACAGTCGTTTGAATTAAACTTCAGAGTTAACTCAGTTCAAGTCAAGGTTTAAAGGAAACTGCGAAACCTAATAAATTAGTGAACTGTAGTTTAAAGTTCCATTGTGAAAATAGGCGTTAGGAAAACTTTTTTCGCAAAAGAATCAAAAGTTTTTTTTTTTAAATTGAAAACTGCAAACCTATAAAATTTAAAAGGCTCGTAAGCAACCACAAGCCCTTAATTCATCCTTAGCTGTACTTAAAATATCTAAATGAATTTGTGACTGTCTGTCGTGTTAACTTTCCACTGGCGAATTAAACCTTGCGTGTGACTTAAAAGCTTCCGAAGTACATTAACACATATACCTATCTAAAATACGTGAAAAAAGAATGCAATACAATAAAAAAAAAATACATCAGCTAAACCAAATAGCAACGTGTTGTTGTTGTCCCATTTCAAGTTTCCATGAAAAATGTCTTTTCATGGCGGTATAAAAAACAACAACATTATAACGACTTGAATAGCACGTGAACTTACATAGGGGTACTATTTTGATGGAAGCTTATCGGTTCATTTAACAACTCCTATATACACATTAACAGTTAAAACATGCGAATAAAATAAAAATAAATAAACATACTCACACGTAAAATCTTTATAGAAACGTATACACCTAATGTATATATATATTTTTGAAATGTACTCTTTTTTTTGGGCGATTTTTTTTTATTGATATGGGCAACATTCTTGTAATGTAAGTGGTTTTATGATCCTGTACTGTACGGTACGTTTAAAAAAATTTAAAATCGCTGTTTTTTTTTAAATTTATTATTATTGTTGCTTTTTTGTAGAATTTAAGATTTTTGCCATATGACAACAAGAATTGATTTCAAAATTTAAGGTCACAATGGGGCGAGAATGAACTTCCTTGAAACCTTTGTTTCATTGTAATTAAATCAGGGATGACCTTTTAAGTAGTTAAAATTTAATTAAAACTTCAAAGTCAAGGCACTCGTTTCTAACTTTAAAGCGTCAAAATTTTCTAAAATATGTATTTTATAGAATTGATTATATTATTCACTTCTAACTAAATTAATCAGCCTCATTTTGAAATTCGAACGAATAGCTAATGCGTTAGAATATACATATGTATCTATTCATTTGAATAAACTTAGTATATTTGACATTTAAACGAGCTGTTTGAAATTTACTGACATTTCTTTTCTATTGATTTGGTATGACCAAAGTGACTTTTTCTGCTTAGAATTTTCGGAAAATAAATCCTTATACAGAAATATAAATTAACTATGGTTGTGTTTTATGTTTGGTAAATCTAAAAACTTTAAGAAATGCATCAATAAAAAATACATTTATTATTTTGTAGCATTTAGGAAATAATTTCCGGTTTATTAATACAAAAATCCAAACAACTATAAAACGTTTGTATAATAAAATACTAAATTTTTTGCTGAACTTTCCATTTACTTACTAATAGTGTTTAAAAAATTTAAGCAAAAGTAAAAAATGCAGTTGTTCAACAAACAACTTAAGTGCTCATTAATTTCACACATACTACTGGTCACACTTTTTAATTGCAAAAAATTGCGTTAGATTTTTGAGAATATGAAAATTAAAAATCGAGTTTTTTCGAGTATTTCTTCTTCACAAAAAGTGACCAGATGGAGACCAAATTGACCAAATTTGGTCACAAATGACCAACGTGGCAACCGTGATCACACGTAGAAAGATTAATCAAAATTAGTTATAGATACTTAGTCGTTTTCTAAAAAAAAATAAAAAAAAATCTGTTAAAGGACCTAAAAATTCTAGAAGAATTTCCTCTATTTTCTAAATTTTATGCCTTTCCAAGGAAACTTTGTTTTGTTTTCAAACTATTATGTAAATGTTGTAATTTTTTATTTGTTATTATATTTACATAATGTTACAACAAGAGTTGTTTTATGTAAATTGTAAATTTGAATGTTATTAAATTTATATAATGTTGCGTAAAGTAACCCACTTTTCTTTAAGTATTTTAAATAATAAAAAACAAAATGCACGACTGGATCACACGAACTTGCTTTTATGTTCGATCACATCGTATGCAAAAGGTTTCGATTAAGAATCTAAATATATTTTCCTTAATTTTTTATATACAAAATTTTTTTAAATAAAAAAAAAAAAAAAACTTCTTATGCCAATTTTAAATACGAGTAGTCAAGCCTGTTTGCTGATACGCATCATAAATATTTATTCAAAAAAAAATATTTTTCGAAAATTTTGGTATGCAGAATTATTTATTATTTGGAGAAACTCGTAGGTACCTATAAACCGTTTATGAGAAAGTTCAAACTAAAAAAAATTGTTGTATGGTAGGTACCGTTAATAATAAAATATTTGTAAAAAAATTTACAAAAATTGTTAGAGCCGATTTCGAGATAATTGAGTTGGTAGAACAAATTGTATGGCAAGTATTGTTATTTTTGGACCTAAAAAACGATTCAAAAATATATTTTAGACAATCACCTGAAGCGCTTAAATACCAAGTTTGAAGAAAATCGCTTAGGACGCTTAGGCTGTAGAGCGTTGTAAAGACAGACAGACAAACAATCAGACAGACGGAATTCCGGGACCCACTTTTTTGGTGTTCTCTATCATCGTAATGTCAATTTTGATTAAAATCTCGATTTAGATTTTTTTTCAAATGCAAAACTTGCCCTTACCTACAAGTAAAAGAGTTAAACAAGGACTCACAATTTAACGACTATACGTAGATAGAATAGGTTGTATATTTGCGGTTCATATCATTTTACGCTAATTTGACAAAATTATTTTCGGCTTCAGGAAGTAGTATACTTGTAATATCATTGTAAAGCTTTTGATGGTGATGCTTTTTATGACATTTATGGGTATCTGCTTCGAAATCTTTAATGCATATTCATAATATATGTTGATTGCTAATTTAAACAGGGAATGTGCATCCCTGTCTAACTTCATTTAAACAATCTTTGTTGTTTGCGTGTTGACGATTTTAGAAAGAAAAAGGATGTACCGGAAATACAAAAATTACTTATTCAAAATAAAATACATTTATAATATGTGATACTAGCCCAGTTTGTGGTAAATTTTTCTAACTGTTCAACCTTGACCTTATTTGTCGATTAAAAAGCGGTAACGCCTTTGTTGGCAGTTTGTATATATGTTTTACGGAAATGTCGCATTGGGAATTTCAAGAAAGTATTTTTCTAATACAATTCTATTTCTAATTTTGAAATTTAAATCATCCCCATTTTTATATTTCCCAAATACACGGGAATATCTTAATTTTGACAGAAAGCTAATTTGAGATCGAAACAATTAACAGCGACAAGAATGTTTTAAAATGCCAAAAGTTGTTGCAGCCAACTTATTTATTTACATGACGTGTCAGTTATTCCAAATCAAGTTTCCCAATTTCGAAAGAGTTCAATGGGGAATAGATTTAAAATATAATAACATATACAATATAATCTTTCTTGGAACACCGACTGTCAAACCAATATTCCTATTTCAAGCATAACATATTCGAACTGCACTAAAATGTTTGTGATAAGATTTTAAAATAATACTCAAACAAAATATGTCCACCTAAATATTTTAAAAAGAAAGTTGTTTTTGATAATTTTTCATATAGATTTCTTATCCATTAGGTTACGGCTACAGTATGGTGCGACAAAGCGATGCGATACGAGACGCGTTTGCGTGCCGGAAATATATTTATTTTTATTCTTATAAGTGCGCACAGTGAAGCGCTATATTTGTTGCGAGTGTTGCACCACTGTAGAGGCAGTTTTAAAATACGCTAAACGTGTGCATAGTTATGCAGTGCATAAAGACTTATGTAGTCGCTATGCAAATCCTAATACAATAGACATTTTCTACCCCTTATAAGTAAAATGTGCTTATGTGCAAAATAAAGTATTCATATGTGCTCTTATTTCCTCTTTAGGCGTTTTTCTTTTTTAGTTCAGTGCAGAGTCTGAGTTGTCAAAAATTTTATTTGTGTTTCTTTTTAACTTAGAGCATGCAGAGCTCCAAATATATGTTTCTTTTTTCGTTCTGAACATGTGTAGAACGCACTCGACGCGCTCGAACATAATTGACTGAGCATGTGAGTAAATTACTGAACACACCAAATTCCATGTGTGCCAAGAAGGAAAATGTGAAGAAAAAAATAATTAGATACATAAGTAGGCGACAGAAATTGATCGCTGGTTGATTTTCTGTATCAGTGTAGAAAAAAGGGTAGGTATTGCTTTTTAGGGTTAAAAATGAAAATGTATTCTGATTTGTGTGGTTCAAGTGTGTTTTAAAAACATATCAGTGTTCAGTGTTCGCTCTGTTTCGAACAAGTTCAGTGCATAATCTATGTGTTCGAACAGATTCAGTGCTCTGCTCTGAACGAAAAAAGAAAAACGCCTTTTATGACACACAATTGAGAATCTTGCTACAAAAAATATTAATATACCATTGCTCCGAATTATATCTTGCTCAGTCAACGCTCAACGATAGAAACAAGATTGGCTTCCACACAGCATCGTGCGTCGTTGGTGCTTGGTGCTTGCCAAAAATACTCATTTCTCCCTAAAAAAAAAGGAAATTGACATGGGCGATCTTAAATAACTTTTCGATACAAAATCCCTTTTATGTAGGCCTTATACTACCATCCAACGCGTTTAGCTTATGTTGCTGCTATGCAACGTAATGAATAGGATTTTTTTCGTTTAGAGAAATTTTAAAGTGAACAGTATGATTAATCAAACTCTTTTTGTAGTATATCTGGTTCTGTGAGTATGTTTTTTTTTCTCTCCTTGTCTCTTGAATAAAATATTATTTTTAAGTAAATCGACTAACCATGATTAACCTCTTGGTTTTTTCCTGCCAAATTTTCTCATTTTGTGCAATAAAAAATAAAGCACCTTCTCCGGTTCTAGTCGCCAGAAAAGAACCAACAGGCTGCAAACGCAACCTCATTTCATAGTTTGGGAGATAAAATATTTTATTCCGGGTGGGCCCAGCCCTAGGTTAAAAAAACATCAATTTTCCTTATTTTTTAGCTATAATCTGTTAAACGTCATCAGACATTATTGATTACAATAGCTGGTTCCAGATATGCTCACCCATTAGCAGGTAACAGATTTTTCCTTCACCCTTCAAGAACAACAAAAATGTAACGTACTCGGCCAGACTATAATGCCTTTTAAAAAAAATCTGCCATCAAATGAAAACGTGTGTCCTTTTTGGCAGACTTTTTTTTTAATTTTGTTATCTACATCTACAATTTTACCGTAGGTTTTTTTTTTGTCATTTCGTAATATGTGTTTGTAGCCAGGACCTTCTCTTTCACCGCTTAGATGTGCCCTGGGTCGTTTGATGAAGTTTGAAAAGATTCTAGAAACCAGCCAACCGAAAATGTAGTTAACCAACCGGAGATCTAGAAAACTAGCTCAAGCTCTGGCCACCCTTCTTTGGTTACATTATTACGTGCTCATTGGGCGTACTACCACCAAGCAAGCATGCTCTGTGATTTTATCATAAACATTTGAAAGATTTATTTCTTCTAGGTAAAAATTTGTAGTGCAGTGCGGTCATGTTTTGTGGTCACAGATACGACAATACTACCATAATCACTCAACCAAAGCTCAACTCAAGATGAAGATGGAATGGGTTCAACGAATCCACTTGTTGTCGGAGGAAGTATGACGATACCTACAAATACAACTTGGATATATAATATTTCAGATGCGACACACTTCACAATGAAAGCCGTGTTCTTTACATGTTTCTTTCTTTATGTTTTTACTTTGCTTTCTTGAATTAATTTTTTATGTTGGTCCCATCATCGTTATTGGAATTATGTCCATTGCCTTCGTCGCCACAACACAATGCGTGAAATAAGTTACTTTTTTTGTTGAGGTGAGAATTCTGAGGTCATCGACTGTTCCAGAGCACAAGTTTTTCCTTGTGTTTGCTATGGAAATTAAACCAAAAAAAAAAACATGAAATGAGGCCACATAGCTTTATAATGATAATGATGAAAAAGGTGATGACGTTTTTTTTTTTTTTTTTTTTATAAATAATCTGTATGTAAAGGTATGCGACAGGCTCAGGGAATAGTGTTCGTTCGTTCCTCATTTTTGATGTGACATTTTTTTTCTTGTTTCACTTCATCGATACGATAGATAACGCGAACCTATTCCCATTTGGTGTGTGGAAAGTTTAATTGAAAAAGTTATTCAAATGAATTTGCATCTGACCTAAATAAAAGTCACGTACTACACCTGAACATTTGAACATGAGTGAGATTTACATACATATATGTACATATAAATTACAATACGTAAACGTGTAATTTAAATGGATTTGTGCAGTTATCTCTATGTCTAATGCTGATCTTTATTAAAAGAAAAATTACGTGAAACTTTTTATAACCTGGAACTTTTTAGATTGACTTGACTGTAAAACAGTAGGTACATGACAATCAGACATATGGACATAAAATTATAATTTAAGTTAAAGTTTTTAAATAAATTAAATAATTTTTGTTTGTAACACAATCCAAATAGTAAATGAAAATAAGATATTCACTTCGAAAAAAATTCCTAAAAATTTTCTCCAGAGTTTAACTCATTATCAAGCCACTTTTATACCTGCGGAAATAGTCTCTTAGAAAAAGCTGTTATGATGAGTTGAATGTATAGGGTTGGAAACGAGACGAGACCAGGCGTAAAAATTCGAATGTGCAGTCTCGTCTCGGCCTTGGTCTCATTCTTAGTCAGTTGTAGGGGTTTTTTAATCCATTCAAATCGGAGCCATTATTCAATGGATTTTGACAGTTCATGGGTTGATAGAACGCAGCAAACTATATTTTGACGTTTTGATAATATTTTGTTCCAAATGTCACCCAAAAGGCTAAAAATCTACTCTTTCCGCAGCAAAAAATAATATTTGAAAAATTTCGAATTTTCTGAGGTAAAATTTGAATGTTGTAGACGTTTGTTAATCCATTTAAATCCGAGCCATTCTTCAATGGATTTTGACAGTTCATTGATTGATAGGTAGGCAACAAACTATATTTTGACGTTTCGATAAATATTCTTTCCAAGTATCACCTAAAAGTCTTAGTCACCTTTTTTCGGAGGGGGAAACAAAATCTCCGGGGACATGGATACATACATCGTACGTATTTTTCTCTGGATTTCCGCAGTACGCCTATCTGAGTATAACTAGGTATGTATATAGTGGTTTGATATTTTAAAGCCCATAGAATATTTCGCAAATTAATCTTGCGAATATTATAAAAATTGAACATACATATTTCTTCTAGACTCGGCAAATTTCGGTACCAAAAATATGGTCTCGTCTCGGGTGCTTTTAAAGTAGAAGTCTCGTCTCGGTCCGCAAACTAGTCTCGGTCTCGTTGCCATTACTATGAATGTCTGGTTCCTTTAACGAAAAAATAATATCAACATATGTAACGGGTGATTCTTTTGCTACTTGGTTTTTGACGTTTATATTTTTGACAGATCACACATGACAAATTCCACGAACATTTGACATTTCGATTCAGTATTGTTTGCCATTTCATCATGAATAGACTTACGCCTGAACAACGTTTGCAAATTATTGAAATTTATTATCAAAATTCGTGCTCTGTGAAAAATGTGTTTCGCAAGCTACGTCCGTTTTATGGTCGTCATAATCGACCCACCGAGCAGGCTATATGGATACGTGAATAAGCAGAATTGCCGTATTTGGAGTGAAGAGTAGCCAGAGGCAATTCAGCAGCTACCAATGCATCCCGAAAAATGCACTGTTTGGTGCGGTTTATGGGCAGGCGGCATCATTGGGCCGTACTTCTTCAAGGACGATGAAGGCCGCAGGGTTACGGTCAATGGAGAAAGGTACCGTTCGATGATAACAGATCTTTTTTTGCCGAAAATGCAAGAATTGAACTCGGTCGACATGTGGTTCCAACAGGACGGTGCCACATGCCACACTGCACGCGAAAGCATGCATCAATTGAGAGGCGAATTTGGTGAGCAGTTGATCTCACGTTTTGGCGCAGTCAATTGGCCACCAAGATCATGTGATTTGACCCCGTTAGACTATTTTTTGTGGGGCTATGTTAAGTCTATTGTCTATGGGGACAAGCCAAACACGATTGCTGCCTTGGAAGCCAACATTGAACGCGTCATTGGTGAGATTCCGGCCGAAATGTGTGAAAAAGTTTGCAAAATTTTACCTTCAGAATGGACCACCTGAAGCGTAGCCGCGGGCAACATTTAAGTGAAATTATTTTTAAAAAGTAAATGGCAGAAATTGATTTATCGATCCAAATAAAAATTTCATTCACTTTTTACAAGTTTCTGTGTTTTTTTTGAATTTTCAAAAACCAAGCTCTTAAAAAATCACCGTTTATATACCCACCCATTTTGACGAAAAGTTGAACTTTAGGCCGCTGTAACTTAAAAGCGAATTGACATATAAATGTAGGTAATATGTTCTTAGATCATATTGCGAAAAAATAAGCTTCTTGGGAGTTACTAAACAAAATAAAATAAATTAGCTCGTTTAAGATGGCAGCATTTCCCCTCCGGTGCCACTCATGAAACTTTTTTTTTTTAAGAATAGAATAATGTTTTTTCCAAACATAACCCCAACAAAAATAACAAAATCCTCACTCAAAAACATAAATTTATTAAATTTTGTTGACTAAATGTACTAAACCCTAATGTTTTCAACCAATTTTCCCCAAATCTATCGATTGTAAGATAAAAAGTGTCTTTTTTTAAAAGGCCCTATGGTTTTTGAGTAATTAAAAAAAAACTAATTACCCGTCTAAATTGTTTTGCTTTCACCAAAATTTAGGTTACTTTTTTAGGAAATGTTTAGAATATAAAATGAAGCTATCAACCAAAATTCAGCCGGAATTTCTTATCTAATTTTTATGGACTAAAATAACGATCATTATCTACTAGCAATTAGACGTTGTGGTTCATATTTTCAAATATTTTTAATTAAATTAGTATCAGTATGAGTTGAACTTATCAAAATTAAGTAATTAGTGCTGGGAGGGCGTTTTAAAGTGAAATTCCTTTTACAAAACATAAAATTCCCCTTTTCTTCCAAATATAGTTTTTGTCTCCCTTTTTAATTTCGCACAGTAAAATATTTAAAAATTTAGTTTTCTATTAACATACAAGTTAATGTTTTTTATTTGAATTTTAATAAAACCAATTCATTACTGAAAAATTATACAGTTTCGTAATATTTAACGCACGTCTTATGTGGTACACAAACAGACAAATTGGTCGCTTTTTTTTGTAGCTCCGAGCAGTGTCACGTACTGGCTGGAAATCACTCAGAAATTATCTCAGCGTCCTACTCAGTTGTTCAGTCAGTTAATTGTGAGCTCATAGATCGAGATCTGAACAAGCTTTGCTTGAATAAAGACACACAAGCTGAGCGCTCTGTGGTGCCATCTGAGCTAAAAAAAAAAACTAGTAATCACAATCGATTAGAATTTTTGTGAAAATATCTTCGTTGAAAAACAACTGTGCAAAAGAAAAATTCGCACAAAATTAATTGGTTTTTATGTTCTACTCAAATTCTTCTTCCTTATAAACTTCCAATGATTTCAGATATCTCTATTTATTTCTTGTCTTCTGATAAAATTTGACGTTTAATGACATTCTACGAGTATATTAATTATTAACAAATTGAATCTTGTTCACAGTTTGTTTATTTTCATGTGAAATTCCCATATTTCATTTAAAAAAAAACAGGTTATACATATTCTTAAGTAAGTACGTACAACGCTTAAAGTTCCTTGGAAGAAGAATGAAATTTCACGATTTATTTTTGGCAAGATAGCAGAGAAATATAAATTTCAGTAATTGTGTCTGCAATTGCAATGGCCGAAATAAATTTTTCTAATGGAGCCGTGGCCTTATGATTCTCACACTTCTGACTGTGTAAAGCTCTTTCGACACATATCCACATTTTTATACTCTGTATTCATGCGTCCATTAAGTATGAAACGATGAAAACTACGAGCGTATTAATCGCTTAGCACATAATAGGCGCTTGGAATTAATAAGTTTCATGTATTTATTCAAAACCCCTACTCAGAACCGAACTATTTCTGATAGGAAACATTTACTCCACAACTGATATTTTTTTCCTGTGAATTTAATGCAGAAAGACAAACTACCGGCTGGAATTTCTGAGAAACTTTAGTTACCAATATGTTTGTAGACGTCCAGTCCAAGTACCATTTTGTGTCAGAAGTTAAAACAGCTGCCTTACATTAGAAAATAGTAAACCAACAAATCTGTTCGAAATCGCGTTTGCAAATATCGGATGTCGGTCATCAAAACTTGACTCTTTCACTTTCTCTATCGAACCAGAAATTTTCTTCGTAATCGAACTATGTATCATTATAGAAATAAATATAATTAAAAGAAAAACACACTCAAGATATCAAATAAACAAATAAGAATATGAAACACCAATCAATTACTGGTTTACTAAACAAATCAAAACATTAACTGTCATTTATTGGCTCTGCTTAATTTAACCCATTAGGAATAGGAATACTTAATTGCAGTTTTGGTGAAGAATATGTACCGTTTCCGAAATGCCTTTATATTTTGTGGTTAACTGTGTACAAAGAAATAAACATTAAAATTGAAATACATTTGAGTGCCTGAATCAGCATCAATCCCATTATTTGTCGAACGAGATAATTTAGTGAGAAACAGTTGACCGCAACTATAAACGCTCACAAGTCCATTACCGAGTTTCCGATTTAGTTTACTGTCACAGGTTTTTCGTATATAATGATTTAACACACTCGTTGGTGAATAGCACTTTCAAAGGTTAAACAAGTGGTTGAATTTGTTTTATTAAATGTTCGACATTGATGTATATTGTATTTGTTTTTTAATTGATTTTACTTAATTATTGATTCATTTATTATTTTCCGGATTTATTTTTTGTTAGTGAAAGTTGTTTTTTTTATTCGTTCTTCGATTTATTATATAAGTGTATCTTCACTTAAATTTAAATTTAATATTAACATTTAATACATATAAATGCATATTATTCAGGAAGTTGAAGTGTTATTTAAATGTTAAGGACACACTTGATGAAATTGAACACATTTATCACTTATTGCATTTAAACGCCTAATAAAAATATAGAGTAAGAGTTCTACAGGTGTGAGCTTGAGAACTTTAAATAATAATTCAAGACAGAAATATTGTTGGAATGAATTTTTTATAGTTTTATAATCTGGTAGGTGGTTTCATGGCATTTATTTTTACTTACGAGTATAGGTACTATAAAATTTTTTTTTTCTAACAATCAAACATGACATTACGATCATAGAGAACGCCAAAGAAGTGGGTCCCGCAATTCCGTCTGTCTGTTTGTCTGTCTGTTTTTCTGTCCGATTTTCATCAAACTTGGTGATTAGGCGTTTTAGGATTGTCCCAAATAGATTTTTGAATCGTCGTTTAGCACCAAAAATAACGGGACTTGCCATACAAATTTTTCTACCATCTTAATTATCTCGAAAACGGCTGTAAGAATTTTAATAAAAATTGGTGTGTGTATTACTTCGGATATGGTCTACATTTTGGCCAAACATTTGTTTTTCAAATATTTTGTTATTAACGGTACCTGCAATACAACCATTTTACTGATTTTCGAATTTCTATACAGGAGTTATTTCAAATTCTAAACAATACTGCATTTCAAAATTTTCGAAAAATAGTTTTTTTTTTGGATTTTTGAAAAAAAAAATATATTTTTTTATTTTGAAAATTCAAAATTTTGAAAACGGAGGACAATTTTTATTTCGAAATTTTGTCTTTGAATTTATATTATTAAATATTTAAATTTTCCATACCAATTTTTTTTTTTGGAAAATATTTGAGAATTTTTATATATAAAAAATTAAGTGAAAAATGACTTTAAAAATACATTTAGACCTTTCTATTAAGAATCTTTTACATATAATGTGATCGAACATAGGAGCAAGTACGTACGATCCAGTCGTGCATTTTATTTAAATATAATTTCCGGCTTATGTCCGATGCGGCTACGAGTTACATAGTTCATTGGATCATTGACATTTTTGACTAATTTTTCCAATAAATTTGCCGTATGGCGTCAATGGTGGCTTAAATATTGTCTCCCAATACTTCAAAGAAATGCTATTTTTCAGACATAACCCAATGACTTAACATAACCTCATAAAAAGTAGAGCCAGTAAGTCGCACGAACAAGGGGGACAGGACCACTTCTGGAAATAAAGCTCTCACCAAATCGATATTGCAATACATTTATGCTTAAGCCCGCTGTATGGCAAGTTGCGTCATCTTGTTTTAACCAAATGTCATGTATGTTTCGCTGATAATGTTTTGGAAGAAATAAGGACCGATGATGCCACCATCGTGAAAACTGTATGGTAATACGTTAATGGCTTGAGGATTGTCTGCGCTCCATATACGGCAAGTATTCGTAATGAGGAAACCGTTTAACGTTTAACCAGAAATGAGCTTCATCTTATACACAATTCTTCGGTAAAAAAGCTAATTTTCGGCCAGTTTCAAATTGTCCCAATGAGCAAAAATGCGACGTAAACGATGGTCATTTGTATTTAATTCTTGCACGAGCTGTATATTTAGGCATGTAAGCCAAGATCTTTACGTAAAATTTTCCATGTAATTGAAGTGCATATGCCAACAAGTTGAGAATCGACGAATCGTTCTCAACACTTCGGGCTACAGCAGCAATATTCTCTTCGGTATGCAAATTTTTTTTTTTTTTGAAGGTTTTGAATCGAGAAGAGTAAAATTAGTGCGAAAGCGATCAAGGGGCCGATGATGTTGACAGTAAAATAACCAAACCTTGCTGAACAGAAATATCAACAGAGTTTGACATTCTCAATTATCAAACCATAGACAACAATCATCGAAACTTCCCATGCAGCTAAAACAGCTAAGACATCCAGTAGTTGATTAAAAGAGTTGATTTTTGTATAAAATTTAAGAAAATAAAATAAACAAAAATCCCAGTGTTGTACAAAAGCATTCGTAAATTTAGGACACGTAATAATTGTTTGGATAAAAACACAAATTTAAATGAAGGAATTTTTTGGAAGTAACAATTTGGAAAAATCTCTTTTTGTTGAAATTAAACTAATATTTGAAGAGAAACTGAGCAACTTATTAAAAAACGGCACCATTTTGTTTGTGTTCTTAAAATAAGGAATTAATTCCTCATCTCCTTTTTTAATTTGTAATGTGTAAAGTCCGAACTATGTATATCTAATTATACCTTATCGTTATTAACCATTTCATTATTCGAATCATCTGGATAAACTTCAGACTCAAAAATGTTGTTACTTCGCTCCCACAGGCAATTTGTCTGCTTTGTTTAGTTCGATTCTTTGCAATAGATACATACATATCTATTCGTTATCATTAGCAAAATCTTGTGAAACTGCATATAAATCACTAGGTTTTTTTTTAAATATACTCATTGCATCATGTAATCTATATCCCCACGAGCATCGATTAATCAATTCCTGCTTTCCGAAAACATCATTGAAATCAATGAAACTTAACTGCTTATTCAATAGAGTACAGCCTCTGTAAATTAATGAATCGATTTGATCACGCTTCCTTTTATTTGAAAATGCAATAATGACATGGGTCCATTAATGTTTCATCTTTTATTGCTTTGGTTTGTTTTTAGATTATTTGTAGTTGGTTAAAACTTGAGGAAGTTTTCTTTACTTCAATTTATGTATATATATTAGGGTGGTCCATAAATTCGTGTTTATGATTACTGCTTATCATCGGGTGGCTATTATCTCAAGTAAATACTACTTTGATGTGGGAAGAAACACGGAAAATATATATCTTATAGGCGGCAGTTCCCATTTTTTTAACAATCAAAAAGCTATATAAAGATCTAGTTTCGAGAGGGAAAAATTGCCAATGAGCTTTGTACAAAGCAAAGATGAAAGGAGCAGCTAGTGGATGAGAGGCTGTTCTATGAATTAAACCTCAATATTGTTTGCCCAAACCTCCAGAAAGAAAAGAGGCCCTCTGAACTGAGACATCAGTATCTTTATCATCATCAAGTTATATTTAACAATTTTAATTATGGATATTCAATACTGATCTACTAAACAAATATTTTGCATTATGAAAGATCTTAAAAATGTAACAATTTCTTCTAAGATTTGAGATTATACAAAAATATGCAAACTGAGATGTCTAATTTTGAAATCCCTGTCAAAATCGTCTGTTTGTCAAGGTGATATGCTCTATTTACAGCGACTTATTAAGCATCTTTAAAGCATAGGGTGCCGCTGATATTTTCATTAGCTCCCAATGATGCAGAACTTGAAAAGAAATCACTTTTCAAATAGCTTTTAACGGCCTTTAGTCCACAAAATTTGGCCCTTAAAAGCTATTTTGAATCAATAATTCAACAAGTCCAATTAAATATAATGCTAACCCAGTAAACATTTATCTGAAAGTTCAGATTTTAATCACCAAAAATGAAGAATAATATGCAGGAAACCTTCAGTTTTTTGAATGAATTATGAATATATACAAATATTCTACAAATTCTTACCAGAGAGACACAAAGAGATATGTATTCTGTGTAAAAAAAAAAACAACACTCAGATTTTGTTGTTGGATCCTTCATATGGAGAATGGAGATCCTTTTTTGTTCGTCCTTTTATTTTTTATTTTTACAAAGGGGTAATGATGACGGGTCATTGTAATGACAAAAGTTTCGTTTGCATAGTCGATTTATCAGTTCGGAAAAGTTTTTCGAAAGATCGGTTTAGATAGGTATATAACCAGCTTGTGTTTTAATAGTAAATGGGTACCTACTTACTTAAAAAAATATATATAAAAAAGCAAATGATAAAACATAAAGGTATGTACAAAATGGTGTTAAATTTTCTTAGAAATATAAAAATCATTTCTTTAATTATAGCATCGTGTAACAATTAAGAAGTCCTGGAAGCTATAAAAGCCAAACAAGAGGCAAATCAAAAAATGTTCCAGAGGCTCACCGATGAAATATTCAATCATAAATGAATCAGAAATAATGAATCACTTATGATGCAATTTAAATCCTTTTACCTGGGCTCTTA
This sequence comes from Philhelius pedissequus, assembly GCA_910595825.1. Classification (NCBI taxonomy): domain Eukaryota; kingdom Metazoa; phylum Arthropoda; class Insecta; order Diptera; family Syrphidae; genus Philhelius; species Philhelius pedissequus. The sequence goes on along the minus strand of OU343161.1, from coordinate 199,788,714 downwards.
GACACCGATTTGAATCATTTTAATGATTCATTTATGATCTGAAAATTCTGCAATTAAATGAACGTATATAACCGTTCCATATATTCTTTTAAATTATTAATCCGTGAACCTTTTCTGAATCGCAAAAATGATTCCTGTGCGATTAATTAAAGTGAATGTTTATACTTAGAAATCCTTTACTTAATTGAATTTTATTGGAATTAGTTTTATGATTTAGAAAAGATTCAGGCATTAATCATTTAAATGAATATATGGAGCTCCTAATGACGAATTTTCAGACAATGATTCAAATTGGTGTCTAACAGCCCAGGTAAAAGGATTCAAATTGCATCAAAAGTGAATTCTTTTTCGGCCGGTTTATTCACTTTTATGAATTAATTATCGTTCGTTTCTGAATTAAAATGTTTGCTGGGAAGTCTTCTACTTGGCTGAATAATTTCAGTAGTATATAGAGTTGTATTATAAAAAAAACACCTTCTTAGAAATCACTTTCAATAAAAACATTGATTTTGAATTTAAATTTCTCAAAAAATAGTCACTTAAATAACTTCACTTAAACAATAAAATGCACGACTGGATCGCACGTACTTGCTCCTATGTTTGATCACGTTATATGCAAAAGATTTTTAACAGAATAGGACAAAAGTATTTTTAAAGTCGTTTCTTACTTAATTTTTTATATATATAAATGCTTAAATTTTTCAAAAAAAAAAAATTGGTATGAACATTTTAAATATTTAATAGTATAAATTAAAAAAACAAAATTTCAGAAAAATCGTCCCGATTCGAAATTATGAATTTTCAAAAAATTTTTTTTTCAAAAATCCAAAAAAAACAAATTTTGAATTTGAAGGAGGTCCTGTATGAAAATTTTTATCGAAATCCGTTGAGTCGTTTATGAGAAAATCTAAAATCAATAAAATAGCTGTATGGCAAGTACCGTTATTTTTTGGGCTAAAACAACGATACAAAAATCTATTTTGGACAATCACTTAAAACGCTTAAATACCAAGTTTGAAGAACATCGCTGTAGGGAGTTGTAAAGACAGACATATAGACGGAATTGCGGGACCCAACTTTTTGGTGTTCTCTATTATCGTAATGTCAACTTTGATTAAAATATCGAATTCGATTTTTTTTCCAAATGCATCCTATGTACATAATGTATGTATATTGCAAGTAAAAATAAGTAAAAAAGGAAAATTATGTTAAAAAAATAGCTTTGTTGTTATTTCAATAATTTGTAATAACTTTTTTTCCATTTTAATTCTTCCCCTTGATACACGTTTTTTTTTCAAATATCCGGGACGACGCGGCGTACCCTACGTCGATGGTATATAAGGAAGTGAAGGATGTCAATATAAATAAAGCAATTCTGTTTATCCTGCATATAGATCAGGTACTAATTTTTTTTTCAAGCCCCAAAAAGCTTGTTGAATATTTCATACAGTAAATTGCGAGTACAAATTGTTATCCATACATAAATGGATTTTCTCTAATATATGTAGGTAGACCAATTTTTTATTCAGGATTAAGCTTTCAAGACCCAAGTGCAAATTTCATCATTTAATTTATAATTTTTAAGCAAGGTATTTAGAGTGCACATCGAAAAAGCCAGAAAACCATAAATCAAAATCGTTTTTAAAAACATGAACGGTAACTCTATAAAGTCCTGGCTGAATATGTCCCGGCATGTTTGAACTGGACATGACACACATATTTATATTATAAGTTGTTGCTTGTAATGGTGTGTTAAATTCCTTCTCGTGCACAGGCATATTAGAACACTGGCTGAATTCAGTTTGCAATAATTTTACATAAACATTCGTCATAAATGTATAAAAAGTTGTCGTTGGAATTTCAAACGGAGTCGCTCGATACTGACTGTTTCCCGATTGGCTTCGATATACTTTAAGTCCTGCCTGTATACGTAATAATTTTAATCAACAAGTTATTTGTTCTTATTATATAAAGATATTCACCGAAAATGTGTCGTCAATTTCAACGCCAGTAAATAATGACCCATTGAGTGCATACACTCCTGCCTTTGAACGTATTATGCGAAATTTAAAGTCGACTATTTCGGCATTAGAAGTATTATGTTCAAAACGCAATAAATCTAGATCCCAATCCTTGAAATATAAAATTATTTAGTCAAAATTTTACTTCGATGTATATATATTATATTTTACCGTAACACTGTACACTTCAGCAACATTCCAAATATTCATACACAACGCCAAGCAAATACAAATATTTAACCGATGCATTTGGAAAACTTTTGAGAATTAATTGACAGCGATGTTTTAATTTATATAAATTCTGCACACTAATTGCATGTCGGCTAAATGCTTTTTATTGTAATATTTCGTTATGAGGGATTTTATCAAAATCAACTAACAACTTCATGGAAATAACATGAATTACATAATGGTGCCTATTGTTTAGATTTGTAATATCTTTCTGTTGTGTTAAGTTACAGTGGGTGTTAGCAGTATGAATTTAATTTGTTTGGTGCAATTTGCGAGAAAAAAAAACATCCCAGCTAAGTACAGTCGGTTGTCAGATCAGTCAATGAAAATAGGCAAACGCCTCATTTAACGTGCTAAATTTTTAGTTCACATATTTTGTCAGAAAGTCGGCCAATTTCAATAGAGATAAGTCAATGGTCTGAACATTACTTTTCTGACAACGTTGAAATGTTAAAAAAACTGAACGGCTGGAAGATTCGTTAGTATTTGACAAACTTTTAAAAGTTCCAAACCAGCTTCGATTTTTTGTCAGACAATTTTGGAATTGCCCAATATTGTCCGTTTCTATAAATCAAGGCATCTGTCAGAATGAGTATAAAAGTCCGACAACAATAAAAGCTGCGCTTACTTAAATGTGTTCAGACGATTGTCAGATGATAACTCGACCTAATTCCGCAAGCGTGAGATTTCTCTGTGCACACAGAAAATTGTGTACACATACATTTTTCCGATTCCGCAAGGGTTCGATCCATTTTTATTTGACAGATAACGTGTATAAAGATAGGCAAAATTTTTCACGCATATTTCCAGGGTTAGTACATTTTTTGCCCGGAAAAGCATTCACGGTTGCGGAATTCCGCCCCTGACTGTCCTGATTTGTTAAAAAAGACTGGTGTTAGACACTTGTTACGTATTTTTTCTGACAGATGGGACAATTATTGTAAGCAATTTCTTTCGAAATATATCATGCCCACAGCAAAGGCTAAGTTTTAGAGCAAAAGAGAAATTATATATATTTGTACTAAATCCCCAATCGGGGATTTTCCACCTAATTTCTTTTCCCTCGAAATTTTTCCTGTGATTGTGTATCTCCCACAGAATATTTTCCTCGAACAAAAAATCAAATGAAATGCCAGAAATATTCCCGAGGAAAGTTTATTCCAGGGACCAATAAAATCCGAGTGAAACTTTTAAGCATCATTCACATTCACAAGATTCGAATTGGAGTACAATTTCAGAGAAATTTTTTTTCACGATAACCCCAATATGATTGATGGTACATTTAGGCGCTAACGTATTTTTAATAATTTTTTTTTCTTGTGTCGGTTTACTATTTTCACGACTGTCTGTTATGGGTATCTCTTATCTCTGTGACATAACTTGTGTTGGTCAATGATTTCCCATTGCCAATTGCGTGCTAATTAATGTATATTTGTATAGTCTGTGTCGACACGAGAAACCAAATGCAGCTTATTGCAACTGCACACTACATTTTTACTCCAGATCCAGCTGAATGCAATTCATTTTCATGGATTTTTAAGTGTCTCCAGATTAGAGAAATTCAATATTGAAAAAAATTTGTTAGTTTCACTGCGTAGGCCAAAATCCAAAACCTAGTATAATGCTTGTCAACAAAAACCCTTGGCATTAGCTAAGAAGGTACCAAACTAATAAAAAATATGAAAAGTAGTAATACATTAGGTTAATAGCGTTATATTTTAATCAACAAATTATCGCATTCCCCAAAACTTGTCACTGTGGCTTCTGTATTTATTATTATTACTAATCGTGTGCGTATTTTAACTTGCTATATATGCAGGTACTCTACGCATAGTGAAAGCTTTGCAATTGGAGCAAAAATTGAAACTGATATTTTTATCAAAATTTTTATCGAATATTAAGAACTCGAAAAAGTGGGTGCCGCAATTCCGTCTGTATGTTGTTCGATCTACAGCTTAAACATCTAAAGCGATTTTCTTCGAACTATATTCTTTTTGATTTTTTTAGCCCCACAAAATGGTAATATTGGCTGCCATACAAAGTTTCGCTAAAAAAGGTTGACTTTAATTTTCCCAAAAAACGGCTCCAACGATTTTGATTAAAAAAAAATATGTAAAATGCACGACTCGATCGTACGAACTTACTCTTGTAGCTAAGAATTTGTAATGTAGCTAAACATTGGCGCTGTAAGAAGATAAGTAGGTAGTCTAGTTATCCTTAAGCAGGTTTACTATAGGAAAAGTTTACTAAGTTCTTAGTAAAATTATTTGCTGAATAACTAAAAAATAAAAAAATTTTAGATTGCTTAGTTTTTATAGTTTGACGTAGAAAATAGATACTATTTGAATTCTTAGACAAATATGAACATATCAAAATAAAAAAAAATCCTTGGAACTATTTTTTAAAACAAAATATTCCTTTATGTAAAAATATTGAAAATATTTTTAGGAAAAAAAATTAAACGAAAATTTTAATTAAAATTAAATTATTAATATACAGTAGAAACATGAACGGTTCTATAATGAACAGTTCGGAAAGACGAACGTTTTTTTCCACCAAAGATGAACGGGTTTGATTACTCGAAAAGATGAAATATTTATTTCCAATTTTATTTTATTTTCTATTTCCTTGACTTCAGTTAGTCGTATTTTATTTATGTAATGGTACCTATTCCGTTTTAGTAGGTTGGTAGTGTTTTAACTTTCTTATGTTTGGCTATTTGTTCTTCTGTAACTAAATTTTGATGTTTAGAAGGATGAACAATTTGGAAAGATGAACGGGGTCTGTTTTATATCTGTTCATCTTTCTGAGATTCTACTGTACTTACGTATATGAAATTTTAATTTCAAAAAATTCAGTGATTGGTTTTTGAAAAATAATTATTAATTAAAAATCGAAAACCCATTTTCAAAAAAATTTTTTTTGATTGGTCATCCAATAATGAGAAAGTTGAAAAAGAGACAAGTGGTTCTATGAGAAGTACCGTAATAAAATATTTTTTTACTCAAAAGTGGACTGCATTAATTTAAAAAAAAACACCCAATATTTTATCAAAATTCTTGGGGCCATTTTTGAGAAATACCTAAATTTTTTTTTATATGCCTGTAAGACCTAAGGTCTTTTAAATGCAACCTATATTGCACGGCACTACATTTTTTCTTAACTTTTTTTTTAACATTTGTATGACTGGCACCGGTTGTTTTTATTTGGAAATAGTTTTTTTTAATGAAGTTTCGAAAAAACCGATTGAGTTGTTTTCGAAATTTTGAGTTTCAGAATAGAAAAAAATGTATCCTGCATATGTTCTTTATGTACTTGTAAAATTGTTTTTTTTTTTTTTTTTTTTTTTTGAAAAGTTTTGGTTTACGTTAGTCTTTAAACTTGCTAGGAGCTTCTTCATAAAAAAATCCAGAAACTCGAAAAAAAAAACGGTTCTACTATAGGTACCAAAATAACATAAAAAAAATGAATGAACAGATTTTTTTTTATAAAAAATCGTTGGAACGGTTTTTGAAAAAAAAAATGAGATTTTGCCTCGTATTAAAAAAAACGTGTGATCATATTACCGAAAAAAAAAAAATATGCACCAAGTTTGAAGCAAATACATCCAATCGTTTAGGCTGTAGACTCGAGGACAGACAGACGAAATAGCGGGGCCCACTTTTTTCGTCTTCGCTATCATCGTAATGTCAAGTTTGATCAAAATCTCGAGTTCGAATTTTTTACGATTCCTTAACTCTCCATATGTAGTACCTACCTAGCCTACATACATACATATGTATGTATGTTTATAGCGCAAGTAAAAACCTTAACACAATTTGGATTTATAGTCTACATATTGGTCAAACAAATGTATGTATAGTGTAGGCAAAATTTAAAAAAAATGTTTAAAAAATTAGTGAAAAACGACTTTCAAAATATATATTCAGCGGTTTCTACTAAGTTTCTTTTACTTATGTGAACATTATGTATGAGTACGATCTGTCGTGTATTTGATTTTGTGTGTTTTTATTTCAGAAATCCATTCCTTAATTTCGTTTTTAAATAAATAAATATTCATTTTTTTTAATTAAATAAATTTTAATTAATCCAAAGTTTTTAATATTCAATCCAATTTTTTGTCGAATGCTTAAAACCGGAATGACTTTAAAGGTTTTTAAAAAACTGGAAACAAAAAGTTGTATGAACAAAAATTTTGAAGAATTTAAAATTTTTAGCTTGTATAAAGTTTCTGTAAGACGTTATTGAAGTCTACAGTGGCTTAGCGATAAAATGTTGACTGTGAATCTCACAAACAAAATTATTTGTTTTGCAATTTTGCATCATATATCGTGATTATTCCTAATTTTCACGTTTCTTTTTTAATTTGCTTTTCTTCCGTTACGAAATGTATAAAAAACCGAACTTAAAACCATCATTCCGAAGACAAAGATACACTAGGGATTTATTTATTTTTGAAATTCTACATCCATTGTTGATTTACAACTTTACATATTATCCAATCCACAAACTAATATTATATAAAACACACTTAACAGCAATCTGTGCGACATCAATTACTAAAACATTTTCCAAGAACAACAAGAATTCCAACAATGACACCCACAACAACTGTTAGTTAAGATTTAATTTCCAGTGGACAGAACCCTTCGAAGAAAAACAAGCCAAATATGTGTGTTTTACGTTTCACACCAAAACTTATGTAGTGTCTGTCCTTTTTGATCTTTTTTTTTTCCTGAAAATGAATTTAGCTTGAACTTCAACATCTTGTGTCCATTTTCGACTTAAGGCACTGTTCATTACATGAAATGAAGATACGATGTCTGGGTATTCTTCGTTTTTAATATCTCGTGTGTACTTAAACTTAAGAAAATCAAAACAATCCGAACACACTGTCCTATCCCTTTTATCAAATTAAACTGAACAAAGTTATTTTAGCCAATATTGTGTGTTAATGTACATACATATATATGTATATATAGTGATCCATATTTTCACACTATACATATCACCCCCAAAACTAAATCCCTCAAAACCAACCCCCACAAAAATTCCTCCAAGTTTATCTATATTGGGTTTATCTTGCAAAAGATAACAATGTGTGATATGTCCTTGTGAGACTGAGGACAAACTCTTCGAACATTAGCAAGTGGATTATTGGATATGCTGTAGTAGGAGGAAAAGTTTCTCTCTCTCTATGGGACGATTGGATTTTGGACGGGCACTCTCGGCTGTCCGAAGCTAATTCACAATCCACACTTCAGGGTCCATCAAAAGTGGATTAGAGAATCAAATTTCTTTAGTTTAGTCCAAATTTTATCCTTTTGCCTGTGTTATTGTTGCTGATGATGATGGGTCTTTTCTCCCCAGAATAAAACTCAGTTATAAAAGAAGATAACTTTTCAAATCAAATGGAAAATGGTGTATTTGGAATATGAAGCAAAACGAATAGAAACGAAGTTATTGGGGGTAATGCGTATAAAGAAAAACTTTCACAAAGATATCGAAGGACTTTCTAATGCATAGGGACAAAGTGAATTAAGTAAAAGGAAGAAGAAGAAGAAGAAAAAAAGCAGTGGATCAAAGTTTCTTTATTGCGTTAAATATTTTTGTTCAGTATTTATTTTTTATATTTGATCGATAAACAAGTTAACAAAAAAAAATAGTTCTACAATTTAGGATACCAATTTTTTAAGACTAGATGATTGCAGAAAACCTTATAACTTTCATTAGGTAACATCACATCAGATACCTGTCAAACTGAAGCCAGTTTCACAACATAATGGACAAGTCCTAAAAATTCAAAATTCAAATTTTAAGTTATTTTTCAACCATATGATCGGTCGTACCTAAAAAGCTGCATTGATTTTTTTAAAATCAAAATCATTTTCGAGAAAAATAGGCTTTAACGTAACGGTTATATGGCAGGTACCGTTAGTTTTTCAGCTAAAAAAATTCAATTTCCCCTCTACAATACCTAAAAAACTCTTTATACCAAGTTTTAAGTAATTCGGCCCATCCGTTTGGGCTGTAGGTGGCTATACATACATACATGCAAACTGACAGACAGACATGCAGATGGACGGAATTTTAAGACCATCTTTTTTCGTCTTCGCTATCATCGTAATGCCATGTTTGATTGATATCTCAAAACTTTTTTTTTCGACGAATGCATAACTTGCCTTATATTACCTATAATCTCAAGCTCTGTCAAACCACTCAAAATATCAAATAATAATGCGACATGAATCTTTTGTGCTAAAGATACAGTGGCATACATAGATAATATTCTATCTGTTCTCCTTTTGTGGCAAAATGTCAAAGAACACAATTATCTGATTCAAGTGGTCGGTCAGCAATTATTGTTGTTTCACTTTATTTTCTTCTTTTAATTTGTTGTTGTTCTGTTCAAAATCGTTCCTAGCTAACACGGCAACGGCAAGTAGCTACCAAGTCGCAAAACGCCATATGTATAGGTATAAGTATGTACAGTACGAGCGTTTTTTTTTTTTTTTTTTTTTAATAGATGTATGTAGGCATATGTACTATATCGAAAAACGTAGGATGACGATAGATAAGTAGGCAAATGGAACCAAGACATAAGAGACTAAACTAGGTCAACAAATGCAAATTGACAACTATAATTGGACCTACCATAGAGATGAGATAGAGCATATAGAACTAAACTCTCCTCATTTTCACACAACCCTATGACGACAAGAGGAAAATTTGAGTCTGAGAACTAACTGTGCAATAGAAATTTCTATGCAAGGACATGATGGATAGACATCTCTATTGCAAAGCTTTTCAAACGAAGGCTGTACAGTACAGACTGACTATATGTACTAAGGTTCGCATCCATGGCAATTTTGAAAACATATACCTACATACCGTTTTTGATGTCCATAGTTTATGCGGAAAACATTATTTTTGACACAAAGAGGGTAGTCAGTCAGTCTACAACGAACAACCGCCGCGCCGACCGGCCGCCACTGCTGCCGAAGAACTCCTTTCTATCTTCTTTTTTTTTCTCAAAAAGTATCTTTAGATCATTATTCATTCATCTGAATTGTATGTTTTCAGTAGTAATTCTCAGTAGGCCTTTCATCTTTTGTACCTATTATAAAAAGAGACCCTCGTTTAGAGAGACAAACGTACATATACCTACGGCAAAGTTTTTGTTTTATGTCTGTGGTTATGGTTTGACGGCCGGCATCTGTCTAATTTTCTTTTGTAAATGTAGATACCCTTTGTTTTATATCCCTGTTAGGTAGCTCTTTTTCCCCCTTACATCCCATTTCAGGTTAGGTGAACTCTTACAGTGTTTAACATCGCTCCAAAAAATCATTTATCCCAGCTCATTGTAAATATCTATCTTTAATACTGAAGTTAATCAACAAATTGCTTGAAAAGTAATTAAACAATTTTGAAGGGACCACTCATAAAAAAGATAAATATCTATAAAATAAAAACACTTATGTCTTATGATTCTTTTAAAACTTTTTTAAATTGAAATGTAAAGTGATATTTTGTTTTTAATCTATAAATCCTTTAGATAAACTTAAAATCAAAAATACTTGACAGGAAATGGAAATAAAATGCACCGCTGCGCGAGCGGATTGTATGATATTGCTTATAGTTCAAGATCAAGTACCTAAGGCGTGATGAATTTAAGCAACTCACTTTTCCAAAAACGCAAATACATACTCTCCCAGATGCTTTCTTTGCAAGTAATAGAAACTGCGTTCTGTTATTACAACCAGTTGTCAGCCTCTGGTTTTTCGAAACACAAACTGAACTACCTCTTGATACTATTTATCAATACTGAGACTTTGTTAATATTAGTCGAGTTCTTTTGGCAAAAGCTATCCGCAGCAAAGCCGAATTTACACACATTACAAATACAAGAACCTGAAAAGTAAAAGCAAAAGTCTGCTTTGGATAGATTTGTGACATTTATTCGAGTATGTTGTTCAGTTGGTAGTTCCGATGACTTTGATGAATCTCGAAGTCTTTGTTCGTAGAGTTCTGCTTTCTGTCAATGGACACGTTCACCCATTTATTAGATAAGTTATCTCGGAAACCAAACTATCCGAATATTTTTGTGAACGATTCAGATAGGTTAGCTGAAAACAGTAAAAAATCATTAATTTTGGTTAACAAGACCACACTTGTCTTAAAAATTGTTTCTAACGCAACGAATTACTCTAAACTTACCTTTTTTGGTTACTTTATAAATCATATTAATAATCATAGGCAGGGGGCGCCCTTCCACTTTCAAAATCACTGCCAAACTCACAGACCAAAGATACTTTAATAAAAGATGTTTGAGTGGCTTTGTGTCAGCTGCTGCAAAATTGCCTAAAAATGAAGTAACTCATACTTGAACAGCGCCCTCTACCAAAGCTCTTAAATTGGAATAGCAACAAGCATTTAAGTAGCATATCAATTATTTAGTAATAAATGAGCACTTATTAACAGTATGTAAGTGTGTGTTATCGATAGAGCACTTATAAGACGTGCAATACATAAATTGTCTAATTCCATTAAAAGATTATTAAGATTTCTTCTAAACAATCTCAATTTTTTATACCAAAAATTGGAAATTTTCAGATTTAATTTCATCTGCGAAAATGGGTGATATTTTAGAGCTTTTCGGCGAAACTTGGCGAGAAATAAATTTTTAATAGAACATATTGCCTAGTCAGAAAATATCAAATTGTATTTATGGATGTCGTAGATAATCAATTTGACTCCAAAATTCAGATTTTCACGATCTTAAGTCATTTAGAATTCAGAGTCGAGTTGACCGTTGACCAACCAGTGTTTATTTTTTTTTACCAAAACACGACTTTTTACCCCAATTACGAGATTGTAAAAGGGAGTTTGCGTCCATATTTTATATAACTCGTTTTTAAATTAACCTCTTCTCCAACTCGATCTTTAAACGGCATGTAAACGAAGGTCAAAAAATACTTAATAGTTAAATAATGAATGGGTTCATTTTTGCAAGGAAGCACTATGCGAACCCTGCATTGGCACAACATCTGTTTCATATATATTCCATTTTATTTGGATCCTGTAATTCAAGTTTTAGTTTTCCTATATGCCTTTAATCTAAAGAAATAAAATCAAATCAATTGTTGATTTTTTGCATTTAGTTATTTGGCACAAGGTCGGTAATACTAACTTAAAAATACCAAAAATCAGACGATCTGGGATTCTTTCTCTTGGAAAATCCTGCTTTGCTGCCGGTAGATTTACCAAAAGAACACGGCTATTGATTACGAACAACTGATCTTTGGTGTTCGAAATATTCAGTGGGAAAGAATTTATTTTATTCAAAGTGTTCACGATCAAGCCGATTTTCTCACCAACAACATTATAAGTCTCTTCTAGAACCATGTTTCACTAAAAATCAACCACATTAATGCTGTCCCTGTTTCACAAAAGGAATTCGACAAACAATTCAGAAACGTAACCGACAATATAATAATTGGAAGCGCTATAGACTTACACTCATATTAATATACGAGGGCGGGTCCGTGACTTTTTGAATTTCTGACCTCTTTACTGAAACAGCAACACTGCTCCTGTCAACAGGCATCTGTCAGTTGACTTCTTTCAAAATTTAAACTTGCTGCGTCAGTTAGTTTGTGTTTGACAGGTACTTTTATCAGACTACTCACTAATTTGAAGAGAAAATGGAAAAAAGTGAATTTCGTGTGGTTATTAAGCATTATTTCTTGCGAAAAAAAACCATTACCGAGAACAAGGCTAAGCTTGATAAATACTATGGGGACTCTGCACCATCGATTTCAATGGTAAAAAAGTGGTTTACTGAATTTCGTTGTGGCCGTACAAGCACTGAAGATGCCGAACGTCCTGGACGCCCAGTTGAGGTCTCTACACCCGAAACAATCGAAAAAATTCACGATATGGTGTTGGCCGACCGAAGATTGAAAGTGCGAGAGATTGTGGAAGCCGTAGGGATCTCGCATGGCTCAGTGGTTTCAATTTTGAATGGTCATTTGGGCATGAGAAAGCTTTCCGCAAGATGGGTGCCGCGTTTGCTCAAGGTCGACCACAAACGCAATCGTGTAACAACTTCACAGGAAGGTTTGGCGTTGTTTAATCGCAATATGGAGGAGTTTTAACGCCGTTTTGTAACCGTGGACGAAACATGGATCCATTACAACACACCAGAGACCAAACAACAGTCAAAACAGTGGGTTTCTAAGGGTGAATCGGCGCCAAAGAAGGCCAAGCAGCCAATAAAGTTATGGCGACTGTTTTTTGGGATGCACGCGGGATAATCCACATTGACTACCTTCAAAAGGGAAGAACAATCAATGGGGAATATTATGCCAACTTATTGGACCGATTCAATGACGATTTGAAAAAAAAACCGACCTCATTTCACCAAGCCAATGCAAGGGTGCACACATGTGCAGTTGCCATGGCAAAAATCCATGAATTGGGCTATGAGATGCTCCCTCATCCACCCTATTCCCCATATTTGGCTCCGAGCGACAACTTCTTGTTCCCAAACCTGAAGAAATGGCTTGGTGGAAAAAGATTTGACTCCAATGATGAAGTCATCTCGCAAACAAAGGCCTATTTTGAGGACCTCGACAAATCATTTTTTTTGGAAGGGATAAAAAAATTGGAGAAGCGTTGGACAAAGTGTATAGAGATCAAGGGAGACTACGTTGAAAAATAAAATTATTTTTTTATCAAAAATTGTTTTATTACAAAAGTCACGGACTTCTTGACCCGCCCTCGTACATGGACTAGGGAAGGCTTTTGACTTAACAAAAAAGGATTTCTGTTATTTCAAATTTACAAACTTAGTCCTTCGCTAAACCGTCTAAGACGGTGGTTTAGTGAAGGACAAAATATTGTACATATTAGATTTTTTTCATGAATTTTCGATTTTTTATTAATTAAAAATTTTAGTTCGGAGACTAACTTATATACCATGGTTTAATATAGTCATGGATTAGCGATGGAATAAGCATTTTTTATTAAGAGGGCTGTAAGTGATATTTAAAATAAAGTGGAGTTTTATGCAAACAAAATTAATACACAAGCTGTGGAGAATTCTTAGGGAAATATGAGCGGAAAAAACTAAAAAAGCATAAGCAAGAATTTTGAAATATGTTTTAACGTACTCAATAGCAATTTTGTTAACTAGCCTTTCCAGCCTCTGAATAGCAAGCCCTCTTACTCTTGCGAGAGGGTTGCTTTGAATTCTTTTGTGTGACATAGTTGATATTATAAGATTTCAATAAAATGGAATGCTATTAGCTTTGGTGAAATTCATCTGAAATTTATAAAAATTATTCTTTCAATTGTTCTTTCTGTAATAACACATATTTTCAACTTCATCTTAAGTGTTTATACTCTTCGCAGTTAAAAAAATCTAAGATTTTACCAATTCAAAAAACTTCCTACCAGAAACGAATTCAGGCTAATGTCAATAGTACCTTTTTTCACTAAGGTATTTGAAAAAAATACTTCAAAATCTAATTAACTAACATATTAATTCACATAATCTTCTTTCTTCTATGCAATCGGGATTTAGGAAAAATAGTAGTTGTACTTCTGCCATCATCAAAGTTGTGGATGACATACGAGTCACTAGACGAAAATTACATTTTTGTTACTGTTGGATTTTTCTAAAGCCTTTGCTACGGTTGACCACACCAATATTTGTAATAAACTTTCTACGATCTTTAGATTTTCCAACTCAGCAGTTGCTCTCGTGTCTTCATTTTAATCCTCAAGATCACAAGCGATCTCTTCTCAAAATAAAATATTAAATTGTCTGTTTAACCGCAAACGTGTGCCGCAAGTTTCAATTGTTGGACCTCTTTTGTTTTCAATATATTGAATTGAATAATATAAATGGACTGTGCTTATGAAATTAAAAAGGACCTAGATGAGATGTATTATTTCAACAAGATCTCATCAACTCATTATACCTCGTTTTTCGTGTTTAACTTCATTGCTTGTGACAATGGCGCAGTACATATAGTAGTGCTTGACTGCTAACTTAAACATGTGGTTATGATCCCCACGTTAGGTAGCAGTTTTTTCTACACCTTCAATTTTACTTAATTCTTTCTTATCTTTCTATTCCTTCTAATTATTGTCGTACATTTAAAAGACCTTAGGTCTCACAGTCATAGTTAATTAAAATGATTAAAAAACAAATTTTTTATTATTATAAGACAATTTTTTATCAACACCAGTGTCGTCTGAAGAATTCCCTGCCAAAGTATTTTCGCGAATTTCGGTCGGTGGCACTGTCAGTTTTCGACGGGAAGTTAAACCCTTTTTTGAACATTCCTAACACCATCTATATAAATATATTTAAACGAAATAATATCTAAAATTTCTTAAGCTCATAATCTCACAAATTATTAAATTTTTTCAAATAATCTTAACTGTCGTTTTTTTCTGAAAGAATAATAAAATAAAAATATTTACATATTTAATAATAACCACAGTCAAATGTAAATAACATAATTAATTAATGTATGACCCTTAATAAATAAAATAAAAAAAAATAAATTAAATTAAATAAATAAATTAAATAAAATAAAATAAAATAAATAAAATAAATAAAATAAATAAAATAAATAAAATGAATAAAATAAATAAAATTAATAAAATAAATAAAATAAATAACATAAATAAAATAAATCAAAAAAATAATTACAAAGTTATAAAAAATTTGTTTTTGTACATGCAATGACAAATTTGTGTAACTAAAATCTAAACATTATTTCTGTTTTGTGACTTTGTCTAATAAAAACATGAAAGGCTGAGTTATTTACAAACTACTTAAAAGTTATTATTATATTTTTTGGAGAAAAAAAAACATACTCAATTTTGTTTTTTTCTTTGGTGAAAGACTTTAAACAAGTTCTCCCACCCGATCGACTAACACAATTGTATGGTAGGTAGGTAATTTACCATTGTTTTTAGTTTTTATTTAAACCTCGATTATTCGTTTTTACACGAAACCAATTAGAGGAAGTAACACAAAAGATACATATACACAATGATGCTGTATGAAAAGGTTTATTGGAGATTGATTGGGTTATCGCACACAAGAAGAATCTATAGTGGCGGTGAATGAATCCCTAAGTGCATATTAAAAGTCCATTAAGAGCATGTGTCTTCGCATAATGTTTTTTGTTTAGGGCTTACTCAAAATACAGCACAGATTTTCCATAGTCACAAACAAATACAAAAAAAAAAAACTATCGAAATATTGCGAGTAGAATAAAAATCAAATAGAAAAGTATCTATGGGGAGCTTTATTGAGTGAAATCCCCTTGATTGGATCAATTGTAATTGGAGACTTTATATTGATGTGGCCTACTCACTCAACTATGCGAATAATTCCCTTACACCAATATTGTCAAAAAAAAAATACCAATTCGATTTACGAAACTAAAAAAAAAAGTTCGATTTGGCTTATTACATATGCTGCTGCTGCCAACATAACAGGACCATGGCTGTTGGCCTGAAATCGAGTATCTAGACGTAAACGATACACCAATTGACTTACTGACTTTTAGCTTGAGGCAAATGATGATGTAGATAGCTCGTATTGCTTGTCATCGAGGGGTCAATAAAATTTTTTTTTTTAGTTGGATGTCTTTTGTTTGATATTATTAACTTTGTATTCCTCGTGTGGTGTCTTTTTACAAAATGGAAAACGTGATTTGATGTTAGAAATAGGCCGGAAAGAATATTTGTGTGGTTGTAGATAGTTTGTCATGTAACAGATTTTTCTGTGTAGTATTATGAGATTTCTAGTAGGTAACTTTTTGGCTACTGGGTAAAAACTCGAAAATAACAGTATCTGCAATAGAACAGATAAAAAAGTTTAATTATCTTGAAAACGGCTGAAATATATCGTTAATATCGGTACATGCAATTGACTGCTTTTTCCAATGTCTTCAATGTTTAAATAGATACTAATGCATTATTTTTTTTAAATTATGAAATACTTAAAATGGCATACCAATTTTAAAATCAATTTTTTAAAAAATTAATCTTGCTAGTAAGTGACTAGCATCGATACCAGACTTTTGTCAACGGCACAACATGCGTAGGTACTAAAAAGGAGGATCGTTATAGCATGAACTATTAAATACTCTCTCCACCATAAGGAATATATTATATGGTCTCTTTCCTGGAAATAGAATGCGCTCTTAACAATGCACTGTCATGTCTAAAAATAGATGGATCGCTTGTGGTGAACTGATTAATCAAATGCTGACTAGCAGGTTTATCTATTCAAAATTGGGTGATTTCTCCGCAAGAAGATTTATCAGTTGAGGTACGCCACAAGGCGGTGTTCTATCTCCTCTTCTCTGGAATCTGGTAGCATATGATCTGCTGATAGATCTGGAAGCGGATAGCTAGAGAATGGCTGCTTATGCAGACGATGTTTGTCACTTCCGTATCAGGAAAGTACCTCAACGTCTTAAAAGAGCTTCTACAAATCGCTTTAAATAAGCTAACAAATTGGTCAGGAAGTTGTGATATCGGCCAGTTAGCCCTCATAAAACGGAACTTGTCCTATTTTCAATGAAATACAAAATTCCTCACGTAGATCCTCTAACTATCAAAGATATTTTACTGGCTTAGTTGGAAACCTAATAGAAGAAAGAGTTTAAAAGCCACAGTGGCACTCTTCTCACGCAAAAAAGCCATAGGGAATAAATGGTGCCACAACCCCGTATTACTCACTGGCTATATACTTCGGTAATCAGGCCGATTCTTACCTATGGCATAACAGTAGTATTGTGGACCGCTCTACAAATGATTGAAAATTGTGACAAGTTGAGCAATGTCCAACGATCAGCTTCAATGTGTAGAAAGCGGAGCATTAAGAACAACCCTTTTTGCTGGGCTAGACGTTCTTCTCCATCTACTAACCCTTCGATATTTTTAGGAAACAGACGGCAGCGAGCACAGCTCTCAGCCTAAAAGCTTCTTCACAATAGATCAATAATGATATTGACGTTCTACAATTCTGAACTCGTTCGGGTTACTTTTAAGTCACATTGATTACACCATCGTTTAACTAGAATTCAGCAAAAACTTCCAAATCACCATTCCTCCAAGATCTCTCTGAGTGGACTTAAGCTTCTTGGAAGATGATGCTATACATTTTTATACTGATGGATCAATGATGGGATTGGTAGAGGTGAATATACTTCAACAGACTAAAATTAAGTCTCTCTTTCCAGCTTCCTAATCATTGTAGCGTAT
This sequence comes from Philhelius pedissequus, assembly GCA_910595825.1. Taxonomy (NCBI): domain Eukaryota; kingdom Metazoa; phylum Arthropoda; class Insecta; order Diptera; family Syrphidae; genus Philhelius; species Philhelius pedissequus. The sequence goes on along the minus strand of OU343161.1, from coordinate 199,771,162 downwards.
TTCAGGCGGAAATTATGACAATTAAAGAAGTCCTCTGCTGGCTCAAAGAAAACATGATACCAACTTCTGATATAGGTATTTTCTCAGATAGTCCGGCGGCTATTAAATCTCTGGAATCTTTCTCTACAAATTCCATAACTGCTCTCAACTGTCGTTCATCTCTTATATAGATGGTGCAGCAGTTCAATATTCACCTATGTTGGGTGCCAGGACAAAGGGATATTTCAGGAATTTTTAAGTATGACTTCGTTAATTTAATTTGTTGTTGTCTTCACTTGTCTTTACCTGCACTGCGGTATAATATTTCCCCAGATATTAATCTATAAAAATAAAATAGACATTTTTATATGATTTGTACTTCAATTTATAAATTTTTTAAATTGCCCTAAATTAAGCTTTATTTGATGCTACTTACCTTCATTTTAAGGAAGCGTGCCATTCAAGACTTAAAAAAAAAACACTTGACCTGTATTTACTACATTTTCCAGCATCAATATAAAATTTGAATTTCTTATTTCTGTAGTTTCCACTGACTGCCCTAAATCGATAAATACAATTTCTATCAGCAAAAGGAATAAAAACAGAAACATGTCAGAGTGATGATTTATTCATACGCCATCACCTCTACCGTGTATAATTCCCAAGAATATATGAACGGTACATAGCTCTACACAAGTTTAATTCTGTTTTTTTTTTTGGTCAGCTCCTTTCCAATATTTTTGTAAAAAATTGACTGGTATTGAGAAGATGAAGTTGGAAACAAATCCCATTCAATTTCCGTTCGTCGTAAAAAATGTAATATTTTTACCCTTCATCAGTTTTTTGACACTTGATAAATTCCCCGGACACCTTTAAAATTGCATTCCTTTCTGTCTCTAATACACTAGCCAATAGATGTCAAGTTTTATTCTAGTTCTCTCCGTTGACGATGTATAGTCCGTATACAATTATTCTCATCTCTTCATAGATATATGTTTTGTGACTATGCCGTCCATGTTTGTAAGAATTGCTCTAGATATATTTGGAGGTACTTAAATTCACATCACTCTTTGTATATTGAACAAAAAAAAAATGTTACGGACAACGTTACACCTTTAGCAACACTGAAAACAGTAGTACGTCGCGTCGTTCATGTTGTGTAATACATAACGACAGGTACACCAGTGGAGAGTTTTATATAAACTTATCTACACAAATATGTATTAAAGTATATACATGTACATACATATAGATACAAAAGTATCTTCTTTAAGTGGTTGGAAAGAAAAATTAAATATACAAAAAAAAAATCTATTGAAAACCCATTTCCTATTCGATAAGGACGAAACATTTTTAAAATAAAAGAAGCAGAAGAGACTTTTCGGAAAAACATCTGTACAGTAATATGATAAGCAGCTTCATGATGTGCTTCAAGGATACCTCTTCTCCTGGGGGCGAAATACCAACCAATTTAGTTCGTGTATCTATACCTACGTCTATTTTTATAGACATCTAAATTTGCCTCATCGAAGAACCAAACTCAAGGACTTTTTGTATACTCTTTCTCTCTCTCTCTTTCTCTCTGTCGCTTAATCTAACTATAGGTACACTGTGTTAAGGTACTGTGTATATTTCAGCCAAAGAATACCGTAAAAAAAACTCGATTTTTTATAACATTATCCTTCTTATGCCATTATAAACCGCAAGGATGCGCATAATAGTTTGGTTTTCGTTTTTTTTTTGTATCTTTCTTTTGCATTCCATTTCTATGATCCTGCTGTAACGTAGGTACATATGTTAGAGCAGGGAATCGGTAATAGAAAGATGGCGCACTGTGCACATGCCATGGTAATATGCTGAAAATTTGCTATTACAATCATCCTTTTTGACAGATTACATTATAAAATAAACGTTCGTATTTTATAGTAGGTATATGTACGTATAGATAAATTTCATTATTTGCACACTTTTAAAGAAAAATACCGATCGACCTTAATATGGAAAACCGGAAGAGGTTTCATGAGAAGGTCTGTTTTTATGACAGTTTAAAAGATGTAACTAAAGGTGACGACAAGTAACAAAAAAAAAACTTTCCAAATTTAAAATAATATGTAGACAAAAAGTGAAAGGAAATTCAAATGGCTTTTTCAAATAGCTTTGTTCCGCCAAATGGTTGGGTAGAAGCTTTTACACTCCAATAAACTTTTAACAAAAATACTGAAGGCTTCAATCTACATTTACCTACGTCATGGTCATCCGCATCCCAAATCATTTCTTCAAGTTTCTGGTTGTTTTGTAGATATGTTAAATAGGTATATACGTATGTAACAACAAACTGCTTAAATGTTTATTCAAATAAGAGAATTATGTATTTACATAATATGTACGTGTGAATTAAAGAAACTGTGGAAAAAAAAGCAAGATACAACAAAAAAAAAATTGGATACAAAAAGTCAATAAACAAAAAGCAAAGATTCCAACTCCAAGCCCAAAAAGAAAACGGAATCAGATAAAAAAAGGACCTCGCAAACAAAAGAACACAGTCTAACGATAACGCTTGGTTAGCTTTGTTCCACTTGTTTGCTCAGTCTTGTTTTTAATGCTGCTTAGGTAGTTTTTTTTTTTTTTTTTTTTTTTTTTTTTTTTAATACGTACCTACTTGTTCGTTATTTTTTCTGGTGTTATACAAGGATAATATCCTTTAAGCAGTTTTTGATAGGCGAAAGAGAATTTCTCGCAATTAACGTTATAAGCACAACATTTCTGTAACATTTTATCGAGTTTCTTTACTCTTTTTATTTTAATTATGCATTTTGCATCAGCTAACAGCTTTGTTCGGAAATTAGGGCATCCTTTTTTAATGTTTAAGGAGTTTTTTTTGTGATGCAATAAATGAAAGAGTAGCTTTTAATGAAATTAAAAATTAATAAGTTGACCATCTTCTAGCTCTAAAAGTCTTAGCATCTATTGGATATATAGATGTTTGTGTTCTTTTTTTGCTTTTCAAATTGTCTTTAAATTTACAACAGTTTATTTTGGTAGAAAATGTTAATTTAAATGTAGTTTCAGTGAAGTGCAGAATTCGACTGCAGTAAGGAGGCCACAAGGGAAATAAGATTGTTATCAATTAGCACCTAGTGCGGGAGTGTTGCTGTACCATAACTCATTTACCGGTGGATGATGGTATTGAATTGGGTACTGACAAATCTTCCAAGGGTATAGGTAGGTAGGTAAAATGGCGGTAAGAGCACTGCAAAGTGACGTTTTCATACCAAAGAACTCGTACGGACCTAAATAAAAAAAATAATATTTTAGCGGACAACGAGAGCGAAACCACTCAAGCGGAGCGTCTCTAGAGCCATCTCTACCCGTGGAGGAAAGAGATTAAGTTTTTTTAAAATTTGCATCAGACAGTTCTTTTAGATCGGAAAATAAGGCCCTTCCAAAAGATTGCATTTTTAGCCTAGACAAAGCGGGACAGAACTAGAATCACTGTTTACTTTTCCATCTGGTTTTTACAGCTACGGCGGTAGGTGTTATGGGAAATATACCCAGCTTTGTGCTCACACAAGGGCCAGAGCCTAGTCCCAACTCGTTCTATTCGGATTTATTGTAGGTAGGCCATATCATTCTAGCTGTCGTACATTCCGTAATATTGTTCCATCTTTTATTTTATTCTTATTCTATGGTCAATGTCCAGGTTATCAAGCTTATTTCGATTCAATGAACCAGTTTTGAAGATATTTTCGTCGAATGTCTGTAATTATTACCGAATTTAGGTTTTGAGTTGGATTTAATTTAAAAATTTCGCATACTTTCAATATATCTAGTACTTCAGATTGAAAGACGTTAGCAAAGCCAGGAAGACGGAAAGATCTATAGACTTTTAGCAACTTTGAGAAAATTCCTACTCTTATACGACACTCCAATTTATATCCGTCGGTAAAAAATTGTACGTCGAAATCTTTCGACACTTTGTCATCTTCCCAATTCTCCCTGGATGGGAAGATACGAGTAACTTTAAAACTTTTGCTGAGGTTCAGAGTAGGGGTACAATAGTCAGTGTTTGTCGACAGAATATCTGGTGGAAACAAATTTGATGTATTCCTGTGGCTGTACGGTTTGCAGACCAGCATTTTGACTCTATATAAAATAGCACTTAAGTACCCGTTGGGCAAGATCTTATAGCCCCTGTGGGCACCAATGGTAGCAGTTCTTTGAATTTTCTTAAGTTTCTTGATGTTGTATTAGTTGTTTAAGGCGGGCCACCAGACAATCGAACCATAAGCCAGTTTTGGTCGTATACTAGCGCTGTGTATGTCCATAGGATTATTTTTGATTGAAAACTCAATTTTTAACCTAATGTTTTACTACAAGCAATGCTAGCCTTCTTAACCCGTTTTTTAATTCCGAGTGTCTTGTTTAGTTTAGGGCCAAGGATGACTTCTAAATGTCTCGCACTGGAAGTTAGTGATAGATTGTGGCCATTTAATCGCCGTACGGTGAAAGTGGGTACCGTAGAACTGGTAGATCCCAAGAGTATAAGTAGGTATATTTTGTATACTTTGACACGCTATAACTTAAGAACGAATTGATATACAGAAGTCCTTAATATGTCATTTTGTAGATAAGTTTGTTGTTTTTCATCCGCTTTTAGAGTTTTTTTTCAGAAAAAATAAATAGAATTTTTAAGATGGCAGCATTACCCTTCTGGTTCCACACTTGAAATTTGTTTTTTTTTTTTCATAGAATATGTTTTTGCAAACATAAATAAAAACAAAAAAAATCCCCAACCATAAATTTATTACATTTTTTTTTTGAATTAATGTACTATACCCCAATGTATTCGACCATTTTTCTCCAACTCTATCAAGTGTACGATATAAAGTGTCTTAATATTTTTTGTGTAGAATAACATTAGCTACAATGCGTACCTACAACTTTTTTCAAAAGAACCTATACTTTTCGAGTAATTTGGAAAAAAAACTGAATCCGCCCCTCCCCCCTCCAAAACATTTTTGCTCCGCACCAAATTTAGGGTACTTTTTAGGAAATGCTTAGGACATTAAAATGAAGCTTTCCACCAAAATTCAGCTTTGTCGGAATTTTTTTTCGAAGTTTCATCATTTTTTTTCTCTAATTTTCCTGGACTATCTGGCTTATAAAACCAAATTCCTTTTTTTTCAATCATCTCTGTATCTGAGAATTTTCAAATATATGGGAAAATACATATTGCACATTTTACCAATGCTTGATTTATGAGGAAAAACAAGAAAAGATATGCGGCTTATTTTAAAATTCCCTTCAATCCTATCGGAAAATTCTTCCAAATTTGTGACCTAAGTTTAAAACAGACCTTGCACGCTATCGAAATCCTTTGTTTGCTAAAAATGATTAATGTTCCCGTTCTGTTCTGTATCTCTAACCAATCCAGCACTATATATAGCTTTCTCTTCTGTGTTATAAACCCACCCAGTCAACAGTGTGTCAAAAACTAAAACGGAAACGGAACTAACCAAAACCACCTCTCAATTTTTTTGTAACCACCCTGCTATACGCTTCCATTTTCATTTGTCGTCGGTAAGCAGGTATGGGTAACCCAACTCGGACTCAATTAGAACGGACGAGCAAAATTATGTTTGCCACTAATATAATCAGGTTTTGCATCCCGAACATCCAGCTGCTTCTGATCCTGAAGCTGATGGTGGTACTGTCATTGCTTTTGCAGCAGTCGAGCAGGAGTGTGCCTTTTATTCGGTTTGACCAGTTTTATTATACCTATGGGATGGGTACATAGCGGGCAAGGGTGAAGATTATGCTGGTAATGATACATATTAATGATGTAACAAACTGAGGACTAGAGTAAGCCCAAACCAAATGAGAAGCTGTGTGACAAAATTATCAGCTAAACCAGCGGTGCCGCACAATAGACTCTTTTGTCCCCGAGTGTGTTTTGGTCCTCCTTCTATATATCCTACTTACCTACCGTACCGAAAGCTGCATTCTAAAAAAACTTTTGTAAATTGGTTTGGGGTTTCATTTCAACCATTACAGAATATACATACCTAGATACATCTCTACACCAGAAAGATATCGAGAAATTTCCTTTCTCTGTAAATATGGTTGATTCTATGCGGATTTAGGCGTCTGTTTTATAACGTGGTTGCCATAAGTAACTTCTTGAATTTCTTTCTTTATGTACAGTGTATCAAAGTAGAACTCGTACAAAGTGTTGAAAGTTTGTTTACCGCAAAGAAAGTTTGATTTTAGACATCAAGCAAATTACCAGTATTTTTTTATATTACCACACTAAATAATACTGAAAATATTAAATTAAATTTAAAAAAAATTAAATACAGACCATTTTAGGAAAACATTTATTAGCACACTTTAAAATTCAGCTCAAAGTTAAATTCGTACGAAATGCATTTAGTTTTAACATATACTACAGAAAATCTATTTAATAATTTGTTGGAATGCCTTTGTTTGCCTTAACAGCTTTCAACATAATTAATAAGGTGGTTTTTTTTTTCATTTTGCCAGCAAAACTATTTTTAGTTCATTTTTGTTCGTAATATAGTACAGTCTTAACTGGTTCAAATAACTCCATAAGTTTTCGATGACGTTGATTGTGGTAGTCTCTTTTTTTGGGCAATTGTACAGTAACCAAAACGAACTTGGTATGAATTAAGCCTCGGGTTATTATCTTGATAATACTGGATTCCAAGTCATCAGTACTGGTATGCAAATTTGTTCTCAGGATGTTTAGGTAGGCGTGCTGATCCATTGTACCTTCAGTGAAATGCAATTTCCCTATTCGCGATTTCGACATACCTACATCCTAACACCATGACCGAGCCGCCATCATGCCTGAAGGTTGCGCTTACATTTTTACTTGCGATTCTAGGTATTATAAGGCATGTTATGCATTCGTCGAAAAAAAAGTTTTGAGATAACAATCAAATACGACATTACGACGATAGCGAAGACGAAAAAAGATGGTCTAAAAATTCTGTCCGTCTGTATGTCTGTCTGTATGTTATGTATGCATAGACACCTACCTACCAAACGGGTGGGCCGAATTGCTTCAAACTTGGTATGTAGAGTTGAAATTTTTGTTTAGCTCAAAAAATAACGGTACCTGCCATATAACCGTTACGTTAAAGACTATTTTTCTCGGAAATGGATCTAACGATTTTGATTTAAAAAAATCGGTGCAGCTTTTTAAGCACGACATATCATATGGTTGAAAAAAAAAAATTTAAATGTCTAAAAACGGTACTTTCAATAGGACCGTTTATTTTGCTTTCGACTATCTCATAAATGGCTTAACCGATTCTTTCGAAATTTCACACATATAAATTTATACTGCGTATCAATATTTTGAATTAATATTTTTTTGTATTTTTAAAATCATTTTTAAGAAAAAAAATTATATTTTGAAAACTGCTCATCAATTTTTTTTGTAAATTACAGTTATATGTATTTGCTGAATACCTATGATTTGGCGTTTTTGAATTTAAAAAAAAAAGAAAAGTTTCCAAAAGTTTAATAAAAAACTTTTTCCCAAAAACCGCTCCATAGATTTTTAAAATGTTTTTCTCATAAATTCAAATTTATCCAAGAAATCAAAATGGCGTACTTTTTTTGAGCTCAATTAGTTAAGTATTTATTTCCGAATTTTGAATTATTTTTTTCTTTGATTAAGCTGATTTAATCTTTTGTTTTTAAGTTTATATAATGAAATATTTAAGAGTGTCAATTTGTCATACCAATTTTGTTTAGAAAAAAAATTAAGGAAATTTTGTATATAAAAAAAATTAAGTAAAAAACGACTTTAAAAATATATTTAGATTCTTAAAAGAAATCTTTTGAATACGATGTAATGTAATGGAACAAAAGAGCAAGTTCGTGCGATCCAGTCGTGCATTTTCTTTTCTTTGAGCTCTTCATTGGGCTTACGTGAAACAATGACCTTACCACTAGAGCCAAATAAGTTAAACTTGCTTTCGTCCGTAAAGATGCACTTCTTCCAGAACTCAAAATACTTACCAATATTTTCTTTTGCAAAGGTTACTCTTTTGATTTTATTAATCCTGCTAATAAATGCTTTTTCCTGGCTACCTGTCCATTATAATTGTGGTTTCTTAAAATTGTTCTAATGGTTTCTGGACACGCTTTTTTTTCTAAGATATCTTTCTGCCTCTGGAGCAAGTTTGCGAGCATTCATTTTCGGACTGTCCTTAATCTTTCTAATGACCCAGCAGTCATCTGCATCGCTAACAATCTTGTTTCTACCACTACTTCTTCCTTGTTGCGCTTGATAATGTATTGGATTGAGGAATGACTCTTATTCACCAAATCTACAATTTCTCGAAGGTTCTTATCTTTTCTTAGAATGCACAACCAGGTTTCTAACATCTACTGGACTGTGACCATTTGTTCTAACCATTATAAAAATAAACACACATTGTGTTGAATGGAAAACTAACAATACTATCAGTTTAAATAATTTAATATTGATTGGTTTCTATGAAACAAAATGCAACAAACTATGATCTTTAAATGCATTGTACGATTTTGTTTTAGGTGTTTTTTGAGTGCTTGCATATTTTACTTTTAAAGTTAATTGTTTTAAAGTTTTTTTTCTGAGAAAAATTATAAATGGCAGTTTTAACAGTAAGATTGCTTTAAAAAATTCCCATAATAATTTTTCCATATTAGGTGTTATAAGGCTCTCTTATGTAAATATTAAATGTACGAGTTTTACTTTGATTCACTGTATATTTAAGCGATTTGATTTAATTAATTTATACTGCAACCTTTTGTCCGTTGATTGTTAATTAATTTTTGTTCTTTTTATTTAATCTCTTTTCAGGTAGGTGACTATGTACGTTTGTATAGATGCTTTAAAACTTTCCAAGACGATTGGTAATGTAGATGCTTTTGCATAGCATAATTAAATTTCAGTAGGAATAAAAGAAATATTATATTGTCAATAGTTAAATTAACAAATGACTTAAATATTTAAGTGTATCTAAAAAAATTAATCGTTAAGTTATATTAAAAATATAAAATAATGAAACCTTCGACTAACTTCGAGACTTACGTTTGTGATGTCGCCTTGACAAATTATTAAAAGAGAAACACATATATTTTAGTCTAAAGAGGGAAGTAAAAGATCCAATTAACTTGTTTTGTAGGTTTTGATTAGCTAAGATTGTGCCACATGGCTAAAATGCTAAGGTCGTCACTTGAAAAGCTGCCAATATGACAAAATCTAGATTTAGTAGCAGAGTACCTACTTTGTTCCAACTTTGGTCCAACTTTCGCATTTGAAAAATTATTCTCCGGCTTAAAAAAAATAGTTTTTAAGAGTACTTCATGCAAAAGAGGCCCCAACTTGCCTGTCTCTAATATACTTTTAATTCAAAAATAAATTCCTCGTTATCATTTATTTGAGTCAAAATAATTGAAGTCAAAAGAATTACACAATTTTTAACTGCTTATGTATTCTGTGGACTCTTTCATGTCATTTATTGACAGGTATCCCAAAAACTGTATTTATATTTTACCCAAAATTCCCTTTTTTTAATCGATGTACTCGTAGATATATATTTCATTTTTACTTGCGCAGGTGCTATATGGCAAGCTTGCATTTGGAATAAAATCGAACTCGAGATTTAATCAAAGTTGACATTACGATGATAGATATTTAGGGAACACAAAAAAAGCGGGTCCGGCAATTCCGTCTGTCTGTCTGTCTGTAGAACGATCTACAGCCTAAACGGCTGAACCGATATTGTTCAAACTTGGTTCTTAGGCGTTTAAGGTGATTGTCGAAAATAGATTTTTGAATCGTTGTCTTAGACCCAAAAATAACGGTACTTGCAATACAAATTTTTCTACCATCTTAATTATCTCGAAAATGGCTCTAACGATTTTGATAAAAATTGGTGTGTGTACTACCTTGAGTATGGTCTACATTTCAGCCCAATTTTTTTTTTTAATATTTTGTCATTAACGCTACCTGCCATACAACCATTTTATAGATTTTTGACTTTCTCATAAACGACTGAACGAATTTCAATCAAAATCTTTACACATGAATTCTAAATAAGACTGCATTTCAAAATTTTCGAAAAATAGTTTTTTTTTGAATTTTTGAAAAAAAAAATATTTTTTTTTCTTGAAAATTCACCATTTCGAAATCGGGTGGACGATTTTTTCTGAAATTTTGTTTTTGAATTTATATTATTAAATATTTAAAATTTTCATACCAATTTATTTTTAGAAAAAAATGTAAGAATTTTTATATTATTTAAATATTTTAAATTTAAATAACTAGATAATTGTTTTTATAAAAAATGATATACCAAAATGATCAGAATATTGTTCATTGCGGCCTAAAGGCTTAAGTTGGGCTCGCCTCAGTTATTGTCTTAATTGACTTTTAATACAGTAAAATTCCTGGGTTTCGTTTTGTACACCTCCACCTTGACATAACCCCAAGGTACAAAAAAATATGGTTTAGTCACCTTGGGGACCAGTGAAAAGTTGAGTTCATGGAAATTAATTTATTTCGGAGTTTTTGTTGGAGCTCCGGCATAACTCGTATGGCTATATGTGCTTCATCTTATTGGAACCAAATGCTGTCCAATTGGATTCGTCTACTGCGTAGTTCTGGGTGAAAAAACTCATTCAACATCATTAAATAGCGTTTTCCATGGACAGTTACCGTTACACCATTTTTTCCAAAGAAGTAAGGAGCCAAAATATAACTTGGTGAAACTGCGCATTTCTGGATTAGATTCCGGTAATTTTGCTTGCTTGCATTGGCGTTTAGATCAAAATGGGCCTCATCATACATGAACAAACAATTTATCAATGCGTTGTCTTCATCGGCCATTGCAGTATTTTTTTTTTTTTTTAATTTCAAAATTCGTTAGAACGGTTTTTTTTAAATATTTTATTATGCATAAAATAAAATTTTCAAACCCAATTTTAAACAATTATTAATGTACATATAAAATTTTAATTAAAAAAAACAGTTACTCGTTTTTGAAAAATCTATTTTTCAAAAAAAAAAAGCGAACAATATTTTTTTTTTTTGCAAATTTGAATATACATATGTAATGTTATTTATATTTTTAGAGAGCATTTGCTTAAAAACTGTAACTCAAATTCATCCAATAGTGGGAAAGTCGAAAATATGAAAATTGGTTCTAAGGGAAGTACCATTAATGAGTACACAAAATAGGATTTTGTTTAATTTTTTATATATTATGTACATATATATATATACATCCAGGCAGACGGCAATGCCATTGCCCACTTATTTTATTTCACTCTTGTAATAATATCATGTAAGCATTGTTTAATAACATAAATAAAATTATATCTATCTATCTATCTATATAGACATCAGTAATTTATAAAATCCACACATTTTTTAGTCAAAATTCTTAGAGCAGCCATTTTTGAGAAAAAAATATTTAATTAACGGTTTTTTTTTTTAACATTTGTATGGAAGGGGGTACCGCTGTTTTTTGTTTTTAAGGAAATAGTTTTTTTTAGTGTGTAAGCTAATGTCAAAAACCTACTAAGAAAAAGTACATTTTTATTTTTTTTTTATTCAAAACAAAAAGAAACACGTTTTTTTTCAATACTATTTAAACTTTTTATGAGCTTCTCCATAAATAATTAAAAAAATAAAGAAATTAACCGTTTTCCAGAAAATAGAAAACCAAAACAAAAACGTGGTTCTACTATTTTTTTTTTATAAAAGTCGTTGGAGCAGCTTTTGCGAAAAAAAAAAGATTTTAAGAAAACAAAAACAATTATTACGGTACCGTTATTTTTGGTCATAAAAAAAAAATGAAAAAAAAAACATTGAAGAAAATCCATCCATGTGTTCACGCTGTAGACTCGCGGACTCACAGCCAGAATTGTCAGCCCCACTTATGCGTATTCGCTATCATCGTAATGTCAAGTTTGGTCAAAATCTCGAGCTCGATTTTTTGTACGAATCCATAACTTGCCATTAGTACCTAAGTAAAAAATAACTTTATGGAAGAAAAGGAATATTCAGATTGGTGATAGAAATTTATTTGTAATCTCACAAAGTAATCACGATAACCAGATTTTTGAATCTCATTTTATTTTCTTTGAGTTTATTCAAGTTTCTGGCGAAAACTCTAGGTAAATTTTTGGAACGTTTTATGGTTAATTAAAAGTTAACTTAGATGATTTAATTTTGTATTACGTCATAGGATATTTTAAACATATTCAAAATAAGCCAGACCTTACCTATTACCTATTTTGATAAAAACACTCAAAGTTATCACAATCGTATCTCGATATTAATCTGGTAGTAAACAATAGCCCGTGGAATTTAATGTTTCCAAAGCGGACTATACATTCCAGTACTGTCAATATCAATAAATGAAAAGGCTTTCAGCTGTCAATATTTGTATATTGCTGAATTAATAATGAAATATTTGATGTCGCCAAAATTACAATCAAATTGCTAAGGTTTTTAAATAAGATCAGAAAGCATTCTTTTTGAATTTGGCTACAAGGTATATTTTATATTTATCTACATCTGATTCTAATCTTGATAGTATGCATATAATACATTTGTACTGAACCTATCCTTTGGATAACATGCGAAAAGAGATTTTAAACTTATTAATTCCGGAAGTTTTTTGTTTACTTAGGCTTACAACACCGTCGTCGTCGCCGTAGCAATGCTTAATGCTTTACACTGTTTTATTGTTTACTCAACAAACAATTCCACAGTTTACCCTCGAGGTTAGCGTCGAACTTACTGTGAAATATAGAGATTTTGTCTTTAGCTGCAAAGCATGAAAGTTAATTGACTGCTGCTATTAAATCCTATTGCACAAAATATCTTGTATCTGAACTTTAAATAGTATGCATTCATGTGTATGTGAAAATCAATAACAAGACAGAAATTGATTCAAAAATATTGAAAAAAAATCTTGAGGAACTGTTTTCAAACAATTAAGTTTTAATGTATTTTTAATGGACTTACAATGTCACCTCAAGTTAGGTTCTTGGTAGGTCATTATTAAGTTAATAAAAAAATGTTTTATTATTGTAATTGATAACTTCATAAATACTCAAAACATTACACCCTTACAACATGCACGCAATCCTAATAAATAATAAAAAAAAAAAAAAAGATACAAATAATTTCAAAACACAAAACAAATAACAACAAAACCATCGCAGCACGTCATGTTATTTAAAATTAATTGAACTCCAATTTTATATATGCCGCCCAATCTACTGACCCTTAGCTATAGATATGCGTACAAATGAAGATAGGTTTTGGTAAATTGATATCGAAAGTCATTACATAAAATCACTTGGAAATGCTTTTCCTTCTATACAAGCTCAAACTGTAAGGCTACATATTCCTATATACCTACGTACACCTAATCAATGTTCAGGCTTCTGACGTGTATCAAAGCCAAAGAGGATTTTTTTTCAATCCATTATTATTGGAAGTCGCGTAATTGTAACTGAAACTATATCTACAACCACTCAATCACGCAATCACGAAGTTTTTTTTTGTTTAAAAGAAATAGAAATTGAAATGCATTGCAAATCGATCCTAGACGAAAATCTAATCCTAAACAATTATATTCGCCAATGGGCGAATAAAAAGCACTGAAGAATGAGAGACGTCGCGTCGTATACGTCCTTCTTACCTTCATTCTAATATCTACACTCTTGCTTACTGGCTTAATGCCAATTTTTTTTAAATTCTCGAATGCCTCGTCTATTAACCCTCTCTTGGTTTATTTCTTGACGTTCGTATTTAACGTTATTTGAGACAATTATTCCTCTGCTATAATAGGCGTTTATCTTTTTTCGTCGAGAGCAGAGCACTGAACGGAGTTCATACACATATATTATGCACTCAACTTGTTCCAAACAGAGCGAGCTCTGAACACTGATATGTTTTTTAAACACACATGAACCAAACAAATCAAAATACATTTTCATTTTTTACCATAAAAAGCATACTTACCCTTTTTTGTACACTGATACAGAAAATCAACAAGCGATCAACTTCTTTCGCCAATGTATGCATTTAATTATTTTTCTTCACATTTTCCTTCTTGGCACACATGGCATTTGGTGCGTTCAGCAATTTACTCACATGCTCAGTCAATTATGTTCGAGCACGTCGAGTGCGATCTACACATGTTCGAACGAAAAAAGAAACACACATTTGGAGCTCTGCATGCTCTGAGTTAAAAAGAAACACAAAAAAATTTTTTGATAACTCTGACTCTGCTCTGAACTAAAAAAGAAAAAGCTCCTAATGAGGAATCACCTAGTGGTGTCCTTCAATGCATTTTGGTGTTCTGATTTTTTCTCTTAGAAATGTCATTGATTTACATAACCTGCAAAATTGAGAATCATTTGTACGTAACTTCGAATAAGGACGATTGGAGTAAGCTCACAATGTTGTATTTCTTGTAAAACTTTTTACAATTCTAAAAAAAAAGTAAAAAAAAAAGTGTTCTAACAAACGATGCGGAGTGTAATAATACGCCATTATTTATTTCCCATTCTCAACTTACCCAGGATTTTGTTTGCATTGTGCAGAGTTGATTTCCTTTTCTTGTTCTGTAATTTACCCGCCTTCCTTACTGCATTACAGATTTGACATGAAACCGCAAATAATACTCATTTGGTCATCCGTTTGTTGGGAAATTGCAACTAATTGAAGGATAAATTGCGCCAGGGAACTCAATTACAGACTAGGCTTGTAGTCAAAGAAGTTGGTTACTAGGCAATCAAAAAAAAAACTGCCATTGAAAAAATGGATATCTTCGGTTACGTCTGGGGAAAAAAAAGTAACCAAAAAAATCTGCTAACGAATGAGTTTTGGGCTGGTTGGTTGAAATAAAGCCTCCTTATTTCCATACGCGGCAATTCACGTCCCTAGTTAAAAGTCCAAAACTCAGTCAGCTAAACCGATGTTGACAATTATTTTTCTGCGAAAAAAAATGTCAAAGCAGTTTTTGGCTGTATTTTTCATCCAACCATAAGGTTCGGTTTGCAGCTTTTTGTTACCGTACTTTTTGAAAACTTTTTTTTTTTTTGATAGGTGTGGACCGCCTTTTTTTTTAGTACAAGCTGATAGTTAAAAAAGTTGCACTGTGAACACTCAACTCACGCTAACCGATTCAACGAAATTCATTCATGTGTTTGTCTATGGTACATCCCACCAGCCAGCCAGATACATTTGTCTTTTGCAGCGAAAACTGGGTTTTTGTGGTCGTTGTTGTTGTCATTGTTGGAGTCGAATAATCCATCGGACCGAATCTTCAAAGTCCCGCACAGGATGCCTTCTGTACCACCCAAATAAATATGTGCACCTTCCTACATATAACATGGCGTCTGTGCTCTTTTTAGTTTGAGTACAATTGTAGAAATACCTAAAAGTATGGGTACCTATGCACATACAAGTATCCATATGAAACTACGCTATGTTCTACTCGGTGGTTTACTTTATTAGGGCGACAGCTACCCTCGTACACGAGAAATCGGCAAAAAAAAAATATTTTTTGTCTAACTGCTACATGAGCAGAATTTTGACTTTGTCCTCCTATTTTTTTTTCTTCTTTTTATTTTTCTGTTCAAACATTTCAACCAACCATTTTTGTATTATCTACCTCTATACCATTTTGTTTGCAACAACCTGCAAACAATTGATAAGGATAATAACAGAAAAAAATAAGGGGTTGAATAATATTTTTTTATTAATCCAACAAGACTAGGTTAAACAAAAAGTTTTTTTTGTGCCGCACTGAAAATACCTAGACTTTAAATGAATTGGCTGAATTTAACGTTTAGGAGCACAGAAAATACTGTTTAAAAAATTAGGAAAATTTAAGGCACGTTTTCTCATACTAGTCAAACAAGGATTTTTTTAGTATTAATTAATTACCCATTTTTTGCATCGAGATTTTAATTAAATTTAACATAACGATTATAGGGAACACGAAATAAGTCTGTCTGCCTACAGCCTAAATTACTGAAGTGATTCTCTTCAAACTTTGTAAGCTTCTTATAATTAGGCATGTGATTAGCTCGAATATATTTTCTTATCTTTTTTTTAGCTCCAAAATTGTCGGTACCTCCCATTCAATTTTTTGGAGCAAAAATGGTAATTCTTAATTATCTCGAAAAAGCTTTAGATTTCCATTAAAATAAAATGAACGACTGGATCGCACGTACTCGTTCCTATGTTCGATCACATTATATGCAAAAGATTCTTAATAGAAACGGCTAAATGTATTTTTAAATTCGTTTTTCACTTAATTTTTTATATATAAAAATTCTTAAATTTTTTCCAAAAAAAAATTGGTATAAATATTTTTAGTATGTATTTAATAATACCTATAAATTCAAAAACAATATTTCAGAAAAAATGGTCCACCTGTTTTCGAAATTTTGAATTTTCAAAAATCGAAAAAAAAACTATTTTTCGAAAATTTTGAAATGCAGTATTATTTAGAATTTGAAGTAACTCTTGTATAAAAATTTTGATCGAAATCCGTTAAGCCGTTTATGAGAAATTCGAAAATCAATAAAATGGTTGTTGGCAAGTACCGTTAACAACAAATTTTTTGAAAAACATTTTTGGGCAGAATGTAAGCCATATCCAAAGTAGTACAGACACCAAAATCGTTAGAGCCGTTTTCGAGATAACTAAGATGGTAGAAAAATCTGTATGGAAGTACCGTTATTTTTGGGGCTAAAACAACGATTCAAAAATCTATTTTGGACAATCACTTAAAACGCCTAAGCATTGTTTAGGCCAGTTATAGCGTTCAGGAAAACGAATCAACAAAAAAGTTCTAATGCATAATTAATGATAGTTACACGAGTTTCAAAATACAAATGCTACACTAATCGATGACGAATAACTCGGATAATTTTTTTTCATCACTTTCATACTGTTTCAACTTTTCCTGATGCGTTTTCCTGATCGATAAAACTGGTCCCTTAGGCTGTAGATCGTTCTACAGATAGACATTAAGACAGACAGACAGACGGGATTGCGGGACCCACTTTTTTGTGTTCTCTATGATCGTAATGTCAACTTTAAAATCTCGAGTTCGATTTTTTTTTCCAAATGCAAAACTTGCCCTATAGTACCTATATTGCAAGTAAAAATAGGTATAGATATTATGCATTTTACTCAATCAAATTTTTAATTGACGGCACATTCATATAACTGTTTTTTCGATTTTCGACTATCTCATGAAAAGTTTAGAGGATTTGGATCAACATTTTTATACAAGAAATCCTTTTAATTCTAAATGATTCTGCATACCACAATATTCGAAAAATATTTTTTTGGATTATTTGACAAACAAAAAAAATATTTTTTTTTTTTGAAAATTAAATATTTCGAAAACGGGTGTATCTTTTTAAAATTATGTTTCCAAGTTTATATTATTAGAAACTTAAAAAATGAAGATTTTTTAGAAAGAAAACGAAATTTTGTATACAAAAAATTAATTAAACAAACGGAGCTAAAAATTTATTTTAAGCTCCGTTTTTGAATTCACATTTATTTTAATTTAATATTTGACCAGTGTTACAGTAACACTACTAACACTTCACTGTTAGCTTAGATGAAGATGATTAACTTAAACTTTTAGCTATCGAAAATCTATAAAATTCCAGAGGCAATATTATAAAAAAAAATCCGCTTTCCATTGTGTTGCGGATTGATAATATTAAACCATCTTCACCAAATTGCATAGGTACGCTTAAATCTATGAAGCGAAAGTTTGGTCTAAACCAAGAATACAATACTTAATCGGCTTAGAAAGTAGTATGGTGAACCATGCAAATAATAGAATGTGAAATGTGAAAAAATCATCTGGTTATATGTAATATGTATAAATTTGTCAATATTGTTGAATTAAATATCCAATTTCGAAACATTTTGTTTTATGAATAAAAACTGAAATTTCTGAGGCGATATCACCATTATTTAACAACGCATTTTTTTTTGTTGGGGTTGCTGTTAATATACTTAGTTATGTATCAAAGGAGGGAAATTATCCAAATCCAATTGAACCACGACCCAATCAAAAGCAGTGGATTAACCTCACTTTCCACAATCTCACATGATAAACTTGAAATAATCGTTTATAAATAGGTACTTTGAACAGAAATAAAATTCTTAAAAATAATTAATAAAATCATTTTTATCTAATTCATTTGGAATGACGAAAAGAAAATGACATCCGTCAAATTACGCATACACATTAAATGTAATATATTCAGCTTTTGATTTTCGGCCAAGTGTCACAGTTTGGCATGTGCCAAACTGCTAGTTGCAATATCTGCTACTGCTACTTTTAAATAACAGTTATAAATACCTGTTACTAAAATAAACAATTATGGATCAAATATTATCAGTAAAATTAATAACGATTTTAATAAATTATTTTCCACTCTAGTTTTAAAAATAATAATTATTCATCACTTTATCATCTATATTCAGTTATTCGATTCGATCTAATTGCTTTATTCCATCATTTTTTCTTTTTTTTAATTCTCACATTAGTTTTTATTAAAAAAAAAAAAAAGGTTCCCAAATCAATTAGTTGACTTTGCCAGCAATTTTTTCAAGGCATTTCAAAAGGGAATATCTTTAAGGCATTCGTTTTCTTTTTATTTAAAGAATATGCGTATAATTAAAGTATTTTTGTATCAGTGAGTGGCGATGGAGATTTTAACACCTAAACTTAAAAAAAAACATGAAATATGGAATCTAATGCTATTAATTAAACAGAATTTCTGCTATTGGACATTATTTACAAAATTAGTCCTTCGCTAAGCGATCGAAGAAATTGGCATTAAGAACAAAAGTTACCGAAACATATAATAAAAAGAGATAGAGTTCATGCTTAATGTAGTAGATTTTGTTCGTGGATTTTCGATTTTATATTAATTGAAAATTTTAGTCCGCATACTCACTTTTATTCTATGATTTAGTAAAGTCATGGACTATCGCTGGAATAAGCATTTTGTATTAATAGGGATGTAAATATCTCTATTGATTCTGCATGATTGCGATTCTGCAGGGTTATTTGCGATTTTAGAGTTTCAATTTAGTTAATAGTCATTCAACCATCTTATTTTTTACGATTTTGCTTATTCTACGATTTTAACTTATACCACTAATGAGCAAAAGTAGTAATCAACGTTAAATAACTTCTTGTTAATGTGAAAAGATCATAAAAATATAAATTTAGAAATTTTAAATCTTTTCAATAACAGTTATTTTCAATCTGCTAATACCTGTTACTGAATGACTGTTACTGAAATATCTACCCATCCCTATTTGTATGGGGATCAAAAATCAAAAATCAGAGTGCATTTGCCAAATCTCAAATACATTTTGTCAAATATGACAACCGAATTTTTTGAATTATGACAATGAATTATGACAGCAAGCGCAGTTCATTACCTTAAAATATGTGTACTGCGACGTGGATCAACTACGCCATTTGATGGCTTTTGGAATCATCAAAAAATGTCAAAGTTTATGTACAGTGCCATCTGTTTTGGAACAAATTTAATATGAATCCGGATCGTCTTGCAGTCTTCCATCATAGTGCTCTGTTGCTTGGGCCAAAAATTGTGAAAATCGAAATCACGAGTTATAAGTACAAGCGAGTCCGCAGCATTTTTTCACAACTTTCATATAAACTTCATAGCTTAACTAAATCCCGCTTAGTTAAAAGATTCCGCTAAATGAAAAAAAATAATTACGGGACAAATCATTTCTTTATACTGAGACTGCTCCGCATAACTGAAATAAAAAAGCTGAATACGTCCACCACTTAGATTATTTCTTTCTTAAACTGAACGTGGCCAATAAACTTCACACTTCATTTTGGTCTGTCAGTTTGACAACAAAATAAATATTATTTTGTTTTGTTTGTTACGCATGACTTCTGAGCTTGGCAAATATAATTTCTGGAAAGTGCGAGTAAAATAATTTAAAATGATGGCACAAGTGTTAAATTGTTTTGTAAACCAAAATATAAATTCTTATTCTTAGATTGGATTGGGGAAATTGTATTTTAGTTATCTAAACTCCGGTAAAGTATTTTTTTTCAGTTATTCAAAGATGGCTTAAGTGAAAATAGATGTCGCTTAACAGAAAAAAAGTATATCAAATTGGCGTTTCAGTTAAGCGGACTCGACTGTACCTACCTACACACTCGGGATGGCAGTCACTTCTAAAAATTATATTGTTTTCTTAATATAAATTTATAGGTAGTATATATGTAATTGTATACCTACCTAGTTATTAAAATCATAAATCAGTCAAAAGAAATCACAACCAATGATATGAAATCATAAATCAAATTAATTTTTACGACGATGATAGTAGTAGTCTGAACCAAATAAAAAAGGTAAACAGCAATACCTTTACACACACTCATCCATAAAATTGTGACTGAATTTGGGCTCAAAGATCAATGACACTAATTATAAAATTGTGGTTGGCAAGTAGGCAGGTAACATACCCACATTTTTGTTTTTATTTTAACTTACAATTCTTGTTGTTGTTGATTTTTTCGCATTTTTAATTTCTTCTTGTTTATTACTTTCCAGTCTATTTATGTTGTGTGGTTTTGGTTTGTAGATACAGATACATGATTGGTTACATATCGCAGTAACTACCTTTCCCTCTATAGTGGAGTTAAATTTCGCGCAAATTTAATTATCCATTTTATGTTTATAGAGAAGGATGTTTTGTAATATTTAAATCACGCTAGGTACCTATATATCAGTCGCTAGCTGGAAGCAGGTGCAGTGACCTATGTACACAACTCTTGTATGTATAATTGTATATGTATGTTGGTATGAAGATAGATACGAAGAAGCAAAGTTATAGCAGCAAGGTAGGTTGCTTTGGCAATACTAGGAACACATAATACAACGCAAAGCAACACACACATAAATGATAATTACAAAATTCAGAAACCGATGATGTCGGGACATTAAAATCCACTAATTGGATATTGAACAGTCGGGTTTTGCTTCAGCAACGAAGTTAATAGAAAACCGTCTATGAAATTAATATGAACGAGATGAAGAATTTTTAATAAAAAAGTCCTAGTCAGGGCTGTCGACGTGGGAGTAGTATATACTCACAAGTGAGTATCAAACTTAGCCAAATAGGTATGTCTATTAAAAAAAAAAAATAATTTACTCATTTATAAGTTTCATGTAGATATCGATAAATAAACAAAAATCATATCTAAATCCAAATTTTGCAAAACATTGTTAATTTCATTTTAAGTGTAACAAAAAAACTTTTGATATCTGATTCACTGATTCGATAATTTTTTATAAAACGACATCCCTGGTCGTTTCTTTAGTTTAGATGAAGTCAACACAAAAACATACATAATGTATATATGCACCTATACATACCACTAATCATAGAAAGGAGATCCATAGCATCATTAATGGTTAAGATATTTGAACTGGAAAATATATTTTCTCCCCCGTGGCCATGAATGGATTCATGTAAAATTAACATTTAATGCGTTTTTGATTTAATTTATAACAACGAATACTGCGAATCGAGCAAGAAAAAAAAGCAGTAAAATGTTGCCCATGATTAATTAAGAATACAATATTGTTTTAGGAATAATTTTCTATATGTAGGTAATAAGAATTTCTGGCTTTTATTTTATAAGCCTTTTGCAGAAATTGAGTGTTTCTTAAATTTTATTGGTAAGGGAGGCCAGAACAGATTTTTGTTTTCCTTTTTGTCCGTAATCCAAAGATTGAATTGAAAGATTTATAAAGAACTAGCGGACCAGACGAACTTCGTCTCGCCCCAATTTAACGCCTTCAAATGAACTGCAGAGCTATAATAAAACACAAGTAGTTCAAATTTACCAATGTGATTTATTTGAATGGAATAAAAATCAGTAGAGAGTGAAATGATAAACAGTTTTGTTTTGTCGATTTGTTTTTCGGCGCAAAAACAAAGAACAAAGACTGTTTACCAAGATATCGACGAAGTCCTTTTTCTTCGCTGTTAGTATTGGCCGTTCACAAATCCAATAGAGATTTTTACCTATAGATTTTTGCAATGCCGGGGAGCACTTTACTTTGGTGATGAGTTTCTCATTCGATGTTTTTAACACGCAAAAATTAGCCGGAAATTATATCAATCCAGTCGAGACATTAACAGAAATTTGGTCATTGCCAAGCGCCAGCAGTCGTCTTGAGAGTGCAATGCTACTCTCATATTTGTGGTCAATTTCAACTTCCTGACATGATGGTACAAAGACGAAGATTTCAAGCATGGATTAAATTCATCGGCAGTAGTAGATTCGGGATGACGGGAATCGTTTGACGAAAATCTCCACTGAGCAATATCATATCCCCACCATATCATCTCAAATAACCTTGTAAATCTTTCATTGTTAGTACAACTGCCTCCAAAGCTCGTTTATGCGCCATCATGCATTCATCCCAAATTATGATTTTGCATTCTCGCATCAATTTCGCAGTCGCCGAATTCTAAGTCATTGTGCTCGTAATTGGCTTGTCAACCGTGAGAAAATTCATCGCCAGCTTCAAAGCGGAATGTGCAGTTCGACCGCCGCGCCGTCAAACAGTGTGGCAGCAATGCCATATATACCACAGGATGCAACAGGCAACGAAAGAAATCTTGACCGAATTGTTGCTAGAATCAACTAAATGACGAATGTCTTGCATGTCCCACCGGGAGCACCGAGAAAGTAAATCCGATTGCGGAATCGTATTCCAAAGCAGCGCGATATAAGTCTACACTTACCACTTTTCTTCCTTAAATAACTTTTTGTCGAATTGTGCAATATGGGTACGTCTCCATTTATTTCTTCTGCACGTATATACCTCTTGCGTTTGATTATCACGGACATTCTAATTAATTATTGCAAGACGTGTACGTCGACCAAGGTTAGATCGGAATCAGTGTAATAATACGCAAAACTTGGAATCAATTTCAGCAAGAAAAATAGCACATTTTCGGAATAGAAAATTATAATGTGAAAAGGGCGCACAGCCTAAGTCAATGTATAACACAATCTATCACGTTGTAGCATTGATCGCAGAAAAGCGTCATCTAATATATATCTCATAAACTTCTCCACCCAAAATGCACGCAAAACGTTTTCTTTCACAATGAATTTCACAATTAACGGACATTTTCCAAGCTTCACAGCGAATTTTTCACCTTTAAGTCGTCCAAAAAATCCATGGAACATTCTAGACAACCGACAAAACAAAATATCAAAATCCATTTAATGGGAATCAAATCCTGCAGTTGTGTTCATACACGCGGCAACAAAGAGAAGCCAACCATAATTTGCATTGTTCTTTATATATAAGATATACCTAGTAGTTTTTTTTAAAGTAGGTCTTCATTTTTTCCAAGAACTACTAAAACAATGGTGTTTTTGTTTGTCTGCAACTAAAACTTAATATATACCAACTTAATGTTGAATAAAATTCGCCAAATTATAAATACCAATTAGTTGCGTTTAAAAGCATAATAAACAAATTTTTTATGACCTTAAAGCCTCCCGCAAAACTAAGTTTTTTTTTGATAAAAAAGCTTTTTTGCTTTTTTTTAGTCATAAAATGCATGGAAGTTGAACTGAACTTAACAAAAATTGCATATTGGTAAGGCGCTCACTAACCAACTGATGAGTCCAAGTGAGATTGCCGGGACGAAACGCAAATTTTGTGGACTAAAGGCCGTTAAAAGCTATATTGAATCAATAATTCGACAAGTCCAATTAAATATAATACTAAGTCTTCTACTTGGCTGAGTAATTTCAGTAGTATATAGAATTGTATTATTAAAAAAAACACCTTCCTAAAGTTCTTTTATTCCATTCGGATTTGGCAAACAATGTTTGGTCCCCTCCATTCCTGCAACTTAACTACACCCACAAATGATCGTTGTTGATCGTTGTAAATCTAAGGGTCTGTTTCACAATGTAAAAATTAACTTCCCATTAAATCCTCCTGTTAGCGAATTGTGCGTTTCACATACACCCTTCTCATAAATTTATGTATTGGGTAAATACTTGTTAGTTATTCCAATTTTCCGACTAGAAAAATGAAAACAAAGTGGAAGCTAAGGAAAAAAGTTTTTTAACGATTTTTTTAAAACAATATAAAATATTGTATTAGAGATAATACATAGCTCACAGCTTCTTTTTTTCAAACGAAAATGCGATCTAAAATAAACTTCGTCCAAAGATTGTATGAATTGTTCTCAATCGAAATACGAGATTTCTTGGTGGCTCCATAACGTTGAAATAGGGCTCATCGAATTCATCATCTAATGCAGTGTTTGTCAAACTTTCTGAGTACGCGACCCTTTTCGAGTAAAATATAATTTGGCGAACCCCCTCTTTATTAAAAACACTTTGTCAGTTATTTAAAAAGTGACATTCACCCATTTTTTGAAGAAGACATTTTATTTTTGCAGAGCTCTTCCTGCTAATAATACTGTACGACATGTTTTTAGAAAGCTGTCGCGACTACGAGATTAAATGGAAAGAAATGTTTTGCTATTTTGTGGCGATGTTGCTAAAGCTTTGATGGACAACAAAAGTAGACTCATTGGAAATTAAAATTAGTAATGCCAAACGTTTCATGCACACACTGCTTTCTTCATCGTCTCTTCTGGCAGCCAATGTCTTACCTTCTGAATTAATATACTTTTATATGTGATCAAAGTTTTGAACTCCATTAAAGGCAGGGCCCTGCAAAGTAGACTGTTTAGGATCATTTGTGATGAAATGGGTTTGCTCCATCAAAATCTGCTTTATCACACAGATATAAGATGGCTGTCAAAAGGAAAGGTATTGACACGAGTTCTAGAATTAAAAGCTGAATAATTGATGTTCTTACAAGATTCAAAATCTGGAAATTTAAATCATTTCTGTGATCCCACTCTCTTCTGAAGGTGGAAATGGACAAAGATGGATACTAAATCCTTTATTGAATATGTCAGTCCAACTCGCCGATCTATAACCGGTGAAGATGAAAGAATTTTTTTTAGATTTTGCTGCAGATAGTATGCTGAGAATGGCATTCAATTTAAAAACCATTGATAATTTCTGGATAATAGAGAAGAATATTCAGAGCTGCCAAAACAGGTTCTCAGATTTTAAGTTCCATTCGCCACTTCATACATTTGTGAACTCTCGTTCTCTTTAATGGTAAATATATAGGTACAAACTAAGAAAAGAAATAGACTCGATTTGGAAAATGATTTAATTGTTAATGTGCCTCAAAGATAAAACCAAGATTTGAACATTTGTTAAAAAATAACAGGCTTGTATTTTTTAATACAGGACTTAGAACCTTTGTTTTTTAATTGTATTACCGGATTGCGACCGCGACGCCCCAAATAACCCAAATCACACCCCACACTTTGAAAAACACTGATCTAATGTATCAAAAAGGACATCCATTTAAATAAAAAAGAAAATTTCGAATATCGGAGCCCTTCAGTACTTTTGATTCTGTTAACTGTCAGTTATTAGCCTTATTGGGTCCCAACTTTATTCACCCTATAATTACTTGATAGATCAACTTCTAGTTAGACCTACTCAGTTAGGTATTGTGAATCACTAATTTGAATTTTATCTGCTGATTAGCTTCCAAGTAGCTTAACTGTGACTTTACTTTTATATTGTGGAACAGGTCTAAGTCTAAGCTTACGTACCCACCTAGATACATAGTTAATTACCTACGAAATAATTACTAAATTTCACCTCCACACGCGGTTTCTTTTGGAGAGTTTCATTCAATCGATTCCAAAAATATTCGAAATCAAATCCTACCTCTATTGACTGAAATTTACCTATCTATAAGTTATATTTGTTCATCTAATCTGCTTCAAATCTCCAACTCGATGAGCACACGACAAACGTTATGAAAGGCTGCAAAACCATTAACAACAGTTACCTACATACATAGGTACCTACACACATATATTATATACCTCTGAAGTTAGTACTTAATACATACATATATCGATTTAACCCCATTCCGAAGCTTGACTTAAATTTAAAATATAAATAAGGCTATAAAACAAGTTCAAAAATGCTTCAAATAAACGGGATTATGCTAACTTGTCAAAAGAGGCCATCCAAACAACAAAGTATTCTTTGGTATCATCTACCTAATAAACTGATGAATAACAAATCCATATATAGGTAGGTACCTATACGAA
This sequence comes from Philhelius pedissequus, assembly GCA_910595825.1. Lineage (NCBI taxonomy): Eukaryota > Metazoa > Arthropoda > Insecta > Diptera > Syrphidae > Philhelius > Philhelius pedissequus. The sequence continues at coordinate 199,744,839 of OU343161.1, read as the reverse complement.
ACCACAAAGATAATTTAATCTGAAATGCGGACCCATGAAACCTGGTGAAGAATGATTCAAGATGTGGTCAACAAAAATAAAAAAAAATCTGGAACCTTTGTACGGGAACTACCTACATATACAGGTATTCGATTTCTTACGAAATATCTCACCTATCTACATTGACGGAAGAATAATTAAGAAGCAGAATCCCGTTATATAATCGGTCAAAATAACGGTATAAATATTATGTGTGAGTGTGTGTCAATGTACCCATAAAAGAGGTAGGTAACATATAAAATCCGTTTTAAAAATAAAACAGAAAAACTGGGAAGATCAACAATTTTTCTTTTTAATCGGAGTTCTCTTTTGATTTTCTGTTCTTTGGTGAATGCGTTCATACAGACCTTTTCTTATTCTCTCCTGCTACCTAACTGTAGTTGTTTTTTTTTGTCGGTAGATAGGTAGTTAGTACCTACATACAGTTGCTGGCGGTGGGTCATTGAAATGCGCCACACAATTTTTAGCGATTACATTTGCACATCGCTCCACATAGGTATCTACTGGCATAAAATGCAAACACCAACACTCATAAATGCATACATATTTATATTCTCTTTGAAAAGATAAATTAAACAAAAAATGACTACCTAGGTACCTACATTTGCCAAAGAGGAAAAATGAACTAATATCTATCTATACTTGATTTTCAATAAAGAGAAGAACATTGAGGCAATTGTGCGTTAAAAGTCGGGCTAAAATGATTCAATGTTGTAAAATTTTAAATTGCCTGATATGTATTAAGGTGTATGATCAAATGACCAATTTAACTAGCATCTACTACTAAAACAATTTTTTGTTTAACTATTGTACGGTTGGAAATGTCAAAGTGTCATGGATTTAGGTAATCAGATGTTATAGTACCTATAGGCTTTTTTGTAAAGTAATCGGTGTATATGGCCAAACGACACGACAACACGATATGAATTGTTGTTACCAACTCCTAAAACGCGAAATAGTTCTTTGGATTATCATTGGTTGATTTGCAAAAATTAAATAATCTTCCTATAGTGGGCCAACTTTTGCGCCACTTCTTCAGTTATTTATTACAAATAGCTTTTAATGACCTTTGTTCAAAAATAACATGAAATCCCTTAGTTTAGTGTTTAGTTTTTTTTTGTTTCTCTTCATTATTTAAAACCGTAACAACAATATTATTAATATTCCTGCAAAGCCTATGCTTGTCTACATAATATTGTGTGACTACCTATCTGGTTTTAAATAATAAATTTAAAAATTAAAAATAAAGAATTTCAAAGTAAAATTGTAACTCTTAGATACAAAGTTTAAAACTACATAAAGAGTTAAGTTTTGAATTACTATTTTTTTAACTACCTAGTATTTAGGTTAGAAAGAAATGTTTTTTTTTCCTGTTTTATAATTTCGTATTTGTTGTTGTCTGATGTTAATGAGATGTTGTGTCGGTTTGATTAAAACGGTTGTCGTCTTAGTATTTCAATAGTATCGTCATCTTGAAGATCTGATCGACTTAAGTACTCTTTAAATTTGCTACCTGTTATTATTTTGAATAATTTTTAGACCTGAACTTTGAAGTTTATGGATCTTGTTGATGTGATGTTTTGCCGCGTTTCCCCGGCTCTAGTAATGCATAATAGACTTGGCGCAAAAGGTTCTGAAAAGTATGGTATTTCAAGTGTGAGAGTGCATATATACCTTTCTTTAGTTCAGTTTACAATTTATCTATGCATGTGTTTGTCCTAAAGAAAATGGCAATCTATAACAATTCCAAGATATTTGTAGCTTTTACCACTTCGATGCAGCCTTTCGCTGTGTTTGGAAAGAGACTATTTTTGTGAAGTATAATTGAAATGTATTAATTTTGTTTTTAACCAACCCTTTGTAGTGACACCATCGTACATCTGCGTCAAATTCCTCTTCCATTACCGTTGTTGCGGAACCAATAGACATATGACGAACGACAATAGCAGTGTCATCAGCTTAAGCGAACAGAATGCTTTATTTAAACACCCGAAGAAGCTGGTTGGTATAAAGGATGAAAAGGATAGGACTCAAATTAGATCCTTGTGGAAATTCATACATAACATTCTTTAAACATCTCTTATCTTAATGTAAAACTTTTTTTTTTATTGTGAAGGTCAATCATCCAATCAGCCATCTCACTTCGAATTTCGATTCATTCTAACGCTTTTTAGAAGCCATTTGAATGATTGAGTTTATCAAAAGCCATTCTGAAATACATATACAATACCACTACATGGTGACCTTTATTTAAGCTCTCGTTCGCACAATTGACAAATTCACCAAGCAGTTGTCCTGTATTTTTGTTCTTTTGAAATCCGTACTGACTTTTATCAATCAGAGTGCTTTCAACCAAACTTTGTACGTAATCTATTATCCAAAGTTCCTTTGAGGCATTTTTCAAAGACCGGGATACTCATTTTTGTTTCTTCCTACGATTTCATTTATAAGTCCTTAAGTTCTCCGCGGATCTGTTCTGAACTCCATAGATTTGTTTTTATAAAATTTGGATTTTTGAATTGCTATACATTTTTTATGTGGTTTGTTAAATCTTCTATTTTTTCATGGTTTTGTTTCTCCATTTTCCAATTATTGTGCAATTGACTTTCGAATTTGTAAGCAAAGTAGATAGGTCAACTTTAAGACTATTCTATCCCAATGTTCGTGAATTCGGAACAGCCTGACTGTGTTGTGTTTACCGTAATCACTTCACTGTTCACTTGCCTTAATATATGCAAGTTTGGTGGAGGTGAAATTCTACACTTTGAGTGACGAACTTCAATGGTTTTTGTTGTTGTGTTTATTTGAAGAGACATACCTACTCATACAAAAAAGAAACATAAAACACATCAACAAAAACTTGTAGCGGTAAAATTGAGGAAACTTGAATTGGAAAGAATCCAATGACAATGACACAAGAATAAACAAAAGAAAACGGCAAAAGAGTTGTAAACTTTTCTGAGCTGTTTCGCTTTTCGCCTTGGTTGGAGGTTCTGGTAATAATAATAGCTTGAATTTACCGTTGAATTCAACGTTCCTTTTATAGTTAACTTACATATATATGTAGTAGGTATAACTATTCCTATATACATAAAAATGTACCTGTTTTAACTTACATATACTCGCTATGTTGCGCCTATGTTTTGTTGAGAAGTTTGTTTATTTCTTTAACTTCTTGGCTTTTTGTTTAAGTGGGACACGCGCACGACACAGGTAGGTAATGCGATGAGGTCTTGTGGGTTTTTAATTTCTTAGTTGTTAGTGCTGTTGGCTCTTAGCTTTTTCGACTTTTAATTGAATTTGCCAGCATCAGCTACTGGGAAGAATAAGTTATTCTAGAACGAGACGTTCCTACATACATATACATCTTCGACGTAAATTATGCTTATGTACCTACATAAGTACCTACTTGCCTATCTACAACCTGCATATTTTTTGCATTGATTGTGTTAGGTGTTGGTGTTGTTTGTGCTTACACTTGGTGTCTTTTTTCTTCCACCATTGATGTTGAAGTTTAATTAAGGTTCAACGGATGAAGAAGTGTTTTCTTTTTAGTTGGAAAGGAAATTGAAATTGACAATGAATTTGTTCGCAAGGTTGTGGCATTGTTTGTAACTGCACTGTAGTCATTGATGAAGGTATAGGTACCTAACTTGTAGGGTATGTACTCGTATGTACCTACTACCTATACCTACTATGTGAGCTAGTATTATTATTATTAGTTTTATAATTATTATAAATTCACAGTAGGTATATAATACCTAGTACCACACATTTTAAAGCATTGCCTAAGCCGTCTGCCAGTTGACAATTTAAAAGTTTATGTTAAGTAACAATAAGTGTGTTTTATGTTTTAAATTAGAAGCTTTCATCTGGCCTTTTTTAAAATTGGAGTAACGATAAATTTGTTGAAATAATTAGGAATGCACGCATCATAGGGGGTGGCCGTGGCGCGATAGTTGTGTGTTCGCCTGTCAACTTCATGGTCACAGGTTCGATCCCTGCCGTGGTCTATTTCCTCTTATTTTTCCATTAAAACCAATTCTAAATAAAAATGAGTTGCTGGTTTACTCATTACTTGCTGTTTAGGCATATCACTAACAACCTAGATAAATACGACACGGAAATTTCTCCGCATTAGTTCAGCCGCCATCCCTGGAGATAAAATCTGTGACAACAATCACGTCCAAGCTCAGAACATCTCGTCACACATCTTTCCTATCCTTCTTTTTCTTCCTTAACCTCACGCCCGCGCTGTGTTGTAACATTTAAAGGGTAGTAAATCCTCTGATCGCGTGTAGATTATATAAAAAAAAATAGTTTAGTGGAAGTGTAAAATTTTGAATGAATGAAACTGGTCTAAATTTGTAAAATTCCGTAGGTATTTCTTTGGAGCGTCGATCTTTAGTCCTCTCAAGTTCTTTCAGAACGATTCTTACTTCTGAAGTTGGGGTTTCTAGGACTACGTGTTCTTGGAAGGGTACACCAAATTAAAGAGCTGTTTTTGAAAAGTTTAGAAAAATGTTCTGTTAAGTTTCCCAGATTTAGAGGAAGAGTTGATTGGAATGGAAGTAAATGTCATTGTTATTATAAAGACGAATTTTCTTCTAAAACTCTGCTGCATTTCTACATCTTGAAGATCTTGAGGGATGTCTTCCATGAAAGTCTGATGTTTTGTTTTGAGCAAACATTTTAAATATTTATTCGTGTTTTAGAAATGCATTTTGTGTATTTTTTTATATAAATCCTTGATTATTCGAATGATCTTTTCTTATATACCTATTTCGGTTATTATTTTCTATTTACGGAGCAATTAAGGCATCAAACTGATCAGGGGAAATGGCGGGTATTATAATGTTTAACATAAATAATGCTATTTCTTAAAATTATACGAAAAAGAATATCTGTTCAAATATGTATAAGTGGGTGTCTAAGTACCTACCTATGTTTTTTGTTAGATATCTATATAGAGATCAGAAAAACGCATCCCAAAACGTTCAAACAGTTCGTTGGTAGGTCTAGGTACGTAAGTCAATATTATTTTACTGATGTAGCTAAAGTAATAGGTTCACACTTGCCTTTTATTTAGGGCTAGCAACGAGACGAGAGCAGGCGAGACTTCTGTTAGTCTCGTTCTGTCTCGTGAGGAACGACAAATTTCAGTCTCGGCCTCGGTCTCGCATAACCAAGTCTCGTCTTGATCTTGGTCTCGGCTTCTTATCCTGAACATTTTAATAAGCAGTCCCGTCTCGGACTGAGATGAGAGCACTCATCCTTAGTCTTGTCTTCTTTCGTGGTTTTTAGTAGTAAAAAGATGTGAGATAAGACGCCTGTTTAGATTAAAAATATAGAGTAAGTTATCTGAGCAGTGTGGTGGTAAGAAAATGATTTGGATAATAAAAAGGTGTTTTTTTTTATAATACAATTCTATATACCTTCTACTGAAATTATTCAGCCAAGTAGAAGACTTAGCATTATATTTAATTGGACTTGTTGAATTATTGATTCAAATTTCGATAGCATTTTTTTTCCAAATGTCAACCAAAAGTTCTAAAATCAACTTTTTCCGGAGCAAAAATTAAATCATAAAAATTACAAATTTATAGATGTACAATTTGAATTTTGAGGAGATATTTTAATCCATTTAAATCGGATCCATACCTCAATCGATTTAGACAATTTATGACTTGACAGGTAGGCAACATGTACCTACTACGAGTATATTTTGGGGTTTGGATAATAATATTTTCCAAATGTTACCCAAAAGGCTTAAAATCAACGTTTTCCAAAACAAAAAAAATAGGAAAAAATTTCGAATTTCCATATGTAAAATTCGATTTTTTTAGACGGTTTTTTTAATCCATTTAAATCGCGGGCATCCTTCAATGGATTTTTAATTAGCAACCCACTATATTTTGACGTTTCGATTATATTTTTTTCCGTATGTCACCTTTTTCCGGAGGAAGAAACAAAATCTGAAAAATGAGCGATTTCTGTTCCAACGACAATCATACATAAAGCGAACGTATTCTTCTCTGGATTTTCAGAGTGAGGTTAACTGAGTATAACTAAGGTACATAAATTATGTGGTTTGATATTTTAACACGCATAGAATATTACGCATAAAAAACTTGTGAATATGTATAATAAAAATTGAACATGAGTAGGTACTAAAAAATCATATGAAAAAAATATTTCTTCTAGAAACCAAACCACCGAGAATATCGGTGAATGTCGGTATAAAAACTACGGTCATGTCTGGAGTGCTTTTAAAGTTGTCTCTCCGGCCCGACACCGAGGCTAGTCCTAGCTTTCATTTAGCGATTATTGCGTTTCTTCTAGTATCCAAATAGCTCCCTATCAATAGTTTGTTAAATATTCGAAATTTCGTGGAAACTGAAACTTATCTATATCTATCTATATTTCTTGCAATATTTCAATCATCTCCTCTCGGGGAACCCAAACTATACCTATATATTTAGTGACATTATCCTGCGTCATAATGTATATTTCAGGCATCATCAATCAGAAATAATCGAAATTTGTTTATAAATAGCAAATCAATCTAGGTGGATATGTAAGTACATATGTACATAATCTATACTCGTTTACCTCAATATTATTTTAACAAAATCAATACAATCTAATAGTATATATACTAGTATATACGTAGGTGGATATCATCAATTTCATAGTAATCATAGCAGTAAACAAAAAAATTATAATATATTCAATTCACAAAATATTATTGGTTTAACAGGTACCTAGGTATGTATTTATATTTTCCATTAGTTTACCTTAAATCTAATTATGTAGTTTAATTTTTTTTGCAAAATAAAATATAGCTATATTACAAAATGTGCATAGGCAGTATTGTGGGTATTGTAGTAACTACCCCAACCCCAACCCCAAGCTTGTGGATACGTATTGGAAAACTAATAAAATATGTCAGCGCAAACATAACGCAATTATAGGTTAAAAAAACAACGTTAATGAGTGAGTTCCTATTGATTACGTACCATGGTAGATAGGTATATATACATATACATACATTATAGGTACTTAACTATATTGTTGAATGAATAAACATATAGATATGTAAGTATCTACTAAAACACTAGCCCAACTGCAACATTATTAATCATCATCAATCAATGTCGAAACTTGTCATCGATGTCCTTTTGTGTTAAGTTCAATTGGTTATTTTTTGTTCGTCCAACTAAACTCATAGGATATCCTTCGTCCTTTTTGGTTGTAGATTTATATACTTAGATACATCCATCCATAGGCACTTGTACCTATGTACATTCATAACATTTGGGTTAAGGGAAGGTACTAAATCCTTAAAAAAAATATAAAAAAAATAACAACCACATTGACCAAAATATAAGGGTCTCGCCAAGAAGGCTATGACGACTATTGGAAAATAAGCAATAATAATAAATTATGGAGGCGATGAGTCCACCGCACCGACCAACCGCATTATGTTTTGATTGACACGGGTTCAGGCCCAGTGACAGGAAAAAATAAGTAATATCCATCCAAAAGATATATGTATGTATGTAACTACATATCAACTCATAATTTATAGATATTTATGTACGCTTGTTGGGTTCTTGGTTTTTGGCACAAGCTAACAGCCTGTCTGTGTAGATATGAATTTCACACCCTTATAATGGAAAACGCTCTATCATATTGTTCGAAAACGGTTTGGCGGCGCAAAATTGATATGCTGTTGAGTGACATGACATGACGCACCCTTTACACATGTACCTACCTATATAATTGATAGATATATGTTTTATACGTATCTGCCTACATATTGCCTGCGCAGACAAAATTGTATGAGATTAGATAGATTCTAATAAAAAAAAAAAACTTAAAAATACTTTGAAGGTTAATGTAAACACAAATGCTTGTAGGTATGAGTATGAGCTGGATAGCAAACAGACAATAAAAACAACACATAATTGCGCAATATTCCTGTAACAACAGCTATACAAGTTTTGCAGTTGAAGTAGATATACTTGTCAAATTTTCAATCTTATTTGTGTTTTTGTCATTAGTTTATTTTCTGTTGAGTCCATGGCTTCTTGACCTAGACTAGTCACTTCATATTTTTTTAATTTAATTGATTTTGTATTCTTTACACTTTAAAGCCTACATTTCTAGTTTTGACGTACGGTACGGGACAGATATGTATAAAATAGTTAACTTGTAAACCTGATTGAATTGTAATTTAATGAGTAGTTTATCTATTACAGTGAAAGCTCTACTTGCGGACAGCTCCAATAAGCGAAAGTTCCCTTAAACGGAAACATTTTCGGGAACAAACTTTTTGTCTGAATTTCTCATAAAAATTACTTTCTTATAAGCGGACACTCTCATAAACGGACGCCGACACTTTTTCATGCTCATTTTAGCTAGAAAATCTCCCATACGCGGAAACATAATTTAATTGAAGGATTATTTTTATCAATAAATCAAGCAACCAACAAAGCGGAAGGACCGTTCTCAGTATAGTTTATTTTTAATACGTACGCAATTTTATAGTAAAATCTCCGATAACCGGACGCGAAGTCTAATAAGCGGACGGAGCGGTTTTTTGTTGAAAACCTTTTAGGGGATTTCCCGGGTAACTAAGTTGGTGTAATTTTGAAAGTGTATGGTTCCGTTTTTTGATGGCGTTCCATTATTGCACATGTCAATTCCTTTCCTTTTGCTATTATTTTGTTTGCAGTTATTTGCATTCTTATTCTTTCCCTTAACTGGACAGTTCTCATAAGCGGAAAAGATTGGGCGACCATTAGTGTCCGCTTATTAGAGCTTTCACTGAACATTGAACTTATGTTCTCGCTTTGGTAAGATTTCTTAAATATGTTTACTTGTGTATGTACAATTATTCGGTATCTGTCTAAATGCACAATTCAATGTTATAATACATTGGTGACCAATTATAGGTCAGACGGGGTGATGTTACGCTCGAATTTGAAGAGGCTGTGTCCCTAAATTCACTAAATGATAAAAATTTTATAATAAGATGCTTTATTTTGCAGACATATTTAAGTATCCGAAATAGCCAACTGTTTTCTGAAACCTAACGCTTCAAAATTTAGCTAGGATTTTTACTTGCGTAAATATAGGTAGGGTATACATAGTCTAACACAAGTTTTGCGTTAGGAAAAAAATATCGAACCCGATGTTTTGATCAAAGTCGGATTACGATGTTGGAGAAGACCACAAAAGTGGATCCCCGCAATTACGTTTGGCTGTAGATCGACGCACCACTGAAGCGATGTCCTTCCAACTTGTTGTTTGTTTTTTTTTGTTAATTTATATGTATATATTGTACTAGCAGACCAGGCGAACTTCGTCTCGCCCCAATTTAACGCCTTCAAATGAACTGCAGAGCTATAGTAAAACACAAAAACAAACAACAAATACCGTTTACCAAGCTATCAGCGACGTCCTTTTTTCTTCGCTGTATTGCCCGTTCACAAATCCAATTGAGATGTTTATAATTTTTTACAATGCCGGTTAACACTTTAGTTTCGTGATGAGTTTCTCCTTCGACGTTCATAACCGGGAATGATATCTTTCCAACCGAGACATCAACAGAAATTTGGCCATTGCTTAGCACCACTGCAATGCGACTCTCATATTTGTGGCCAATTTCAACTTCTTGAGTGCCTGCACAAAGACGACGATTTCAAGCATGCAGTAAATTCATTGGCAGCAGTAGATTTCGGGATGGCGAAAGCCTTCGAAGAAAATCTCCATTGAGCAAAATCATATCCCCGTCAAATCATCTCGAACCACCTTGTAAATGCTTCATTGTTCGGTCAACTGCCTCCAAAGCTCATTTATGCGCTACCGTGAATTCATCCCAAATTAAGATTTTGCATTCTCGCATCAATTTCGCTGTCGCCGATTTCTTGGTCATTGTGCTCGGTATTGACTTGTCAACCGTGAGAAAATTTATCGCAAGCTTCAAAGCGGAATGTGTGGTTCGACCGCCTTCAAACAGTGTGGCAGCAATAACATAGATGCGATATGATGAAACATGTAACGAAATTTGAGATCTTGTCCGAATTGTTGCTAGAATCGATTAAATGAAGAATGTCTTCATGTCCCGCTGGTAGCATCGACAAAGTAAATGCGATTGCGGAATCGTATTTAAAAGCAGCGCGATTGAAGTCTACATTCACCACTTTCCTTCTTCTAATTACTTTTTGTCGAATTTGTGGTGGTGATTGTGCAGTTCGTAGATGTAAAATATGGGCAGGTCTCCATTTATATCTTCTGCATGCACCTCTTGCGTTTGATTATTACGTTTATGTTTATGTGTATTAGTTCATGAGATTTAAAAATTTTAGGAAGCATTTTTGAATTGCAATAGCTCACAAAAAAAGCCATAAATCGAAAACCAATACACATAAGCACATAGCACATATCTTTAAACCTTCTTTTCGACCATATCTTTCATAAAAAAAAGTATATTGAAAATGGTCGAATGCCAACTGAGATCATTAGCGTCATACGTAATTGACAAATTTTTTTTTATATATGTATAAAGATAGGTAAATAAAAAAAAACAATTTTTGATCGGTACAAATCCACTTGTTGCAAGCCTTTCACCAATTGTTTTGTTAATCTATTTCGAGCCCTGGTGCAGTAGGCGCATCTGCCAACTTATCCCATTCTTGATGTCAGATCGTGCTGTGTTTCCTCATATTTACCTAAAAGCATCCAAATTCCAATTTTATGTTGCCTAGAAAGTGTTTCGATCGGACAATCGGCGATTTAATAATGGTTTTATTAGGGGAAGTCCTGCAAAAAAGTTGCACCCCATAATTTTTCAAACCTGATGTTTCTTTGGTTGATAACCAGAGCGCATATCGATGCAATGTTCATGATTAAAAAAAAAATTCTTAAGTGGCCATCGACGACGACAGTTCCTTAGAACACTATATTGCTTGCTCATTTTTTTTAAGGACGTCAACACCACACTTCGTACGGTTATAAAATGTCATTGTTTCCAGCTTGAATTCTTCATGTGCATCGGGATCAATCGTTGCATGGTAATGCAATGTGACCGACTTGTTTCTTTTTGGGATACATGACACAAGGGTAACGTCTTTCTGAAAACCAAAAATTGAACTCTTGATTGTTCTAGACTTAGAGACTTTGAATCTTTTAAGTATTTCCGGTCTATTGGATTTCATTGTTCCCAGAACAACAAACATGCAATAGTTCTTTATACCTAGAGGAAGATTTGTGACCATAGTCACATTACCACCTAAACTGTAAAGTGATTCTAGAACTCTATGAACAACATCATTTACCCAATTTGATTTTTGAAACGGACCTTCAGGCTGTGCTCCGACATAGATTTCAAAATTGTATAAATACGGAAAATTTGTATCCACTACCAAGTAAATTTTAATTCCGAATTTATCCCGTTTGTTCGCATCCGAGACGGCCACGAAAACCAACAAGTTGTTCCTCTAAAGTCAAATAGTCACTGGGGAGTGAAATTAATGCGGCAATTGACTCTAAGGCCCGTTTTCTAATACGAATCATAAATATTTATATTCAACTTAAAACGCTTTAGGGCTGTTTTTTCCTCTGCGTGAACTGTCACATAAGTGCTTAAGTAGAACTTAAATGCTTAAGTTGTGTATCAGCAAACGGGTCCAAACAGTTTTACAACTTTTCATATTGGGGCCAATTTATTAAACACTCGGCTTTGTGCTCTATCAGTGACGTCATCAAATCTTATTGCAGAAACGGAATCTATTTATTGACATCGTCGTGTACACAATTTCTAAAACAGTTTAGGTTTCGACGTCCATTACGGGATACTCCCATAACATATAACAACCCCAGAAAAGCTTTCATTTTCATAGTTGCGGTGGGTTTATTGTCACGATTTCTTTTAAATTTGTTAAATGTCCATAATGTCTGATGTGAAACATAATTCAAAAATAAACCCCGAATACTTTACATTCTTAGCTGCTTCTCCTTTTGGGCTTTGGTAGTCTTACCCGAATGTTATGAGGTCTGATTCGAGTTTGTGGCGGTAGGTTTTTTGACCAAATTGTACTATTTGGCGGTTTGCAATTTCTTAGCATAAAATTCTGCGAGATTAACAATACCCGATTCCGAAAAGTCGTCTGAGTCCTTCAATGCAAATTCATTCGTTTCGGCTTCCTGAATTGTTTCCACCCCACGAACTAGGCCTTCAAAATCCGGTATCGGCGTATATTCATGTTCATCACTCTTAATTGGATCGTCGACGGCATTATCGGTCTCCATCTCTAGACGCCATCACAAAAAACAATAACAAGTTAACCTAACTTAATTTTACACAAAAGCTCGCCCGGACAACTATGATAGACAATTGACTTCTGACAATTAACTATAAAACTATGAATTTGCGAAAACAAATCAAGAGAGACACTGACCTTATGATAAATTTATTTGAGAAGGCTTATTTAAAATGTCAAGTTATGAACGAAACTGTTATGGTGGTCTACTATAATAGTAGGCCAAGCGTGTACTCCAGTGAAGCGTCTTGGGAGATTTGTCTCAATTCTTTAGTAAATTATTTGTTGTAGACACAAAACTAACGCTACCTGCCATACAATTTTTTGTACCAAAAATGGTAAATTTTAATTATCTCGAAAACGGTGAACCTGCTATAGAACGTTTTTTTTTTTAGACTTTTTCAATATCGGTTCAACCGATTTTGATCAACATTTTTGTACAGGAGGTTCTTCAAATTTAAAATATTACTCCATATGTATACCTTCTAAAAATATATGGAAAAATAATTTTTTTTTTTGGATTTCTAATTAAAAAATCAATTTTTTTGTTTTTGAAAAATCAATATTTCGAAAGCGGGCTTCCGATTTTTTTTTAAATTATGTTGTTAAATTTATACAATACTCCCTCGGTAAAAGCAACCCTCAATAAATGCAATACCTCGGTTAAAGCAACACTTAAAATTGTACCATTATTGACTCAGTAAATGCAACTTTTCAAAAAACTGTGACTCGGTAAACGCAACTTTCCATCCATGCTCTTATTTAATTTATTTTTTGTTTCTTTTTTATTTTTTTGTGATTGGTCTTATTGTAACTGGTCAGGTATTTTACAGGTACTTGTCTCAGAATTTTAAACACACATAGATCGTAGGTGCATTTTTTTTGCATCATACAAGAATAAGAAGAAAAGGAGGTAAAAATGTTTCGTATTTTTTACCAGTCACCAGCGGCGTTCATATGATTTTGTCACGATCGGTAATTTCCTTGTTTCGTGTAATAAAGAAATCATGCATATCATAAACAAAAAGTTCCCAAACTGTCTATAAAGCAGAAGGCTGAGATTTTAACCAAATTGAGTAACGGTGCATCAGTAAAATTCCAATTCAAAGCACATTTTTTTTTGTGACTCGGTTAAAGCAACAACCTCAATTAAAACAAATGCTCGAATATCCATCGGTTGCTTTTACCGAGAGCGTACTGTAATATTAAATAGGTACATAATACTTAAAATTTCCATACAATTTTTTTTAGTTGTGGTCGTGGCGCGATAGTTGTGTGCTCGCCTGTCAACCTCGTGGTCGCAGGTTCGATTCCTGCTGTTGTCTATTTCTTCTTATATTCCATTAAAAAACAATTCTAAAAATTGTCGTAAAATGAGTTGCTGGCTTACTCATTACATGCTGTTCAGGCATAACACTAACAACATGTGATTGAGTAAACTACTCATAAATATGACAACGAAATAAAATAATGCGAATTATAAGAGACATAAATAAATAAGACATGGTAATTTTCTCCGCATTAGTTCAGCCGCCATCCCTCGAGATAAAATCTGAGACAACAACCGCCGTCTCAATACGTCGCACCACACATCTTTCTATCCTTCTTTCTCTTCTTTCACCGGTAGCCGCGATGTGTTTGAAAACATATAAAGGGTATTCATAATCCCTTGAGCGCGTGCAAAATCATAAAAAAAAAAAAAAAAAAAAGAAATGTATCTATTGAAACAAATTGAGTAGAAAAATATATTTAACTCAGAAATTATGCTTGCGATATGTAATATAGTCGTGTATTGTAGAAAATAGTGGGAAGTAAATTTCAGAGTGAGCTGCGTTTGTAACTTTATGTTAAGATTTTTTGAGAAAGGGTGTTTACTTTGCTTTGGATTAAAACAAAAGTTTCAATATTTGGTTGAGGGTATTCTAATAGTGCTAACAGTTTGAAGCTGTGCATTCACATACAGAACTAATTTTAAAGCTTCTAATGGCACCTATTAAAACATTTTTTTACGAAGGTGTTAAAATATTTGGTGTTATGACAGAAATGGTTAGGCCCTACAAATTGGGAACATTCTGAGCTCCAATTTCATTTAGAAGTATTTTTTTTATATTAATTTACATTAAGTGACGGCTGACGCGACCACTAATGACCTTTTTTAATCAATAATTAAACAGTTAATCAAGCACAGATTAAATTATTATTAAACAATACCTACGTACATTCACACATATCTAAGTACACAATTTAAAAAAAAAAGGAGGCGTTTGGTAAATTCTGCCTGTGGGCTAACATCCTTGGACATTTAGCTTTACTTTTACGGTTTTTTATTACTAGGTACCAATCTAAACATGGTAGGTACATAAAGTAAATCAAGGGTCTTATTTTGTTACTGACCTCAATTTCTATTTTACAAAGCTTAATTTGAGTGCACGCTTAATAAAATCAAAAGTAAATATTTATTAATTGCTAGACAGCCCAAAACAAACTTGTTCAAATAAATGAATGTATTAATTAATCATAAACCAATAAAGAAAATTAAATGCCATCATTAGGGACTGCACGCTACCTGAAAATATGTGTACCGACCTTACTTCCTTTTTCGTAGTACTTAGGTATGTACATATACCCAAATTTATATATACCCACCTATACATAGGTACATATGTCGACAAAGAAAACATTCAGAGTTCTTGTGACAAATTTTCCTCATAAACCATAATTATCCGGTCAATAAATGTCAAAGTTTATCCTTTCACACCCCTTAACAAAATATCAAAATTGTTTTGCCTTTCTTTCTCAACACACATACACGTCCAGTCACCTAATGATGATGGTGAAGTGTGTTTAGGTAAAGTGAGGTCCTGATGACCTTAATGATAACGATGAGTTATGTAATTGGCGTCCGGTAAAATTTATTAAGTATAGGTATCCCAGCAACGTAGGCAATTTTTAAATAAAACATACAACTGGTCCTTTGTTGTTATGTTATTGAGGGTCTTTTGGTCAGTTTTTTTATTTTTCTCCCTTTTTTTGAAATAATGAATTTGAGTTAATTATTTAGTAAGGTTTGAAGGATGTCTAATGGAAAAAGAATTAAAAACTCTTAGTTGTTAATAAAGTCATCAAAGAGGTTCAGACTTGGTTTGAATTTTATTTTTAATTAGTTAGATATGTATATAATATTCCAATGGAGAATTTACTTTACTTTTTTTTTTATATTAATTTGAATCAGCGTCCTTGAAAATTTGGGATTGCCGACAGTTTTTGAATTTTTGTATTGTGTTTCAAGAAATATTTTGGGGTAAAAAGCTATTGCTTAAATGCAATCTTCGGATTCAAATCAAATGGAAGGAATATTAATTGAAAAATACATTGGGTGTGTAGTTTTAAGGACTCCTGGTATTTAAAGTCGACACGTCACCCGAAAAATGTGTGGAAGTATCTTTTTAGTCTTTTATTATAGATCTTCTTCTTTATTTAAATTTTTATCGAATTTATATTATTTTTCATTTCATTCATTTTTTCTCCAGGATGTGTAAAATTTTGATTTTCATAATTTTTTTTCGATAAGAGGAAATGGATCTGAAATTCGATTTATCAACTCCACTCTTCTGACCAAATTGTAAAAACGAGTTAATGTACCTACCTGTATATATACATTTTTTCTCCACTAAGCCATTCTCAACATGGGCAGCTTTCTTTCAAGCCTTTTAATTTGTCGGATACTCGTTGACAGGGTTCTTCGATCAAATGTTTGCAAATATTCTAATCATACTGTATTTTTTTCTTCATCCTTATTAATTATATACATATAATTTAGCAATTTTTTGAACACTCAAATTTTGATTGGTCGTAAACCTGGACAAGAATTAAGAGTTTTGTTAAAGCACAAATTAAAAAAAAATAGTGTGTATACTTATGTTCACGTGCTAGAAGTAAAACTTCCCTTATTTGAACCAATTGTTTCCTTAGTAATTCTAAGTCAGCTACAACATATTTCAATTTCATGGAAACCGGTGAAAGAACAACGAAGTTGACATTTTTTCATACCGACCCCGTACTTGCATAAATATATCCCCCATAAGGACGCCATCTTTCAATTGTACAAACATCACTGCCGCCGTTCGTACCTTGATATCACTGGCAACGAGACCATCGACATTTAACACATTAATACAACAGAGAAAACCATAGAACGAAAGAACAATATTGTGGGTATACATGTTTTTTTTTGAGGGCGTGTCGTGTCGTGTTGTCGGTTTGACAGATCCTTAGAAAATGTTTACCCTCAACGCCGCAAAAGAAGTATTACATCAAAAAATACGTTAAACATGTGGTGGGTGTCGATATATCCTTGAAGGTAGGAAGGACGTACCTCTAAGTATCCCTTCCATTGAAACAATATAAAGTCCAACAACTTACTGCCTTTTCCCCCCTAAAGAGCACCTCACAGATCACAGTCAAAAGAGTACTCTCGTCCAATGTGTAAATTGACGTTCTGGTTGAAAATAAGGAGCATACCACGATCCACGATGTGGACTACAGAAATGCCGACAAAAGTCTTGCTCGCCTTAGTTTGTTGACTTACTCAAATTTTCTTTAGAGGTTCTGTGATCCACGTTATCGTTGCGTCAAGTTGTATATCTCAATTTAATTCATCTGAGAAGACAAGACATAAATAGAAAAATGAATGTCTGAAAATAACAAAAAATCCACAAGAAATATTGACTACTTGTCATATTTCTGGCAATCATTTATTTCAAGTGGAGGCTTAGGATAAAGGATTAACCTTCCCATTGTTGGTTGGAACTATTGTTTCGCGTTAACTTTAGTGGTCCAAAACAAGTGAGAAGTTAAGGAATAAAACACGAATCAAACATCTTGTTTTTTTTATTTATATTTTTTTTTTTTGAAGAAAAAATGTAAAAGTATTCCGCATGTTACAATTCCAAAAAATATGTTACATAACGACTGAGATGAATTATATTATTCATTTCGTCTACATATCTTGAAACCAGACGAAGACGACGAAAGACTGCCATTCATAGCGAATATTTCGCACATCAAAGTTACAATGACATCTACAGCTCGTCGTAGATATACTAAAACAGATGCAATCACTATACGAGTATGCTTGCGTACAGCTGTTAAATTTATCGCCTTTGCAGATAAAAGATATGACAAAGAAGAGATAAAAATTTGTTTGGTTACAATGAGCATAAGAATGAAAATAAGGAATACTTCTCACTGGCACTGGTTGTGTGTTGCAGGCAGCATATGTTTTACAGTACAACAAGGATATATATTCCATAAAAAATGCACAAGGATATGAGATTATATTTATATGTAGCTATCTACATACATTTATTTAATATTTTTTTTATCTTTGAGTGTATACGTACGATTATACGAAGCTACTGTATACTTCTCTATCTATAGGCACCTAGCAGCTTGTTTAAAAAAAAAGATATTTTTTTTCATTTTTTATACACTTTGGTTGTAATGTAGTTTTACGTTTTCAAGGATATGCAACGATATAACATATACAAATATCAAGGATATGTGTTTTTTTTCCATAGAAATGGTATCCCATTCGTTCCAACAAACCACAAGTCGTTTGTCCTAGCGAGTTCCTATGCGAGAGTGAGTGGTATCATGGATGGATTTAGTGTGTCTGGTTAATCCCTTAATGGATGCGTTATCTAAACATGATTATTGTTGTTTGTAGAATCCTTTCAAAGATATTGCCATAGTCAAGCAAACAAACAAACACATGCGTGTTGCATATACCTACTTAGTATCAATACAGCTTGGCTCTTTTGAGAAATATTTATCGCATGGTACGATGGAATAAGCGTAGAATAATTTGCGTAATTTTTCAAAGAAAGATGCGTGTCAAATTGTGAATAAATAAAATGCTCTTTATTTTAGGTCTTATTTTGTTGATAAAGAGCTTACCCACGCCCAACCTAATAGACCAAGTGAGGTAACTAGACATACCTTAAAATGTTATTAATTTCTTGAATTGGAACTTCTTTACACGGTAGAGAGAAATCGATTCATGATTGTCAATTATGCTCATAATGATGCCTATGTGGGTAAATCTGCGATTATATGCATTGCTGACTTACTTTTAATTTGTAGGTTCTACAATTCGTTTTCATTTTTTTAAGGGTTTGAAAATAGAGAGCTACACTGGTTAAAACAAAAAAGCTAGTTAAGGGACTCATTTCAGTTAGGGGCCAGTAATAGTTAGATATCATTAAAACGAATCAGGAAAAAAGTTCAAATGGATAATTTATGATGTTTTCAAGCGTTTTAAGATACAAATGCTACGATAATCGATGAAAAGTAGGTAGGTACCTCAGAGATGTTTACTAACGATTATAGGTACTACATATAAGGCAAGTTATGAATTCGTGCAAAAAAAAAAATCTAACAATCAAACATGACATTACGATCTAGAGAACTCCAAAATGGGTGTCCCCCAATTCCGTCTGTCTGTCTGTCTGTCCGCGAGTCTGCAGCCTAAACGGTTGGATGGATTTGCTTCAAACTTGGTATATTGTTTGTTCGGAAATATGCCCACACGTTTTTTTCATTTTTTTTAAGACGAAAAATAACAGTAGCTCCCATACATTTTTTTCTGTGCAAAAATAAAAAAAAACTTATTTTTCTCGAAAACGGCTCCAACGATTTTTATAAAAAAAATCAGTTCATTAATGAAGCAAAAGGGAACATTTTAGTAATTTTTGTTTTGGAAAAAAATTGTTACATTTGGTACCATTTTTTTTTGGTTTTCGATTTTCTTGAAAACGGTTAATTTGATTTTTTTTGAAATTTTTTACGCAGAAGCTCATGAAAAGTTTAAACAGTATTGTAAGCCAAAATTTTTCAAAAATAAATTTTTTTTTGGAATTTAAAAAAAAAAATCAAAAAAAAAGTTTTTCGATTATTAAAAAATAAATAAAAAAATTTTTTTGAAAAATATAACGTTTTTTTAGAAACATTCCGCAAAATTATATTTTCTGAAAATATTAGAAAGCCTGTTTTTATAGAAGAATTCGAAGGTAATTCTGTATGTTTCTGAAGCTTTTTTGTTCTTGCTCTTATTAATAGCAAGTTAAACTTCGTCCTTATCCCTATAAATATCTATGTACATATACCTATATCTCTATTTCAACAAATCAAATAAGTTTACAGTGATGTCTGGAATAGCATAGGGTAGCCATTTAAGCCATGTTCTTTTCATCTTATTTATAAATGACTTACCATACGTGTTCTAGTTTTCAAACTGCCTTATTTATGCAGACGATGTTTTAATTTTTAAAACAATTTCAAATACTCGCGATTGTTAAGAGTTGCAGTGTGACCTTAATCCGTTTTTTAGACTGTTGTGACCGTAACTGTTTATACATTAACATTGATAAATGTAAAACTATTAGTTTTACAAGAAAGTTGTCTGTTACTTCTTTTAATTATTCGTTAAATTGTGTTTTTCTTATCACGCGTAATCGATATGTCTGTCCTTGGTGTCTTATTCGATCAAAAACTTGACTTTATATCACACATCAATTTAATAAGTAATAAAGCTAATTCAATTCTTGGTTGGATAAAAAAGAGAGTGAAGACAATTTTCCGATCCTTTTGTTACAAAGCAGGTTTTTATAACTTTTGTTCGTCCCATTCTTGAATATACTTGTCAAGTTTGGTCTCCCTACTATGAGTGTCATAAAGCTAGACTAGAACATGTACAAAAAAGATTCCTTAGGTTTGCGCTCAGAGGTTTAGGCTGGGCTAATCCTTACGATCTCCCACCTTACCATAATAGATGGAACTTATTGACATCTCTAGACATTAGAGCAGACGTTCCTATTTTGTTTTGCCTTTATTGTAAAATTAATAAACGCGAAAATAGAAAAATAGACTATCTCCACCTTCTGTCCTGTGTTCAATACAATATTCCCCAAAAAAACTTAAGGAATTTATCCGAATGTGTGCATATTACTAACTATCGCTCTAATTATGAAAGTTTTTCTCCTTTAAACTAAATGTTTTTTTTTTTAATGTTTTCAATAATATATATATAAACTTGTTTCTTAATCAAAATGTAAATTTTTCTAAGAAAATTAAATATAAACTTTTTTTCAATCACATAAATTGTAAAAAAAAACTTTTCTAGCTAGTAATTAGTTAAGCTTAAATAAATAAATAATCGACTTGTACCGACGAAAACGCAAATTAGTACGGTGTGATGCAAGAAACGGGATTACAGTTGGGATTGAAAAATGCAATTGTGCTTGTGTCAATATTACAGCCAATTATGTTTTTGGGACCGTTGATTGTTCTTAGCAACAACTTCCAAAAAACTTTTCGAATCCTTCGCTACATATGTATGTATCTAACCTCAAAAATACCGAGAAAGCTCTTTTTTTCTACAGCACACAAAGATCCTTTGAATAAAAAAAAGTCTGGTTTGTCTTAAATAAAAAAAAATATTTAAATTTATTGACCAGTGTTGGTTATCCGACAAATAAATATTGGTGCAAAGATTCCAAATCACAATTCTTTTCGAAATCTTCTACATATATAATTGGTTTATAGATTCACAATTTCATACTTCTGACTTATGACCTACGACTATGCATCAATATTTTATACCTATTTTTTTTTCAACAAAATATCACTAAACGACAACTTTCAGATCTTCTAAACATCAATACACCCAATCTATATGTATCTTACCTATTAAATTTCTTTTGCTTAATGTGTAGGCATTTGTTAATTAATTTCTTGACACATTACATCTGGATTTACCTATTACGAACTGAATGATATAATAGGTATCTACAATTAAAGACATTTATGAAATGGCATAGTTTTTTTTTTAATTTGGTCCGTAAAATTCCAACTACATCTGCCAGAAAGTTGGTACAAATCCAATAATCAACTTTCTATTGCATCATTTTCACGATGCATGAAAATCTATACATTCGTCTGTAACCAATAGAGTAACTCACCAAACGACAACACCCAATTTTAATTACATAAACATCGTCTAGTCATATTAGCGAAAAACCGCAATAAAGCACACCCAGTCAGGACATGTCTAAAATTTCATTTTGCTTGCACTAATTTTTAATAAAAATAAGAAAAAAAAAAATACACTTATAAAATACCTAGGAGGTAAGAAAGTGTATAAAATATTCAAAGTTACGCCTGTGTGTGAAATTGCGAAAAGAGAATTTTTAAAATTAAGAAATCCACCTGTGGTGTGGGCAAAAGTACTTACCTTCATACTTAATAATAAATTTAATAAATGAACTTGCACCCGTTTGAAGATACAGATACACCCATACATAATTCCAAAGGAAATTGATTTTAATTTATTTTTATCTGAATCACAATGTCACAAAATGAAAACAGATATATCTATTCACTACACACGCCCGGCGGCATCTTATGTAGATATGTATATATTTTTTTTGCACGAGTTCGAAAAAAAATGAAACACCCAATACGTGCAGGCTCTTTAACATCAAAGCCTGTCTAACAAGTACGTACCTATTTTTTTATTTACATATTTTTTTTTCATTTTTAATATGAATTTTTTGCGTGTACCTACTTCCTTATCTTATGTTGACAGAAATATTGTGAAGCACAATGCATAAGAGCTTCTAGGACAGTAAAATAGACAAGTACATATTCGTCGGCATTAACTTTATAGATCTATAGGTACTTCAAATAAAAAAAAATGTGATAAGAGAATCTGGGCTGTCAGAAACATGACATTCATTTTAGTGTCATGTCACATAGAAATTATAATGTTCCTGTTACTTTAATGCAACTACTATCAATTCTACGACAGTGGGACAAAATGGATCCAATCTTGAATTAAATTAGTATTACTAACGGGTCCGCCATCTAACGTTTTTTTCAACTAGTGCTTATTTCGTGAATGGTAACACTTAGCTCATTGTATGATTTAACAGATAATTAGTTTTATCCTTCCGCTAAACGAATATGGTTGTGTATACGCTTGAACAACGCTCGCTAAGTGGGCCTGCGATCGACTTAGAGGAGATGCCGATTTTGCCAAAAAAATCATCTTTCCAGATGAAGCTCATTTTGATCTTGGCGGGTATGTAACAAGCAAAATTGTCGCAGTTGGGGCACAGAAAACCCGCACGCATACATTAAAAAGCCGATACACCCAAAACGAGTCACTGTTTGGTGCGGATTTTGGTCCAGAGGCATAATTCGGAAATGAGCAAGGAGTGGCCCTTACAGTCAATGGCGATCGTTATCCGGCCATGTTGAACGAATTTTTGTTCACAAAAATTGAAGAGGTTTCAACAGGACGGCGCTACGCGTGCCACACAGCCGAAGCTACACTCGATGTTTTGCGCCCATTTAAAAAAAAAAAAAAAAAGAAAGTTATTTGGCGGACCCTGTATTACACGACACAAATTTTCCATATTTAGTTTGTCCGGGCTAATCTCAGAAAAAAAAAACAAAAACAAAAATGTAGTAATATATCTTTTTACTTGCGGTAGGTACTATAGGCAAGTTTTGCATTTGGAAAAAAAATCGAATTCGAGATTTTAATCAAAATTGACATTACGATGGTAGAGAACACCAAAAAAGTGGGTTCCGCAATTCCGTCTGTCTGTCTGTAGAACGATCTACAGCCTTAACCGCTGAACCGATTTTGTTCAAACTTGGTTCTTAGGCGTTTTAGGTGATTGTCCAAAATAAATTTTTGAATCGTTGTTTTAGCCCCAAAAATAACGGTACTTACCATACAAATTTTTGTACCATTTAAATTATTTCGATAACGGCTCTAACGATTTTGATAGAAGTTGGTGTATATACTACATTAGATATCGTCTACATTTTGGCCGGATTTTTTTTTCCAAATATTTGATATTAACGGTACCTCTGCCTGATTTTAGAATTTCTCATAAACGGCTCAACGGATTTCGATCAAAATTTTTTTACAGGAGTTACTTCAAATTCTGAATAATACTGCATTTCAAAATTTTCGGAAAATATGTTTTTTTTTTTTTTATATCTTTGCACGCGCTCAAGGGATTATGAATACCCTTTATATGTTTTTCTTAACACAGCGCGGGCATCCGGTGGAAGAAGAGAAAGAAGGATAGGAAAGATGTGTGGCGCGATGTTCTGAGACTAGAGCTAGTTGTTGTCTCAGATTTATCTCCAGGGATGGCGGCTAAACTAATTCGGTGAGAATTACCGTGTCTTATTTATATATGTCCCTTATAATTCGCATTATTTTATTTATTTCGTTGTTATATTTTATGGGTATGCTAGTTTACTCAAAAAACTTAAGTGAAAAACGACCTTAAAAATACTTTTAGCCATTTGCATTAAGAATCTTTTGCATATAATGTGATCGAACATAGGAGCAAGTACGTGCGGTCCAGTCGTGCATTTTATTTTTTTTAAATTATTTTTAGGCTTACTTGTACTTTTAAATATTTCATATACCTTGTAAAACTGGAAATTGTTTAAAAAAGAGTAAATGGCGCAACATTTAAAACAGTTTAATTCTAGGTTATTAGCAATTCTTAATAATTTTCTAATACATATACGGTGTTTTGTTTAAGAGATTAAGAACTTAAAATAATAATAGAAGACAGAAATATTATTGGAATACATTTTTTATCATTATAATCTGATAGATAATTTCATGTCATTTATTTTTTAATTTTTATTTCCGACATATTGACTACATTCCGATATTCCGAAAATTTTTGAATACTTTTTCCAATAAATCTGGGCAAATGGCGTCAATGGTGTTTTGAATATTGGCTTTTAATGCTTGAAGAGCTGCTGGTTTGTCGGCATAAACCAATTAATTAACATATTTCTAAAAAAACGTAGACGAGATGCATCAAGTTCCACAAACGAGGGGTCAAGTTAACAGGACCACATCTTTAAATAAAGCTGTCACCAAATTCAATTAACAATTCATTAATGGTTAAGTGCGCTGTATGGCAAGTTGCCCCGACTTGATTTAACCAAATGTCTTGGATGTTTTGATGGTTAATTTTTGAAAACAGAAAAATCATTCAGCCATTCAACGTAACGTCAGCTGCTTCCCCATTTCGGAATAAATAAGAACCGATGATGCCGCCAGCGTATAATCGGCACCAAACAGTCAATTTTAATGTATGTAATGGTGATTCATTAATGGCTTGAGGATTGGCTTCGGTCCATATATGTCAATTTTGCCTTTTGACGACGCCATTTAACCAGAAATCAGCTTCATCACAAATTACAACTCTTTGGTAAAATACTCATTTGCGGACAGTTTCAAATTAGCCCAATCAGCAAAAATGAGAAGCAAACAATGGTCATTTGCACTTAATTCTTGAACAAGCATTATGCACGTGAGCCAAAATCTTTATACGTACAATTTTCCACGTAGTCGAAGGACAAAGGAGACGCTTTATAAGACTCTGATCATCCCAGTCCTGCTCTATGGCGCGGAGACATGGACTCTATCAAAAGTGGATAAAGATATCCTTAGTCGTTTCGAGCGTAAGGTTCTTCGCAAGATTTTCGGCCCTATCTGCGTTAACGGGCTGTGGAGGAGAAGGTTTAACCACGAACTATACGAGCTGTACAGCGACTTTGACCTGGTACAAAAAATAGGTATATCACGATTAAGATGGCTATATCATATAGAGCGTATGAACAACAATGCTCCGGCTCGCAGGATCTTCGATTCCAACCCAGAGGGAAGACGCAGGAAGACCTCGCCTAAGGTGGCGCTCTCAAGTGGAAGATGACCTCAACCAACTTGGAGTGCGTAACTGTAGGCAGCTGGCCAAATACCGAGCTAGCTGAAGAGGCATGTTGGTTGAGGCCCAGGTTCGCCCCGAATTGTAGCGCCACCTAAGTAAGTAAGTCGAAGGACAAATGCCAACAAGTTTTGAATGGCGAAGAATCGACTTTTCGGCTTCCTCATCAACACGCGCTACAGCAGCAATATTCTCTTCGGTATGGACATTTATCTGTCTTGTTGATGGTTTTGAATCGATAACAGTAAAGTAAGTGAGAAAACGATCAATAACTGCAAGAATTGTTTGCTCACTAGACCGATTAAGTTGACCGTAAAATAGACTAAGTGCTTTATGAACTTCGGGAACAGTAAATTTTCAAAATTGGAATCGTTCTTCCGGAGTTAATCGATTCTTGATGAATTGCCAAACCCTACTGAATCGAAATGTCATCAAAGTTTGACAGTCTCAACTTTCAAACCATAGACAACAGCCATCGAAACTTCTCATGCTGCTAAAAAGAAACACCCTATATTTAAACACTTTACTAAAATTTTCGTAGTTAAGTGTGCTTAACTTCAGCTGAACGCGCTTACATGAGTGTAAACGAATTTACTTTTGTAAATGTCAATATGTTGAATTTTGCTTAAAATAAAAACTAGTCTTTAGGCGATTTTAACTTTAGTAAAATGGTAAAAGATAGTTCGATGATTAACTCGCTTAAAATTGCCAAACATTTTTTGAGAAACAATAAATCGGTCGTCCTAGAAATGTGAAGCAAGATGAGAACATGTTAGCTCTTAAGCTCATAAGTTAAATAATAAAACAGATGCACAATTTGGGACAGTCTATATGTTAACCATAATGGCTAGATTTCTTCGACATAATCTTGAGCATATCTAAAGTAGTTTACTATAATAAATTATCTGAAGCTCAAACACTTTTTTTTATTACTCCAAGGGAATACAATTAAAACAGTGTCAGTTCATGCAAAAAAAAAACTAAACAAGCACACCTTTGTCAACATTTTTTGTAAGTGTCATAATAATGTACCTACTACCTTTGAAATGAGGTTGTACTTGCTTGGTGATATGGGCAATATTTGTATTACATACAAAGTCAACAATCTCTGACTGACAATGGTAAAAAAAAAGTATTTTTTTATGGTGTGTAAAATTTGAACATCTGAAACAGAAATGTATTTTGCGCTAAAAATATTTTAAGATATTATTTCTACTCTGTTATATATGCAGGTTGTCCTATAATTGTGGAGAACAGTATAACAACTGGGTATTGAGTTTTGGTGTGCCAAATGTGCTTGTACTGCTGTAACTATAATGACACATACTCTAAGTGCAGAGGCATGATAACAAGTTTATGGCGTTGTTGTTGATTTAAAAATTCTGTATCTTGTACATAAAATTGTTTTCATTTTTTTTTGTAGCTCATTGCATTGCCTTGAATGTGTGAAAACGTGACATTTTGTTCATCGTGAATGGTTCATAAATTGCAAAACGATGGTGAAAGATGGGCAAGTTGTTTGTTTTGCATCCTCTTTTTAGGTGACGGTAAATTTGACAGAATTTGATTGGAACACGACAGAGAACGAGAGTAAATATTACTTAAATTTTTTTACTGTTTTACTGTTTACATATAGAATCTATATTCAAATAGAACCAATATGCTCGCTAACCATTGGATGGAATTCAATGAATATTTTTTTATAGGGGGTGTAGGATAGGCTCATAGGATAAAAATTGGCAATCGATTGGATTCAGCAGCTTTCGTTTTCAACTGATCGAATATAGAGATTTTAAGCACATTATTAATGCTGCTTTTGAAATTTATACAAATGTTGTTAATTGGAATAATCTATCGCCCTCTATGCAGGTTGAATTTCTGAACCATAAAGTCAACCGTCTTTTCGATATCCATTCACCTTTACAAACTAAAAACTGTGCCCTAAAAAACAAATCTTAGTTTACTAAAGATATTTTTTCTTTGATGAAGCAACTTGATTAGGCCTATAGGGTATGGAAAACTTTCCATATTGACAACCTTCATCAAATCTATACCAATTTGCGCAACAAAACTCTTCAAGAAATTCATAAGGCTAAGGCTCTTTTATGCTCTACTCGCGTTAGTGTGTCAGAAGGTGCAATAAACAAATATTCACAAATTTGAAAAATATTGGTGTTGGAAAGTCTGGTACTGTAAAATCTGAAACTAAGACATTAATGATCTTAACAAACGCTTTGTTACAAAATCCAACCGTCAACAATTTTTCAGGTTCTGAAAACTTTACAACTAGAAATTTGTCAGGTCCAAGTTCAAATTCATATTGTATCTCTTGATTATGGCTCTTCTCTCTATCAAGTTTAATGCTATAGGCCTTGATAAAATACACCTTCCTTTTTGAAAATTCTACTTCCCATACCTTACACAATGGAAGAGGTCGAAAATAGTACTTATCCCAAAAGCTTCAAAAGTTGACGAACTTAGAACAATTTCTGCACTGCCGTTTTTGTCGAATATTTTTGAAAAAGTTATTCAAAAACAAATTAATATTTTTCTTGTGCGTTTTAACTTGCTGACATCTAAGAAATGCGGATTTCGAAAGAAAATCAGCTACTTAACAGTCTTATTGAGCGTGTATCTGAATATATTAGAAAAGCATTCAAGATAGATAATGTCCCGTTTCTTGTAGTACTAAATTTCTCTTAATAAGAGAAATCCTTGCAAAATACTTCTCTTTTTCTGCAGTCAAGCTTTTGCTCTCATATTTAACAAATCGAATGCAAGCAGTTGAGCTAAATAATATTTTGTTAGACTTCCTGCCTGTCACTAGAGGTGTTCCACAGGGTTCTATAGTTGGTCCGCTGCTTTTTTCAATGTATGTTAATAATTTTACTAACGTTGTCAGCTATGTTTGCTGTTTTTTTTAGCTGTCCCCTTGGGATTATAGAGCATTATGCAGCCTGCATAAATAAATGAAGATTTAAAATACATAGCTTTATTGACTTCCTCTATTTTCGGTTCAGTGATCTTAGCCAGCTGACAATTTGTTTTTTGTTTTCTTATTGAGACATTTTTTAAACCTTAAAATAAGAGCTTAAAAATCGCAACTTATTGCCTCCAATTATATTCTAATGTAAAGATTTTTGTGAAGAACTGTCAAAACCATTCATATAATTAATTTAATTAGTAACATTTAGTAACGTTAGTTACGCGTAACTAATTAAAATTTGTAAAACTCGCGTAACTTACCAACACTGGATGCAAAACGTTAAATTAATTTCGTTAAAAATAAATTGCTAGATTGTAACTTAGTTGCAATCGGAAAAATTAAACAATATTTCATATGGCTTCTAAATAATCCATTTAGTATTTTTTTTTTCACAGTTTTACAGTTCGCAAAAGACTTGTTCCTCGACTAGTCAAGATCGTCAAATTCAATAATCATTGACGTCAATATTTTTAAAAGCCTACTATTTGTGTTGGTACACTATAAAATTCATGTTTTTTTTTTAAATAAAAAGGTGAAATGTTTTATGGTAATATTGAAGCCCAGTGCTGTGAAAACAATAAATTGATACCTCCAAAGAAATACATATTAAATCTTAACCTCAATCAATCAATAATACAGTATATATTTGTAGTCATCAGTTGAATAATGCATGCTAATAGGTAGATATGCCTAAACCTAATTTAAATTTAAAAATATTTTTTCAGCAAATGTATATCTATACGAGTATACCTAATTAACAAAATCCAAAACTTGTTTTTTTTTTGCATAAACATTTGATAAGTCAAAGACGCATAGTCAATAGTCAATCTATATTCTAATTGTTCCTCCTCGTGTTATGTTGTAGCCTTCATAGTGTCCGTGACATTATGTTACCATAATATCTGCCAGCCAAAAAATCTCTCGAGCCATTTCAGAAGCAACTTCACTATTTCTTACATGCGACTATTTCGGCTGATTTCTCCCGATATACCTACCTACGCATCAACATTGCTAATCTATAGAGCGCAAATGCCACAGAAAACAACAACAGATTTTTATTAATCACAATAAGAGTAAATTTCCCAATCAATATTAAAAAGATTTTATGCATGTGGTGCTATAAATTGTCGTGATTTAAATGTCGCTCTCAGCTTTCAAGTCTGGCATTTGCATACTTATATATATTCTATATGGATTTTAAAACTTGTTTGCTAATCGGATTTTTTCGATGACACACAAAAAAAATCACTTTATTTGTAATCTAATTTTTGGAAGAACGACCAACAAAATCGTTAGTTGTGTTTCGATACAAATTTACAATTAAACGACCAAATTATGAGTGAAAGGCAGAATTTAGTTTTGTTTTTTTTAATGAAAACTAAACTTAATCACAAAAAAAAAATATTTAAACATGATGACGATGGGCATTTTTTTTTTAAATCAATAATTCGAAAAAATATAAGATTCACATTTTAATTTAATTTTTTTTTTTTTAATTCATAATCCAATAATTGCAATAAGTCAAGTTCTCAGTTTTGCTACAACGACATTTATTTTGGAAACCATGATATTTTGTCCATTTTAATGATTGTCATCAAATGATTTCTGTTTTGGACTTGTTATTTTTTTACATATTTTTTTAGAAATGTGTATAAGAAGGAAGTTTTACTGGTTTTACTAGAAAACTTCTAAGTATGAATATCTATCTACTGAATTTCGTGTTTTTATTACAGTAAAGTTAAAAAAAAAAAAAAAAAATATATATTAATTTATAGGACGAAAAAGCCTGCTAATGCGTTTGTTATTGTTTTTAATAACGGCGCAGATAAAAAAAATCCGAAATCAATTATTCTCGGAAAATATTCCAGAAATGATAAGGCAAATTTGATTTCGAGTTTTCTCTTTACTACAAAAAGATGAAACCAAATATGTCCTCCGCATTTTAAGTTGCAATCAAAATATATGATTAGTAACTATGAGGTCTAACGGTCGAATACTGCCATCTAGAGGCCACCTATCTATGCTTCCTCGGGAGTGACATAGACTCCATCGCAGATATGATAACAAATTTAATAATTCACGGAATGAGAAATTTTATCCCGAATAGGGTGAAATCTATCAAACCGAAGGAAAATGCATGGTTTGATTTAAGCTATAAAGAGGTTATTGAATTATTACTCCAACCCCACTAAAGGAAAAGCGAAATAAGTTTCAACAAGCTGGAAAGATTTGCAATGTTCCCATTCATAGAACTCAATTTTTGCGTGACCAAAAATTAAGCCAAATAATACTACACTGTCCCAAAGCTACACTCTAAAAACTGCGTTTAAATTTACCATAAAATTGTATGTAATCTTAAGTGTAAATGTAGGTAAGTTGCGTATTTTACACATGAAAATTGGTAAAAAAAATTGAACACATTGTGTTGAATTTTACAAACGTTTGGTGTATATTTTCACCCTCTGTGTACCTTTCAATCACCATTGTTCAGTATTAAACTAATAATGCTTAAACATGACATATTATAATCAAACAAATATTGTTAAATTCAAACACCTTATGAAAACAACGCATAAAGTGTTTGTAATTAAACAATCAATGCTTATATTTTTTACCGTTTGATGAAAGTTACAGATTTTATATGTAAATTTGCAATTCGTTTGTGAAGATGACGATATGCTTGCAAGTTCATTTCATTTATGATTAGACCGTTGACGAACACAGAGTAGGTATATAAAATCTTTTTCTCTCTCCTCGTGTACAAAAAATTTAACAATTTGTGAAGCAGTTTATTTTTACCCTATTTTCGCTGCAAGCTTCAATACGTGATCTTTTTTTTGGGCGAATGTGTTGATTATGCCTTAATGTGATGGTTGAACATGGCTTACAAATGAACATGTGTTCATTGATTCTTAGAAGACGAAACTATACCTACGTATATTTGTAAACAGAAAAAATGTTTCTAACAATCAAACATGACATTACAACCGTAGAGAACACCAAAAAAGTGGGTCCCGCAATTCCGTCTGTCTGTCAGTCTGTCTGACTGTCCTCGAGTCTACAGCCTAAACGGTTGGATATATTTGCTTCAAACTTGTTACATACTGTTTGTTCGGTAATATGCCCACACCTTTTTTCATTTTTTTTTAAGATGACAAATAACAGTAGCACCCATACATTTTTTATGGCTAAAAACAAAAATCTTATTTTTCTCAAAAATTCGTCCAACGATTTTTAAAAAAAAAATCAGTTCATTAATGAAGTGGAAATGTACATTTTTGTAATTTTTTTCGGAAACAAATTATTAGTTTTGGTACCTCCATTTTAGGTACATTCCATACAAATGTTAAAAAAGCCGTTAAGAAAAAAATGTATTCCGCGAAACGGCTCAAAGAATTTTTATAAAAAAAATGTATGTATTCTTAAATTTGTACAGTTCACTTTTAGGTAGAAAAATATTTTATTTTGCGTACTTATTAACGGTACTTCCCACAGAACCAATTAACATATTTTTTACTTTCACACTATTGGGCGGCCCGATTAAAATTATTTTTTTTTGCGTCCTAAAAGTTCTAATATAAATGCATACTCAAATTTTCAAAAAAATTTTTTTTTTTTTGAAAAAATCGAATTTTCAAAAATCAGTCACTGAATTTTTTTGAAATTTAAATTTTATATGTAAAGTTAGGCCTCGCTAAACGCGTAACTCTTTTAACACGGCCTCACGTTTCACTTTTTGCGAACAATTTTCGTTTAACACGCTTAAAAGCCTCGTTCGTTGTTTGTAGAGATATTGCATATTTGTTTTCAAATTCAAGCAAGTTATTCATATTCATGCGTACTGTTTTTTTTTAAATATGAATGAACTGAAATAGGGACTTCCCCATTATTAGTGGGGGTTTCGTTTGGTAAATTTATATTTTGATCTATAAATTGATTTCTTTTCGTAAGGAATCGAATACGTTTTCAGATTGATTTTTTATTTGTATTGGTGCATATTTGTGTCTGTGAACCAGCCAGATGTATCAGGTGCAAATATTGATTCGAACCTTGTTTTTAATTTCAAGTTTACAAGTCAGAAAATGAGTTTGACGAATAAAATTATTCACTTAAAGCTGCTTCCATTTGAACTGAAACTATTTTAATTCTTTCTTGCAACCGAAACAAATTATTATCAAACAAGTCCTTGTCAAACTAATGGCTGTCAATTTTGATGCATATTGGTATTAGTAAAAGAGGGAGATATGCCGAAAAATCCAGATCTGCCAAAGTTATTTAAGATCAAAAAATAAATCAATTTTCAATTGTCAAAATCAGTTTTTTGACAGATCTAGATAAAAAATAAATTTATTTTTGTTACCAAAATAAAACCCCATAAGTGTATGCAATAAAGCGGAATTATTATGGATTTTTTCAGCCAAAAAAAAAACAACATTGATGCATGGCCAAAAAGGCCACGAATGGATTATTTAAGGAGTGATAAATAACTTCGATGGTCTTGTGTTTAGTTTAAAATTATATTTTTTTTTCTTTTTTTAACATTTTATGAGGTTTATATTGCCAGCAAAAAGCAGTTATGGTTTATATGTTTGTTTGTTCATTTTATGTATGGTTACAATTTCAATAAACAAAATTCTAAAAAAAAAATTGTATGCACTGGCTTCTTGTATCGTTTAACACGATTTCGTTTAACACGGAATTTTTACAGAACGTAACTGCGTTAAGTGAGGTCTAACTGAATATTAATAATATCTTCTAAATGGCGTTTGAATTTTTTTTTCTAAAAATGTTTTCAAAGTTTTATACATGAAAAATTAATTTTTAAAAATACCGCTACAACGATTTAATTTTTTTTTTTATATATTTTTAGTTATCAAGGAATTCAAATGGCAAATTTGGTTTTAAAGTTGTTAGCTAAAGAGCAAGATCGTACGATCCATCCGTGCATGTTATTTTAAATACAAATTTGTATATAAAAAAGAAAACTGTGTTGCATTGTTTCTGATAAAATTATGCCTAGTATTATCCTAAGGTTCTATTTATTTGTGTTAATTTTTACACATTTTTAAGCAACATCCATAGGCATACAATCGTAAAATTTTGTGTAATTTTACATATTAATTATTATATCTCTGCAAAAAAAATTAAGATCTTAGAATCGAAATTACATAAATTAGGACTAATTTTACGCGTTTTCTACATAATTTTGTTGGAAGCTTACACATTGCTTATTGAATTTCCCTATTCATTTAAAAACAAAAAGTTTAAATTTACACATTCTATGCTTATATATAAAAATGTTTGCTTAAATTCTGTTGAATTTTAAACATAAATTATGTATA
Organism: Philhelius pedissequus; assembly: GCA_910595825.1. Classification (NCBI taxonomy): domain Eukaryota; kingdom Metazoa; phylum Arthropoda; class Insecta; order Diptera; family Syrphidae; genus Philhelius; species Philhelius pedissequus. The sequence goes on along the minus strand of OU343161.1, from coordinate 199,711,310 downwards.
TATACATTAAGTTTAAACATCTTAGGTGTAGAAATACACATTTTTCCTTTAAATCTTTATTTGAAATTACACATTAAAGATTTAAAGCTTACACATTAAATATTTAGAATTAATACGTTTGGAAAAATGCTGCAATTATGGTAGGCAACAAGTTTCTTCGCTTTATGATAGCAAAATTAAACGATTTATTTTTAGAGTGTAGTATACATTCTTAGTCATTCGAAATACAACTTCGTCTTCGGTTCCAACGCTCTTATTTAATGACACTCCTTTTGTCAGCTCTCGTGGCCCAGCTAGTATCCCTCCCATCGTTCTGAAGACGTGTTCCTCAACGCTGACAAAACCACTGTGTAAGCTTTTCCATATGCCCTACTCTACTCGTGTCTTACCGAGTGGACAGAAAACAGCATTTGTCCAGCCTGTTCCTAAAAAAGGCGAATTATTTTTACCCTCCATTTACTGTCCAATTGCACGTCCCTTCTTCCCGAGGTCATGAATACACTGATCAAATATGAGCCTAAGAAATATCTTGAATAACAAAACCTCTTAATGACGAACAGTATGCCTTTCGTATCAGTAGGTCAACTAGTGATCTGATGATATATGTATCTCACCGAACAGTGGTACAAATCTTTACATGGTTTTAGTGAAAGCAAGTTTATTGGGTTTGATATTTTAAAGCAACTGATAGAGTTTTGCATCAAGCTCTCTTATGGAAAATGCGTGCATTTGGTATCGATGAAACTCTTTTTCTTTGGATTGGAAATTACCTTTATGTCCGCCTAATACAAGTCCTATTGGACGGTTTGAAGTTTGAAATTCGTAAAATAAATTGTGGTGTGTCTCAGGGCTCCGTTTTATCTACAACTATTTCTCATATTCATCAATGATCTCTTGTCTGAAATTTCTTTCTAATCCACTAAATTGTTTTGCTGACAAAAGTACTCTCATAATCGTTTACAGATACACCTCATTGTTAAGCTCTTTAAATTGCGATTTCGATAGCATTGCCAATGGGGAATAAAAAACTTCGTAGAATTTAATGCTTCAAAAACTCAATGTTGTCTTCTGTCGTTAAAGCAGAACCCACTCGCATGCTGCTATCCATAAGTTTCGTTTGCATCGAGGAAACCGAACATATTCCAGTTCTCGGTATGTGCGTCGCAGACTACCTCTTGTGGGATGGCCACATATTCGATGTCGCTAAAAAGGCTGCAAAGTGTTTGGGATTTCTTCAAAGATTTCTTCAAGAATTTCTTCTCTCCTTCTGATCTGGCTCTAATCTATAAGCCCTTCATTCGTTCAAAACTTGAGTATAACTATCATATTTGGGCAGGAGCTCCCAAAACTAGAATCTATGAGATATAATTCAATATAGAACTATAAACTATTCAACCGTAATACTCGCACTTCTAGGAACGCTCATCAGTTTACCCTTGGGATTCTTTAACCGTACAACACGAATATGGAATGCTTTGTCTGGTTCTATTTTCTCTCCCATTTCAGATAATTGGCAAGCTGACGAACTCATAACAATATAACCACAACAAATCTTGTCAAACATTTTGTATCTTCATAAGAAAATTGCAAGTACGCTTCATAAAATGTGCCATAAACCGGCACTACTTAATAAGGAATCATACAAAACCCAACGGCGTCGTATGTTCCATCTAATATATTTTGTACTATAATGATCCTAGTGATCTGTCAAATTCAAAAAAGGAGTCTTATAAGAAGCTCCAAATGGTTTAGTAAGTATTGATCCATGTGGTGTCACAACGATCCAACAATTTTGTTTCGGTTTTTCGCCGACAGCCACACCTACCTTATCTCTCTCAACCCAACATATATCGCATAAAGGGAAAGTAAGTTAGGTGAAATCCCCAAACATACACTTGTATCCTTATGTATACAAATACACCTTGTGATAAGTAAATATATTCCATAAGCACATCATACAAAATATGTGTTCCTCATACTCATAGTAAATCCAACGTTCGCAAACTCAGCAGATGAAAGGTGATAGATACAACTCAGAAATTTGATATTCATTAGTTTTATGGTAATAACGATGAACGTGCTGTTCTCTTTCTCATCTTCCTGTCCAAATTTCCCTAATGAATGAATGATTTCATGTGTGATGATCCTGGGGTGCGGCGTGTTGGGTTGTGTTTATTCTTATGCATATTTATATTCATGAAGGGTTGTTGTTTCCTTTGCCTGAAGCTTTGACGCTTTCGTCGAATAGAACTTTTTTTTTTTTATATCGGTACATACCTACTTTCACTTCAATAAACTTCTGTGTGCATTATTTATGTATAATTTTAAACGAGAATTTTTACCCTAAGCGATGTAGAAACTTGTTTCATATAGGAAAAATTTTGTAATTGCAAATTCAGTCGAATTATTCAGGACGCTCCGAAATTAAATGAATTCGAATTTAAAAATTAAACAAATCTGACAGGTGAAAAGTTACTTTTTTTGTTATTTTTAAAACAATTTCGTTGATTTTATTACTTTTTGGAAAGTTAATGTCCATGAAAAGTTGTTGGCATCCTCAGGACTGTCGGTTGGGAGAATAATCGTTCTGGCTCTTGTGATGAATGTGGGGCATGAAATCACTCCAAAGAATTGTTCAACACACATGACTTGTAATGCCTTAATTATAAAATACAACTATATGACAAATTGGCATTCGTGGTGCCAAAATACACGCACAAGGTAACAGACACTTAAGTAAACTGACACAAGTTCTCTTAGGGCGAGTTTCTTTTGTTTATCGATACATGATGTTTGTTGAAAGTCGATCAATTCAAAATCTAAGATTTTTTAACTTGGTGCTGTGTAAGATGTGACCAGCAGTGATTTTACAAGTTTTGAAAAACTACGACATCAGTATTCTACAAAATCGACTTCTTATAAATTGACTTGGAAATTCGTCTCGGCCCAATGTTTATTTATGAACTCCAGAGTGAAATTAAAACACAGATACATCAAATTTCAATGCGCTCTTTTGGGAATCTCACATAGAATTTCGTGTACCACGGAATATTTTATTCCTTGGAAATTTTTCCTGCGATCGTGCATCTCCCTCGAACAAAAAATCGTATGGAATGACAGCAAAATTCCCCAGGAAATCTTATTTCTAATATCAATAAATTCCGAGCCAAACTTTTGAGCATCGTTCACGTTCCCAAGTTTCGAATTATAGAAAAAATTCCAAGGAAATTTTTAATTCACCATAACCCCCAATGTCATTTATTTGAATGGAATCGAAATCTGTAGAGAGCGATATGATAAACAAGATTTTTCGATTTGTTTTCCGGCGAAAAACAAAAAACGAACACGGTTTGCGAACAGGCAACGTACAATAGCTGACAGTTAGAAAAACAGGGAAATTCGAGACTTATTTCACATGCTTACAGCACAACGATTGTTCATGTGATTAATACATTGTCATCTCAAAAGCCAATCGAACGTGGAACTGAATCCGCTTGAATTGGAAGAGTAGATTAGTTGGAATAAGCGGAATTCGTGGTATAAGAACTTTCTCTACTGTGAATTTGCCCTTGATGACCGTCGCGTCGCTCGAATCACCGTAACATGATTATGACCGATTCGACCTGCAGCTGTAAATTATGCTGCGGAATTCCTGGCATATCAAGCGAGTTCAAAAGTTCCGTCGGATATTTGATAGTTTTATTCTCGACGGTCACAAGTCAACGGATTTTTACAAATGTAGTTCTCCATCGAATTGGCTTTGAATAATAAAATTGAAGCTATCGACGACGTCCTTATTTTTCGCTGCTAGTATTGCCCGTTCACTAATCAATAGAGATTTTTATAATTATCTGAAAACCGGGGAACACTTTACTTTGGTGATGAGTTCCTTATTCGACGTTGTTAACTCAAAAAATTTGTGGGTACTATCAATCCTGTCGAAACATCAACAGGAATTTGGACATTGCCAAGCGCCAGCAGATGTCTCGAGAGATGGGTCGTTTTGCAATGCGACTCTTCTTGCCATGCCGCCACAAATACGAAGATTTCAGGCATGTATTAATTTCATCGGGAGTAGTGGCTTTTGAAATGATGGAAAACGTCTTAGGAAAATCTCCGGCGAGCAATATCATAGCCCCACAAAATCATCTCGAATAACCTCGTAAGTCCTTAATCGTTTGGGCACATGCTTCCAAAGCTCGTTTATGCGCCATCATGCATTAATCCCAAATAATTATTTTGCACTCTCGCGTCAACTTCGCCGTCACCGAATTATTGGTTATTATACACGTTGGCTTTTCAACCGTGAGAAAATTTATCGGCAGCTTGAAAACGGAATCTGCTTGTGCAGTTCGACCGCCTTCCAGCAATGTCATAGATGCCATAAGATGCAACAGACAACTCAATTTGAGATCTTTGGCGGATTGTTGCCAGAATCAACAAAATGACGAAAGTCTTGTCACAACGGGAGCCTTGAGAAAGTAAATGCGACCACGGAATCGTATTCGAAAGCAACGCGATTCAAGTCTACATTTACGACTCGTCTTCTTCTAATAACATGTTGTCGAATTTGAGGTGGTGATTATGCAGTTCGAACATGTGCAATATGTCCTGTCGAAACGTGCACAGCTGAGGTCAACATATAAAGCAATCTATCGAGTTTTGGCATTGTTCGTAACACAGAGTTATATATTATATTATATCTCGTTAACTTCTCCACCCAAAATATATGCAAAACGTCTTTAATCACAATGAATTTTACAATTATCGGAAATTTGCCAAGCTTCAAAATGAATTTACCAACTTTAAATCGTCCAAAATCATCAAATCATATCATAAAATGGAAAATTTCGTCGAAAAGAAAATCAAAATTTTTCGTCTTTTTTCCAGAATTTTCCATTTCTCCATTCGAAGAGCCATTTCGGAATTGCACACAAAATACACACAAAAAATCAATTTTCGATTTTTCCAATTTTCCCGACTTTTCCAAAGGATTGTCCAAATTTTATTTCATAGGAACCTCCTCCTGGCAATTACGAACAACTGAATAAAAAATTTGAGCCAAATCGGTCCAACCGTTCTTAATTGATGAATTAAAATACATTGTTCACACCATTTTTATATAGGTAGCGGTTCGATAAGTACTTTTCCTCACCGCCCGATGGTGCTGGTTTCGCAAAAGAGATTAACTCTCGTCTAGTATCTCGACGACTACTGTCTAAATTTCAACCCAGGCAGACTCGTAGTTTTGTTTTGACCATGTGTGCCAGCTTGTCCGCGAATTTTAGAAAAAAAAACAGCAATATAGATCGGTGATTCGATTCTAGTTTTTGGAAGGAAAATTGCGCATCGAAAAAGACCGCTTCGATGTTTTGTAGGGTGACTCTTCTCCTTCGAGGGGGACTGTCAGAAATTGGTATAACGAGTTACAACGTGATCCTACATCGGTTTTTGATGAGCCCCGCCCAGGTGCCCCGAAAATGGCTAACACGGAGGATAACGTGCCAAAAATTTACGATCTCGTACTGGCAGAACGCGCCCCGATTGAATGTACTGAAACATAAGTACGCGTCTCAAAAGACCGCATTTGGCATATCCATTAAATTTTGGGCATGCGGCGAAAGGTGTCGGCGCAATTCGAAGAATTTAGCGTGCGTCATTGTAGAGGAAACGTGGATCCACTGGTACACACCAGAGACCAAGAACCACTCGATACAGTTGACTTCATCCGGCGAACGTGGTCCAAAGAAGGTCAAGACTGTGCAATCGGCCGGAAAGGTGTTGGCCACCGTTTTTTGGAATTCATAAGGTGTGATCTACATAGACTACCTGGAAAAATCAAAACAATCACATGCCTCTACTATGCCGAATTATTTTGTTGATTCGATGCCGAATTGAAAAAAAAACGGCCCCATTTGGTAAATAAAAAAGTGTTCTTCCACTATGACAGCGCACCGGCTTACAACCTCCGACGTCGCCAACGCCAAATTGGTCGAATTGCACTACGAACTGCTGCCCATCCACCGCATTCGACAGATTTAGCCCCGTGCGACGTTTTTTTTGTTTCCAAACTTGAAAAAATCACTCGGAGCCATTTCTTCATATTTGAAAATAGCAAAAAAAATCACTGGGCGCCAAATCCGGATAATAGAGTGGATGAGCTAGCAGTTCATAGCGCAATTCAGCTAATTTAGCTTTTGCTACTGGGGACGAATGTGCTGAAGCATTGTCGTTATTAAACAGAACTTTTTCTTCTTCATATGAGGCCGCTTTTCCACCAATTCTGTGTTGAATCTATCCAATAAATTGGCATAGTAGTTCCCAGTAATTGTTGTTCCCTTATCCAAATGATCAATAAAGATTACGCCGGCCGTGAGAATCCCAGAAAATCGTTGCCATAACTTTTCCCGACGACGAACTCATTTTTGCTTTTTTTGGCCCACGTTCACTTGAAAAAGACCATTGTTTCTATTGTTTTTTCAAATCTGGTGTGTAGTGGTGTATCCAAGTTTCATCAGTAGTTACAAAACGCCGAAAAAATTACTTTAAATTGCGCTCAAAAAATTCTAAACACTGCTCTGAAGTTACGACCCGATTTGGTTTTTTGTTCACTTGTTAGCAAACGCGGTACCCATCTTGCCGATAATTTGTTCATGTCCAAATGGTCATCCAGAATCCGAATAACGCTATCATTTGAAATGGCTACAATGTTAGCTATCTCATGAACCTTGATCCGGCGATCTTCTGACACAATATCCTTTATTTAGGTGACCATTTCTTCAGTTGGACAATCTGGACGCTCGCGTCTTTTGTGGCCACCCCACGACCACAACGAAATTCTGTGAAGCCCTTTTTTACAATTCCATGCGAAGGAGCAGAGTCTCTACAGTATTTTTTAAGTTTTGCCTCAGTTTCTTTAATGGTTTTATGACGCAAAATCTAGTGCTTTATTAACACGCGAAATTCCCTTTTTTCCATATTTTTTTATAACACAACTTAAAATTCTTTCGAATTTCTAAAGCGGTTAATAATTGACAATCTATTTGATTTTTTTTGTCTGGGCCTAGAAAGAAACAAAGATGGCTGAGAAAAAAAATGCAATGCTATTTGAGCGACATCTATGTATCTCTAGGTTAGGTTGAAGTGATCGCCGGAAAAACAGCTGACACACTTAGACCTTAGACAGGTCCATTGTGATACCACATGAAGAGAAATTTACTCTTTAATCAAACCAGTTGGAGCCTCGAATGAAGGGGTGAAGTCGGTGAATTTCAATGTGTCTAAGATCACTGGTGTCGTCGAAAAAGTATTCGTCCATGCAGTTTCTGCAAGCCCCATTTATTTCCAATGGCTATTTTGTTACCTGGTTTCTGAGTAGTCCCCCAGGTTTGAGTTTGTTACTCTGCTGCCTAACATGATGTATCTCTAAAGCCACTGACTTATTGAACAGCCCTCGTAAAGTAGTTGAAGGATTGCTGGATCAAGTGTATTGAAGCAAGGAGACTAGAAATAAATCGCCACTTTTCCAAAAAAAAATTTTTTATTTGTAGGCCAAGTACTTTTCGGACCGTGCGTCGCGTCGTCCTAGTAATAGAATATAATGTGAGTGATGCATAGAAGGGGTTCGAATTTATCTTACCGACAAATTGGAAGCTCATCCTCCAACGGCATATGCCTGGGTAAGAATAGAAAACAATGTAGTTGAAATTTTGAACATTGCGTGTTCTAGGTCCGACGATCTAAATAAAATTTAAATAACTTTTTCAACACTATAGGTACTAAAGTTTTAATTGCTTAAAATTTAAACGATTTTTGGCAACTTAAAGAAGCTTCAATAAAAATATGGCAATTGCAGCCATACCTTATTGTATTCAATCCTGGCCACGTTAAGTGTTTTTTCTTTTTTTTTTTAGTTCCCCTTTATTTTGAGAGAGTAACAAGAAAACACAAGCGTGGTAGCGCCTTGTCCCCGCAAGTGCTACGTTGTTTTAAGAAAATTTATTATTGTTACTTATACATCGTATCGTAATAATAATTATTATTTATGCTGATGACAGCATTCCAAATTAGAATATTTTCTCGCATCGCATCGTTGCGTGAAAATGTTGGTGTTTTCTGCGCGTTTCTATAACATGCAAATACATTTGGGACTGAGTTTTATAAATTTCAGAGGATTCCAACTGATGCTGTTGTGCCGTTCAACAAAACTTAAGGTGTATTTGGTTTAATTTTAGAATTTGAAAATTTGTTTCGATATATAATGTCATTTTGACTTGGGACGATAAGGTGTCGATAAAATGAATAAATAAAAATAATAATTACACCCATATACTCCAGCTGGTATAGAGCTAAGTGCCAATTAATTAAAAACGATTTTTAGTGAAGTGTGATTAAATAAGTAAAGAAGGGTGGTTAATTTTAAAAGCAGTCAACTGAGCTTTCTTTCACAATTGCAGGAGCAGAAATTTAATTACATAATTTAGAGGCAAAAACAAATCACATGTAAAAATTCTGCGCGTGTTTGTGTTTGACTTCTTAGGATTAAACGAAATTCCTTCTTAAAATTTTACGACTTCAATAAAGAACAATGCCCCCCTCTAAGTTTAAAAATAACGTCGTTTTATTTGAATCAGAAAGTGTGGTTAAAAATTTAAGTAGGTACCTAATTATTTTGATCATAATCAATTTTTGTTTGCTTAAAACAAATTCTTTTTCATGTGATTGGTTAAATCTTGGTAAAATCGACATATCCTTTGGGTAATTAGACCCTACTAATTGAGTTTTATCAATCATGCTCGGCAGTGCTAATTTTACAGTTGAATTTTAGTAATAACAGTTGACAGGAATATCGTTCCAGGTTAGAGCTATTTTAGGTATTCATATAAGTAGACAGTTATAGTCGCATGGAGGTATTATGGAGCTAACTTCTAGTTAAAAAGTTATAAATAATGCTTGTTCAATTGTTTAAAATGTCACTTAAGTTAACAGCCGACGTGTTAGCAAATTTTAGTTTTTGATGAGTTCTAATTTATTTTTGCCCAAACTAACCTGTAGCTTAAATCATAAAAAGTGAGTTGCCAAATAATAGAGTCAGTCAATTGTTTAAAATATAATATAATTAAATATCTTATTAAGAACGATTATTATTCATTTAAAATTTGTAGTTAAATATTAAATTTGATATTAATTATGTTTAAAAATAACTCTTAATCAAATGGAACTAAAAAAATAAATTAAAAAAAACATAAATATTTTGTAATGTTTTCTCTAGCTTGTAAACGGTGATTTTTTAAGAGCTTGGTTTTTAAAAATTCAAAAAAACACAGAAACTTGTAAAAATAGAATGAAATTTTTATTTGGATCGATAAATCAATTTCTGCCATTTACTTTTTAAAAATAATTTCACTTAAATGTTGCCCGCGGCTACGCTTCAGGTGGTCCATTCTGAAGGTCCAATTTTGGCAAACTTTTTCACACATTTCGGCCGGAATCTCACCAATGACCCGTTCAATGTTGGCTTCCAAGGCAGCAATCGTGTTTGGCTTGTCCCCATAGACAACAGACTTAACATAGCCCCACAAAAAATAGTCTAACGGGGTCAAATCACATGATCTTGGTGGCCAATTGACTGCGCCAAAACGTGAGATCAACTGCTCACCAAATTCGCCTATCAATTGATGCATGGTTTCGCGTGCAGTTGCGAAACACATTTTTCACAGAGCACGAATTTTGATAATAAATTTCAATAATTTGCAAACTTTGTTCAGGCGTAAGTCTACTCATGATGAAATGGCAAACAATACTGAATCGAAATGTCAAATGTTCGTGGAATTTGTCATGTGTGATCTGTCAAAAATATAAACGTCAAAAACCAAGTAGCAAGAAAATCACCCGTTATAACTGATTAAATACCTCTCGGTAAGATATCAGTGCACTTTTTACCGCATTCAGAAGTTGTGGGCCAGTCCTCTATTAGTTTTTCTATAAGTTTTAATTTGGTTGTAATAACTTCTTTGGCAATTTCGCTTATAGTGATCTTCCATAGGTTTTCTAGGATAAAACTGGTATGTTTTCGCCATTCAGATATTTCGACACACTTTCAGCTTTATGTCACAGGGCTACTTCATGCATGAAAAGATATGATTCATGGTTTGGGGATCATTCTCCTAACTGGTGAATGAGACGAGTTCGCAGAATGTCCTTATATAGGTCCTTTATCATGGACGTCTAACTCTTTTTGTTCTGATATAGCTGATCACACTAAAACTTTTCTAATAACAACTTTTCTTATATTCCGTCTATCTGTCTGTCTGTAGAACGATCTGCAACCTGCTAAAGCGATATTCTTCAAATTTTGTACTTAAGCGTTTTAGGTGATTGTCTCAAATAGATTTTTGAATCGTTATTTTTAGACCCAAAAATAACGCCGTATAATTTTTTCTACCATCTTAATTATCTCGAAAATGGGTCTAACGATTTTAATAAAAAATTAAATGCACGTTTGGATCGCACGTACTTGCTAATACATTGTATGCCAAAGATTATTAATAGAAACGACTAAATATATTTTTAAAGTCGTGTTTCACAGAGTTCTTTTTATATAAAAATTTTAATCTTGTTCCTTAAAAATATTGGTATGGACATTTTAAAAATTTAATAATATAAATTCAAAAACAAAATTTCAGAAAAAATCGTCAACCCGTTTTCGAAATATTGAATTTTCAAAAAAAAAAATATTATTTTTATTATTATCATTATTTACGACTCGACCGTTTTTGATCAAAATTTGTAGGCAGTAGTTCCTTTAGAATTTAAATTATAAATACTACTACATACCACTATTTTCGAAAAATATTTATTTTTTGATTTTTGAAAAGAAAACATTTTTTTTTTTTGAAAATTCAATATTTCCAAAATGGGTAGGTGATTTTTTTTTGAAACGTTGTTTTTTAAGTTTACATTATTAAACATTCAAAATTGTCATACCAATTTTTTTTTTTTTTTTTTTGAAAAAAATGACAGACATATTTTATGAAAAAAAATTGTGAATCTTGTGCACAGGATGTGATCGAATATAAGAGCTAGTACGTACGATACAGTCGTGCTCTTTTTTTTTTAAATAGTTATTATACCTTTAATAGAACCATTTTTTTCGATTTTCTAGAAAAAAGCTTCTTTTGATTTTTTTTTTGAATTTTGTATGCAGATGCTCCTTAAAAGTTTAATCACTAATATAAACCAAAACTTTTCAAAAAAGAATTAAATATAAAAAAACTTGAAAACTCAAAATTTCAAAAACGACTCAATCGATTTTTTCGGAACTTCGTATTTCGTAGTTTTTTTGACATTATCTTGAATAAATAAAAAAAATATTTTTCTAAAATAACAAAAACTACTAAGAAACAAATGTATTTCTCAAAAACAGGCAAAAGAATTTTGATGAAAAAATGTGCGTGTTCTTAAATATAATATTTACGCAAAATACGCACAATAAAATATTTTATTTTGCGTACTTACTTATTAGCGCTACTACCCATATAAACACTTCATATTTTCTACCTTCTCACTATTGGACGAAGCGTTTAAAATGATTTTTTTTATGCAAATGCTCCCTAAAAGTGTTAATAAGGCTGCATACTCAAATTTTCAAAAAAAAAAAATGGTTTTAAATAAATATTTTGTTTGAAAAATCGATTTTTCAAAACCCAGTCACTGAATTTTATTGAAATCAAAATTTTGTATACTTACATATATAATTGATTTAAAATAGCATTTCAATGTTTTTTACATTTTTTAAATAGAAAAATATTTAAAGCAAATGCACCAAAGATTTTTGATATACATATAAGGTATTCTATTTGTCCAATAATTCATAAAGTTGTTAGCACAAGAGCAAGTTCGCACGATCCAGTCGTGCATTTGATCTCGTGGCTTCTTCGAGATAAGGTTTTTTTTTATAAAAACCGCTTCAGTGGTTTAGGCTGTAAATCGACTTACATACAAAAGTAAGTAAAAAAAAATGATGGATTGTCAGAAAGGTAAACATTGTAATATTATTACTCATTCGCTCCAATATTAAAGTTTGTTTTAACATTTTAGATGAAACAAAACGACCAATACAATACAAATTGCCAATTAAATTCTTATTTACGAACACATTATTCCCCCAGTCTCTTAAACAATATTCTGACAAGGGAATAATGTGTATATGTATGTACTCGTAGTCTCTAAAAATAAGACAACAGCGAACAAATTGGGAAAAAAATGAGAAAGAATATAACTTTTAACGATTTAATGGTTCGATAAATTTCACACAAAACAACTTTTATCCATTATCGTTGTTGTTCAATTGGTTTTGTGTGTTAAAAAAGATGATGGTGGCCAATAGATGGGAGGTTTTAGATGGTTTAAAAAAAGATTCCCAACTATGTATCACAACGCAATCCACATATCATATTGTATATGCGGGTAAGAGAAACAAAATTTTAGTTTCTTTTTTGATTTGAAATCTTAAACTATTTTTTTTTTTTTTAAGAATTGCAAAAGTATTCTAGATAATTAAACTCGTCATCAGTCAGGGCCAAAAATGGGCTTATACGAATTTTTGTAAAAAAAAAAAAATAATTTCATACAAATATTATTTTTTTTTCAACATTGACTTGAAACGTTTGGGAAACATTACCACACCAAAAACCAATATCTCAATTGAACGAAAACAAAAAAAAAAAAATAATCCAACGCGACAAAGGTCAAATTCATGTAAAGTTGTAGCACTCCTGCAAGGCCTTCATAAAAGTAAATAAACAGGATTATTTTCTTTGCATGGCTGCAGTTGACAACTTGGTACTGTGTTCATAAACGCAAACTGACAGTCCAATTGTAATCAAGTTTCCAGTGGTTTTTGTTCTGTTGCCGCGCTCTCGAGGGAAATGATGTGAGAAATTATTTAAGTGAAAAGAATGTATGTGTTTTTTTATTTAAAAAAAAAAAAAGGAATATTCCTTTTGATTTTGCTCCTTTTTCTTGCAGATTTTTTTCTCAACATTTGTAAAATTAGCTTCAATCAATAAAATAAAAATCAGTCATAATATTTATATTTCGCATAAATAATGTTGTCTGGCTCTTACCAAACCACAATAATTTTAATTTCTGTAACTTTTTTCGATACCGCCTGCTTATGTTTTAGGAAGTAGACCCCTTTTTTAGATAATGTATTTTTGTAATGCTGCAGGGGTTTAAACAGGCAAACCTGTCCCGCTTCGCTAGTTCAATGCGGTCATTTTTGTAAGGATTACCCATTCTGCTTGACTACTCTGGGGGCAAGTTGTGAGATTTTCTCTCCTTTTTAAGGTAGTGTTGTCTTAGAGATTTCGGCTTTAGGTTTTTTCCTTGGAAGTTTGGTCTTTGTTCATTACTTTTTGGGGATTATTTATATTTAAAGGGTTGTGAGTATTAGGAAAATAGGAAAGAATTTAAGAGGGGATACCGATTCACAGTCTGCCCTATCTCGGTAACCGTGTCGGAGCGGAATTCTGTCCGATTTACTACGAATCGGAGATATTTTGCCTTGAGGTAGTTCTCCGGTCGGCTGATCGAAAATTCTGTCCGATGAAATTGAACGCATGCCATTTGTATGCGATGAATTACTTTTAATTGTTTTATTTATGACATATACAAACAAAATTTTCTCCGAAGTCCTCTGACAAGTTCTCGTTGCGGAAAGCGTTTTCTTTTTAAACAAATTGTTAATTAAAATGTAGGTAATAAAGAAATAAACCCTATTTACGTTAATTTGTGGACTTTTTGTTTTTAGGCAGAAAGAAAAAACTTGTTCACATAGCAATATGAGCGGGTGATGAATCTGCTCGGCTAATATCCCGATATTGTATAAAATTACACAAGAAGGACACCAGGCGTTTTGGCTGTGTTTTGGTTTTGCATACATCAAATATTTTTTAAAGGTTTGGAGTGACGCCATCAGATCGATAATAATTTGTATTTTTATTCCGGCGTAAGTTTTTCTTGAATCTTGAAGAGAATTATAGAATGAATTAGAAGATAAGAAATAGATTAGAAGATACGTTTACTTACGCTGCTATACATTCTAAATAAATAGTGTTTCAAAAAAAATTTTTTTTTTCAAAAATTTTTGTTGACAGTTCAAACGGAAACAAAACACATATGTATATGTTTGGAAATAAATAGGGCGGGGGGGGGGGGGGGGGGGGTACTTTATTCGATAATAAACAATAAATTGTTTGTGTCTCTCGAGAATTTTCCATGGTTTATAACGCTTATGATGCTTATTTAATAAAAAAAACTATCGAAAATATATCGCATTTTCGATATATCAGTTAAGTTGCACATCTCTGCCTGAGGTCCATCGCAATGCGTCGTCGTATTTGTTTAAAATTTCTTCCGATGAAAGCTATTTCGAACTGAAATTGAATTTCCGACGAAGATGCGTTGAGGAAAAAATTCCGCTCCAACACGTGGCGTTTTTCTTTTTTATCTCGGAGCAGATCTCTGAGCAGAGCCTGAGTAAACCGATTTAGATCTGAGTAGAGCATGGTCAGATATCTCCGATTTAATTTTGAAATAAACTTAAGCTCAGAACTGTCATATATTATTATAATTGTTTTTATTAAAACTTATTTACCAGCAAATCCAAAGCTTTCGTTTTCCGAATTAATTTTTGTTTTTAATAGGTTTTACTTAAGTGATTATTGTTAAAATTATGAGTAAAGTTAGCCACGCCCAGCACTTTGCTCCGTACGATCGTTCATTTTATTCTGAGCTAATGGTCCATGTCCCGATTTACCTCTGATTTAAAAAAGAAACACAAGTTGAGAGATTAAATGTGTCTGAACATCAAAATGGCAGGCAAAAATATAGCCGGATGGATTATTCAATATTCGCTTTGTACGGCTGAAGAAAGAATCTCTGTAATTCACAATACATACGTCCGAAGTTTTGGTTAAGGGTAAACTGCTGATGTTCTTAAAAGCGGGAGTATTACGGTTAAATAATTTAAATGGAGGAATGCTACTGGCTATTTCTCTAGAACATTGTTTAAAAAAGTAGCTGTACAATAATGAGAGACATGAAACATTTCGGCGGTGCTCGAGAGATGTAAATGTTTCCATTATAGTTATCACCTATCGTTCTTAGATCTCTAGTTTGAATTCTATCTAAACGGTTCAAATGAGTTTTGGGCGCTCCTGCCCAAATATGAGAATTATACTCCAGTTTTGGATAAATGAATCCTAAAGAAAGCCTAAAAACTTTGCAGCATTTTTAGCGACATTGAATATGTGGCCATTCAGCTATAGGTGGTGATGCACATGTCAAGGACTGAAAGCTGATCAATTTATTAAATACAGTTAATGAATAGCCGTATGAGGGGAGGGTTCTGCTTTAACGAAAGAGGACATCACTGAGTCTTTGAAGCATTAAATTTTACGCGAGTTTGTATTCCCCATTGGACAATGCAGTCAAGATCAGACTTTAGTAAGCCTAACATACGCCACTGTTGAAGTTCCACATCCGAAGAACAAAGAGGTGAATCTGAAAATAAATATGAAAAGCTAAATGTGCTAGCGTCAGCAAAACAATTTAGTGGATTAGAAGTTCCAGATAAGAGATCATAACTGAAAATGAGAAAAAGATTTGGAGACAAAACGGAGCCCTGGTGTACACCCTCATTTATTTTATGAACATCAGAATTGAAACCGTCCGTTGAGCTGTCCGAAATGTTATTTTGAATCCAACGAAGAATTGATTTATCGATACAAAATGCACGCATTTTCGATAAGAGAGCTTGATGCCAAAATGCTTCTGAAATATCAACCTTACAACGATGTAAGGATTTGTGTCACTGTTAGGTGAGATAAGCCATCAGATCACCAGTGGATCTATTGCTACGAAAGCCATTGTCGCGCATTAAGAAGCTTTCGTTCTTCAAGATATTTCTTAAGCTGATAATTGTTCAGCGTTGCCATGACGAAAAAAGGGAGGTAAGTGCAATTGGACCGTAATTGGGTAAAGATAATTCGCATTTTTTTAGGAACAAACTAAACAAATTCTGTTTTCCGTCCACTTGGAAACAGACATTTAGAGTTGGACATATAGAAAAGCTTACGCAGTGGTTTTGCCAGGGTTGAAGAACACCTTTTCCGAATGATGGGAGGGCTATTAGCTGGGCCAGTGGATTTGGGTATATCAAGGTCTTTAAGGACTTTAGCAAACACATAGTCGAAATCATTGACCCTCCTAAGCAGGTATTGGAGGCTTCATAACAATTTCTGGCAGCTTTGAATTAACCGCGAATTGCGCTGCAAGCAAATTGGTCTTTTCACGTCTGCTGACAAAAGGTGTGTCATCATTAATGATTATTGCTGGAACCGTTAAACTGTTACCACATTTGTACTGGCGACACCGACTTATGTCATTCTGTGTCAGTTGTTATAAAGTTTATTGTAAATAATAATTTAAAAGAATCAGTGTAATTTGCTTTCTACAGGACAAAATCAATGTTCGTGATTTGCAGCAATTGCGGGTTAATGGGATGTAGATTTTTTAGGTGAATTTTATAAAGTTAACTGACTTTAATATTTTCATAAAGTGAAAACAATAGGTTCCTATAGACTATTGCTCTGTTTCTTATCTAGGCGATTAAATTGAAATCACCCTATTTAGATACTTCCATTAATTCATCACCTGTTTGGTTCGCACATTTTCTCATCTTATCCAACAACAAAAAAAAATAATTACAAAAAACCGAATACCACCTATAATACCTGATGAAAGGCACGCAATAAATTACACAAAAATAATAAACAAAAAAATTAACATTTATCTTGCATTATCAACGCGTATCGTCATCATCATCACCTACGTTCTTCCCCTTATTCTCACTCAAACTCAACCCCTACACACTCACGCCCACCACATGGTATTTCTTTCACACACGCAAGGGTGAGAATAGACACAAAAACAAAAAACATTTTTGTGCTTAGGCAATTCTATCTGAAATACAAAAACAAAACAAAAAAAAGTTCGTACTAGAATTTTAGCAACCATCCAGTCACCTTAGTCAACCCCACAATCGCTCATCTTGAGCTTCTTTCTGTCCCACCACCACACTGTACCGTTGGCTATAAAAATGCTTGTGGGTAATTAAAAATTCTTCCTTCACCGAGGACCAAATGATTTTTTTTTTTTTTTTTTTTTTTTTTTTTTTTTTTTTTTTTTATAAAAATGAAATCAAAACAAAAGAGATTCTGTCGCTTCAGTGCGTTTTGTGTTGTTTTAAAATGTTTTTTTTTATATATATGTGTATGTATCTACCTACATACCTACATACATAAATATCTTTTTTTTTAAGAAAATAGAAAAGAATAGGGGTTGTTGGGAGAGGCATAATACACAATAGTGGGTGCCTTGCTGGCGTCCCTGAGGAAGGAGTTTGAGGCTTTCCTCATCTTTGTTTTTGATGAGCGTATAAGCATAAATGGGGACATAACGATGATATGATATTTTATATGTTTTTGTTTATATTTATGTATCAGAAAGAAAGAAAAAAAAATAATGGAAAATGCTATGAGAAGAGACAGAGCAGAGAAAAAAATGAGAAAACAACTAAACTGAGCATATGATTATTATTAATGAGATGTCAAGTAGGATGTGTGTCATAAGTTTGAGGATTCTTATACAAGGATATGGTATGATATAGATACGAATGGGGATGATGCGACGATGGACGATGAAGAATACAAACAATATATATATATATGTATGTAGGTATACAAACGAAAATGTGAATGAAGAACTAAACAAACAACAGGAATCCATGTCATCGCAAATAAATTGCAAAAAACGAGGAGTTGTTTCTTCCTCCTTTTGTTTATAAAAAAATCTCGTTTATGGTGATATTTGATATTTGCTATTTGTTAGTTTTTTTCTTTCTTATATAATTTATGGATTGGGTTAGATAAACATTTTTTTCTTCTTGCCGAAATGGGTAGTTGGGGATTTGTTTGCTTCATTAATACGACCTATTCTTCGAAAAAGCAAAAGATTCGTCAACTTAAGTTGGGGATAGTTATTTGTCATTCATGTTGCATATCCTTATGACAGACATTTAGTTGTACAAATATTTGAACAATTAAATTAGAAACTATTTCAAATCTAAGCGATATATATATGTACAGTAGGTAGTAGGTACATACCTATAACATAATGTACTTCTCGAAACTCACTGCATTTGTAGCGATTTTTGTGTACGAGATTGAAGTACATCCTACTTGGATAGGTCCACGAATTCGTTATAACAAACTGTGTTGACCCAAAAGTCCACTGAAAAATGAGCCATATCTTATATAAAAAACTGTCGTCAAATAAATCTCTATACCTAAATGTTTTGACTTTTGGTTCAACTTAATGATTCAAAAAGCATAATCGATATAGGTAAGCCAAAATTCCTCAGGATTGTGTGGTTATCTGTTGGTCCTACCATTGTGTGGTTTAAGTTATCGAAGATGATTTATCGGCTGTCAACTCTTGTTAATCCAGTTTTTAAAAATGGTGATCCTAACAACTACCGACGACCAATTTCCTTGCTGTCATTTTCTTTAAAATAATTTAATAGGTTGTCATGCTAAAGGGTAAAGTCGGCTTAAAGTGTACACTAATTCTTAATTGTCATATTTTTGTAAACATGATTCTTTTTTAACAAAAAAAAAAAAGAAAAACAGAGTGTCCGCCGGGAAGGTATACTACTTTGTTTTGCCGCCATTTTGGTAAACATTAGCCTTGACAGTTCATATTTGGCAGTCGGGAAGTAGACACGTGGCAAATTTATTACGGAAAAATATTCGATAAACCATTGTGTTTTAATCGTTAAAACATTTTCTCAAAAGCAATCATCGATTACTGCGACGATGAGAAAGGTACGTGAAATTTTTGGGAGAAACAGTGTGCCAACAAAACGCACTATTTATCGTGTAGTAAATGATTTCGAAGAAAGAGGGTCTGTAGGTGATAGGGCCAAGCATGGACCACAACGTATTGCAAGATCGGCTGAAAACATTACTGCTGCTCACGGAAGTGTTCAAAAAAATCCATCAACCTCAATTTGACGCCGTGCTCAGGAGCTTGGTCTTCAAAGAACAACTTTGGCAACAATTTTGCACAAGGATTAGCATTTGTTTCCATTAAGGATTCTGTTGACACAAGAGCTTCTTCCACAAGACCATTTACGCCGACGTACATATGCCAATATGATGTTACAGCTAGCCCATGACAAGCCCGATTTTCATGAAAAAATCATAATGAGTGACGCGGCACATCAATGGACTTGTGAGTAAACAGAAAAGTCGGTTCTGGGCAATAGAAAACCCTCAAATTATTCATCAGTCACATTTGCATCCATTAAAAGTTACAGCCTGGTGTGCAGTTTGTTCAAGAGGAATCATTGGACCATACTTCTTTGAAAATGAAAACGACGTAACGGTAACTGTGAATGGGGGGCGATATCGTGATATGATTAAAAACTGTTTAACGCCACAACTGCATGCATTGGGCTTGATTAACATGTGGTATCAACAAGACGGTGCCACATTGCATACAGCCAGGATTCCAATGGAATTATTGCGAGACCTTTTTCCACAACAAGTCATTTCAAGAAATGGTGATGTTGATTGGCATCCACGGTCGCCTGATTTGACTGCTTCGGACTTCTTTTTGTGGGGATATATGAAAAGCAAGGCTTATGCAAACAAACCAGAAACACTTGAGCAACTCAAACAAAATATTAATGAAATACCGCGTGAAATGTTTGAGAATGTAAGGAAAAATGTGCTCAAAAGGGCTCGCTTTGTGAGAATAACAGAGGCGGACGTTTACCTGATATTGTATTCCATACATAACTGCCGACATTAAATAAAACATGTATCAATAGAAGATCCATTCTCTTTCGTTTAATCAAAAATTATAAACAATTAAGTAGTATACCTTACCGGCGGACACCCTGTATATTCAAAACTTTTTATTAATCAACAAGTGATTTGTCACAAATTGATGGTGGTTTACAACTGACTACGATTTCAGCCACACACCAAGGTCTTACCAAAAAGGTGGCTGATATCCCTGTTTTTTTTTTTTTTTTTTTTTTTTTTTATGTAACGACCTTAGTAAATGCAAACTATTAAGAGGGTTGCAAGGCCGATCTGTGAAAACAATAAATTGTCAAGGTCTGTATTTATTGTTTTTACAGATATTTTAAACCACTGGTCTATCTGAACCCACACCCTAGTAGGACTTATCGTACTTAAAACAATATTGCTTTTTTCTCAGTAAATGTATTTAGAATTGTTCAATCGCATCAAGAACACACGTTGTATTTTTGTACTTTTAAGTTATAATTGTAAAGTATTGGCCAATCTTGACCCATATTACCCTACTTCTTAAGAAATATATCAAATAAACAAATATGTATAATGAGGTATTTTCGTTGAAAAAACATCCCGAATTTGGAAAGTCTAATTTATATAGATACTTTTAAAGGCGTCAATTTTAGCAGTTTTTGGAAAAAAAATCTTTATCTAAAAATTAGATTTTGAGACAAAAAAAAACTGACGGTATAAGTTTCTTTTTGGAAGAATAAATAAACTATACATATTTTGGTGTGCCTTCACAATCTTTATGAAATTTTTTTAACGTGCCAAGGCCAATCCGAAATAGTGATGAGTTAATTTTTAATTCGAAAAAAAAACATTTCCAATCAACTTTTATAAAATGTATCCAATTTTGTCTGAATGATACCTATCAATATTTAGATTTTGGCCACAGATGTCTTAAATTGCACACTGCCTTAAATAATTATTTTCAATTTATTTTTATAATGATGCGCTCACTAAATGGGGTTTGACTACCCTTAAGCTTAGCAAGTATAATTGGAAGGTTAGGAAAGTAGGAGAGGATGCAAAAGGAGATACCAACACGCACCCATAGTATTCCACATTCACGTTGAACGGCTAAAGAAAGATTCTCTGTATACTTGACAGTACGTCTGAAATTGATTTAAATGGTAAACTGATGAGCAGTCCTGCAAACGACATTATTACGTTTGAAAAATTTAAGGGGGGGGGGGGGGGGGTAATGCAACTGTCTATTTTGCGAGAACATTGTTAATTATATTTCATTGAATGGCCAGTGGGTGCTTGCAGGATTGTTTAGTTTTTTTAACCTGAAACCAATAAAAAAATTGTAATATTTCGGGCAAAGTCAGGCAGACAAGTCAAGGTTTACTTGAAATTCTTCAACCAACATATTCAAGTATTAATTTTAATGGAAATTGTCCTACTACTTTATTTCTTGCATTCAAAATGGAACAATATTTTTAAATAAAAATCTCGGTAAGAATCAGTTAAGAGCCGCCCAGCTACTTTTTTAATCGGCAGCATTTAGGTAATTGTATGTGCTAAAGAAAAACGAAATTTTTGCGAAATTTTCTTTTCCAGTTTATATTTTTCACAATATCCTTTTGACCTTGTTTCGTTTGAATCTTCCTCTATTTAAACTTAACGGGCTTAAGTAGAATCTCTTCGTTCATTTTCTATCGATTTTTGTAATAAAGCATATTTTTTATTCGAAAATAATTTTAACCATAGAAAACTGTTAAAAAATCCCACGGTTTTTTTTTTTTTAAGATATACTCGTACCTACATAATTTTGTAATCTAAAAATTCACAAAGCCATACAACCTTTTATAATTCACAACAACATACCTACTATGAATAAATTATTATGGTTTTAATAATTAAATGGCGGCAACCTTGGTGTGCGCACTATGAGCGAAGCGTTCATTGTAAGTATATGTCCCTGCATTTACGTAGGAATGTAATTATTGGCATCTATAGGATAAATTATTTTCTGTCTGCTTTTATTTTTGGCCTTTTGATTACACTTTTTCTATAGCTTGTGCGCGCTCATTATGGGATCGGAGTGTTGATGGTGTTTATACTGCTAATGCCAAGATATAGTATTCCTTGTATATACATATATATTTTGTAATTTTTAATGAAAAGTCTTGATTATGGTAATTATTTCATCGGGGTATTTTTTTTTTTAACTACACACATTTTCTTTCACTCAATCAAGGGAAATGTCAATCTTTTGAAAGTTAATTGGATTTTTTCCTCCATCACTTTTTTTATTTAAAGTCTTAAAAATATTTTTTTTCTATGAATATTACTTATTCCACTTAAAAATGAAATTATATTTATACGAAAACTAATGTTCTTTTTTTTCCTTCTTTTTCGTTTCAGGTAAGTGATACCAAATGGACTGTGTCAAGACTTGATGGCAAGATATGTCTAATCTCAATCAATAACTCAAACAAAATTGAAAATGCTTTCTGTCAATCAAACTTAATAATATAACAATTTGTTTCCAACAAGAAAAACGTCATGCTCTAAACATTGCCTGGGTAATCGGAAACATAAAAAAAGACCTACTTTCGCATGAATCTCCTGGACTTGGTATAGATCTAATTTTGGATATTTATGGTTTATTTACTTAACGCTGCGCTGGCTGGTTCACATTATTCGTTTTTTTTTTATTTTTTTAAATAAAAACAATTCAAAAAATGAATCAGATGTCCAACAGATAAATGTCAGGGTTGTAGAAAAATATTCCATTTGTTGCCAAGTTATGATTTCCCAATAACCAATTAAAAACAAAATGAATTCAATTCCACTTTAAAATATATATCAGGTGACGAGTTATTATTAATATTACCTACGTAGTTATTTTTACTGGCGACATACATACATATATGTATGTAGGTACTAAATAGGTAAATGGCAAGTTATGGATTGGTAACAAAAATTGAACTCCAGATTTTGATCAAACTTGACATTACGATGATAGCGAAGACGAAAAAAGTGGCTCCCACAATTCTGCCTGTCTGTCTATCCGTCCGCGAGTCGACAGCCTAAAGGGTTGGATGGTTTTGCTTCAAACTTGGTTTCACTTTTTTTTATTTTTCCTGAGACCTGCCATAAATCTTATTTGTCCGAAAAACGGGTCGAATGATTAAAAAAAACAGTTAATTAATTAAGCAAAAAGGTACCTACTGTTTTAACATGTTATGCATTGTCGAAAAAAAAAGTTTTGAGATAACAATCAAACATTGCATTACGATGATATCGAAGACCAAAAAAGATGGTCTAAAAATTCTGTCCGTTTGTATGCCTGTCAGTCTGTCTGTCTGTATGTATGTATAGATACCTACAGCCCAAACGGGTGGGCAGAATTGCTTCAAACTTGGTAGATAGCGGTTTTTAGTTATTGTACAGAGGCGAAATTGAAATTTTGTTTGTGCTATATAACCGTTACGTTAAATCCTATTTGTCTCGGAGACGGCTCTAACGATTTTGATTAAAAAAATCAGTGCAGCTTTTTAGGTACGACCGATCATATGGTTGGAATAAAAATTTCAAAAAATGTCTAAAACCAGTACTTTCCATAGGCCGTTCGTTGTTTTTTATTTCGACTATCGCATTAATGGCTTAACCGATTCTTTCCAAATTTCACACGTATATAGGGTTAGGTTGCCCAATTTAACTAATAATTTTTAATTAATATATTTTGTATTAATATTTTTTTTGTATTTATAATAGCATTTAAAATTTTTATTTTGAAACTGCTTAATAATTTTTTTTTCAAAAATGTATTTGTTTTTTTTAAATTTTTTTCAAAAAGTTAAAAAAAAACTTTTTTCTCAAAAACCGCTCCACAGATTTTAAAAATTTTTTTCTCATAAATTCAAATTTATCCAAGAAATAAAATGGCGTACTTTTTTGCGCTCAAATTAGTTTAAGTATTTATTTCAGAATTTTGAATTATTTTTTCGTTGATTAAGCCGATTTAATCATTTGTTTTTAAGTTTATATTATTAAATATTTAAGATTTTCATACCAATTTTGCATATATAAAAAATTAAATAAAAAACGGCTTTAAAAATATATTTAGATTTTTAATAAAAATTGTTTGCATACGATGGGATCGAACATAAGAGCAAGTTCGTGCGATCCAGCCGTGCATTTTTTTTTTTTTGATTTTCGATTTTCTGAAAAACGGTTAGTTTTATTTTTGCTTGAAATATTTTATGAGGAAGCTCCTTAATCCAAATCGTACTGTAGTTTTTTTTGTTTTAAATTGCAAATAAAAAAATGTTCGTATTAAGTAGTTTTTTGATATTATTTTGAATACTTAAAAAAAGCAAATTTTCGAAAACCCAAAAACAACGGTTCCTACCTCCAATACAAATGTTAAAAATCTATTAACAAAACATTTTTTTTTTTTCAAAAACCGCCCAAGGGATTTTGATAAAAAATGTTTGTGTTCTTAAATTACTCCAGTCCACTTTTAAGAAAAAAAATAATTTATGTTACGTTCTTATTAACGGTACTTCCCTTATAGAATAAGTGTTCATATTTTTGACTTTCTCACTATTGGATGCACAACCTATACAATTTTTTGCAGTGCATCCTTAAAGTATAAGTAATAATGCATTTTTAAATTGTCAACAAATTATTTTGCGGAGTTTTCTAAATATTTTTTTCGTTGAAAAAATCGATTTTGAAAAACGAGTCACTATTTTTTTTTTTAAATCAAAATCTTCAACGTATATTAATACCTAATTGCTTTAAATTGGTGTATAAAATGTTCAATAAATTTTGGTATATTTTTTTTTAGCCCTAAAAATGACTGCACTTGCCATACAATTTTGTCTCCCATCTTAAATATTTCGAAAAGGGCGGCAATATAAAAAAAATATCTGTGTACCTACTACATTTTGTACTACATTCGTACAAACTTTTTGTTACATATTTTGTTATTAACTGTATCAGCCATACATCGAACAGATTTCGATCATAATTTTTATATAGAAGGTCCTTCGAATTCTAAATAATGCTGTATACCAAAAAATTATCAATTTTCAAATTTCAATTTTCAAGTTTCAATTTTCAATTTTCAAATTTCAATTTCGATTTCAATTTTATTTTTATTTTGAGAATTCAATATTTTGAGAACTGATTTTTCGAAAAAAAAAAAAAATTATGAAACTTACAAAATTAAGTGAAAAAAAAACTTAAAAAAAAGATCCAGTCGTGCACTTTATTTTTTAATGCAATTCTAAACGAAAACCTTGAATCAATTTATAAAACTTCAAAGCTTGTTAAAAAACATCTTTATGTTGCTCTTAGCCACTTATAACCTTCGAAACGTTATCCTTCCGACGACGCCACTGATAAAAATGTACTTTTCAAAATCTAAGAACATTAGTGAAAATAGTGTTTTTTTTGATTTTTAACTGTAGAGTTTTTTGTTTTAAGTTTTTAAATAAATAGACGTGTTAAAAAAAAAAAAAATAAAATCTCAGCCATATATTGGATTTGCCTGCTCAATTTTTGACGGCACGAAATTTGTGAGATCTAATGTTTTCTGAACTGGCCAATTATCTGTCAGACTTTCAAAATTGGCATAAACAATTTTGTGAGCGAATTTTCTTAAAAATCATTGGAAAAAAAATTGTAAAGTTTGTTTCAATCCGATTTTTTTTTAATCCAGTTTTAACTACTTCGGCGAGTCTTGACAATTTTATTATAATCACTTTAAATTTTATTAATTTGATTCCAAAATTATTAGTCGGTAAATGTTAAAAAAATTACTTTAAAAAAATCAGCAAAGCAAAATAAAATGCACTACTGCATCGAAACAGTTTGATCTTGTAGCTGACGACTTCAATGTAGCTAAACATTGACTCAAGGTAGGTCCATGTTTCCCGAAAATGCAATCCCAAAGGAATTTAAGAAAGTTTCCCGAAAATGCAATCCCAAAGGAATTTAAGAAAAAAACTCGAGTTTCACTTAATTTAACCTGATTTGATCCTACTTTCAATTAACATAGAACCGATTTCAAATCAACCAATGATAAAATCTAAGTCCTATGCGACACGATTCTATTCAAATTCGATTGTCAGTAAACTAAAAAAAAACTGTCCAAATCGGCTCATCAATCTTACAATAATATGTGACCACAAAAGTACTTGTTAGTACCTATTAAGCCTTATAAAACCCCACATCGCCGCTGGCATTGCTGTGTGATGATGGTACAATGATCGATATATTGAAACGAAATATGAAAATAAATGGAAATCATTATGTTTAATTATAAAAAAACATAAATTAGCCACCGGACACGAACTCATCAGTTCTTAGAAAAGCAACTTAATCGATTTATAATGAAATTCTTTTTTTATGATTTGTTGTCCGGAACATGAGCAGACCACACGCCACAATTAGAGTGTGTTAGTATAGAATTCAGAGCGTAGGGATAGGTACTACTTCCACTATAAATAATAACAACCGCATATTATTTAAACAAGCCACCAATAGTTGTTTTTAATCCCATTCGAAACACAATGTCCTTTTAAAAAATTAATTTATGAAGGTGTTTCTTTTATTTTATAAAAACAAAAAATATATTAACGAAATAAAATTAATTCATTTAATGATTGATGAACCAATTCAAAAACACTCTGCAATTCAATTTTATCCTACAAAACGATTTTGATGTCCGGAAAAAATTTGTAGAATTGAAGGACTCTTTAAGTATCCGTTTACTCAATTGTAAAATTTTATTTAATTTATAAATTTTAATTGTATGTCACACCAGTCGTCAAACACGGATAATACGAGTATGTATGTATTTATATTTCAATATTCGAAATCATCATTAAAATATATTGTAATATAAGAAATTGGTTGATTGCACTGCAATAATTTAATTATTGTCGGATATAATCTGGTGTGTTTGTGCTACATACAGGTACCAACTGCATGGCAACGACAGTGAATGTGAATGAGCATTCCAAAATAATATTTTAAATATGTACTTTGATTGAATTCAATGATGAATTACTAGCCATTTATTTTATAGAACATACATTTATGTATATACTCGTAATTCATATCCTTGATGATTGGAAAACAAAAATCGATGAAATCTCTTCGATAACACATCGCCGACAGAAAAATCATAATAAACGGTGATTTTTTAAGAGCTTGGTTTTTGAAAATTCAAAAAAACACAGAAACTTGTAAAAAGTGAATGAAATTTTTATTTGGATCGGTAAATCAATTTCTGCCATTTACTTTTTAAAAATAATTTCACTTAAATGTTGCCCGCGGCTACGCTTCAGGTGGTCCATTCTGAAGGTCCAATTTTGGCAAACTTTTTAACACATTTCGGCCGGAATCTCACCAATGACGCGTTCAATGTTGGCTTCCAAGGCAGCAATCGTGTTTGGCTTGTCCCCATAGACAATAGACTTAACATAGCCCCACAAAAAATAGTCTAACGGGGTCAAATCACATGATCTTGGTTTCCAATTGACTGCGCCAAAACGTGAGATCAACTGCTCACCAAATTCGCCTCTCAATTGATGCATGGTTTCGCGTGCAGTGTGGCATGTGGCACCGTCCTCTTGGAACCACATGTCGACCGAGTTCAATTCTTGCATTTTCGGCAAAAAAAAATCTGTTATCATCGAACGGTACCTTTCTCCATTGACCGTAAACCTGCCTTCATCGTCCTTGAAGAAGTACGGCCCAATGATGCCGCCTGCCCATAAACCGCACCAAACAGTGCATTTTTCGGGATGCATTGGTAGCTGCTGAATTGCCTCTGGCTGCTCTTCACTCCAAATACGGCAATTCTGCTAATTCACGTATCCATTTAGCCAAAAATGAGCCTCGTCGCTGAAACGGACGTAGCTTGCGAAACACATTTTTCACAGAGCACGAATTTTGATAATAAATTTCAATAATTTGCAAACGTTGTTCAAGCGTAAGTCTATTCATGATAAAATGGCAAACAATACTCAATCGAAATGTCAAATGTTCGTGGAATTTGTCATGTGCGATCTGTCAAAAATATAAACGTCAAAAACCAAGTAGCAAAAAAATCACCCTTTATAATAAAATGCACTACTGAATCGTACAAACTTGCTCTTGTAGCTAACAACTTTAGTGTTACTCACTGACGCTTTGGTAGGTACCTAGCCTATATAGTTATCCTATGCAGATTTAAAGCCCATGTAGGTCATATATAATATATGTACCTACGTACATACAAATGTATATTAAAATTCATTTTAATTATGTAAATTAGGAGAGTAATAATGTAAATATTTACAAGTACATATGTATATAATGAAAGTGAATGGTGTATAGGTGGGAAAAATCGTTTTCTAAACGTACTTAAACTGACAAAACCATCACTTTAATCGTTTTTTCGAAAATAATTTATAAAAAAGTATCTAGAAAATTGTAGGACGGGTTTTGATAAAATCCTGTTTTTTATTTTTCGTTTTTTGAAAACGATTTTTTTTTTTTTGAAATTTTTTAGGGACTATTCATGTACATGTGAATATAAAATTTAAAATTATGTTTTATTAGCGCCAAATTTTAAGCAACCTATTATTAATGCCTCAACACGATACTAGTTATGTAATTTATTATATACATAGTAGTCTACTAACTTTTCATAAATTTTAAACCTTTTGTTAACTAGTAAATTGCTAATTAAGCAGATAGCAAATCATTTGTAGGGTTTAAATTTTGATGAACACAATTATTGTGTTTATGTTATATTATATTGTAAATATTATGTATTATATTGTAAATTAATTATATGTTGATAGAAACCCAACATGTGCTTTAAATAAGTATTCGATGTTAATATTTTCATCATTTTAACTTCATTATTTACAAAAATAAAAAAAAATTGACACCAGCAGGACTCGAACCTGGGCCTACCGCGTGCAAAGCCGATATACATACTATCAGAATGACATGTGGATTTAGTACGATACCAAAAATTTAAAGTAGCCATTCGGTGGTTTTAACTTTAGTAAAATGTTAAGAAGATAATACGACACTAAACTCGTTTAAAATAACAAAATCTTCTTTTTAACCTAGTATCATACTAAAAATGATTTAACATATTACTAAATCGTTTAAAATTTTGCGCCATTGATTTTTCAAAAAAAAAAAAAAAAATCAATAATTAATTTTAATTTAAAAAAAAAAGTTTTGATATGCAAAATTAATTTAGCTACTTAGATCTTCTCAGATATAAAATTTGACTGTACCGTTAGCGAGAAAGCCAAAAATTAAAAAAAAAAAACGTTATATAAAAGGTACCGTTAATAGACTTTTCTCGTAAACTTGGTTCATATCAAATGATTACCAACAAAAAAATTCTCAAATTTTTTTTATCAAAATCGTTGGAGCCGTTTTAGAGAAAAATAATATTTTCCTTCAAGGTCATATGGCAGGTACCATTATTTTAGGCCTAAAAATAAAATTTCAATTTCCCCTCTGAGGAATGCCAAAATAATCACATACTGACAGACTGACAGACTGACAGACTGACAGACTGACAGACTGACAGACTGACAGACTGACAGACTGACAGACTGACAGACTGACAGACTGATAGACTGACATACTGACATGCGATCACTTTTTTAGGCTTCTCTATGATCGTAATGTCATGTTTGATTGTTAGAAATTTTTTTTTTTATTACGAATGCATAACTTGCATTATAGTACCTATAATCGCAAGTAAAAATGGAATACAATATTGATTAAAAAGGAAATATTTAGTCTCAATTATTTTGGATAATAAAAATTATCAATTTTCTTCGTAAGAAACAGATTACTGAACATTCATAATAATATTTTATACAATTTTATGGATGTGTTTGAAAAAATTATATTAATTGATATTGTTTTTTTTTTGTATGTGAATGCTGCCAGCAATAAAGTTGAAAGATTGAATTCAACGTACCGTACGCAAAATAACGAAATTATTTTAAACTGAAGTAATTTGTTTTTGTTTCGCTAATTCAGAGAGTTAAGAAGCCTAGTTGAACTGGCTTACAGTTTTCTTAGAAGAAACCTGCACCAACCCCAGTTTCCATCTTTGAGCCGTCCATCGAGTCGAGTTTAAATAACTATATTGTCGACTTATCAGTATAATGTTCGTTGTTCACCCTTACTTGTCAATCAGGGAAACAAGTTGTATAGAGGGTTTGTTGAAATCTAGTTTTGGTTGCATATATAATCAGTCCTCACATTGATTCCTTCAAGCTTCTGCATAATCTGAGACTTTAGTTTGGTTTAGCCATATAGATCAATGGGCTTTAGGTTGAGTATTCTTTTAAAACAAATACCTACGTAGCTATATGCTCATGTTCCTCATTTTGACATAATTGAGCTTTTAATTATGTACCTAATATGTGAAATTACCAATTTATTAAAACGCCTATGATATTTTTGTATATAAACCCCTTTCCCAGTTACGCACGTAATATAATTTTCATAGACAGAATGAGATCATTAAAAAAAATAAAACTACCGGCTTGTTTACATTTTTCACCTGGAAAATAAAGCAAATTTGTAAAAAGTTTTCTTGTACTATAAAATTCTTCTTCCCACAAGAATTGAATACCTACCAAATCGAAAACAAATTTATTCTATTTATTAGTTTCAAACTACGAGATGCAGGTGGTATGGCAAGCTGCTTGCCAAGCGACAATCTACATATTCGAACTTCTCATAAAAGCATTTGTTTTCTATTAAAGTTAGATAAACAACCCTGTCAACTAAATGTCAGTGAGTGTCAATAAAGTTAAAATTTAAACGATTGTGGATAAACCAGAGAAGTCGTATGCAAAGAAAACTTAAATGCACGACTGGATCGCATGTACTTACTCTTACGTTCGATTACATCGTATGCACAAGATTCTTAGTAGAAACTAAATATATTTTAAAGTTGTTTATTACTAAATTTTGTAAATATTTTTTATTATTTAATTTTTTTCTGAATAAGATTTGTTATGGAAATTTTATGTGATTAATAATATACAGTCAAAATCGCGTACAACGACATCGGTTATAACGACGTATCGGTTATAACGTCCAAATTCTTAGGTCCCGGCCGAGTTCCATTATAATCCCATTAAATAATAAATCGTTTATTACGACATCGCTTACAACGACATATCGGTTACAACTACCGGATTTTCCCCCTTTTTAATTAAAATATTGATTAAAACGACTAAATCCGACTCAGCTGTTGATTCGACTGCATAGCTCTCTAAATGGTAATCTGTTTATCTGTAGAATTTCGTATACATATGCTTGTTAAAGCTTATCGTCAACAGTCGAAGATACTCTGAATTCTGTACGTACTTTAAGAACATTCTTTTTATTAAATGATATTGGTGACAAAAATTTCACTGAGAATCTGATATAAATTCTTACCATTAATATCAGATTGTCTGTGAAATTGTTGTCACCATTAATTGAAAAAAAAAAGTTTATTAAAACAAAAACTAAACAATTAGATAATTCTACATTTTTAATAAATTGTAAATATATATTTGTGCATATGCAAATACTAGTACATACCCGTATGTGTCTCAATGATGAATAAGAATTATAAACTATAAAAAAATGGTCTCTACTTGAAAAGAAATTAATTTACTTGATATCGGTTACAGCGACCTATCGCTTATAACGACTAAATTCGTCAGTCCCTTGAAGGTCGTTACAACCGATTTTGACTGTACTTATATAATATATTTCTTTTTTCAGAAATACCAAAAAAAAAATTGGAAATGTTGGTATGCAGTAGTAATTTTGATCAAAATCCGTCAAGCCGTTTATGAGAAAGTCGAAAATCAAAACTCGGAAAATAAAATAAATACAAATATTTGTACACCAAAATGTAGACTATATATGAAGTAGTGCACACACTTTTTTATCAAAATTTTTAGAAGCGTTTTAGAGATAATTAAGATGATATACAAAATTTATGACAGTTACCGTTATATTTGGGGCTAAAAAACTGATTGGAAATTTATTTGAGAGCATCGCCTAAAACGCTTAAGTACCAAGTATGAAGAAAATCGCTTTAGCCGTTTAGGCTGTAGATTGATACAAAACTTACCCTAATCGCAAGTAAAAAGATTAAAATTGCAGATGAAATTTTCAAGAAAAAATCAAAATTAGGGAGCTGGTTCATACAATATTGACAAAGTCGAAAATATGAAAAGTTGTTCTATTGTGTAGTAATAAGAAGACACATTTTTTGTAATCAAAATTCTTGGAGCCGTTTCTGAGAACAAAATTTTTTCATAACGATTTTTGACACATTAATTGGAGACACCGTTGTTTGTTTTTTGTTTTTTTTAAATGTTGGTTACAATAGGTACTGTTTTAAATTTTTAAAGCTTTTCCATAAAAAAATAAAACAAAAACCCAATTGAACCGTTTTCCAGAAAATCAAACACACATAAATGGTTCTACTAGAAATACCTTCCAAAACTAACAGTTTTAAAAATACGAAAAAGTAGATTTTCTTTATCAATAATACACCTTTTTTTTTTTAAATAAAAATCGTTAAAGCGGTTTTTTGAGAAAAAAAAAAGATTTCCCTTTTTGGCAAAAAAAACGGTGGACATTACTGAAAAAAAACATGATGTACCAAGTTTGAAAAAATCCATTCACCAGCTTACGCTGTAGACTCGCGGATAAACACACAGACAGACGGAATTGTGGGACCCACTTTTTTTTAGTGTTCTGTATCATCGTAATGTGAGGTTTGGTCAAAATCTCGAGTTCGATTTTTTTTACAAATCCAAAACTTGACATATATAATATACCTATATATCGCAAGTAAAAACCAAAACGAAACTTTCATTCTAGCTCTAGGCTTAATATTTGTTCCACTTATTTTCCACAATAATTCCATCGTTCTACAAAACCAACGAACAGACAAAATGCTTCCGACAACAATTATATTTATGAGGAATTCAAGTAGCAATTTATCTGATTGCTCTGCCCACTCACTCAAGTAAGCAGGCAATGGCAAATTTATATTACTATTGTCGTCTGGAATATTTATTTAAAAATTCTCCAAACTCAAACACAATGAACAGAAAAAAAAATATATTATCTTTCTGTAGACATAAATTTTCCATTTCCACAAGTTTTATTATACTATCTCTTGCTCCTATTTACAGATTTATTGTTTAAAATACAAAACTTTTTCCTCCCAACATTATACCTTCTGAAATTTACGCAAAGGACTCTTTATAATTTAAATCGAAACTCTCAAAAATACCCCATTGCTACTGCTCTCACTTATCACACAGCCTTCCTTGTGCAATATTGCTTAATTGTTGTCATAGATTTTCAATATGTACGAGTATATATGCATGCACATACATATGTAGAAGGAATAAAGTATCATTGGCTGGGTGGTCTGTGATACGAGTATGAATATAGGTAGAGTGTGGCGGTGTTCTAGTGGTGCTTTGTCTTCAACACATCTTGAGTGATGTTGTACATGACATTTTTGTGAATGACACCTTAAATTAATTGTCTATTGTTGCGCTACTCGACGAAAATTTATAATTCATGATGCATTTGATTACTCATCGTGAGTATGAGCATCTTCTACATCATCAGGTTCATAATTTACGTTAATTCGGATTTAAATCGAATTAAATCTGCCAACTCTGTCATAGAGAACAACGAACAAAAAAAAAATGTTTCATCGTGAAAGCGATGACAACGCAACAACTTGAATATGAGTAATTCGTTTAAATAAAATGTGGATACATTATATTGTCTTTTTTAAATTGAGTTTTGTTGAAAATAGTACACTGAGAGAAAGTATTTTATTACCTACAAAATTCCGGAGAAATTAATCATTTTGAGTATGCCGTGGATATTTAAGAATCTTGAAGTAACTCATTACATTCGCACAATTTCTTCAAACTTGGTTACTTAGCATTTTAGGTAATTGTCTGAAATAGATTTTTGATTCTTTTTTTTATCCCCAAAAATAACGGCATATACTTGCCATCTTTCTACCATCTTAATTATCTTGAAAACTGCTCTAACGGTTTTAATAAAAAGAAAATAGTGTGCACTACTTTAGTTTGGTCCAAATTTTTGATTACATATTTTGTTATTGACGGTATCTGCGATACATTTTTTTTTTGGATTTCCGATTTTCTCATAAACTGCTCAACGGATTTTTTGGATTTAAAAAAAAAAAGAACAAATCATTTTTTGTTTGAAATTTCAATATTTCGAAAATGGGTGAACGACTTTTTTAAATTATGATTTTAAATTTATATTGTTAAATACTAATAATTGACATCTCAATATTTTTTTTTTTGTAAAAAAGTAAATTTTTGTTTAAAAAAATGTAGGTCAAAAACTGCTTTAAAAATAAATTTAGACGTTTCTACTACACATCTTTTGCTTACGATGTGATCGAAAATAAGAGCAAGTGCATACGTGAGATCTAGTGGTGCATTTTATTTGTCGGTAAAAAATTTCTTGAATTTTTTTACTAAAAAAAATGTTGATAAGCCAATTTCTAAGTAAATTTTTAGCAAAATTTAGAAAAATTAAATTTAAAAAAAATGTTTTCGAAAATTTTGGTATGCAGTATTATTTAGAATCCGAAGCGTATTTTTTTTTTTACCAAAACAAACAATACAATACAATCTTTTTTTCAAAATTTCTAGAACCGCTTTGGAGAGTATTAAGATTTAGCTTTTTTCTACACAAAATTTTATGACAGGTTCCGATGTTTTTGGACTTAAGAAAAAATGCAAAAACAAATTGTATTCAATAGCTTATGGCCCATTTGCTGGTACATAACTTAAGATCCACGTAAGCATTTATGTGAAAGTTTACGTAGAGGAGAAAGTAGCTCATACGCGTTTAAAGTAAATAAATATTTATGATTCGTATTAGCATACAGGCCTAAGAAGCTGAAGTCCCAAGTTTGAAGAAAATCGCTTCAGCACTTTAGTTTGTAAATCGATCTACAGACAGATCGAGTTGCAGGACAAATATTTTCGTTTGTGATCAAAGGCCAAATTCCTAAACACAATATTTGCAAAGCATGTCTTTTTTTATAATTCATTTTTATTTAATCTTAATTTATAATTATCTTAAAGCTAGACAAAAATGTTTAAAAGTAGCCTAATTATCAATAACTGACAACTAATTTACTGGCCTTCTACGGGCGCTCTAAACTAACCTACGGGTTAGCCTTACGGGTGGCCGTGGCGCGATAGTTGTGTGCTCGCCTGTCAACCTCGTGGTTGCAGGTTCGATTCCTGCCGTTGTCCATGTCTTATTATATTTCATTAAAAACCAATTCTAAAAATAAAATAATTTTCTGGTTTACTCATTACATGCTGTTCAGGCATAACACTAACAACATGTTGAGTAAACTAGCATACCCATAAATATGACAACGAAATAAATAAAATAATGCGAATTATAAGGGACATAAATAAATAAGACACGGTAATTCTCTCCGCCTTAGTTCAGCCGCCATCCCTGGAGATATATCTGAGACAACAACCAGCTCTAGTCTCAGAACATCGCGCCACACGTCTTTCCTTTCCTTCTTTCTCTTCTATCATCAGATGCCCGCGCTGTGTTAAAAACATATAAAGTGTATTCATAATCCCTTGAGCGCGTGCAAAGTTATAAAAAAAAAAAAAAAAAAAAAAAAAAAAAAAAAAAAAAAAACCTATAAGCAAGTCCCATGCTAAGCCAGTGCACGAACCCAATAAAAATTGAAAAGCAAGTGAAGTGCGCAACACAAGTTTAAAACTTGCACAATTGCTTTGAAGTTTGCGCAAGAAAAAAGAATTAACTGCGTTTTGAGATAAGGTGCTTAGCAGAGATTTTTTCTGTTTGTGTTTAGGGACAGTTTGCTTAGCATATTATGTGCAAGATTTGTGTTTAGGAATTTGCCCAAAGTCTCAAGTGTGATATTCCAAATGAAACCTTGCCCTTTAGTACCCTGAATGGGGAGAAATATTTTGCAAATCAAATTGTATCGAATATTTAAACGAAAGTTTAATTTCGTGAGAAGAAGAATTTTCATCGACACTATCACCCAAATTAATAAACATGGACTAGGGAAAGTTTAGGACTTATCCCATGGACTAAGTGCGAAATACTAATTATAAAACAGATCTTCTGCTATTTGCCGCTTACCAACTTAGTCCTTCGCTAGGTATCGAAGACGGTGGATATAGAGTTGATCCTTATTTTAGTAGGTTTTGTACAATTTTGTCCATGTCCATGGTCTAACTCTTATTCCATGGTCTTGTACGTCCCGTCCATGGACTAAAGGTGCAGTAAGCGTTTTTTTAATAGTATGGCTGTATGCGTCATGCGTTCCTTATTTTGTTAGGTTAAACTTCAAATTAATTCGCTTTTGGCAGGGAGTTCCCAACGAGAGAACCTGCAAGGGGCCGCATATAAATCGGATACTCCTTATTGCGTTGTATCGAAAGGTCTTGTACTTTCAAGTCTACGTACTAGGCTTGTCTCGTCAATTGATTGCGAATAGTTCGATTACAATTACCGGTTAGGCGAGTTCTCAGCTTTCCAGCGAAAACTGCTATTTTATCTTCAATAGTTATGGTATACGTAACGTAGGTCTCTGAATATATCATTGTTTCTAATTTACCATGGAGCATTCACAAATGTTCTGGAAACTGGTAAGACTGTAGTGTTTGCATATTGCTTAGTTTAGTACAACCCCAGAGGTGTATACCGCTTTCAGGTCCATCTGGTTTCTTTTTCACGTGAGTTTTCCATTTAAGCCTAGCATCTATACATATCTACACATATCTATCTACATATCTTTCGTTAGCATACTGTGTTTGTCCTGAATTAGGATAAGTGGTAATATTGCTGATTTTTTTGTAAACAAAATTTACATGAGCTGATTTATACCATTCCGAAATATAGGTTAAGGTTCCTTGGAGCTTTTCCCTATTCCTTCTAATTGAAACGGTAACGGATATTGAAAGTATAGCCGGGTCATCTGCGGATTTTTTCGGAAACTAAATTGGTGATCCGGAATAAGACGTTTTTTCTTCAATTATTAGACGCATTCTATTGAGTCATATTCAGGAGGTACACTAGTTTTATTAAAGCTTTTCTCGTTAGTTCTTTAAGGACACGGGCATTTATTAAATCGTACCCAGGGGTCTTATTGTTTTATAGATTTTTAATTATCTGGTAAATCTCGGATAGTGAGACATTTCAAATAATAAAGTTCTCAGATATTGAATCGTCTCATCAAGTTCGTTATCTAATTCCCGTCTGTCAAAAGCTTTGAACTTTTCCGTTAGGTGTTCAGCAAATAAATCTGATTTATCCTTATCTATCGGTCATACCCGTCGCCATTGTTTTTCCTGATTGGTGCTGAATGCATTTGAGGCTTTTGACTGCCTTTTAAATTTTACAGAGAGAGTTGTTTGTATTTTTCACTGCTGTCAGGATCTCAAGATAGTAGAGAGATTGTGCCGAGGAGTACGGGATTGTTGTCATTTTTTGGCGCGCTTTTTTCGAGAAGTATTTCTTTTATTTCCGGAGACATTTTACATGTGCATTTTAGGGATTGTCTGCTATTAAGTGAAGTGTTTTTCCATGGTGCATTTTCTATGAGTTTAATAAATTCATCGACTATATATTTTCTTCACGGTCTTCTCGAAGCATATCCCAGTTACTTCTGTTGTCAGCTAAATATATAACTCTTTCTTTTATAAGGGTTGCCTAATTCTTTCGGAAGGGTTGACTATATAATCTGACCTTCGGAGTGGAATTCTCTCCGATTTACTACGAATCGGAGACATTTGGATTCGAGGTAATTCTCCGATCGGCTGATCGGAAGTTCTGTTCGACGAAATTCAACACATGTCATTTGTATGCGATGAAGTACTTTTAATGGTTTATTTATGACAGATACAAACAAAATATTCTCCGAAGTCCTTCGACAAGTTCTCGTTGCGGAAAGTGTTTTCTTGTTAAAGAAATTGTTTATTAAAATGTAAGTAATGAAGAAATAAACCTTATATACATACGTTAACTTGTGGGGTTTTTGTTTTTAGGCAGAACGAATAAACAAGTTCACAGCAATATGAGCGGATGATAAATCTGCGCAGCGAATATCCCGATATTGCATATCTAAAATTACACAAGAAGGACGCTAGAAGTTGTATCTGTGATTTAGTTTTGAATACATCATATATTTTTTAAAGGCTTAGAGTGACACCTTCAGACCCATAATTTGTTTTGTATTTGTGTTGAATCTGCTCCAAAACAAAAGCAAACACATTTTTATTTAGGCGAAAGTTTTTCTTCAATCTTGAAGGGAATTATAGAATAAGAGCTGCGTCAGGTAGTCAGCGTATATTGTTTTCGTTCTTGCAATGTTCTTTTATTTTCTAAATAATCAACATTGAATTTCAAAAGTTTTTTTTTTTTCAAATTATTCTTTTGTTGACAGTTCAAAGGGAAACAAAACGTGTTTGGAAATAGGGAGGGGACTTTATTCGATAGTTTTGATTTTAAAATCGGTGCATCTAATTACATTTCTTAAAAACTCTAGTGCATAATAATTGAAAAAAAAAATCTTTCTATAAACAATAAATTACACCATCTCGCCAATTTTTCATGGTTTAACACGTTTATAATTTAATAAAAAACTATCGAAAATATATCATATTTTCGATATATCAGTTAAGTTGCTCATCTCTGCCTCAAGTTTATATCCATCGCAATGCGTCGTCGTATTTCTTTAAAATTTCTTCCGATGACAGCTACTTCGAACTGAAATTGAATTTCTCACGAAGATCCGTTTCGGAGAAAACTTCGCTCCGACGGTTACCTCGATAGGACAGAATATTAATTGAGAAGATATCTCTGAGAGATACTTGTCCAAAAACTATTGACCAAAGACCTTTTCGATATTGTCGCCCTCTCCAAATTACAGCCGCACATCGATTTAGTTTTATGATATTTAAAAGTTAGAGATAATCCTCCACTGAAAACTGTTTTCTAGTTAACTCGTAATTTATTTGAAGGATTAACTAACACTGGTTTAACTAAGATAATTCCGTAAATGGATATTTAAGTGATTCTGGTCGTATTAATTGGAGACATTGAATTTATTTAAAAATTACGAGCAATTGTGCCATTGAGGGTGAAACATTGAACTCAATATGTACATTTTCGTCCACAAACGACTCTCACGTTTTTTTTTTTTTTTTTTTTTTCTTCAAAAAGTGCAAGACCGATTTTGATGAAATTTGTATTTTCTCACTCTATTTAAATATAAATTGTCTTGGTTTTAATTTTAGATAAGTACAGATCATTTTTATCTTATTCCTAATTACCTTTTTGGCTACGAATTTATACAAAACAAAATAGGGTTTGCATTATTTTATATTGTTTTACTCGAAACTTATTTAAAATTATCCTCGAACTTTTTCTGAGTGCATTGTTATTGTCCATTTACAACACAAATATCATAGCAGCATCATTTCGAATGCAACAATGGCAACAAAGTAAAACTATACAATATAGTGCTCCTGATAAATTCTCAGTCAAAAAAGGGTGATGAGAATATCAAATTTACATCCCACCATAATTTTTGTATGTCAAATGGTTGGACGGTGGACATTAATCTAGGAGATTCGTCTTGTGTTGTCTGTTTAAATCATATTTAAATGTGACAATTAATAGTTTCACACATATTTAAGACGACAAGTGTACTCAGATTTAATTGAACTTAATTGCTATTATGCCATTTTGTCGTACGGCCACAATAGTATAGCGGTAATTTAATTATATTATACATCTGTCCACCTTATTGTGCATCAATGTCTTATTATATTATATTTTGTTTGTGAGTTGGTTTTGTCAATTTATTTTTAGGGAATGAAGGGAGGCGGGGGTGTTGTCTTGAATAAACCAACCTTGGAACAGTTGTTGTTAAAATTAATTGGACATGTAATTTTTAGTTGGGTTCAAGTGATCATTCTTCATGTCTTGGGAGAGAGAGATATGTACATATTTGTTTGTACTCGGAGTGAATAATATAATGTGTATGTACTAGCTAGGCATCTACAATAATTGATTCGTGTTTTTTTTTCTGTTAATTAGTGGATTCCATTTAAATAATTAGATTGACATTTGTTTTTGATTAGACACTCAACTCAAATTCACAAAAATATACCTGACGAAGAGATTGCCTTTATGACAAACAGAGTGGTAATTAATTTCTATTTAAATCCTCACAAATTTCGCTTGCAAACGGTTGCATAATTTTAGATCCATTTTAAAGCTTCTTGGTCTAATTCTTATTTAAATGAATTTGAACTATAAGTGCCGTGGAGAGTTGCCGAAAAATCTTGTTATGAAAATGCATTTTTTAATCAATGCCTATGTACGTACATAAAGTAGATATACAGTCGAACTTCGATAACTTGAACCATCACTTGCCAAAATAAAATGCACGACTGAATCGTACGAACTTGCTCTTATTTTCGATTACATCGTATGCAAAATATTTCTTTTAAAAATCTAAATATATTTTTAAAGTCATTTTTAACTCAATTTGTATATTATATATTTAATAATATAAACTTAAAAATAAAAGATTAAATCTGTTTCATTAAAGAAAAAATAATTCAAAGTTCTGAAATAAATACTTAAACTAATTTGAGCTCAAAAAAGGACGCCATTTTATTTCTTAGATAAATTTGAATTTATGAATTTTAAAAATCTGTGGAGCGGTTTTTGAGAAAAAAGTTTTTTTTTAAAACCTTTTGAAATATTTAAAAAAAAATCAAAAAAGCCAATTCATAGGTTTTCAGAAAATACAAATAAATATAATTTTTGG
Organism: Philhelius pedissequus; assembly: GCA_910595825.1. Classification (NCBI taxonomy): domain Eukaryota; kingdom Metazoa; phylum Arthropoda; class Insecta; order Diptera; family Syrphidae; genus Philhelius; species Philhelius pedissequus. Next base: position 199,670,426 of record OU343161.1, on the reverse strand, counting down.
AAAAAAAATTAATGAGCAGTTTTGGAAAAATAAGTTTTTTTTAAATTTTTTTCTTAAAAAATGATTTTAAAAATATTAATTAAAAATATTGGTACGCGGTATAATTTGGGCAACCTAAACCTTTATTTTTGTGAAATTTCGAAAGAATCGGTTAAGCAATTTATGAGATAGCTGAAAGCAAAAAAATCGGTCCTATGCAAAGTACTGTTTTTAGACATTTTTTTTTATCAAAATCGTTAGAGCCGTTTCCGAGAAAAATAGGTTTGAACGTAACGGTTATATGGCAGGTACCGTTATTTTTTGAGCTAAAAAAAAATTCGATTTCCCCTCTGTGCAATACCTAATAAACTCTATATACCAAGTTTGAAGTAATTCGGCCCTCCCGTTTGGGCTGTAGGTGTCAATACATACATACAAACAGACTGACATACTGACAGACTGACAGACTGACAGACTGACATACTGACATACTGACAGACTGACAGACTGACAGACTGACAGACTGACAGACTGACAGACTGACAGACTGACAGACTGACAGACTGACAGACTGACAGACTGACAGACTGACAGACTGACAGACTGACAGACTGACAGACTGACAGACTGACAGACTGACAGACTGACAGACTGACAGACTGACAGACTGACAGACTGACAGACTGACAGACTGACAGACTGACATACTGACAGACTGACAGACTGACAGACTGACAGACTGACAGACTGACAGACTGACAGACTGACAGACTGACAGACTGACAGACTGACAGACTGACAGACTGACAGACTGACAGACTGACAGACTGACAGACTGACAGACTGACAGACTGACAGACTGACAGACTGACAGACTGACAGACTGACAAACTGACAGACTGACTTTTTTTTTCTCTTCAAACTAATAATTTTGTATTCAAGGCCTTTAAAATTAATTTATTTCTTCAACAAATCTTTTCCCATAACAGCCACTAGAGTTTATGTTTGTTCTTTTATGACAAATGTCAACTTGGCAATTGAAAATTTTCTAACCAGAATTTGCAGCCTCCAAAAATTTATTGGGCAAGAATTGGTAAGAAATTTGTCAGGAAGGGGAAATATATTATTCCTTCAACAGCGCTCTCTTCTTTCCAAGACTATCAAATTTGTTCAGACATTGGTTCCAATTTGTACCAATTGTCAGTTTTTTGCAGAGTGTGGATAAGACCTAATTTAATATCTCTTTTAAAAAAATTCTCTCTCTTAAATTTGCGAAATTTGTTTGCGAAAAGAATTTTGTTTTTTTGGTTTAAGTTTTGACCTCAACAACCAAATTTTGCATACACCATTTAATTAAGAATTTCTCTAAGTTTAAAAGAGATATTTTAGGATATTTTGAAGATTAAGAAATTGTGACCTTATAAATAATTAACGAGCAAAAAAATCGTGGTTTTCGATTACAACGCGTATATCTGGATAAAAGTTTAACTCCTGACAAACTTTTGAAAAAAAAAAAAATAATAAATAAAGCTTAGTAGATCCAAAATCCTTACCCAATTAGCTATATAAAAGAAATTATTTAACATTCTACTATAGCTCTGTGTGTGAGGCGTAAGAATTGGGTTTCAAAAACTTGATATCATACCCTTGAGATTTAAAACAATGCCTCTCAAAAAAGTTATTTCTCATTCTTTGTGTAGGTAAGGTAGATAGGTATGTATATTATATAAAACAAAGCGGCTCATCTCATTTATACACTTTTCTAGCTCTTTCATTGTTGAAAAATTACTTTTTTTGTTTTCAAGAGGTGCAAATACTTTAACCAACAAATCTTTTTGTTTATGTATATTTCAAAAGACTGAGGAAGAATGTATGGTGTCAGATTCTCTGTAGAGTAGGTTTATAAATTGCTAAGGGGTACTTGTGTCGCGAAGCAGTCCGATGCGATACAGATGTTGATGATGTTCAAGGATAGAGTTTTGAAATATTTTTAAGATGCCTGGCATATTTCAACTGCAGATATTTTGCCTCTTAAGTTATAGGTAGGTATATATATATAAAGGGGTTAGAAAATTTTAAAAAGAATGTAGAATGATTGCGGATGAGTATGATTTTCTTCTTAAAAAAAAAAAGAATTTTAAAGATTTAACTTAACTTGGCTTATCAATATTTAAATTAAATCAAAATGAATAGCAATTAGAAAAGTTTTAATTGCGGGGAAGTATGTTGTGTGTTATGTTGTATTATTCAATATTTAGATTAGATATTTTTTCGGAATTTCGAATTTTAAAATGGATGAACTAATTTATAATGTTTTAAAACTATTTTCAATTAGGTCGACTTTTAATCCCCCTGAAATCTACTATTTACTGCTATTAATTCTTTTTTCAACTTTTTGTTCGAAAAAATGTTGTTTCACAGTACCCTGGATTGAATTCTCAACACATAAAAATGAATATAAGTGGCCCTTAAATTGATCCTTGTGGTACACCATACGTTGAATCAAGGTAGCTAGGTAAAATGGCGGTCAGAGCGAACTCGAAATCTTAGAAATCGAAATTGCCGGCGTGTTGATACCAAAGAGCTCATATGAATCTGAGTAAAAAGAAAGATTTTTAGCGGACAACGACACGGAAACCATTCAAGTGGAGCGTTGCTAGAGCAATTTCGGAACGTTGAGGAGAGAGATCAAGTTTTCGACTTTTGTATCAGACAGTTCTTTTAGATTGGAAAGGAAAGCTTTTTCAAAGGATTGAATTCTTAGCCTGACGAAAGCGGGATACTTTAAGATTAAGTGAACCAATGTTTTCTTTTCCATCTGGAAAAGCGACGCATTAATCTTATGGGGAATACGCAGCACTGCTGAGTCCTTACCCAAGGGCCAGGGCACAGTGCAAGTACCGACTATCCTTAATATTCCCGCCTCGGTCTACAAATGAGATCATTGTAGATATCGTACAGTCGGTTAGATTGTTCCATATTCTGTTGGATTCCATGAGGAAAACTGAAACAATTTTGCCTTTTATAGCAGCGAGTGGGATAGAGACGCAAGCCCTGAAGGGCCGATCCGTGTCTGGCCAGTTCGTGTGCGCGTTCTTACCGTCGATGTCTCTGTGTCCTGGAACCCATATTCAAGTTATTCTACGGTTAATGCCCAGGTTATCAAGCTCATTTTGGCATTGTTGGACCAGTTTTGAAGATATTTTTGTCGAATTTACGGCTTTGATAGCCGCTTTGCTGTCTGTAATTATTGCCGATTTTGAGTTGGATTTAATTTAAGAATTTTGCATGCTTCTATTATAGCTTGTACTTCAGTTTGAAAGACGCTACCAAAGTCCTGAAGTCGGAAAGATCTACAGACTCTGCGACTCTGGGAATATTCCTGCTCCGACAGCACACTCCATTTTAGATCCGTCGGTACAAATTCTAATTCAAAATCCTTCGACACTTCGTCATCTCTCCCAATCCTTCCTGGATGGGAAGATAACTTTAAAACTTTTGCTGATATTCAGGATGGGGCAGCAGTAGTCAGTGTTTGTCGACAGAATAACTGGTGGGATTAATTTTCCTGTGTTACTGTGATCGTAACGTTTGGGAAACCAGTATTTTGAGTATTATGGCGCTGCAATATACCAGGTGTTTAATATGGAGGTCGAAAGTTAGAATATATAAAATAACATTTAAGGCATCCGATGGACAAGATTCTCCAAACGATAGCAGTTCTCTGAATTTTCTTAAGTGTAATTATGTTGTACTGTTTGTTTACAGCGAGCTAACAGACAATCGAACCATAAGCCAAGATTGGTCGTACTACCGCTGTGTACGCCCATAGGATTATTTTTTTTATTATTTGAAGACCCCATTTTTTATCGAATGTTTTACTACAAGCGTAGAAAGCCGTTCTTCAATGTCAGACATAAATCATTATTGAAAATGTCGAAGAAAGCTGGCCCTTAAATTGATCCTTGTGGTATACCACACATTGAGTCAGATAGTTGATTATATACCAGAACAAAGCTGTTCACTATGCTTTTTCAATTAGGGTTAAAAAACAGCTTCAGCTTATGAAAAAAAATTGGTATAGCATTCTGTTTTTATGTGCATTGTGCATTTCATGGTGCATTGAATATTTTATATATTACGGCATTCAAATCCTCTCTCTCGTCTGCGAAATATTTCACTCTATTCCATTTGTCCTGTCTGTTGCAAAATGTGTGAAAAAAATCTAGTTTAATCTAAGCGGTAAACAATTCAGTAAGCCTTGAGAACTTGAAATAGTAACATATTGTTATGAATTACATTACTATAGGATTTTAAATATATTTCTATTTTGATTTATGTGTTAAAGTTCGAGACACACAAAAGAACTATGAAAATTGTTTTGTGAAAAAAAAATAAAAAAAAAGGTGTCAAAATATAAAATGAAATCCTGCCTACGAAAAGTACCACAAAAGTTTTATTTCATAAATATTAACCCATATAGATATAAAAATCGATAAATCATAATTTATTACAGGATTTGTGTTCATTCGTTTCTTATGACGCTCGTGTGTGTTCTATCAATTCTTTTTTTTTCAGCTTTTCGGGGCGAAAGTTGCGTTGCGCGCTGCTACTTTCATCAAGGACTCTTCGGCAATAGATTTATTTATTTATTTTTTTTTTAGTTTCTTGGGTGTTCGTTTTGGTTCCATGAATTATATCTTTGGTTGGTATGATGAATGACGTGCCTGGCTTCGGGATGAAAAAGATCCCATTCTTTATGTGCCTTAATTTTTCTTTCATTTTTGACGTCGTCATCCGTTGGATGTCCTAGATGTGTTATGATGTGTATGTGCTTGGATTTTGTGCGTATAAGTTTATTTAATCGGTGATTGATGGGATTTCTTTGTAGGGTGGTATTGGTATAGGATAGACTATAAAGAAGAAAACGATGCTAGCGTCCTGAGTGGCCGGGCGTTGCGTTGGTGAGCTTGGAAAAACATTGCTGAAAGCAAATCAAAAGTACGAATAGACGTCAGACCCACAAACTTAAGGATGAGATTAATTGTTGATCATTATGGGTACGAAAATCTGATACATAACTTTGTGATATATAACTCTTCTCTGTATGCTCATGGGTAATGATTATTTTATTTGATAAGCAGAGCAACAGAGGGTTGGACAGATAGGCAAGGATGAAAGAATGTAAATAAACGTGATTTTTTTTTTGAGGTTCTTAACGTTTTTCCACGAAAGATAGATTTTTAAATAAATTGCTTGGAATATAGGTAGTATCTGCAATATTTGGTATCAATTTATTATTGTCTGATATTGTATTTTAGTTATTTTTTGGCGTGTGCTTCCAAACCCTTGAGAAGCAATGATGGATTGTCTATGAATTTACATGCTACACAGAGAATTTACGAAGTGTAAATTTTTATCTTTAAAAACCGCTTGTATAGTGAACTATAGTTTGGAAATATCATATGTTTAATAATAATTTTAAAACTGGGTTCTTGCTTTCTTTCATTGCCTTAAAATAATTGTAATAACGTTTTGAAAAGGTTAGAAAATCTCTGTAACCTGCTAAGCAATTACATTCAGGGTACATGTGAGGTTTGCACTAAGTCTGAAAAAAAGTATTGTTTAGTTACATATATTAACAATAAGTACATAGAAGAAATGTTGGTTCAGTCACAATGGAAACTCAGCATGAGCGATTTGAATGTAGGGCAATCTTCGTTGAAGTCAATTGGCCACCAATATCGCGTAGTTTTTGTCTGCCTTTCAGTTTCCTTCTTCGCGGTCCTCTTAGAATTTTCAAAAATATTCTGTTTTTGACTGGGTTCTCCGGATTTCTCCATTGAACAAGACAATACCATACCAACTGAGCAATTCATCCCCTTATTTGCAAGATGGTATTTTTGACGGGAAGACTGTATGTGAATACTGGACGTACAACTGCAGTTTAGAGTCTTCCCTTCAGCTAAGGCTGAAGATATTTAAACTTTTTGCACTTGGGAAGCATATTTCCATTCAAATTAAAAATGTGTGGAATATGCATGTCCGGAACAGAAAATGGGCATAACAAGTAATCAGTCTTTTTCGGACTGATGTGCTACCCACTTCTTTCTAAAACGTCTATCCAAACGTTAAGTGCTCATTGAAGGGATGTAGGATCCTCTGGTTGGAGTCAAAATGCCAAAAACTGAAATCCCTAAAACCCAAAATCCCGAAAACTCAAAATCCCGAACATCCAAAATCGCGAAAACCCAAAATCCCGAAAACTCAAAATTGAGAAAACCCAAAATCACGAATAAGATCCCGAAAAGTTATATAAAATGCAAAATGTCCGCAAATTTTTCATTTTATATAATTTTTCGGGACTTGGATTTCGGACAAATAATCCTGAGTTTAAAGTTAACAATCAAATGCGCAAAAAACAATATTACTGTTTAGTTCCGTTAATTTCAATATCTCTTTGAACATTGCAAATACATTTTTTAAAAGTAATTTTATACAGTATAAATTTATGTTAACTATGATAATGTTATGTAATTTTACTTTTTAATTAACTGCTATTTATTATAATTCGTTTATACTTTTTGTTATTAAATTTTGTTGTTAAATTCTATTTGTTATAATATGACTTTGTTCCATCAAAGTTTCAGTAAACAAATAATTTTGAAGAGTTTTTTACTTTTCCGTTTCTTTTTTCGGGATTTTGAGTTTTCGGGATTTTGGATTTTCGGAATTGTGTGTTTTCGGAATTCTGAACTTTCAGGATTCAGAATTCAAAATTTCGGGATTGTGTCCTCCTACGATCCTCGATGGTTATGATGTTTACATCGTCAGCATCAAATAATTGATGTACAGTGCTCGGTGCTTTACCTTCGAGCAGGTAGTCAAAGGATATGATAATAAGTAGAGGACTTAAGACGCTTCCTTGGTCTACGCCTACTGTGACTTGGAATTCTTCGATGACTCCGGCTAGACATCTAACCCTCGTCACTGTTTTTTTGTCAATGACCATCCGCACCACTTCTCGTTGTCTGAGGGTCATCCATATCAGATCCCCTGGTTGTCGTTTGAGTCAACAAACATAACATGCAAATCCTCGAAGGAATCACGGTGCTTTTCTATTAAAATCCTTATACTTTGGATTGCAACTGTTGTTAACTTACTCGCGACATACCCGCATTGGTCATCAGATGCCTTATTATTTTTCGCAGTCGGCTACTCAATACACGCTCAACGATCTTCAAAGTGTGCGAAACATCAGCTTAGTCACAGCTTCGCGTAAATCCATTCCCTTTGTAAATTGGTAAAAGGTAACTTTCCCTTCATTGCTTAGGCAGACTATCACCTCCTATAAGCTTGGTGATGAGATTCGTGACCCTAACCCGATGTCTTCCATCTTTTTTCCAAAACTCATATGTTATCTCGTCGGGCCCAGCACATTTGCCTGTTTTGCAGTTCTTAACTGCCTCGCTAACTTCTTCGACTGTGATATCGAGTATTTCCGTTAAGTTTTTTATGGACGATATGACGTAATATTTAATTAAATACAAATTAGTTGAGATCTTCTTATATTTGTACGTCATATGTAGGATTTCCAAACTGTTCCATAGCACAAAATGTAACTGTTTTGATAGCAGCAATTTTGAGGCAGTTAAGTAGTTCACCTAGCTTGAAGTGAATATTGCTCCACGAATGACTCTTATGTACCATGTCATTATACTAACTTCGGTTTGGCAAAAGAAATGTCTTCAAAACTCTTGAGCTTGATTAAGTACATATACCGCTTCCTTATATTAATTGCTTTTGCTGTTATATCCTTGGAAATGACACTGCAGTGTAATTTTATTCCTCTCCCACTTGTTCTCATCTATTTGGGGTGAATTTTGTAACAAACAAGGGAACAAAATTAAAAGAATAAAGGACCAAAGCGTCAGCATGATAAATTGTTGTCGCGCCATTTTGAATAAACTTAACACTTCATTTCTTTGCACTCGTCTAAAATAATATATTTTACAAAAAAAAAAAACACAAAAAAGGAGGCGACGCCGACCGGACTATAAGAAACATATTCTTACTAAACGATCCCTGGCTCAACTAACAATACTGCATCATTCATTTACTCCTGTCTTCACGACTTTGGTATTCCAAAACCGTATTTTACTCATCTTTTACAGTGTATGTGTATATATGACAATATAAGCAGCAACATTTTCTAGGACAACTAACTATATACATCCCAATCTCTCTGCAGACACAACACCAACACCATTATATTCATATCCTTTCCACTTAAGAACGTCACTTTATTCTTAGTTGGTTGGTTAATGATGTAAATTTCTGTTGACAGTTTTCATCTACACCATCGTTGCGTTCGGTGCTTCTCTCTCTTTCACAAGACTTAACACAAAGTTTTAGAAATGAAAGAAAAATGATGAAATATCAAAAAAAATAAAAAACGACAAAATATGTAGATACCCTAAAGAATTTTTTGTTTACAATTTTTCGTCCGTCCGTCGTGCTTTTTCGAAAAAAAAGCAAACCTAAGTAAACTCGTCGTCATTTACATCGCCAAAAGAAGGACTGCAAACTTATAATGCAAATTGACGTTTCAAAAGCACAAATGAGAGGAGGTTTCAGTGCACGAGGTTCCACTTATAAATATATAGCTTATACGCTATTTAAGCCTTGAGGTGGTTCACATGTAATGCTCATTCATACCGCTGCTTATGATTTTTTGTTGCTATACATATGAAAGGCTTTAAAATAGGAGGGCGACAACGACAAGGATTCTTGTTGTCAACAACATCCATTCTATGGGTGAATTTGAATGTAATTAGCTGTGAATAGATTCTCAAAGTGCTCCAGAATGAATAAAGTAATCTTAAGTATACATACTACCTACTTGGGCAACATAATAAGATGAATAGGTAAAAGGTAACTTTATGAACTAAAAAGCTGACTTTGCTAGTTAGGTCCAATTTGTGTAGATAAGTATCTTACATAGACTCGAAGAAATTACTGCGAAGGACTATGCTTTAGTGTCATAATTCTAAATTATTTATTTTATGAGTAGACTCTATATAATTCGTTTAGTGGTCTCGATAAGAGAACTGAAATGTTCGATAACATTTTAACATACATAATTGACAAATTGTCGTCGTAAGAAATTTCACATGATCTAAGTGGTCCGTTGACAATATCATTTGGCAATGTTCTTGTGAAAAAGGGCACCTTAAGTGCAATTTCAGGAATCTTGTTGAGAGATCTTATAATCATGGTTAATTTTAACGGAACTTGGCCGTAATAAGTTGTTTATGTTAGCCGCTCTCTTTGTGTATTATGACAAAAGCTCTGAATTATTCCAACTGTTGACAGATTCACGGAAATTTTAATAACGTAATGTTCAAACCAAATTCTTTGAAGGCAGTGTGACTTCCCTGTCGTTCTGTTGCTCAACGTCTAAGTGATGGAATCATATTCAGGCACTTTTAAAAAAGATATGTACGTCCTTTGTTAATTTCTAATTTTTTTCCAATTTCAGTAATTTTGTTTTACAAATTTTCCTTAATACGTTTTTACTTGTGAGTTAGGGCAAGCTTTCCATTTGAAAAAAAAATCAAACTCGAGATTTTAATTAAACCTGACGTTACAATGATAGATCACAGGAAGGTAGGTACAATGATCTACAACCTAAATGGCTGCAGAGATTTTCTTCAAACTTGGTACTTAAGCTTCTTAGGTGATTGGCTCGATTCTTATTTTTCATATTTTTTTTGGAGCAAAAATCATCTTAAATATTTTAATGAAAGTAAAAAACACTTGTTATTTAAATAAGATCCACAAATTTCAAATTTCAAATTTGTGGATCTTATTTGAATAAAAAGTGTTTTTTTACTTTCATTGAAATGTCACCAAAGTTCCCCCAAGTGCCAACCCACTACTCTGTCCAGTCTATAAAAAAACATCTTATATATGTTATTCGAAAACGGATCTAACGATTTTGATAAAAAAAATTCAGAGCATTATTTAGGTATATTCTATATTTGGGTCAATGCAATTTTTCAATTAAAATGTTATTAACGGTACCTGTCATATAAAGTTTTTTCTTATTTTCAACTATCTCAGTACTTCTAAACGGATTTCGATCAAACATTTTTAACAAGAGGTCCTTCAAATTATAAATAATACTGCATACCAATATTTTCGAAAAATATTTTTTGAATTTCGAAAAAAAAAATTATTGTAAATCCAATATTTCGAAAACGGATGAACTATTTTCTTTTAAATTCTGTTTTAAAATTTATATTGTTACATATTTAAAATTATCATACCAATTTTTTTTTTTTAGAAAAAAATTTAAGTAATTTTGTGTTAACAAAATTAAGTAGATATCACCCTTAAGAATATAGGTATCCTACAGCTCTTCCTTCAGGTTGATTACTTTGGGAAGTCTAAGTATTGGAGCATGTTTGAGGAGATTAGGGCCAGTTTCTCATTTTAATCCTCAGTGTCAACTGCCTCGTGTCTTCATTGTCATGTTATTTTTTGCCAGAGGTCCTCCACCTGTTTCATAAATTGAATTTTTTTTGTCAGCCGACCACTTTTTAAGGCCACTTTTGAGGTTTTTATATTTTTTCCTCAATTTTTTTTTTCATTCCGGTGGCTCAAGTATTCACTGCGGGTATTGAGTTCGGCCTCTATTTCTTTCCAAGCTCTTAGTTTTGCTTCGTTGGTAACTGCATTCGATTTTTCCACTCAATGATATTTTTCTTTGCATTTACCAATTCAATTAGAAAATTTATTTCCTTTTCAAGAAAATGTATACGAGCATTTTGAATAAAAGTTAAATATAACATCAAAAAAAAAAAGGAAGAGTTGCCACCGTTATTCATGCTTTCGAGTGATAATAATATTAATAATAATTTTAACTATAAGACCTAAGGTCTTTTAAATACAACTGCACGGCACTAGTTAGAAGGAATAGAAAGGAATAGAAAGAAAGGAAAGAATTTTTTATTGGCACAGTGGATTTGAAAATCAGGTATTTACTATCTCACTTTAACCACTGGCGTTATCCAATTAAAATTGGAGGTAAAGAAATGAATGCTAGGCAGCGTGGGGAGCGAACCCACACGTCCAAGTTAGCAAAGTCAGGAACTATATCCACTGTGCCATTGCCACCCGGCAGCGATTGTGAAACAGAAAAGTAACCAAAGTGCCACTTATCGTTTAACGGTCACTCAACGTCAGAGCGAACTGAAGTGTGCACTCTGAAATTGGCCCTAATTCACCCTCCTCGATTTGGTACGTTCCAAAATATCTGTGCATTTGGTACATAAGTTCATCACATAAACTTAATTATGTGCTACGGTGTTTCGTTTTTGTGCATTACAGAATCTGAACGTCGCACTGATCGCTAAATGCTGGACGTTCAGAAAGAGTAGGAGTTTTGCCAGTCTCAGTTTTGGGAGTTCTTTCCAAATTGTTAGATCTTTTGGTGTCCTCTAATTTATTACTTCCCTAAGGCGTTTACTTTTACCGGGAAGATGCTGCTTGACTGTCCTATCAGTAAGAACGTTTTGGTACTAGGCCCAACGAATCCTGCTCCAGACCTTCAGATATTTTCGAACTATCAGTGTACCACTTGGTAACATTTACTTGGAGTTAGTCGGTTCATCTATCCACTTTTTTTTCTAGCGGAGTTGCCGTTGTAGAGTTTTCGTCAGAATAATATTTTTTTGATCATGCCATCTCTAGGATTTTGTCAAGGAATCTAAAGAAACAGTCTGATTCTGGTGCTTATTATTTAAATGGCACATTCCTCTCCAGCGCTCTTTGCTGCGGAAAGGCAAATTCTTATTGGTGTCCCGCGATGCGTGTGTTGTGCATGAGATCCTTTGAATTTTATCTCGATTCCTTTGTTGTTTTTATTCCGTTTATATAAATAATGATGGGTCATACCATTATGCGGTTATGATTTTTGGTAAACAACCCCAAGATTTGTCTGCAAGTCTTTTGCATATCAAGATCATTAGCTTGTGGTCTTGTTAATTCAACATCCTTGTTTCCAGGAGTTTACTACCTAGATACTTGACCTCGTTTTGGGTTAAATAATTAAAAAAACTAGTTTGATAATTTTAAGTATTTAACAATATAAAATTAAAAACGTCATTCGTTTTCAAAATATTGAATTGTCTATGATGTTCATCATGTTTTTGAAAAAAAAAACAAACCCAAAAAAATTTTGTTTCTAAAATTTTGCTAGCAATATTATTTATAATTCGAGTCCACCTGTTATCTAAAAAAAATTGATCGAAATACGTCTAGCAGTTTATGAGAAGTCGAGGATAAATATGGCAATATGGCAGGTACCATTATAGTAACAAAGTATGTAAACAAAATGTTTGACCAAAATGTAGACTATACCTGAATCGTTAGAGCCGTTTTCGAGATAATTGAAATGGTAGATACAATTGTCTGGAAAGTTATTCTTGGGGCTAAAAAAAAGACTACAAAATCTATTTGACAATTAAATCCCACATTTGGAAAAAAATTGAACAAAAAAAAAACGGTGTTGCGGGGCCCACTTTTGTGGTGTTCTCCATCATGGTAATGTGAAGTTTTATTAAAATCTCGAATTCAATTTCCTTTCCAAATGCACTCCTTAAACTTTTTCCCTTTACTGTCGAGAACAGTCAGAAAATCCTCCATGATCAAAGCAAATTAAATAAGATTACAGATAAATATGAATGTACAGTGTAAATGTGTAGGTCATAAACTTATCATAGCTACGAACTTGTATCCAAATCTTTAACTCAGAAAATTACTTACCTAATCGTGTGGTTCAACGCAAATAGGTGCCTCGGTGTATGAGTACATATGTACATATTAGTTAAGTGCACCATGGCAAATAGAATACTTATGTAGAAAGAAATTTCTATAATAAATACTTGGCATATACCGTCAGCACCATTCGTCCTTTTATCTTCTTTGGTGTGTTTCAGTCAAAATAAATAAAATTCTAAAAGAAAAAAGAAAGTTGAAAAAAAAATTATAAATCCTAGCAACCAGGCTGGCAAGGCAAGGCCCCACAAGCAGTTAAACGAAATTCCATTCGTGTGATATCCTTTCAAGTTAGTCTTAACTTAGGGTTTTGGACCTACATAAATATAACAGGTAGGTGTACTTCCTTTTTTGTATGCTGTTTTGCTTGCAGAACTCTGGATCCTGATTTTAAGTGAGAATGTTCACATTTTCTTAAACAGTGGATACCTAGTTATATGTTTACTTTTCTCTGAGCATTGTATATATGTAGGTATGTGTAAATGTTCATATACTTTATCCTTTTGAATATTAGTTTATTTGTACGGTTTTGAGATTTTCTAAACTTTTTTGTATGTAGGTTAAAAGCAACGATACTGGTATAGACTATCGCTGCTGCCGTCGCCGGTGTCGGTTGTCGGTTTTGCGACCCCCACAAAAAATGGAAATATAAACTTGAAAGGAAGTAGATATGAGAGATGTGATAAAAGGACAACCGCACATTACATATATATATATTACGTATACATATGTAGGTAGGTTCATATAATTTCGTCAAAAAAGGACTAAATAATATCATTCTCTACCACAGAAAATATATGTAGTTCGGCTATGATGGGAGGTCGAGTTTGTATGTATTTGCCAAGTCATATGGTTCCGATCTCTTAAAGTATAGTATATACCTATATGTGTGTTTAAACAAGTGCAACAACTTTTCCCAAGGTCCAGATATAAGAACTTCCTTCTTTCTCCGGAAAAACATACCCTACCCTGTATTTCTCAATTTCAACATTTTCCATCGCATATCGCCTTCGGGCATGTACCTACGTCGCTGTACATATATACATACATACATTTATATGGTTATAAAAACTTTGTTAACCGGGCGTGAGGTCGTTTTTGCGGGAAATATGATGAAAAATTGTTTGATTTTATTTTCGGGTTGATTTCTTTCTCACCCTGCCCTACAGATACACCATAAACCGAACCGAAGCGAAGCATTCGAGCATATTGTGATTCTATATCTTTACATCTAAAAGGCTAAAGCAAAAAACTGCTGAAAGGTTACTTTCTGTGATTTTATTTCGATTTTTCTTTTATGGAAGTCGGTATATTAGGAGGGTGCTTAGGATTTTTTTTTCTTTATATTATTTTGTCTGTTCAACCCTCCAGGTTTTGTTTTTTTTTTGTTTCAGATCGTTTCGATGTTTTTAGTTAAAAAAAAAAAAAAAAATCTTAAGCTTTTAAAGATGACGTTTTTAAGGGGTGATTTTGTTGTTGTTGTTGTTTTGATTTCCCATGGGATTTTGCGGGCCGTATGGTAACGTTTATTCTTTTTTCTCTCTTTATTTTTACTGGAATTGTTTTGTTTTCACCCTGACAAAATTTGTCTTGTTATTATTATTATAAGGGCGGATGAAAGTGGAATACATTGAAGAAGTTGTATCTGCTACTAAATGCCGATACAAATTAGGAGCTTAGTAAGGAAAGTATATTTTAAGGATGTAATTTTGCGATGTAATCGAGAGGAAAGTGATGGAAATTAGGAATTTGAATATTTCATATTTTATTTATATTTACAGTGTAGTATCAATACAGAGAGAGAAAGAGAGAGAGAGAGAGAAAACAAGGTGGTATTTTGATAAAAATCTGTCTACATATAACTACCCCTCTATCTATCAGAGATGGAATATTATTCAAATCATCGGATTTTGATGGTTTGAGAATTTTAATTTATTCAAAACAATAATCCGAATTATGGTAGATATCTATACAAAGGAATTAGATTTGGAGTAAGAAAGATCTTTAGCTATAAATATGCAAATGATACCAGAGTGGAATAATAGGGTGACAGATTATTAGAGAATAGAAGGATTATCTTTATGATTTTGTAAATAAAAGAGAGCTTAGACGAGTGACGTGACACTCTTAACTCAAACGTTATACCTACATGCTGTAACGGAAGACTTATACTTGGGGTGTTACAATTATTCTATAAATTACATAATGTTGACGTAAGGTTTTTCCACTATTCTTTCAAGAAGGATGTTAAAGAAGTTGCATGACAGCTCGTCGATTGCCCTAAACCTTCCTTGGCATCAACGGTGTCTGGGAGCTCTTTGCCGACCTTGATGGAGTAACTTGCATTCTGCATTGTCATCCTGTACAAATGGACAATTTTGGAAGGGATCTGAAAACTAGACAATGGCTTTATATTGATCGTCACATTAGTAGATGCTGTCATACGCGGCCGTGACATCGATGAGAAGGTGTTGGGTATAGATTTAAAATTCCTGGGTTTTTTTCCAAGATCTGCCGTAGGGCGAATATTTGGTCGATGGTGGATTCCCCTGGCCTAAATCCACACTGATTTGAACCTGTCAGGTTGTTGATGAATGGCTTCTTCAGGCGTTCACAAAGTACGGCAGAGAAGATCTTGTGGGCGACATTATGAAGGCTGATGCCTCTGTAGTTTGTGTAGTCCGGAGGATCGCTTTTCTTGAGGATCGGGAAAACAATGCCGACCATATTTTATAGATCAACTGGTACATACTCCTAACTAAATTATCGCCGGCCGCTTTGAATAGCTCAGCCACAAGACCATCAGTTCCAGCAGCTTTATTGGACTTAAACTTGGATATACATAGCTATCTTTACTTCGTAGAGATGGGGTGGGCAGAATTTCTGGCCTACGTGGTTGAATGTGGTACAAACTGCATGGTAGCGGAATAATTCGGTTTATCATCGCCCTTACACAATTTGCAGAAATAATTTTTCATATCATCGGCGCCAACTGCGATTCTACCGCGATGTTTCCCTGATCGTTCTTGTATGTTTCGGTTCGGGCCTTGTATTCCTAATAGGTTCTTTTTGCTTTTTGGTAAAACTTCCGAACTTCATTCCTGCTCTTTGTTTTCCTTCTTATTCTTAGAAGCTTGCGTTTCTCTCTCCTCTTCTACTAGTGGAGCTCGCGAGCAGCTCTGGTCCTTCCATACAGCCGAGCTGGGCTGCATTTTCTTGTCAGCATTCTTCACCGAACCAGGGTTTCGCTGTGTTGGTCGTGCGAGGCCCAGTACTTCAGAGGCGCGGCATCTCTGGTTTTGTGGCAATTCTTCCACTGGTTTTCGACATAGGACTATGCAAGAAGGCGCCAGAGACTCGATCGGAAAAGGACCTTGTGATTTCCTCCTACTATAGCCGTCCGACGTCGGATTTACTTACGGTATTTCCCTGTTTTGGCTTCGGTCTCGATATCCGTAGCATATTGGCTTGGTTACAATGAGCTAGTGTTCCGAGTCAACGTTTGCTCCTTGGAATGTTCGGGTATCCTTGATACACTAAACACTTCTAATGTCATCATCCCAAATTAGTTTCTCGTTTATTCAAAAACTAATTGCATCACTCGCTCGCTGAAGTAGTAATTCAGCTGCAGGTTATTTTTTTGTAGATACATATAATTGAGCACACATCGATTTACGATACAAATTGAGAAAATAATACACAGAAGCTCTAGGAAAATATCTCGACTTGATTTTGGTGGTTTCTTCTTTTGCGTCACAGGAAAAGGGCTCAAAAGTTTTGATTGAATAATAATTGTACGAGATGTTTAGCATTATTAAAGATAATAGGTAATAGGTTCGTACTACGAAAAAAAAGTATCATTGCTCCCATCGTACCTACTCAGCGATAGGGTTCAGCTATGATACTTTTTTACTTGCGATATACATATGTATGTTGGTACTAAATGGAAAGTTTTGCATTTGGAAAAAAAATCGAACAAGAGATTTTAATAAAGTTGACATTACGATAATAGAGAACACCAAAAAAGTGGATCCCGCAATTCCGTCTGTCTGTCTGTAGAACAATCTACAGCCTACACGGCTGAACCGGTTTGTTCAAACTTGGTACTTAGGTGTTTTAGGTGACTGTCCAAAATTGATTTTTGAATCGTGGTTTTAGCCCCAAAAATAACGGTACTTGCCATACAAATATTTCTACCATCCTAATTATCTCGAAAACCGCTCCAATGATTTTCATAAAAATTGGTGTGTGCACTACTTTTGCTATGGTCTACATTTTGGAAAAACATTTTTTTTTTTTGAATATTTTGTTATTGACGGTACCTGCCATACACCATTTTATCGATTTTCGATTTTCTCATAAACGGCTTATGCGAATTTCGATCAAAATTTTTATACCGGTGTTCCTTCGAATTCTAATACTAATAATAATACTCCATTTCATAATTTTCCAAAAATAGTTTTTTTGCATTTTTGAAAAAAAAACATTTTTGTTTTTTGAAAATTCAATATTTGGAAAACGGGTGGACGATTTTTCTGAAATTTTGTTTTTGAATTTATATTATTAAATAAATATTTAAGATGTTCATACCTACTCATGTTTTTTTTGAAAAAAATTTTAGAATTTTTATAGATAAAAAAATAAGTGAAAAACGACTTTAAAAATACATTTAGCCCTTTCTATTTAGAATCTTTTGCATATAATGTGATCGAACATAAGAACAAGTAAGTACGATTCAGTCGTGCATTTTGTTCCCATTACCACCGGGCATATGATAATGCTGATTAAGAATGTGACATCGTTCTCGCTTTTGCCGTATATAAAACAAGCCTCATAAGTCTTGTATAGTAAAAGCTTACCAAACCATTTTCTACTTGTATTACGTTGTCCTTAAAATATCATACATACCATATAATCAGTTGTCTAACCTAAGCTACAAAAACCCCAAAGAAAAATAAATATGTAGGCACTAATCTTCTCTTCAATTTAACTTTATTTATAAATTATATTTTATTAATTTTATCATTTAACCTAAAAAACACATTAGGTACAAAAAAAAAAAAAAATTGGAATGAGCATAGAATTTTGAATTCAAATTTATAAATTAACTATAAAGTTAATCAAAAATAATTTCACTAAAAAATTATGTTGAAAAAAGTCCTTATTTTGCAGAACCTATGCAACAGCGTGCGTGCAGGGCGTCCAAAACTAGACTTTGCTCTATTAAACTCGCTTTGTAGATACTGAAACATACGCAACCTTGAAACCGACGAAGAAGTTGAAGGTGTCGAATTTAATTTCTTGAGTTTTCTCATAGATCCGCCCTTCAACATTTGCTCGACAGTTTTCCAGTTTTTGCTACTTAAAACCGTTCTGTTGTCGGACGCCTTCAGGAATCCATTAAATACTGCAGAATAGATCTTGTGTTTTAGCTTGTAATGTTTTAAAATATTAAACTTATGGTTTTATTAAGATCGAATTCTGTGACGCAACCCCATTCAATTTCTTATAGATTTATCTTAATAAAAAAAAACGACTTCATAAAAGCTCTTCCCTGCATACTAGTCAGTCAGTTTATAATATTACCTAATCCAATGAAAGGCAATTCGCCAGTCCCAAAACATTATCCAATTTGTATCTTAAGCGTTAGCGCAGCAATGGTATATATGTATGTATTACACTCGTAAAAGATGTGTTCATTTATTGTTGAGCAAATTGAATCGAGCACATCTCCTAGTTGTTGGTGATGAAGATGATTATGAAAACGATGATGACCTGGAAAGTGGATGATATCAAAAACAGAATACCTATACCTTAGTTTACGAGTATATATGTACGTATGTTAGAAATGGAAATTTCTTCACTCTACATTTAACAAACTGAAACCATCACAAAAATCGTAGATACGACTTACCTACTAGTATATCCATTAGTAGCGATCTCTTTCAATCAACTTGTTTACAGTACCTCTGAGACATCGCGTCGGACGGTCAGTCAGTTATAGGTATAAAAACAGCATCATCATCAGCTTGTAGTACATCAGCCCTTATATAGATCTGCCCCTAACATGATGTATATAAAACTCTTGTAATCATCTGCGCGGCACAATTCTCTCAGATGATGATGATAATGATGATGATGAACTTTAATGAAAGTTGATTGAGCTTGATTAACTTTTATTAGTTTTG
This sequence comes from Philhelius pedissequus, assembly GCA_910595825.1. Taxonomy (NCBI): domain Eukaryota; kingdom Metazoa; phylum Arthropoda; class Insecta; order Diptera; family Syrphidae; genus Philhelius; species Philhelius pedissequus. Next base: position 199,651,416 of record OU343161.1, on the reverse strand, counting down.
TCCGAGAGAATTGAGTAGACGAACAGCTACAGATATACATATGTATGTATCTACAGATGAGATATACTATGTATAGAAGGTTTATTGCGTACCTACTCATAGTGTAGTTACAATCAGATACAATTATTGAGGTTGGCTGTATATCACATGGAGCATTATTACCATAGATAATAGGAAAATTCACTTAAATACACACGAGAGTCCAGCATAATGTCAGAATGTCAACTACTTAAGCCCTTTGAGGCCATAACCCCATCCATCAAATATAATGCACATACTTGCTACACGCTCTTCTCTGGTTCATCAAGTTAATTAAATAAAATTGAAGTCGTCGCTTCCTCGCGCATTTTGCGTTCCTGTCCTGATTTTGATGGATATCGCCATCACGAAGAGTTTATCTATATATGCGCATCGCACTGTTTTCAAATCATTTCAAATTAGAATGTAAAGGGGTGAGTACTTTACTTAATTTACTGTTAAATGATTTGATGACCTGAGAAGAGATTAGAGATAGGTACCCCTGGACTTGCGCTTTCATTTTAGTTATGCGCTTTTACTGATTACACTTGGACGTGTTAATGAAGTCGATTTGAAATGGTAAAGCGAAGTTAATTTTGTAATTGAAGGGTCTGATGTGCTTTGAGAAGTGGAAACATCTTCATCATTGAGCATTTTTGGATATCTTTTGCCCTGGGATCAGCGATGATAAATAAAATGCACGACTGGATCGCACGAACTTGCTCTTGTAGCTAACAAATGTAGCTAATCATTGGGGTTTAGTTAGTAAAGTGTAGTTATCCTATGCAGGTTTAAATCATATGTAGGTAAGATTAACTTGATTCCTAGTATAATGAATTGTGGAATGGATGATTCAAGGAATAGTTACATAGGTACCTACCTACAAATGTATATTTAAATCTAAGTTATGGATTTTAACTGTGTGAGTTAGGAGAGTAAAATGTATGTATACATACATATTTAGATGAAAACTAAGTATGTAAACATGTACATATATAATGAAAATGAGGTATGTAGGTGGGTAGGCAGCTATATGCATATAACTTTATAATTTAGGTGCACTATACATACATAAGATTCATGTGATTTTTAGACATATATATGTATACATAAATGTATAAGGGCCTACATTGTATTTAGTAATCAGTGATTTAGGCAAAAATTCGTAAAAAGGGAATAATAATAAGGTAGAAATAAATGGATAGTATACATGCTTAAATGTTTTTATATTGTTTAGTCGTTATAGTTTGAGAAAAAACAAAGATGCCAGTTGAATTCATGGATACATAAAAATATATAAAAAAAAATTTCAAAAATCGTTGAGCGGTTTTTTAATAAATTATTTTTTTATGTATTTATGTATTATGTATTTTTGCCAAGTTCAGTTCATCTTACATAGATTTCGTGAAGAACATCTAGTGTGAACTATATCCAACAAGACTAGAATTCCTAATCATTAAATTGGAAATTTTTGTTTTTTGCCCATGGCCTGGCATTATTTATAAACGGTGATTTTTTAAGAGCTTGGTTTTTGAAAATTCAAAAAAACACAGAAACTTGTAAAAAGTGAATGAAATTTTTATTTGGATCGATAAATCAATTTCTGCCATTTACTTTTTAAAAATAATTTCACTTAAATGTTGCCCGCGGCTACGCTTCAGGTGGTCCATTCTGAAGGTCCAATTTTGGCAAACTTTTTCACACATTTCGGCCGGAATCTCACCAATGACGCGTTCGTGTTTGGCTTGTCCCCATAGACAATAGACTTAACATAGCCCCACAAAAAATAGTCTAACGGGGTCAAATCACATGATATTGGTGGCCAATTGACTGCGCCAAAACGTGAGATCAACTGCTCACCAAATTCGCCTCTCAATTGATGCATGGTTTCGCGTGCAGTGTGGCATGTGGCACCGTCCTGTTGGAACCACATGTCGACCGAGTTCAATTCTTGCATTTTCGGCAAAAAAAAATCTGTTATCATCGAACGGTACCTTTCTCCATTGACCGTAACCCTGCGGCCTTCATCGTCCTTGAAGAAGTACGGCCCAATGATGCCGCCTGCCCGTAAGCCGCACCAAACAGTGCATTTTTCGGGATGCATTAGTAGCTGCTGAATTGCCTCTGGCTGCCCTTCACTCCAAATACGGCAATTCTGCTTATTCACGTATCCATTTAGCCAAAAATGAGCCTCGTCGCTGAAACGGACGTAGCTTGCGAAACACATTTTTCACAGAGCACGAATTTTGATAATAAATTTCAATAATTTGCAAACGTTTATCAGGCGTAAGTCTATTCATGATGAAATGGCAAACAATACTGAATCGAAATGTCAAATGTTCGTGGAATTTGTCATGTGTGATCTGTCAAAAATATAAACGTCAAAAACCAAGTAGCAAAAAAATCAAGAAGTAGCAAAAATCAAGAAGTTTGTTTTAATAATACAAATTGCGTATTGACAAAGGTCCTCACCAGTCAACTGATGAGTCCATGTGAGATCGCCGGGACGAAACGCCAATTTTTGTTGGACTAAAGGCCGTTAAAAGCTATTTTGAATCAATAATTCAACAAGTCCAAATATTATAGTGCTAAGTCTTCTACTTGGCTGATGTATTTCAGTAGTATATAGAATTTGTATTATTAAAAAAAACTTCTGATATTATTAATATACATATAAAATTGAAATTTAGAAAAAAATTCTTCGACTGGTTTTTGAAAAATCGATTTTACAAAAAAAAAAAATATTTATTTTTTTAAAAATCGAAAAATTTTTTTTTTGAAAATTTGAGTATGCAGTTTTATCAACAATTTTAGGGAACATTTGTATGCAAAAAATCGTTTTTAAGTCGACAATATGAAAAGTGGTTCTATGGGAAGTACCGTTAATAAGTACGCAAAAAGAAATACTTTTATACTTAGAAGTGAACTGTACCAATTTAAGAACACACAATTTTTTTTATAAAAATTCTTGGAGCCGTTTTCGAGAAATAAATTTTTTTCTTAACGGTTTCCTAACATTTGTATGAGAGCTACCGTTGTTTTTTATTTTAGAAAACAATGTGTTTTTTTAATTATTCAAGATAATGTCAAAAAACAACTAAATACGAATTTTCCAAAATATCTATTGAGTCGATTTCGAAATTTTGAATTTTCAAAAAAAAAAATTACTTTCCAAAAAAAATTGTATGCACAATTTGGTATACAATAGTGTTTAAACTAGAGATGTGACGGATATCCGGTAGGTATTCGGTATCCGGCCTATTATCCGGCTCTTGTTTTAATATCCGGCTGGAGCCGAATAATCTTTTTCGGCCGAATACCGGATAGTCGTTTTTTCAGTAAGAAAAATAACAAAATATTAAGTTTTATGATCTGATTGATTTTATTTCATATAATAAAGATAGGCTATCAGTAATTTAATATTGTACGTTTTCAACACCCACATTATGGTAAATGAAAATTAGATTTTCTGCATTCATGTGGACTTTTATTTACATACATTTTTATTTTATGTACTTCCAACAATTAGATTTTATAATAATACTCAGATTAAACTAATTAATAATACATTTAAAACAGAAAATCAAAACGTAATATACAATAAATATTAATTATTAACATTAGTACATAACTAATAGTTTGTTAATTTAATTTATTAACTCGACCAATTATTTTTATGACTCGATGTTCAAAGGGTTTTTCAGGCTTCTTTTGGTCACTTTCTTCTGTATGCAAATAAAATAACTTTACTTCATAGTTTCATTCGATTTTCCAACTCCTTCTTCAGGGGTTGTTTATTTTAACATGAAATATTTAAAGATTACATTGATTTTTTTAAAATTAATTAAATTAAGCATTAATGGATTAGTTGCAACGACTAGAAGTCGTATACAACAATATTTTTTAAGAATCCAGAAACTAATGAACTTCTCTTCTCAACTAGCAATCGCAATCTATCCAGTATATGAAATCATAGAACATTTATAACAACAAATGCGCCATATATTTGCAGTGTAAAAAGTAAGAACATGTTTAAGTTGGTTTTACTTTTCATTAGGGCAGATATCCGGCCGCCGAATATTCGGCTAACCGGCCTACCTGCTGTCCGAATATCCGAATTTCAAAAAAATCAAATTAACCTTTTCCGAGAAAATCGAAAAAAAAGAGGTACCAAAAATAATAATTTTTTTCCAAAAAAAAAAATAGTCAAAAGGTAGCCTTTCCCTTTATTAATGAACTGATTTTTTTTTTGTATATAAAAATCGTTAGAGCCGTTTTTTTTTGCCCAAAAAAATGTATGGGAGTTACTGTTATTTGTCATCTTACAAAAAACTTTTGGGCATATTACCGCAAAAGCAATATGTACCAAGTTTGACGCAAATCTATCCAACCGCTTAGGCTGTAGACTCGAGGACAGACTGACAGAATGACAGACAGACAGGCAGACGGAATTGGAGGACCCAATTTTTTGGTGTTCTCTATGCTCGTAATGTTATGTTTGATTGTTAAAAAAAATACATAACTTGCCTTATAGTATCTATAATAGGAAGTAAAAAATAACAAGTAGAAATTTTAAACGAACAATTTCATTAATTTACAATACGTAGTTATGCGGATGCAAAAAATAATTGTGGTAGACATGCCAATATTTTTAATTAATATTTTTTTTGTATTTTTAAAAGCATTGAAAAAATAATTTATATTTTGAAAACTTTTTTCAAAAATTATAGTTATGTATGTGTATTTGCTGAACACCTATGAATTGGCGTTTTTGATTTTTTTTTTTTTTTTTTGAAAAATGATTTCTAAAAGTTAAAAAAAAAAACTTTTTTCTTAAAAACCGCTCCACAGTTTTTTAAATTTTTTTCTCATAAATTCAAATTTATCCAAGAAATAAAATTTCGTAAAAAAAATGAGCTCAAATTAGTTGTAGTATTTATTTCAGAATTTCAAATTATTTTTTCTTTGGTTAAGCCGATTTAATCTTTTGTTTTTCAGTTTATATTCAGTTTATATCATACCAATTTTTGTTAGAAAAAATGTATATAAACAAAATTAAGTATACAACGACTTTAAAAATATATTTAGATATTAATTAGAAATCTCTTGAATACGATGTTATCGAACATAAGAGCAAGTTCCAGCTTTCAAGGATGTGTAAGTCGGAGAAATTGTTACCATCGGTGAATGTCGGTCATTTTCGAAAACTATGCGTTTCAACGTACTCTAAATTGTTCAAAGGGGCCAGGAGCCAAGAAGAGCTTTAAGAAATTTTAAAAGCTTTCTGAATTGATAAATAAAGTAGGTAGTTAAGTTAAACGTTGATGTTGTGTGTTATTGAACGAATGCGCGTTAGCGCGAAAATGTCAAAAAAAAAATAAAATACATTATTAATCCTTTCATCATACTAATATTAGAAATGTAAAAGTTTGGATGAATGGATGGATGTTTGTTCCACTTTCACGCCGGAACGGCTGAACGAATCTGGACAAAATTTGGCATAGATATAGATTATTGTCTGGAATAGCACATAGGCTAGCTTTTTATCCCGGTTAAATGTAAGGTTCCCGCGGGATAGATTTGTTTTAATTTTGTACAGAGCACATATTACATATCTGCTCATTCTTACAAATAGCCAACATAGTTTTTATTCACAAGAAGCTATAAGTCGATTTAGTAATATGTTAAATTGTTTTTAAAATGATACTAGGGTAAAAAGAGGATTTTGCTAATTTTAAACCACTTTAGTATCGTACTATGTTCTTAACATTTTACTAAAGTTAAAATCACAAAATGGCTACTTTATTTTTTTAGTATCATACTAAATCCATATGACACTTTGACATTTACAAACGTCAAAAAGTTATGTTTCATTACTTTTATGCACTATTTTGGGCGTGTTTAGTTGTAGTTTATTAAGAAAATAGATTAAGTATGGTGCTAGTTATAAAGTATTTAAAATTAGGAAAATATTAGTAAAGTGCTTTAGTATTAGCAAACTGTTAAGAAGTAGTATCATGCTAAGCTCTTAACATTAGGCTGTTTAAAATTTTGTGCCATTGTTTCTTACGTTCGTTATTCCTACATATGCATCCTTTTTAAATAAAATGTCAATTATTATGAAAACTTACTAATATTATAAATGCGAATTGATGAAACAATTAAGCATCACGACTTAACGACTTAACGAATTTTGATGAAATTTGATAGGTAGATGGATGGGGCACTGGATTATCACATAGGTAATTTTTATCCGGAACAAAATTAACGGTTCCATGGGACAGGCTTAAATATGAAAAAAATATATTTTTGGGTATTTGTTCCGCATTCACGCTTCAATGACCGAACGGTGTTTTCATGATTTTTTTTTTATGTGGATTGATGATGTCATTATATTCCCGTGGGATAGAAACATTGCAGCATTGTGACAGTTTATTATAAAGTCGTTTTTTTATAGCACACACACTTTTTAGAGGATGTAAAAAGTAGTCATTGTCATTAAAGTAAAACTTTAAAATCGGATTTTAATTTAAAAAAAAAAAAACTATTTTTTTATGTACATATAACATTTTGAAAACGTTGAAAAATAGATCGCCAGGACTATATTAATATGCGTTTAAAACTTTAATTTCAAAAAATTCATTAAATCTAATTTTTAGTCAAAAATATTTTTTTTTACTTTTAGGGAGGGATATAAAAATTTAACATATGAAAATAAACACAAAGTTTCGTAGAAAACGATTAAGTCGTTTTCGAAATACTGAGTTTTATTTGTTTCAAAAAATGTTTCCTTACAATAGGTACATACTGTTTAAACTTTTAAGTCATAAGCAAAATTCCAGAATATTCAAAATTAAACAAAAAACTCAACCATTATAATATACATACAGTGGACGTCCAGTAAACGGATAACGGATATAACGAATTGCGATATAACGAACGCTTTTTAGATTTACATTAACATCGCTAAATAGCAACCGATTTTCTCAATTTGTTATCCGATATAACGAACTGATTAATAATTTCACATAAAATTACTGTGTTGACATTGTTTTTTGTTTGTTTGCATCTGTTCTTATGTCAACACGAAAGTTTCCTCGTATGTGTGTGGCCCAAAGTGCTTACAACTGTATTGAGTCTTTTGTTTCTCTTTCTCTTTAAGTGGTCGCTCGATATAACGAACGCGCTCGATATAGAGAATCCTCGAACATTATGTCATTCGTTATACTGGACGTCCACTGTATCTTCATATTTCGCAATTGCAATTATCTGTATTTTGAATAATTTGAATTTGGCCATAAGAAAAAAAATCATGAAAATTGGTTGGATAGAAAGAAGGATAAAGATGTGTGATATGTTATCATTTACTTTTTCGTAAGGCCGCGCCTCATTTATTTTATCGCAACAAAAGCCGTTGACAGCAATACAAAAATATACTTCTTTTTAAATTTCTTAAAGTGTATTTCAAATACATTTGATAACTTTTTTCTTCAAATACTACATCATTGTGTTCATGATGATAAGAAAATTAAAAAGAAACAACTAACTTTAAACCTTAAAAAAAATGCGCAATTGAATTTTTATCGAAAAACATTTTGTTGGTCAATGACAGATTGTGAGTCTGGAAATGTTCGTTCCGGTGCCTTGTAAATAGGAACTTCGAATTTCCTTTTTCAATTTTCTTCCATACATTTAGTTTTTTATTGAAAAAAAAAAAAAAAACATTCAACCATCTCATAAGTCTCCTTCATTAAGAAGTAACAAGGGCTCTTTATTTGCACGTTTACCTAAAAGATTTGCAATCTTGAAGGATCAGACTACCTACTGTTTTAAAGGCAATGTACAAATAACTTTCTATTTGCTGACAGTCTGATTCTTCTGTGTGTGACGAGGATGACAAATTGTCTGCGGCTTATTGAATGTTTAATATACAGCTAGGGGAGTAAGTAAGTAGTGTAACAATGAGAACAAAATCCTCCGCTAAAAGCTCACTTATACCTCTCAGTAAAAATATAATACACACAAAAAAAAACTCCCAGCATTACTACAGAAGGAAATTTTATATAAAAACAACATTTTTCTTTGAACTTTCAATTTTTCATTTGCATTCTTTTTTTTTTTTCTTTTAATTCAAAATTTAATCGATCTGTCAAATATAATTGTTACGCACAATTTGATGCAATTACTCTCACTTAATCTTTTAACATTGACAAGCCACCGAACAAGTTGAGACTACAATTGGTATTTGATTGTGAAAGGGATAAAGGAATAATATGAAAACAGAAGTTGAAGGGTGTGTAAAAGTTGAATGAATGAGTTTACAATTGGAATGCTGAATAGGGAATGTAAAGTGAAAAAGACTCAAAGAATTTGTTGGGAAGATCACAAAAAAAATCTAATGGGGGAGGAAAAATCCAAGAGCAGGCATGTAGAGAATTTTTCTAGGTCCTTTGTGTTGATGGATTAATGGAATTTCTTTTAAAAGGAACACATTCTTTAGATTTTTTTTTATTTGAGAAGGTTGGGTGGAGATCAAAACAGGTATTATAGGACATTTACATGACATTCACATGTATGAAATTCTTGTGATATACTACAACTTAGGTACTTGTAGGATTAGGCAAGACTTTGTCTTAAGGGATCCTCTGTACAGATAACGACATCAATTCTTGTATAATGAAGGCATATTGCATATACCTTATGAGTAGTTCTTTTGGATTTGCGATAACTCAAGGCTTATAAAGTTTTGTTTGCTGTTCTGGCCTAATCGTCAAAAATTGAAGGAACTTTTATGGAGCATAAACCCACCAAATTGAAGTCTATAAGGATTATGGTGGCTACTGAACTGCAGTATGTGTTATCTCGATTTTCAAATCCTACAAATACGGTTTTCGAAATCAAGGCGGTTAATTTAAAAGAAAATCGCTTTTTCATAGGTTATCACAGTAAAAATATTTGACTTCAAAATAATGCCATACTTTTTAACTGGCTGGATTCTTTGGAGTCTTTTAAAAATCTCCAGCAGTCTTTGCAATCTCTAAGTCATTTAATTTCATCCCTTTTGTTTTTGTACTGCTTGCGGTCTCAATTACTTGGAGTATTTTTTCTGTTTGCAGCCTCATCAGCGTTACAATCTATCGTAACTTTATTTTAAAAAAAATGAATAATCGACAAATAATATAATTTTCCTTATTATTTGTTTGGGAAATTGCTTTTTCCTTTTTCTGTAAATCGTACGTATGTACTTCCTGTCAGAAAGTGGCTATCATATTGTTGGCATCTTATCTACATGTGCATATATATTTCCGTTTGTTGACAGAAAAATAAAACAACATAATGTTTTCTTTAAGCTCCTTTTGTGACGAATACGATAAATAAAATTCTTGAAATACTCTGTATTTAATATATTAACAGTCTGCTTCATTTGATTGATCTGACATTTTCTATTTAAACAATTTTTGTAAAAATATCTATTCAATCGGGTCAATGAGTATTTCAATTTAACCGATTCTCGACAACTCACATGTGATTCGAGTCATGTGTTCCAGTAAGCACTTCTTTTTCATCATGTTTCAGTATATTACATTTTATACAATTAAAAAAAATGTGTTATGAGCACTTCGACAATTTTACGGTTGTCATATTTCAGCCACAGTGACCTAATTTCACAGTAATTTCTCGCTATTGGAGTTTAAGGGATTTGCCAAACCAGAATGCCAGCATCATAGTCGTTGCAGCCTTAGAACATAACTTTTGATATACAAGAAGTCCTCGACCCAAATTGCACTTCTATACGCATCACTTCTTCGTACGCAATGTCCTGAAATAATTTGTCAAACAAAAATAAGTGGGAGGCATTGATTTATCAACACAAATACAAACACAAACAAACTTGCTCTGTTTTTTTTTTTATAATTAAAAAGCAAACGTTTAAAAAATCACCCACTAGTTCTTCACACAAAATTGGAACTTTGTCAAAGAATTTGTTATTTATCAATTTTTTTAATCAATCACAAATTTGTCGTTGATAGGTATTTGTTTTTTGTCGATCCAAAAAAATTGTTGTCAAAATGATTTCGAAAGTATTTTCCTTCACCTTTAACATGGTAAACATGGTAGCTAGGTAGCGGGTGTTTTTTTAAGAGCTTGAGCTTTGAATAATAATACAATACAGAAATTTTGTTGGAATTAACTTTTTATTATTATCATCTGGTAGATAATTTGATGGTATTTATTTTTTAAATATGATTTCCGGCATATGACCGCCAAGGCTACGAGTTACATATTTCTTTCGATTAGTCTAATTTTTGACTGCTTTTTCCAATAAGTCTGTCCGTGTGGCCTCAATAAGTCGCACCAAAGAGGGGCCAGTTAATTAGCCTACTTCTGGAAATTAATATGTCACCATATTGATTTTGTAATAAATGTGTGGTTAAGCGCGCTGTATGGCATGGCAAGTTGCGCCGTCTTGTTGGAATCAAATGTCGTGGATGTTTAGCTATTTCATTTTTGGAGACAAAAAATCAGTCAGCACACCTTGATACCACTTGCCATTCACCGTAATGGCTGCTCCTTCTTTATTTCGAAAGAAATAAGGACTAATTGCAAACCGCACAGTCAATTTTATTGAATGCAATGGTGATTCGTTAATGGATTGAGGTGTTTCTTCGCTCCATATATGGTAATCTTGCTTATTGACAAAGCCATTTAACCAGAAATGAGCATTCTCACTAAATACAATTCTTTGGCAAAAATAGTCTATAAACTTCGCGAACAGATTTATTTTTTTTTAAAGTAAATTTCCACAATTTGGAAGCGTTGTTCCGACGTTAAACGATTCCTGATGAATTGCCAAACTTAATTGAACAGAAATGTCAACAGAGTTCGACATTCTCAACTACTAAACCATAGACAACAACCACCGACTTCTCATTCAGCTAAAAAAAAACAACTTATACTACCTATAGGGTAAATTTTGCACTTGCAAAAAAAAAATCTAACTCGAGATTTTTATAAACCTTGACATTACGATGATAGAGAACACTTTATTTGTTCGACATACATCCTAGTTGCTTCAAACTTGTCACTTCAGCGTTTTAGGTGATGTGATTGGCTCAATTCTTCTTTAAATTTTTTTGTTCTTTAGCTCCAAAAAATAAGGGTACCTTCCATACATTTTTTAGGGCCAAAATGGTAAATCTCAATTAGATATGTATCTCGAAAACGGCTCTAACGATTTTGATTTAAAAAAAATTCATCGCACAATTATATGTGGTAGGAATAGTCTATACATTTTGGTCAATAAACATTTTAATTAAAATAATTTTAACGATTCATATTTAGGTACATAACAGATTTTTTTCGATTTTTGTCTACCTCATGAACCGCTCAACGGATTGCGATCAAAATTTCTATCCGTTGTCGAAAAATATTTGTTTGGATTTATTTTTTTTTTTTTTTTGAAAATTCAATACCTACCTATTTCGAAAACGGATATACGATTTTTTTTTAAATTATGTTTTTGAGTCTATATGTATGTATTACTAAATATGCACTTTTATAAAAAAAACACAATACAAAAAATGTTGCATATAAAAAATTAAGTACCTACCTAGAAGACGATTTTAAAAATATATTTAGTCGTTTCTCCTAGAATCTTTTGCATACGATGTGATCGAATATAAACGATCCGTCGTGCATTTTATTTTTTGTATGAAAGGCCAACGAGTGCATAGACTCAAAAATAGGTAGTGGGGTGGGTACAACAAAAATAAATTCAAAACATTTAACCTTAATCTTGCGACGCGCAGTGTTACAGCTGCTTATCACAAGTGCAGGCAATCACACTATATATATTTATATATAGAATTTCAATTCAATAAGCAATTTTCATTTTACGATATATTTTTTTTTATTGTTTGTTTAATTTCTGGTAAATTAGAATTTTTTTCTCCAGACTCTAATTTATCATATATTTAATTGTTTTAATTTCTTGATACTTTTTACATATTGTTGTTGTTGCTTTCTTTCCAGCCACCATCATAGTCACATTAATGTCGTCGTCGTCGCAAGGAAGTTTATTAAGTCATAAAATTAGAATAAAAAGAATCGTGCTGGGAATTTCATTCAATAGACTGATTTGGTTTGGTTTTATTTTTTGCAATGCTTTGCTTTGTTGTGCTGAGCGATATAAAAGTGTCGTTGACTTGAATGTTTTATTCAATTCATTTAGTCTTTGGAATTGTTGTTGTCAATTTAAGTACTCTGCAGAACATGTTGTAGTGTTTGTCTCCATGTCTGGCTGACAGACAGTGTTCAACTTCAAAACAGAAATCTCAATTTTAATATACCAACTTACAATTTTTTTTAACGGATGTAAGAAATGCTCGCTTTAATCAACCACAATACAAAAGATCGCCTTCTTTAAAAAGTAAAATGCACGACTGGATCGCACGTACTTGCTCCTATGTTCGATCACATTATTGCGAAAGATTTTTAAAAGAAACGGCTAAATGTAATTTTAAAGTAATTTTTCACTTAATTTTTTATATATAAAAATTCTTAAATTTTTTCCAAATAAAAATTGGCATGGAAATTTTAAATAATTAATAATATACATTCAATAACAAAATCTCAGTAAAAATCGTCGACCCGTTTTCGAAATTTTGAATTTTCAAAAAAAAAAAATATATTTTTTTTTCAAAAATCCAAAAAAAAACCATTTTTCGAAAATTTTGAAATTCAGTATTATTTAGAATTTGAAGTAACTCCTGTATACAAATTTTGATCGAAATCCGTTGAGCCGTTTATGTGAAATTCGAAAATCAATAAAATTAATGTATGGTAGATACCGTTAATAACAATATACGAGTAGTTAAAAAAAAAAAATTGACCGGAATGTAGACCATATCCAAAGTAGTACAGACACCAATTCAAAAATCTATTTTGGACAATCACCTAAAACGCCTAGTCACCATGTTTTAACAAAATCGGTTCAGCGGTTTAGGCTGTAGATCGTTCTACAGATCGTTCTACACATAGTAATATCAACTTTGATTAAAATCTCGAGTTCGATTTTTTTTCCAAATGCAAGACTTGCCCTATAGTATCTACATATTATATCGCAAGTAAAAATCTTGAATTTGTGATGTGAATTCTTCACATTTGATTCCATTTGTTAAAGTAACATTTAACCGTTCAAAAAATCTAATTTTTGATGTTCAACATTTTTCATTTAATAACAAAGGCGAAAATTTTTAAACGATTTAGTAATATGTTAAATCATTTTTAGTATGATACTAGGTTAAAAAGAGGATGTTACTAATCTTAAACGAGCTTAGTACCGTATTAACTTTTTAACATTTTACTAAAGCTTAAATCACCAAATGGCTACTTTAACTTTTTAGTATCAGTAGTATCAGTAATGTCAACTGATAGTATTGTATATCAGCCTTGCGAGTGGGGCCAGGTTCGAATCCTGCTGGTGTAATTTTTTTTTTTTATAAATAATGGCGCATATTCATAGCTGTTTAATAAGTTGCGAAACTAAACCCGTGTTCATGTAATTCATAAAGAATTTAAATCAATTTCTAAAATAAAAACTCGAGTCTAACGTTAGTCACGAGAGAGGTTTTCTTTAAGTTTTTAACTCTACCGAACATCATAAATACTTGAAAATAAAAAAAAAAAATTGTGACACAAAAGTGATTTGAATTAAAATAAAGAAAAATGTCAATTGATGAAAACATTGAAGAAGATTTTGATATTTTCGTTGTTTTGGAAATGATACTACAAGGAGACGAAAGTGCTATAGGACAAGAATCGACCCCTTTGAACTGACTAACGACGAATTTTATGAAAGGTGTCGATTTGACAATGACACGGTAATATTTATTATTGATTTGCTAAATATTGAAGACCAACCAACTAAAAGAGGTTTGTCGGAAACCTTCAAGTTTTTTTTTTGGCTACTATTGTTCACTCCTGTCAGGAACCCACAAAGTCGATAGGAGGAAAAATTCAATACTTACCACATCGCTACAAGAAATAAGGTAAATTGCCTAAATCGGCAGATTAAATAAAAATTCCGATCTATTTTTGAGAGGATGAGAGTTGACTTGGCAGTTGACTTGGTGGTGGCAGTTGTAAACGGTGATTTTTTAAGAGCTTGGTTTTTGAAAATTCAAAAAAACACAGAAACTTGTAAAAAGTGAATGAAATTTTTATTTGGATCGATAAATCAATTCCTCCCATTTACTTTTTAAAAATAATTTCACTTAAATGTTGCCCGCGGCTACGCTTCAGGTGGTCCATTCTGAAGGTCCAATTTTGGCAAACTTTTTCACACATTTCGGCCGGAATCTCACCAATGACGCGTTCAATGTTGGCTTCCAAGGCAGCAATCGTGTTTGGCTTGTCCCCATAGACAATAGACTTAACATAGCCCCACAAAAAATGTCTAACGGAGTCAAATCACATGATCTTGGTGGCCAATTGACTGCGCCAAAACGTGAGATCAACTGCTCACCAAATTCGCCTCTCAATTGATGCATGGTTTCGCGTGCAGTGTGGCATGTGGCACCGTCCTGTTGGAACCACATGCCGACCGAGTTCAATTCTTGCATTTTCGGCAAAAAAAAATCTGTTATCATCGAACGGTACCTTTCTCCATTGACCGTAACCCTGCGGCCTTCATCGTCCTTGAAGAAGTACGGCCCAATGATGCCGCCTGCCCATAAACCGCACTAAACAGTGCATTTTTCGGGATGCATTGGTAGCTGCTGAATTGCCTCTGGCTGCTCTTCACTCCAAATACGGCAATTCTGCTTATTCACGTATCCATTTAGCCAAAAATGAGCCTCGTCGCTGAAGACAATTTTGCGATAAACACATTTTTCACAGAGCACGAATTTTGATAATAAATTTCAATAATTTGCAAACGTTGTTCAGGCGTAGGTCTATTCATGATGAAATGGCAAACAATACTGAATCGAAATGTCAAATGTTCGTGGAATTTGTCATGTGTGATCTGTCAAAAATATAAACGTCAAAAACCAAGTAGCAAAAAAATCACCCTTTAGTTATACATAATTATAGCGAAAAAAAGAAATCTCTCATGTAAGAATAAACTTGCTATTCTTAGCATATATATAAACTAAAGTAAAGAAGTTTTAGCAGTTTTTAGTCATATTTATGAAGTATTTAAAAAAATTGAATTTCCAATACAAGAAGACGAAAATTATTATGTAAGACCGATCACAACACGAATATTTTGGCAGATATATTTTATAGAACCAAAAAAGAAAAGACGTCAAAATTAATTTAAGGTAAAATAGCTTTTAAGCCGTTTCAACTTTTGCATTAGATTATTGTATCAGCCTCTTGTAGATGATCGGCAAAATCATCAAACAAATGTATCTCCGCAACTTCCCTGGTATTACTATCTATAAGTATTTCATCCTTAATAAAGTCCGGATAACGGCAATACATTTCAAAAATTTGTTTTTTTTATGTCCCCTCGTTTTGAAATATCGATGTTTTCGTGATAGATTGAAGTAAAATTGTATCAGAGTTGTAATAGAATTCATGATGTTAGAGTCGGGTTTTACTAAACAGAGCTACAAAATTCTCTATGAATTGTAGCTGTGCCTAACCTGTGTGATAAGCTTAGACATCAGTTCATCTAGACTCGAGTTTAAAATATGATTATGAATATCGGCCAATGAAGTTAAATGATTAAAATATAAACATCGAATACTTATTTAGAGCACACAATAATTGTGTCCTACAAATGTTTTGCTATCCATTTTACTAGTTAACAAAAGGTTTAAAATTTATGAAAAGTTAGTAGACTACTATGTATATAGTAAATTGTTAATTAGTATCGTGTTAAGGCCTTAATAATAGGTTGTTTAAAATTTTGCACCAAAAACTTTAAACGAGCTTTAAATAAAAATCGTAAATTTATCGAAGGCCAAACAAATCATCAAAATAGTCACTCCCCTTCATGCTGGACCAGACACAATCCTATAATATTTTCTGGCTATGAAATCCATCACACTCCATAGACCCTCAACTGAGATGAGAGTGTGATATTTGACGATTATAACTTCAGAAATTAAATCGTCTGCATTATAGTATGAAAATTTACGACAAATAGTCTAGGATCCATTAGCGCAGCACTTCGCCGTCGGCGTCGTCGTTGATGTTGTCGTTGGCGTTGTGTCGTCATCGGCTTCGGTTGTTGGTCGTCTGTTGCACGATTACAATATAACTGGGTATGTGCACATTTATACAAAGTAATAGTGTCCTCGTTATTAATACCAACGTCGTTTATTACTTTAACTCGTCTCTAAGCAAGGAATAAACAAAAATTAAGCTCTTAAAGAACATTAAAACAATTATGTTGGAAAATGTTATTTGATAGCCAAGTTTCAGACATTAATGCAGAGCATTATTTTATTTATCACCGTGGTGGGTTTTCGAGATGAGTTGCTATTGCTGTATATACAGTAACTGCTATCTCTATAAAACATATTGTTCTGTAGGTAGGTTGGTATATGGGTTTCAGTTATTTTGACGGCGCGAACGACGGGCTTTGCAAGATGGTATAATCTGAAATGGTTTATATCTTATGACACAAAACAACCACGCATTTTTTTGTTTTATTTCGACATAAGGATTGTTCTTTTCCTGTTTTTGTTTTTGTGTTTTTTTTTTTACGGAGAGAGAGTAGTACGTGGGTATTTTTTATGTGATACATTAACGATGAAAGATGACACAAGAGACATAAAAATCAGCCATTTAGGTCGTTAGATTTTTTGCGCGTTGAATTTGGCAAGTTTATTTCGCGCATGCCATATGAAATAATGAGGGATTTAAAAATTGAAATATATGTTTGTACTTGTACATATGTATATGTTCATAAGCATCTGAATCTATATTTAAAAATTTAAATTTCAACCCCTTTTCGTTGCATTTGAATTTAAGTTATTGAATTTTATTCAAACTTGTTCAGAAATTGGAAACACCTTATAGGTACCTATTTTGGTTTTTTATTAATAAAACTAGACAGCGAAGCGTCTGGAACCAGTTATTACGGTTTGTGATTCACTGGCTTCGAATTAGAATAAGATTTCAGAATTATTGGTAAATTGACACATGTTTTGGAATGTCTGAAACTTTTATTTAACAATCGAGTTGGATACAAAAGAATATTATAATATCGACAGCCATAAGTGTAAGTTTTGTCATCCCTATACCGCAAGATCCTCCATTCCTACAGGACGACTCAATTGAAATATTCGATTCAAATAAAGGTTTTATTTAAATTGCTTTAAATACATCTTTTAAATGGCTTGTATTTCTTATTCTGGAATAATCTTTTTCTTAACCACCGTTTAACAGCAGATTACGAGCATTCACGTTGAAGGTCTATGTTGATAAAAACATCATAGAGTATTTGCACAACTAGAGTTAAATATCACATTGCCTTGTGACTTCTTGTTAATTCACTCCCATGTAAAGTCTCAATTATTGTAGCTACTATTTCATCTAAAAATAATAACGCGTATATTTGGTGTGATAGTTTTGCTGAATTTTATGGAAGACATGTGGCAGTTAACTATGGAATATAATATTCGGCAAATATCGCCCGCGGATCTGCTGAAGGCCGTCACTATTTTCATAACTTTTGATGACTTTTACAAAAAATCTGACTATATCTCACACAATGATGCATTGTATATCAGGCTTGAGCTGAAATTTTTTATCTGCTTTATTTACATACACCTGAGATTCCACAAAATGGCCTATGGTGTTAATTGGCATAAGTTTGGTGACCAGTTGACATCAGATGATTTGGCTTGAAAATTCTTGCTGCAATAAATCGATTGTAACATATGATGTTTATGGAAGGGCTGGCAACGAGACGTCTCGGTATCGTAAAAATTAAAAAAAAAATTCAGTCTGGTCTCTGGCTCGCCTAAAAAATTCTCGTTTTGATATTGGTATCGCCTTTTTCTCGTTTCAGTCTCGGTGTTGGTCTCATCCTTAGGCTTGGTTATTTTCGTGTGTTTTGGTGTGTGTGATAACGTAAAAAATAGGCTGCAAAGTACCGTTAGCAGACACCTTTAAAAAGCCGTGTTTACGAGATAATATTTAAATGCTGTAGGGTTTGACAGTTTATGGACTGACAGGTAGGGGCTACATGCTATATTTTGACATTTGGATAATATTTTGTTTTTCCAAATTTCATCCAAAAGTCTTAAAATACTTTTTTCCGGAGGGGGAAACAAGTCTGAAAAATAAGCGACATCTATTCCAACAACATACATACATACGAGTAAATCGTACAAATATAAATATCTACACAATATGGTTTGATATTTTAACGCGCATAGAATATTTCGCAATCAAAAATCTTGTGAATATTATAAAATTAAACCTGAGTTCTTCTAGCGAAAACCGAAACTATGCCAGCCCTAGTTTATGGTGGGTTTCGTCCACGGTCGTCCTCTCACTGAAACCACATTTCGCCCAGTTGAGGCCAACACAATTCTGTAAAAATATTCGTGTAACGAAAGCCGTTCACAGTCACTTAAATTCCGACCGTATTTTCAAAATGGTTGAGAATTCATTTTTAGAATGATAACGCGTTTTCATTGGTGACAGTTGTCAAATAAATTACAAAATTTATATCTTATTGATACACCCTTTGTATCATGGCTGATAAGCAAACCATAACTATCAAAACCCAATCGAATGTTAACAACCCCTTATTGTTGCAACGTGTTAATATTGTTTGAATGACTAAAAAGCTTTGAATGTGTCTTAATTCTTATATAAATTCGAAATATACATTATTTTAACAAAATCACTAATTCTTTCTTTTATTTTCTTCTCATTTCAGGTAAGTTTCATGATGACGAACGATTTAAAAAAAAAAGGTGGTAAGCAAAATTTTTGTGACACACCCACCCTCTATGTGTTCAGATTTCAGAACTGTACAAAGTTAAAAAGCTCAAACCATCATATTTTCTTTTTTAAACAACCATTTAAGTACATATATGTATGTACGTCCGTCAAAACTTTCCCTTCCAAATTAAATTACCGAAAATAAAATCGCTTTTAAGTACTTTGTTTTCGGAATTCCTTTTCCGAAAAAAAAGCATTTTTCTATAGGGTATACATTTTAATTTTGTTTAACTCAATAAAAGTGAAATATAACAGAGTCGTCGCGCAACAGAGGGGGGCATTCATTTATTTCTCTTCTTCACCCGTCAAACAGGTGTGATTTCTTCCGCAATGTAATTGCTGGCAGAGAAATAAAATTCTGGGAAATGGTTTCACCAAAAAAAAAAGTTCAAACAAAAAAATCCAATGCCATTTAAAAAAGTATTGCAGTTGGCGATTCATTTTTTTTTTAAATGGAAACCAAGCCATCCAACGATACGCATAATAAGCTTAAAGGGTTTTAAGAGGTCAAGCGTTCAGTGAATGTTTATTTTTTTGATATTTTTTTTCTCCCTGAGTTTATTAAATTTCCTACCAATTGCAACTCCCCCAGGGGTACAAACCTGAACTAGAGTTGCAGTCATGTGTTAATACATTTAACTAGGGACAGATTTCAAAAACTTTGTCCTTGCATGTGTGAAGCCGGTGGCTGGGTGACTTGAGTGCCAGTGCGCAAAAATGCTCATGGTATATAATATTTTTGTTTTTACTAAGCAGCAGGGGTTGTGTGTTTACTGGAAGTGGGAGTAAAAAATAACTTTAAATTATCCTTTTGTTATATTAAATTTAAATACAGCTGTAGAAATGAGTGCTATGATTTCGTGTGGTGAGTAAAGGCTATTAAATTCCAACAGAACAAGTAATTTTATTTGGCATGATTTTAGGGTATTTTTTACTGAGTTAAAAATCCCATTGATAGGTTCGAGTTCCGGTCGTAAATTGGAATTGATTTCGGTTAAATAATGAAATCGAACTCCTCGTTCATAATGGGTGTTGGATAATCTCCACTTTTTTTATTTGATATAATCACGATAAATGTTTTTTTTTTCGTTTTGGATAGAGTGTGCGTTTTACACTTCGGCATACAATTCTGAACCAAGCTAAAAATTTAAATTTTCAGTGACTTATATTATGTACTTGTACAATTGTATGTTTTCATATTTTTTTTTTTAAATTAAAAATCCAACAATTCCTACAGGTAGTCTTTGGTCTACTAAATAACTCAAAATAGAAAAGGATAAAAATACATGCCAATTTAAAAGTTATTGTTGCGGGTGGAAAAGGCGCATTTTCAATCCACTGCGCCAACAAAAACTCCTTGGTATCCTTCTATACTCT
This sequence comes from Philhelius pedissequus, assembly GCA_910595825.1. Classification (NCBI taxonomy): domain Eukaryota; kingdom Metazoa; phylum Arthropoda; class Insecta; order Diptera; family Syrphidae; genus Philhelius; species Philhelius pedissequus. The sequence continues at coordinate 199,631,046 of OU343161.1, read as the reverse complement.
GTTCAATTTATATTTTCAGTACAGGGGAGATAGGATATTTGCCTTTTGCCCTTACTATTATTGATTTCAATAAGCTATCTCTATTTCTATAAAGCTTTTACATTTTCCATGGTTGCCGCAGTGGGTATTATAAATTGGCATATTTCTCTCACAAATGTCGGTAGCGTTACAAATTGTTAATTTAGATTTTATGAACAGAAACATGTACTTACATAATCGTAAACTAAATCTAAAAAAAATTAAACTAAATCCAAATAAAAATATATCTCTCTTTCTCCACACCACCAAGAAGTAAGATATTAGCCGTTTTTTTTAAGAGTTCCCCAGAAGGCCTAATCTATTTTAAAGTGAAAATAAATCACAGAAAAAAAATGTTAAAATAAGGTATAATAAGGAACTTGTGTCCTTCGGAAAACTTGAAGCCATTTTAAATGTAAATAAACACAGCACAAAAATAATAATATCACCTCAAATTGCACCGCACTATTTTAAATATTATATTTATATACACAAAACCTTCTTGATTTTATTTCTATTTCAATGAACAAAAATATTATTTGGTAATTTAAAGTTGCAATTAATTAATGCAACGAACTCCATCAACAATTTGCTCAAATAGTAATTTTTTTATTAAAAAAAATACCCAACAAATAATATATAGCTGCATTTTAAAAAATCACAAATTATGTAAGCAGAACAGCAGTCACCGACAACACCTTTCTCTTTAAACTGAAAATATATGCTTTCAAAAGCTCTAAGAAAGCTTCGATTCTGAAAGCTTCATAGCGAAAACCAAAGAAAAATGTATTAGAATATCCATAAACGGACCAATGGTAACTCTTATTTTTTTAATAAACACTATAAGCGAGAGTCAAATTGGCGATCAGTCTCCTCTCAGCCGGGTAGCAGACAGGTTACGGTGGGATGTACGTGGTTTTATAGAATATTTTAGTAGCAATTTCTTAAGTTGTGTGCCATGCAAACACCAGCCGGCACCAGTGTGTTGGAAAAAGTTCTCCCATAAAGCCTGTACTGAAAATATAAATTGAACAGAGAATAGTACTGTGCAATTCAAGGTTGCATTTAAAAGTCCTAGAACTTAACCATGCTGTTATTCTAAATGGGTGCCTTGACCTAACTTACATCCCCTTACTCTGGAGAGAAGTTAAGGTCATCTTCATTCCCAAAGTAGGCAAAAGTACCGATGTAAATCCGAAGGACCTCAGACCGATCAGTTTATCTTCATTCCTTTTAAAACCTCTAGAAAGACTGATAGAAATTCATTTAGGCAGTACAATAAACCCCAATTAGCATATTGTAAGGGAAAATCGGTTGAAACCGCCTTACACACGCTGGTACAAAATATGGAATATTCATTGCACCATAAAGAGTATACTCTGGTAGCATTCCTAGATATTGAGGGTGCTTTCAAAAACGTTAGTAAGGTGGCAATAATCACAGCGTTGAGTAACCTTAAGATATCCGACTCATTGACCGAGCTGATTAGTCTCATGTTAGGCAGCAGAGTAAATGGTACGCCACTGACTTTCTCAGACGAAGACAAATATCTAGGTATCATACTAGATAAAAAGCTGAGTTGGAAATCCAATATACAAGAAAGAGTAAGAAAAGCAACAGTTGTACTCTTCTCTTGCAAAAAAGGCATATTTTTTTTTATAATCTTACACGCGCTCAAGGGATAATGATTACCCTTTATATGTTTTTATCACAGCGCGGTCGTCATGAGAAAGAAGAGAAAGAGGGATATGAAAGATGTGTTGCACGAGGTGGTTGTTGTCTCAGATTTATCTCCAGTGATGGCGGCTGATTAATTACCGTGCCTGATTTGTTTATATCTCTTATAATTCGCATTATTTTACTATTTATTTCTTTGTCATATTTATGGGTATACTAGTCCATTCAATCACATGTTGTTAGTGTTATGCCTGAACAAGATGTAATGAGCAAACCAGCAACTCATTTTATGACAATTTTTAGAATTGGTTTTTATTGGAAAATAAGACGACACGGCATTGGGAATAAATGGGGCTTATCCGCACAGATTACCCATTGGTTGTTCATAGCGGTCGTTAGACCGATACTTATGGGGTAGTAGTATGGTGGACTGCATTGGACAAAGTCACATATTGTGACAAATTAAATAAGGTCCAAAGGTCAGCCAGCTTATGTATCAGTGGAGCTTCGAAAACCGAAGAGGGAGCGGTGGTGTGTACTCAGACAGACTAAATCTTAGTCTCACTTTCCGTCTCCCTGACCATTGTAGCGTGTTCCAACGGAAATTCTGCCGTTTAAAGAGGTGTTATCCTAGCTAAGGGGAAACGTGATATCTACATCGGATATCTGCATATTCTTTGACAGTCATGCAGCCCTCAAATCACTTAGCGCTGTTTCCACAAACTGTATAACTGCCCGCAACTGTCGATCATCTCTCAGGGAGATGGCAGAACAGTATAACATTCACCTGATTCACCGGCACAGTTTTGGGAAACTGCAAAGCCGACGAACTCGCCAGAAAAGGAACCAAAATACCTATTCTACCGAAAACGGAAGAAATCGGTATGCCTATCGCTACAAGCAAACTATTGTTGTATCAAAACTCCATAAAACAAATAAATTTTAGAGGGTCAAGCATCACTACGTGCCTGGCCACCAGACAAATCTGGCCAGTAATAGATCCAAGACGCTCAAAAGGTTTACTCTCTTTGAGCAGGAAACATCTTGGCTCCGTAATAGGTGTTGTAACTGGACACTGTTTAATTGGTAGACACAAAGACTTGGCGTTTTCTCCAATGACTTTTGCAGAAGCTGCATATACGAGGAGGAAGAAGAGACTATCTCACATCTTCTTTGTTCATGTCCTGCTCTCTCCCAAGGAAGAAGATTATACCTGGGGGAATACTTTTTCGACGACACCAGTGATCTTAGACACAATGAGATTCAACATAACATTTTTCGAAAATTTGTAAATGCATTATTATTTAGAATTTGAAGAACCTACTGCATAAAAATTTTGATTGCAATCCGTTGAGCCGTTTATGAGAAAGTCGGAAATAAAAAAAATGGATGTATAGCAGGTACCGTTAACAACAAAATATGTAAAAAAAAAAAAAGTTGGCCAAAGTGTAGACCATACCTAAGGAAGTACACATACTTTGTTTTTTATCAAAATCGTTAAAGCCGTTTTCGAGATAATTAAGATTGTAGAAAAATTTTAATGGCTAGTACCGCTATTTCTGGATCTAAAACTACGATTCAAAAATCTGTCTTAGACAATCACCTAAAACGCCTAACTACCAAGTTTGAAAAAAATCGGTTCAGCCATTTATTCTGTTGATCGTTCTATAATACCTATATCGCAAGTAAAAAAGAGTTAGTAATATTTAATTTCCTCAAAAACTAAAAGACATAAAATCATATATTTTTCAATTTCTGATTAAGAATTAATTAGGGCAACAAGTTTCAGAGAAAAAAAAGCTTTATATAATTTTACAGTTTTGAAAAATTACATGTACAATTTTTTGTTACCTTTTTCTTTCCAAAATTTGAGCCTAAAACCCGTTTTTTATTTTTCAAAAGCTTAGATATTACTTAATTTTAAAATTAGCTAATAATAATTCTTGTTTAATATTTTCTTCCATTTGTGGTACTTTTTATGAAATTGACCCTCCGCTTAAACGGTTGATATATGTAGGTGATATAAAGTAAAAAATGCTTCTTTTTGAGCACTCTACAAAACCGTTATCAATTTATGGCCCTAAGGTTATTGTACTCTACTCTAAAAACTGCTTATGAATCAAAAGAAAATTATCTATCAGTTAATAACTTGTCATTGACTAAAAAATTGATAAATATCAATTTTTTTGGTAAAGTTAATACCAAGCTCATAAAATATTTTACAATAGATCTAACTACCGCACCATATACAATCATCAATTATTTTGATAAACACTAAATACCGTATTGATATTTGACAACCATTTTCTATGTTCTTCGTGCCATTTTTTTTCTTTTTTGTCAATAATTTAACATTACTTTGTTCATTCAAAAGTGTATGCAAATTCTCTTAACGAATAAAACGACACTAAATGATCTAACCCAGTGGGCAATCTTACCCTGACTATAAAGTCCTTTAGTTGCAAAATTTTGTATTTCAACAAAAATTCATTCACAATATCTCTCAGGAACCACAATTCATTTTTCGTTTTAGAACTTCTGATAGGTTAGCTGCATAAATATAAATTCTAGGTAAAGACTGTATTGTTTAATTGATTTGTGTGGTTCTGTTCCATTTGTGTGTTTTACTACCGCTGCCACAAAACTCCATATTCCAATAACAATACCAGTAAATTAATAATTCATACAGCAAACTCGTCCAGTGAAATTAAAAAAATCGTTTCCTTCCGGAAATTTCTAGCTTATTGTGTACACAATTTCTACGTCAACCAACAAGAAAATACAAAAAAAAAAAAAAAACAAGCTCTAAAATATTCAATTACAACAGGGATCACTGCATTGAATGATTGCCACATTGGGATAAAATCGAAAGGACGATATTTTTTTTGGATAGAAGCTTGTCGGGATCCGTGTTTTAATTCATTCAGTTTTGCATTCAATAAAATGGAGGAAGAGTGTTAGAAAAATAAAAAAAAAAAATAAAACTAAATTAACTCTCTTTTATATAATAGAGAATGACTTATGAAAGGTTTTATTGGTGTTTTTTTCTCAGCCTTATGTTGAGTCAAATGGGTTCATCAAAAATGAAGAAGAGATACACTGACTTCCTTTAACTTCTGTGTTATGCCAAAACCTCAACCAAAATAGCCGGAAGGGCTAAGAGAAAACAACATTTTAAACGTGAGCAAGGTATTCAGAACCAGAAGATAGACTGCGAATGGGGATGGGGAAACAGGACACAAAAATCGTGTCTACACTGTTTCCAACTTATAAATATTCATTTAAAATATTTTCCATTTTATTCTGTCTATTTTGTGTCCATTTCGCCAGGATTCCCGGTTATTCTTTTTTGTTTACTTGTTTCTTTTTGAATTATTTTCCATAAATGAATAGGAGAAAAATGGGAAACAACAGTTACATCTCCCACGAGAGGGATGAATGAATGAATATGTTCAGAGCTCGACTACAGACACACAGACACAAATAACCAACAAAAATAACAAGACTTTTTCGTCATGTTGTTTTTCAAATTGTGAACAAAATTTCCAGATTGAAAAAAGGTCATGAAAGGTGTCGCGATAGAAGCTTGGTTTATTCTGTAAAATACATTACACTGAAACGGTGAAGTAATTATGAAGTGGCTACGAAATGCACAATAACCCCAAAAAAGTAAATTACTACCTACATACATAAGTACCTACTATACCTTATCTAGGTAGGTTAGGTATACCTATGTGGTTAAAAACTCCACAAAAAGGTCCTGTCATACAAAAGATATACGACCGTTGACAATCGACCATCCAGAGCAGAAAGAAAGAAGAAAGATTAATCCTGTGTCGGTTGTGGTCGGTCGGGGGTTGAATTGTTGCTGGCTCCGGATGGCGACACCTTCCTTCCGTTCCTCCATTCATCTTCCGTTCAGGTTAAGTCTGGGTTTGTGTTTTTATTTTGCGCAGTAAAATGAAATGTTCTCAATATCCTTTTCATGCAATATCACTTTTACATGAAAAACATTTGAAAAAAAAGAAGATACGACTGGAATTTATTTTTAATTTAAGTGTAAGTTTATTTAAATTAAAACACGACCTTACTCCTTTTTAGTAAGTTAAGTATCAATAATTTTCATAACTGTGTATTGTTGTCAGTAAATTTGCAGTTTATTCCACAAAGGACGTCTGCTACTTCTTCTAAACTGAAACTACCAAATTAAACCCCGATTAATAGCTGCGTTTTGTTGGCAAAAACTATGCCCAACACAACAGAATTTACACACATTACAAATCAGAAACCTGTTTTCGATAAAAGTAAAAGCAAAATCCTGTTATCGAATGAAATAATGTTGTTTTGTTGGTACCTACTCCCGATGACTTTCATGAATCTCAAAGTCTTTGTTCGTAGAGTTCTTCTTTCTGTATCCAAATATATTTGTAAACCATTCGTATTGGTAAGCTGGAAGCAGTCAAAAATCAATAATTTTTGGCGAATTACCATGTTTTTTTTTTCAATAAAATTGTTTCACAGGAAATAAAAATTACTAACACCAACGAACTAGACAAAAAATACCTTTTATTTATTTTTGTTGCTTTATAAATCATATTAATAACAATGTAGGTACTTATGCATTTGTACTTAATGTAAACATTTGCTTAGGTATGTAGCAGTGTAGGTACCTATATTTTGTTATGTCTTTATGGCACTTAATGCCCAGTTTTTAGTGTGAGATTTAAGTTAAACCCGAGTTAAACCGCTAAATATGTTGGGTTGACTTAAGATTAACTAAAAACAACAGTGGTTCTTATAATGTTTTTTAAGGTTTTCTGCATTTATACCCCTCTAAAATATTGCCTGGTGAGTAAGCTGTGGGTGGATCATTTAACTTTCAGGATTAGCTAACTGGGCATAAGTGTTCGAAACTAAATTCGAATAACCATTTTCATTTAAATATCTAAGGGCCAGTTGTAAAAACATGGTTTCAGGAATTCTAATTCACCGATTATTGGGGGTTAACTGAGGATCAACGATGGTTCAAGGTTCAAATATGCCAGAGAAGTCCAATAAATGCTTCACCCAGTGGCGTAACTATAGGGTGGCCGGGGTGGCAATATGCCACGGGCCCCGATCCAAGAGGGCCCCGGCCCAAAGACCACGACCTCAGAAATAACTTAACATTTTTAACAAAATTTTGTACCTAAGTACTTCAAAATATAATATTTTTAAGTAACGGGTGATTTTTTTGCTACTTGGTTTTTGACGTTTATATTTTTGACAGATCACACATGACAAATTCCACGAACATTTGACATTTCGATTCAGTATTGTTTGCCATTTCATCATGAATAGACTTACGCCTGAACAACGTTTGCAAATTATTGAAATTTATTATCAAAATTCGTGCTCTGTGAAAAATGTGTTTCGCAAGCTACGTCCGTTTCAGCGACGAGGCTCATTTTTGGCTAAATGGATACGTGAATAAGCAGAATTGCCGTATTTGGAGTGAAGAGCAGCCAGAGGCAATTCAGCAGCTACCAATGCATCCCGAAAAATGCACTGTTTGGTGCGGTTTATGGGCAGGCGGCATCATTGGGCCGTACTTCTTCAAGGACGATGAAGGCCGCAGGGTTAAATGCAAGAATTGAACTCGGTCGACATGTTGTTCCAACAGGACGGTGCCACATGCCACACTGCACGCGAAACCATGCATCAATTGAGAGGCGAATTTGGTGAGCAGTTGATCTCACGTTTTGGCGCAGTCAATTGGCCACCAATATCATGTGATTTGACCCCGTTAGACTATTTTTTGTGGGGCTATGTAAAGTCTATTGTCTATGGGGACAAGCCAAACACGATTGCTGCTTTGGAAGCCAACATTGAACGCGTCATTGGTGAGATTCCGGCCGAAATGTGTGAAAAAGTTTGCCAAAATTGGACCTTCAGAATGGACCACCTGAAGCGTAGCCGCGGGCAACATTTAAGTGAAATTATTTTTAAAAAGTAAATGGCAGAAATTGATTTATCGATCCAAATAAAAATTTCATTCACTTTTTACAAGTTTCTGTGTTTTTTTGAATTTTCAAAAACCAAGCTCTTAAAAAATCACCGTTTACTTAAAATCAATCAAAGGTGGGCATAACTTAAATACCATATAGAATCGCAGTATATTGGTAACGCGGGTGAGCTAGTGACGGTCCTGGAATTCCCTATTCCCTCATTTTGTTAACCAAATAGGCTAGAAGATGGTGACCCTGAAAGTCCCGTCATCGCGGATTTGAAAAACGTATATGAAAACCGATAGTAATTAAGAATTATACGAATAAAATCAACGGCACGCGTTGACTTAGTAAGCCGAAAATATGTTAAATAAAATTTATTATTATAAAAAAGCAAAAATGTATCTTATTGTTCTCGCAAATTTTGATGAATTATAGTTTATTCGATAGGAAATTTCGCAAATTAACCGAACATTTTGCTGACAACGTGCCTATTTGAACGGTTTAATAATGGGTAAAAAATTGTTCTCTTAAATCACGAAATTTCCTATTGAATGCACTAAAATTTATCAAAAACTGCGGTAAGGTAAACCATTTTTGTTTTTTTTATGATAATAAATTTTATTTTACATATTTTCAGCTTACTAAATCAACCTGTATACCATTAACTATCGATTTACATATAATTTTTTTCAAATACAAGTGACGTTACTTTCAGTGTCATTTCAATGAATGAAATTGTGTCCAATGTCAGTGTTTTGCAGCCTTTCACCGAAAATTTTAAATGACACTGATTTATTAAAATACTCTAGAATTTGTTAATATATATAAAAAAGACATCTTAATCATTTGCCAGGAAAATTCTCAGTTTTCGGTCCACGTTCAGAGATGAAAGAACAACAGTCTTCGTGTATTAGAGAACAATGCTGATTTATTAATAATAAAGAATCATTATTTTTACAATACCTGTGACTGCAGCTAGTGCTGAACGGTCATTTTCAAAACTAAAATTAATAAAAACCTATTGTTACGCCACTGGCTTCACCTATTGTTGCACCTCAGTTAATCCTCCGAAATCAGTGAATTAAAATTTCCTGAATCACTGATGAAATGTTGAACAATATTTGTGCAACTGGCCCTAAATTATGTTTGTGAATAAAATGATATGAGTCGGCGAGTAAGGCGAGTCACCTCACTTCACTCGCTGAAATAGATAAATCTCGGCAATGCAGTGCAGGTTTCTATATTTAATTCATTGTGGTGCCTAAATAGTTGGTTTGGGACGCTCATTCACTTTCAGTAAAATTTAAAGTTAGCTTATTCGTGCGAAACTGCCAGATCAAAGATACTTTAATAATAGATGTTTGAATAGCTTTCTGTTAGCGGCTGCCAAATTGCCCAACAAATGAACGAACTAAAACTTGAGTAGCGCCCCCTACCAAAGCTCTACAATTGGAATATCAACAAGCAATTTACGGATCAAGTAAGTGCATATATTGCTTTGTAATAAATAAGCACTTATTAGCATTTATTTTATAAATATTTTTAAAACCTTAATGAGTTTAAATGACCAACAACAACTTGGGTCTGCTACCAACAAGTTTTTCTCATATTATTTTTGGCTGGAGTTATAGCTATTTCACGACTTGCCAGGTCGATCATCAGATTCCTTTACTCTAGTGATGCTGGTCTACTCTTTCATTTTAATTGAAAAACTTCTTGTGTTTTCAAAGTATATTTGACCATGACCAAGCTGCTTTGAAGCCAACGCATTACGCATCACGCCATCGAGCCAACATGATCAAATCCAACCCAATGCAGGTTTTTCTGTTTAGCAATTGCATTGAAACGACTAGCGCTTTGATTAGCCACACAAGTTTGTTGTTGTTCATTCGGGTTCTTTCTTATTTTCTCCTTAATCGTTAATAAGCCAACCTTTTTTAAAATCAACATTTAAGACTACTCAAATGTTGAAAACTTGTCTTTTTGTTATTTCTTGCTGCTTCATATTTATATTTCATTTCGTTTGGATTTTTTAATTTAAGTTTTAATTTTCTTATTATTAAAGGCATAATCTGAAAAAATCAAATCAAATCAGTTAATGATTTTTTTTGCATTTAATAATTTGACAGGTGGTCAGTAGTGACAACTTAAAAAAATAAAAAACATGCTGTTCGGGATCGTGTTTTTTTTGGGGGGGAAATCCTATATTGTTGGGGACAGATTTCACAAAAAAACCCGGCTAATAGCTACGTACGTCTGGTGTAAGCTAATTTTAATGTGAATCAAATAAAATGTTTTCAATACGTTTTATTTAATATCATCTAAATTGTTATATAGCCTAAGGGACAAAAAAAAAAGAACTTTTTTGGAGAAGTCTAAAGCGTCCCTGTGTAATTACACAGGGACATATATGCAAGGCTAAATTATAACCTGTTACGAAATAACTACTTCAGGGCAGAGTATCCAACCGATCTCATGTCACTGGTTTTAAAAGCAAGAGGGGAGATACTTCCCCTGAACTATGTTCCTCATAGGAGTGATTTGGAAAAAATGTGTGGATTATGTAACACTAGAGAACGCGAAAACGTGTTCCACTTCGTGGGAAGATGTCCTGTTTTGGTGGAAACCAGAAGGAGTACACTTGGAAAAAACTACCTCAGTGAAGAGGAAGTCATAGATGTTTTAAACGGAGTTTTAGACTGGGAATCCCTTTACAACTACACCAAGCTAGCACTTAACTACAGAAAACGGATCTTAGAAGAACTTTTTTAATTTTATGTTTCAATTTTGTATATTTAACAAAATTAATTAATTAAGTATTAATAATTGTCAACTGACAGACGGCGTAAGCCATGTTTGAAAAATGAATGATACACTAAACTTTTGTAATTTGTATGAAATAAAATCATTTGAAACCTAAAGCGTCCACCTTAGGTCGAATTATAGAGACTTAACGGATGTCGCGAGTTGTTTCCAATTTGAAAATGATAGCATTTATGTGATTCCTTATCTGATAGGATATATTTTTTGGTCTAGCTCATCTATAAGAGATATAGCTGTTAATTTTCTCAAAACCGCCTCAAACGATTTGATTTAAACTACATATGTAAGGTACATATTTACATAGGTGGCATTTAATTATTGTAATAAAACAGCATTCCTTATATGTTTGTAATCTTCATTGCTTATAGATTAGTTATGACACTGAACCACAAGAGCAAGTTTGTGATATCCAATTGTGCAAATTTTTCGGTTTGATTTAATGAGTAACAGCCATTTGTACAACTAAAACTACTTAGTTCGTGTTGTACGTACCTGTATGAATATATATGTATATATGTAGATATGCACTGTGCGGTCTTGAGGTTATAAGGGGTTTTTATCAAAGGTAGTATGTTATGTATCTACATACCTACCTCCAAATGTGTGGTTGAACAAACGTCTAAAGCACTAACGTTTGATGTGGTCGTCTACTCCACTCAGGAGGATGGTACATGTGTGGCTTTATAGTAAAAGGGTTTTTATGTATGTTTTCGTTGATTTAACGAATACTTTTAAGATTGCCTTTCGTCGTCGGCATTATAGCATTTGCCTTTAGGGAGCATTTCATTCTATATACGCGGGTCAGTTTATCCTTGTTTTATAGTGTCAACACGGTTTGTACGATAAACAGAATAAAGAATATGTTTAGAGCTGGAGAAAGGAGCTATAACTGTACATTTTTTTCTATTTGCATTCCCTTGTGTGTAATTTAAGGGGAATTGCATTTTTATTTTATCTTGTCTTCTTCTTGTTTTTGTGAAAATAATATATATCTACCTTCTTTTCACTTTACCGCCATTTTGTGTAAAATTATTCCAAAAAGGGAAAGAATTCTTATTGTTTAAATAAATTCCCTAATTCTAAATATGTAGATGAATTCACATTAATTGTACCTGCTGTTGTTTTTGCTATAATAATTGCATATATCGATTAATTATTGCTACTGCCATTCATAAATCCCAAAAATTAAATGAACGAACAGAACTTCATATACAATTGTGTTTCACCACCAATTAAAATAAAGCAACAAAATAAATGAATGCTCTGCTCTTGCCAATTTTAGTTTTGACCATTTGGTTTAAGCCATATTGCAAATGCTTGGGTAATATAATAGTCCTGCATTAAAATGCAATTAAAACTTGTGTAATACTTTTTATCCATAAGCGACCAATTCACAGTAAATGGATACATACTATGGATACGATATTTACGTGTGTATGTATGCTGACCTTTACATTCATGGAGGAGATGCATAAGTGAGGCCCGTACCTAATATCACACTTTTCGAAAGGCCCAATTTGTGAAAAAATGAAAGAGGATTTATTTCAATCAGTAAGATAAAATATAAAATACCTCATAGGGTTAAGGGATGTGCTGGACGAATATTCCTTTTTAATTGAATTAGAATGAATTTAAAAAACTTTATCAAATAATGTCTTTGTAGGTCGAATTGGGTTTCAGTTGATTATGAGTCGAAAGCTTAAAATGACAAAAAAGCCAGAAACTCTCTTTTTTTTGTACGCACAGGTAATGAATTTTTTTTTATCAAATTTCGTAAATTAACCATATTGAACCATATCCACTCAAAGATTTTTCTTTTATAAAGGGTGTTTTTTAAGCTCTTGAGAACTTTAGATAAAACTATAAGAGAGACAGAAATATTGTTGAAAGGAATTTTGTATTATTATAATCGAGTAGATATTTCCATCGTTGGAATAGAAATCGCTCATTTTTTAGACTTTGTTTCTCCCTCCATTAAAGCGTGACATTAGGAATTTAAGGTGACATTTGGAAAAAAATATTATTGAAACGTGAAAATATAGTTTGTTACCTACAAATCAAGCCATGAAGTGTCAAAGGATGGCTCCGATTTAAATGGATTAAAAACTTCTACAAAATTCAAATTTTACCTCAGAAATTACCAACAAACTGCTGAAAACGCGAAAGAAACGAAGCATAAGGATGAAACCAAGACCAATTTTTACGAGACCGAGACGAGAATAATAAAAGTCTCTACTGGTCTCGCTTCGTAGCCCAACTCCATATACGGCAATTTTGCTTATTTACGAAGCCATCTAACGAGAAATGAGCTTCATCACTAAACACGTTTCTTCGGTAAAAATACCCTATGAACTAGCCGAACGAAATATTTTTTTCAAATAAATATCCGCAATTTGGAAGCGTTGTTCCGGCGTTAAACGATTCATGATGAATTGCCAAATCTTACTGAACAGAAATGTCAACACAGTTTGACATTCCAAACTGTTAAACAATAGATAACTCCCATCGCAACCTCGCATGCATCTAAAATAAAAACACCCATTACTTTATTTTACAGTCGTGTACATTTTTCTTTGACAAAACTGGCGAAAGCTTCGCATTTTGTTGCTTTGAATTTTTCGTTTGGATCTTGCATATGTTTATCATGAGTTTTGCTTTAATTAGGAAATCATCTCAGAATTTTTTAGCTCTAGTGAAAACAGCACCAAAAAAGGATAATCCTTTGAAATGCTGTTTTCGGAAACGTCGAATCAGAGCCATTTTTACCAGCAACCTTTAATTTTATAATTTTTGTTACGATTTTTGCTGTAAATAAGGTAGAAAACTTTAAATCAATTAATCATTATAATGTACAGCTGCAACTCCAGATATTGTTTGCAAAATTGTAAATTTTGCAAACTGCATTATCGTACACAATTTTTTTTATAAACGGTGATTTTTTAAGAGCTTGGTTTTTGAATATTCAAAAAAACACAGAAACTTGTAAAAAGTGAATGAAATTTTTATTTGGATCGATAAATCAATTTCTGCCATTTACTTTTTAAAAATAATTTCACTTAAATGTTGCCCGCGGCTACGCTTCAAGTGGTCCATTCTGAAGGTCCAATTTTGGCAAACTTTTTCACACATTTCGGCCGGAATCTCACCAATGACGCGTTCAATGTTGACTTCCAAGGCATCAATCGTGTTTGGCCCCATAGACAATAGACTTAACATAGCCCCACAAAAAATAGTCTAACGGGGTCAAATCACATGATCTTGGTGGCCAATTGACTGCGCCAAAACGTGAGATCAACTGCTCACCAAATTCGCCTCTCAATTGATGCATGGTTTCGCGTGCAGTGTGGCACCAAACAGTGCATTTTTCGGGATGCATTGGTAGCTGCTGAATTGCCTCTGACTGCTCTTCACTCCAAATACGGCAATTCTGCTTATTCACGTATCCATTTAGCCAAAAATGAGCCTCGTCGCTGAAGACAATTTTGCGATAAAAAAACGGATCCTCATCCAACTTTTCTAAGGCCCATCCACCGAAAATTCTACGTTGTGGTAGGTCGCCTGGCTTCAATTCTTGCACCAGCTGTATTTTGTATGGCTTTAAACCAAGAGCTTTGCGTAAAATCTTCCAGGTGGTCGAATAACACAAACCCAATTGCTGCGATCGGCGCCGAATGGACATATCGCGATCTTCAGCAACACTGGCGGATGCAGCAGCAATATTCTCTTCGGTACGCACTCTACGGATACGATTTGGTGGATTAAATTCCAATAAAGTGAAACTGGTGCGAAATTTGGTCACAATGAGCTGAATAGCCTGCTCGGTGGGTCGATTATGACGACCATAAAACGGACGTAGCTTGCGAAACACATTTTTCACAGAGCACGAATTTTGATAATAAATTTCAATAATTTGCAAACGTTGTTCAGGCGTAAGTCTATTCATCATGAAATGGCAAACAATACTGAATCGAAATCTCAAATGTTCGTGGAATTTGTCATGTGTGATCTGTCAAAAATATAAACGTCAAAAACCAAGTAGCAAAAAAATCACCCGTTATTATACTCGCAGGATTCAAGGGGTTAAAACTACCATTAAAATATTTTGAAAAATGCGAGCGATGAAGAAAATAGTAGAGGATTATTTAATAGGAGATACCGATGCACATTAGTTTCATAAAAAAATGTTAATGCAGTTAAATTTGTATTTGCGTTTAGGAGCCAAAGATATCCATTTGCATTTAAGAAAATGTTTCTATTCTGTTTTTGATGAAAGATGTACTTTGTAATGAAGCGGTTCACATGTGTGCCATTTAACGCTAACTTTTTGGGCAAGAGAGTAACTTTCCCTTGGATTAGCCTTGGGCTGGAATTAGATTCCTATAAACCGCCGATTTCCCTATTTTCTCCTTCAGAGTTAGTTAAGATCCATGTAAATTTACCTTGGGTTAGCCTTGGGCTGATGGAATCAGATTCCTATAATCCGTAGATATCTCTGCTTTCTCCTTCAGGGTTATTTTGTACCAAGTAATTTTCCCTCGGGTTAGCCTTGGGCTGGAATTTAGATTTAAAAAAAACGTACTATGCCCGGTTCCCTTTTTCAAAGTGAACGTCTTGGGGCTCCTGTAGCTCAAAGAACCTGATTTAATAAAAGAAGTAATTATAACTGAATTGGCGAGTTACCCTATACACGACGAGCTTAGTTCAGCATCAGGAAAAAAAAGCATCACAACGTAAGTTCAAAGCTGCCCAACTTTATACTTTTTATACTGTGTTATTTATTTACACCATTCATTTGTTTTGCGTTTTACATCTACGTTTTTACTTTGTCCCAGGGCCTATCAAAAAGTTAAAGCGGCACAGATGTTTGTATCCAATAAAGGTGTTGCCTGGACTAAATCTTATATACACTCTGCATCACTAGACCTAATACTCCTATTTATCTATGCGGCAGATTTTTTTTTTTTTTTTTTTTTTTTTGTAATCTACACGCGCTCAAGGGATTATACTCGTACTACCCTTTAAATATTTCAACACAGCGCGGGTGTGAGGTTAAGGAAGAGAAAGAAGGATAGAAAGATGTGTGGCGCGATGTTCTGAGACTGGAAGTGGTTGTTGTCTTAGATTTTATCTCCAGGGATGGCGGCTGAACTAATGCGGAGAAGTTTCCGTGTCTTATTTATCTTGAACAAAATCTTGATGAATCTCTTCTAAGATTGAGTTGTAATGTTTCAATATAGAAGTATCTGATTTATTACTATTTTTTTTTTCAATTTATCCCTTCGAAATTTTGAATCTGTTACGAGTAAGCCCAATCAAGTGACCCGCTGTGTATAAGGAAAATTGACTACTACAGTGAATATTTGTGAATCTAGTATGCGGTTTTCCAATACGAAAAGTAATAGTCAGCATTATCATTACAAAGTACTTTCTATTTGTGTATGTATAATTTTGTTCTGTGTACCTTGAATATGGCACAAAACACATGACTAGTCTATGCAAACTATATTTCCAACATTTATTCATCCCTCTATGGACTGTATTACACCTTTAGTTGATTTTGGATAGCGCGTCGTGTGTTGGTTGGTGGGTGGTTCACACAAATAAGCAAAATATATATCCTGCAATCATGCTCTCCAAACCAAAATCAGATAAATTTTTACTACTGTTTTAGGGCTACAAAAATACCAGTGTTTTGGAAAGCATAGGTTGTGCTTTTTTATAAAAATGTTTCTGCCCATACGTTGGCATGACATTAATGTTTAATTAGAATGTTTGCTGCAATAATAAAGCTTTAAATCGCTTTTTACATTGCGCCTCGTCGCACCGCGTCTACTTTTATTTTTGTTTTGTTCAGTTATTGAAAACAAAGTCATTTGCAATGGACATTCCTAATTCCATAGGTTTTGGTTTTAACACAGCCTGTAAGTTAATTATATATAATTAAAAAGAAAATAAATTTCTGTACTTTGCTATAAATTCTATTTTATGGGTATGAAATATATTTTAAAATGAATGGCTTTCCAACGGAATTAAATGACTATTGGTAGATATCCAACTACTTTTGGTAGCAGTTAGTTTTTTTTTTTTTGTAGATATATTTGTTATCTGTTTTTTGAGTTAGTTAGTGCTTAATTAAATTTATACTAAATCATTAATACGCAAAAAATTGGTTCCTAAAAATTGTGCGTAATGAAAATATTTCAGCAAATGGACAACACAAGAATTCCGTATTGATTTTAATGCATTTTGGTAGACCTTAAGCATTGGACAATCAGGATCCAGTCCTATCATAGACCAACTAAAATGTTATCTAAGTCTAGGCGCGCACATGCAACTTTTCCGAAAGAAATAGTTTAATCACTAGTTGAGCAATTAAAAATCAATCAACGAGATAAACCAACACACATGTAATATTTTGATTTAATGTACGCGCAGTTACATATAGTTCGGGGTGATACAAACTGAAGAACTTATTTGGGGCAGATCGTTCGATTTGTGCCAAAACACAAACTTTTAAGTTGCTCGAATAGCGGACTGAATAGTTTTTGCATGTGCACGCATTCTCATATAAGTCCATGGTATTCACTTTAGCAATCAAACTGTTGCAAAACTGAAAGTTGCATGCGCGCCTAGCCTCATAGATACTTTATCTGGACGATTATTCAGGGACAAATTGTATGTCCCTTCCATTTTGGCAGGCCCACTTCGGAAACACAGATATGGCTTAGGAGCCAGGCAAATAAATTCCACGCCTGAATCGTATGTTCTTGATCTTATATTTGGTCACATCGCATACATACATTTTATATTTTAAAAGTATTTTTTTTTTGTATTTTGTATTTACAAAAATTGATTTTTCCACTTCTCTGTATTATTCCATTTGAGACTACATTTACCCATTTTCAAAATTGTATTTTCTATTTAGGCTGATAATTGTGAGACATTATTATTTTGCAACTCGCACCGTCTTACCCTACAACTAAAAACGAAATAAAAATGAACTAAACAAAAAAATCTGCAATACATCATTAATTAAAATCGATTAACACCAAACTCAAATACGCATTGCACCACTATTTTTGCAGTTTTACCACCAAATTTATCACACATATGTATCTGTCCCTACATTCTTATGTATCTTTAAGTATATAACTACATAAATCTGAAAGAAAAAAAAAAGAAACATCCCACAACTCTCTATGAAATGAGTCCTCATTAAAATCCATTTGCAATTCATTGTACAGAATAAATAAAATCAAAGAATTGGAACATGTTTCGCAAGCCATCGCCATCGTTTCGAAGAGCAACCACCTCCATGTTCACCACCACCTATCTCAATATCAGAAAGGCTGCCGGACAGATATTTTGTGCGATGTTGGTTCGCACTTGTGGCCTCTTTAAATGTGCTATATTATATCATCGATGAATGAACACTGCGTGTCACTTGTTTAAATTTTTACTTTTGAAATAATTTTCATTGGTATATTTCAATCAGCCCTAATATCTAGATTTTCTAGTAAGCTAGGTCGCATTCTATTAAAATTGCTTAGGGAGATCACAAATAGCTTTGTATAAAAAAATTCACACTAGACATTGCACAGCTCATAGCGTTCTATAGATAGTATACTATTTGGCTGCCATTTTCACTTTGAGGTTAGCGTTTGTGGCTGGTGAACGTTTGTGGTGTTTGTATTTTTATAATTCCTTGTTTTTTTTTGTTTAATTCCTTTAGTTGATAGTTTATTAAATCTATTAATGCTATTAGAGCAAGAACACAGCGATACGTATTCCTTCGCGACATTTGTGCAATTTGAAAAAGTATGCTATAAAATGCCCAATGCCAAATTTTGTAGCATTCTATTTTTCTTTCTTTCTATCAAAATCACAGATAGTATACTATAAAATATAGAAGGTGGAGACACCGTGTAATACCTAATCTACGACTTTTCGAATCCGCTAGTTATAATTTTCTAAGTCAAACTACCTAATTGCTGCAAAAACATTTAAATTAGCTTGGAGCGATGGAATAAAAATGGAAAAAAATCAGTGTAATAAATTCATATTTCTTTGAAAATTAACTTTAGTCTTATAAGAGACATTTTAATTACTAAGCATCATTACTAACTAAACTAGTATACTTACATATATATTATGCAGTCGAAAGATTGTTTTAACGAAAATAGCCTTTTCCACAGAATATCGGAACTTATGTTCTGATTAACTGGAACATAAATATCTAGCCAATTCGAAGGCACATAATTCGTCTTACTCAAAAACTTATGTGTACCAATACTACAGCATTTTATGTTGAATTGTATAACTATTATTGTCATTAATTAGATTATACATTTATACTGATTTTTTAATGAAACAATAATACATAATCAAGTGGCTTAGAGTGTATATTATGTATAAACACTCTAGAACCATCCGGCCAGGTATTCAGAATTTATTATTTTTTTTCAAAAAAAGAGTAGATATATCATAACTTTTCGTCGTCCGTGGAATTTTATTCGTGGAATGATTTAATTGGATATTTATATTTTTACCGTTCGGTCGAAATATTTCTATTTGTTGGATGAGAATAGGTACTACATCAACAGGCGAATATACATACGAGTATATACAATTTTTGTTTTGCAAAATGTGTTTGGTTGGTACTTAAAATAAATAAAGAATAAAAAGTTTGTACATGAGAATCTTTAATTGTGACAGAATGACTATTTAAATTATTGCGCAATATTTTCTTTATGAGAAGGCTATAGCCTCTGGTAGGTACAAGTGGGAAAAAAAAACTCTATCTAAAGGATATAGAGAGGTATGGTGCATTATTATATTAATGCTGTTTTTTTTTTCTTTTTATTGGATACATAGAGATGTTGCCAATAAATGAAAATGAATTAATTAATAATTATAAAAATATAAGATACTGTATTTTTGAGCTTTGAAGACATAATGAGTTCCCTGAGAATATGTTGTGGACTAATTAAAAAGCAGTGTTGGACTAACAATAGCATCTAATGTATAGGATATTAGGGCTCATAATGAAATAAAAAAATAGATGAGGTGTCTTTTTGAATCTTTGAGAGTGTATCTGTCTGCGTCTGGCTTAGGTTATTGGCTCGATTGTTTTTCTTATCAACATTTTTGTAGCCCCAAAAATAAGTTTACCTGCAATACAAACTTTTATACAAAAAATTGTAAACCTTAACTATCTCGAAACGACAACGATTTTGATTAACAAATTCTGTGCACTATTATAGATTTAGTTAACATTTTCGTCTTAAACTTTTGTACATACTCGTAAAATGTTATTAAAGGTAGGTACCCGCCCTAGAACCTTTTTTTTTATTTTCGATTTTCTCATTAACGAATTTTGATCAAAATTTTTCTAAAGGAGGCCTTTCAAATTCTAATAATACTGCATGACAAATTTTTCGCTGTTTTTTTTTCTTAACTTAACAATATTTTTTTAAAACTATTCGCTTATCTAGGTAAATAAGGAACAATATGTTCAACGAATTTGTTTAGTTATAATGAAATGAACAGGGTGGTGCATAAGTAATACGGTGATTTATTTGATGAAAAATATTTTTCTTACTGATATTATGTAACCTAGGTATTTACTAAAAGTTAGATTTTGGTTTTGGAAATACATATGTTCACTTATCTCTCAAATAGGGGTCATTGATTGATTCTTCCTGAAGTGTCCTTTCCGGACACTTCACGTAGAACTTCACGTTCCAACGACCTCAAATCGTTTCGGATATTGATATAAAGCTGTTTCTTGGCATGGGCATACATTTTAGATACTTTAGAACCTAAAATCAGAAACATACGATATTATTCGTCCCCAAAAATTTTGAAGTCGCAATTATGAGTCGTCCTTAGCCTCTGGCCGTAAAAAAGTAAAATCTTTGACCGGTATTGACAGGCATCCACATTAAACGCAACTTGTTTCGTCGTTAAAAAAAAAAAAAAAATATCCAGCGATCTTTTATGTGGTTATTTCACAGAAATGTTGCATCTAAATGGGTGAATATGATGTTCAATAATAAATACAATATTTCTTGAAAATGTCGAACATGTCTACTTCTAGATCATTTGCTTTGATCTTTTTATATAAAAGGGGGTGTAACTGCCGTAAAATTCTTTGCAAAGACCGCCTAGACATCACCAACAGCAGAACGTGTGTCTCCTAATCTATGTTTCAGGGTTTTCATATCAATACTTGCTAGTACCCGAGTTTTGTTATTGTTCACATCATTTCGAACTTCACTAGTCTTTCAGCACTCGAAATATCACAGGCAGCTCCTTGTTGCTAAAAAAGCTGATACAAATCGGCTTGGACCACACATTTCGATCATGAACAAAAAAATGATACTATCTTTGTGACTCAAATTATTGTTCATATTTCCATCATAAACTTTCCAAGTTTTTCAAGATCTCCTGTACATATCCGCCATACCTATTTCTGTTTTACATTATTTCGTTAACCTTGTCGAAATGCATGATTTTATTAAATGACAGTTTTTAGTAAATATAGAGTTGAATATCTACATAATCTAATGACTCAACCTTGGTTTTTGAATTAATAAAAACTAAAGGCGCTCTGGATTTATTATTTCCAAAAATACAAGGGGCTTAGTCCGACTCTGAAAATAACCCCAATACAATAATGATCTCAATGCAAATTACCTTACTCAAAAAGTAAAAATAAATAATTAAAAAAAATTGTCTTCCGCAATATCTGAAATATACAAAAAAAGATAAAATAGCTATTGGGCACTGTTGGTGTCTCGGTATACTTGATGGTTTGTTTAATTAGATATTCTACATAATATTTGTGTTATACACTTCAAAAATAAACGTACGAAGAATTTTCGTGTTTTTTTTTAGTTTCAAAAATTGGGAAAAATAATATTGGCAAGTTACCAAATTTGTTTGTATCGATACACCTGACATTTAACAATATTGTTTAATGATATTTAAATCGTTTGTCTTACTCGAAACTAGCAAATTGTTTTTTTTTTATTTTTCGCAAACTAGAATGCGAAAACAGTATTTTTTTCTGACAATTTTTGAGGTTTTTTACATCACAAGTTAATTTTTGTTATCAATATTACTATTAACCTTAGGTGTTAATCGTTTGGTGAACTGATTAATCAATTGCTGACTAGCAGGATTATCAATTCAAAACTATAGGTGGTGTCTCTGCAAGAAGATTTGTCAGTATCAGTGGAGGTACTCCTCCTCTTTTTTGGAATCTGGTAGTAAATGATCTGATGATGGATCTGGAAGCGGAGAATTACGGAGTGGTTGCTTATGCGGACGATGTTTGTCATTGCCGTTTTAGGAAATTACCTCAACGTCGTAAAAGAACTCCTAGAAAAAGCTTTAAATAATCTAAAAAATTGGACAGAAAGGTGTGGCCTAGGAGTCAACCCTCAGAAAATACCTCACGTAGATTCTCCTATATTGGCTTCCTCAGGTGAAGCAACTTAGGAAAAATTATAAGTTGAAAACCTAATATACTCGTAGTAAAAAGAGTTAGAAAAGCCACAGTGGCACTCGTCTCATGCAAAAATGCTATAGGGAAAAAATGGGACCTTCAACGCCGTATTACTCATCTTTTGTATTTCTGTAATAAGGCCGATTCTTATTTATGGCGTAACAGTATGATAGACCGCTTTAGAAAAGCCTGCAAATTGTGTATAACAATAAGCAAATTAATCTATAACAATAAGCGCATCGTTAAGAACAATCCCTTTTTCTGAGCTTAACGTTCTACTCCATATACACAGCCGCCCGCCTTATCACAAGGCTGCTTAGCTTCATTACAATGGATCAATAATGATATTGGCCATTCTATTATTTTGAACTCGTTCGGATCACTTCCAAGTCACATTGATTACACCATCCCTAAACTAGAATTCGGCAAAAACTTCCAAGTCACCA
This sequence comes from Philhelius pedissequus, assembly GCA_910595825.1. Lineage (NCBI taxonomy): Eukaryota > Metazoa > Arthropoda > Insecta > Diptera > Syrphidae > Philhelius > Philhelius pedissequus. Next base: position 199,608,580 of record OU343161.1, on the reverse strand, counting down.
TTCCTCCAAGATCTTTCTGGGAGGACTTAAGATTCTTGGAAGATGATGCTATCCATTTTTATAGTGATGGATCAAAAACTGCTATAATGGGAGTGTTGGGGTGTGTTCTCAAACAGACTAAAATTAAGTCTCTCTTTCCGTCTTACAATCATTGTAGCGTTTTCCAGGCGGAAATTATGGCAATTAGAGAAGTCCTTTCCTGGATCAAAGAAAATAAAAATCAACTACACTGATATCCGAATTTTCTCAGATAATCAAGCGGCTATTAAATCTCTGGAATCGTCGTCTACAAACTCCATAGCTCTCAACTGCCGTTCATCTCTTATGGAGATTGTGCAACATTTCAATTTTCACCTATGTCCGTTGCCTAAGGAGGATATTCCAGGTAATTGTAAGGCTGACAAATTGGCCAAAAGTGGAACGACACTACCTTTATTACCTGACAGGGTAAATAGAAGAAGTTAATGCTGAAGCAAGATGCATTAGAAATTACTGGAGAAAACTTGACCTAAAACTAAGTATTTGATATCCTTAAGCAGATTGCATTTCAGCATCGTAATTTGTGTCTTATTCGGACACGGCCTTATAGGCACGCACCGAGGCTTGGCGTTTATTCAAGGGGATTTTTACAGAAGCTGCATGGACGAAAAAGCTGTAGAATCTATTCCTAATCTTCTGTGTACATGCCCTACTCTATCTCAGAGACGTAAGCTCCATCTTCGAGACTTTTTCTTCGATGATCTCAGCGATCTTCATAAAATAGCCATCTACACAGTCTTACGTTTCATTTGGAGCTCCGTCGTAAGACGAATAGAGAGATTATCTCAGTACTCATGTGGTATGTCAAGGGCCCAACTCTGGCCTAAGTGTGTCAGCTGCAAGCTGACAGCCACTTCAACATTTCCTAACCTAAGGTGGGCTGTTTTTCCACAACACTACCTTTCTACTTTTTGTTATAGCCACACTCATCCACAGATCTTATTTTATAATACGTCCTCGACTTAATTACTATCATTTAATATCTCTATGTCTCCACTCTTCGTTTGCCAGAAATGTTCGTATTTATTGGCTGCTGTCACTTATTGGATAATTTTCCTTATAACACTATACTCTGTCCAACAAAAAAAAAAACAGTCAAGGGCTTATGGGAGAGTGGTGCCTGTGTTTATCAGTGGTGCCTGAAATGAAAAAAAAAAATAAGATTTAACCACTGACCAACTTACACAAATTGTTATGGTAATTTCCTGCAAAATATCGTACACCGCACAATGACCGTCCTCATTGCATGCCCAAAGCATGCATATGCATACTGATCAAATCTGCTTATTTCTACTTTCGCTGTTAAAGTTGAAAAAATATACATTCCAACAGAGTTACCAATACCCATTGAAAGCAATAAAAAAAAGAGCTTTGTCAGTAGTTTCTTACCAAAGAGCTTTCTGTGTTTAAGCTTTTGAGAGCAAAATTTGGTAAGGTGAGGAGGAGAAGTGTTGTTGCTTTGATATTCCCCTTTTTAATTGGTTGTGTTTCTAAATGGCCCGTTAAAATGCAGTTCATTTTTTTCACTTTTGGGTGTTTTTGCAGAAAAAGTAAAAGTATCGAAACTTTCAAAGCAAATTACTTGGAAATCAAAAGGTTTTATAAAGTGAAAATTTGTTTTATCAACAGTGAATAATTGATATCGCGTTTGTTAAATTGTAAATAAAATTGAGTTAAATAAGAAGTAAAGTGATATAGCTTCTAAGGTTTTCGCGGATACTATTAAAAAAAGCGCCTATTGGCTACTGCTCGCTTGGTGGCGTGGGAAAAGATAAATAACCTTTTTTTTAAATTTAATTAAAACATTCATTGTTAATAAGCAGATGGTAACCCATACACTCATTTCTCTCATATTTGTTGCCATTTATAATGATAAGTACGGAAACCGCCATGTATTTTATTTCTTTTCAAACTTTTCTGCCTGAAACCTCTCCGTACGTTACCACTGTTAGTTTTGTCCAAAAAATGCAGTCTCGTTGTTCCGAAAATGGGGACATAAAATTATCGCCTCTTGGTTAGCCCTAATTAGAAGCTAAAATCAAGTTGACTGTGCGGATGTATATTTTAAATGTCAACAACTTTATGAAAATAATCAAAGTCTACATGCCTGTGTTTGGATTAAGGAAATATAAATTAACAAAGACATCACCTTAAATATCTTATAAAAACTATCATAAAACTATAAAATCATTTTCCACTTAAAAAGGCACATGGCATACAACCACCTTTGCCATTCTCAACATCCAAGGCTAAAAGACTTTATACCTATACATATGTAGGTGTACAAAACCGCACAAAAATAGGTCAACTCAGTTAAGCTTCTTCGTCTTGGTTTTGTTCATCCACCCATTTATAAAACGCCCACTTTTTACTAGAAGATATGACATCTTTAATATGCAGCAGGTTTTCTGCATCTGCATAAGCACTTGAAAGCTTCATGTGATATTAGAGGGTGGCTTAGGCCAGGATGATAATGGAAAAAGGAAACACTATGCCATCAACTTTTCTCTTGCACCGTTACCCACCACACGATATCCTTCCAACCCATCGAGCATTTCATCCTTTTAGCTCGTCGACACAATTTCACAATCACATTTTTCGCGACTTAAACGTTGCATAAATGTGATGCATTTTGCATGCTTGAATACCAGCAAAAAAAAAACAGAAACGCCTCCCCAGACCATGTTATAGAGCCTGCTTTTAGAAATTAACATAAGAACACTGCAAATGCAAAACATATATGTACAGTTGTTCAATGACAGTGATGTCGCGAGAGTGAAGTGAATATTGTGCTTTCATTTGAATTCGTTTTAAGGATTCTTTTTTTTATTTTTTGTTTTATTCGTTTAGGACAAATTATTTATTCAAAGCACTATTGACGGTGCAAGTGGATGCTCCTGTTTCTTTTGTTTCTTGTTAACAAAAAATGCATATTAGTGTTCAAACAAGAACAGATTATTAGCACTCAAGCAAGTATGAATAAATATTCAGAGAGAAAAAAAAACAAGATTTCAAAAAATCAATTCTGGAGTGCATTTTTGTTGTTGGCTTTATAAATGTTGCACCTTGTTACACTTAAAGGAATTAATCGAGTGCATCACGTAACATGCATATAATCTTGTCAGCTTCAGCAGCTATAGTTGCCTTAAAAGGGATACATTTTTTTATAAGCTGTTAGAAGGATTTTTGTTGTTTTACTTTTATTCTATCAGTTTTGTTTTCTTGTATCTGCACATCCATTTGGAGAGAACACGAATACTTTTTTTGGTCGTCCTTGCTTGCGATTGACATACAAAAATAATTCCACTTAGATTTTATTTCATATAGGAAAGTGGAGATACATGTTGTGGAACTTATTTATCTATACGATATGGACTTTATTTAATGGAAGCCGTTGTTTCATTTTTGTGTTTTTTTTTTTAAATTATTATTAAGTTGACATCAAAATTTTAAGACTTCTGAAAAAGTCTTGTGGGATTTATTTAGTTTTTTTAAAAATTTATCATTTCCTATTTTAAATGTTTATGTTGGTTAATAACCATGCCGCGGAATTGGCATATTAAAAAGCACAACTAAGATTTCAGCTTCGATAAGACTTCGGAAATCCATTTCTAATTATACAGAGTGGGTCAAAATTGACTTCCCAATTTAAAGTATTAATAACTTTTATAGATTTTAATTTTGTATTAATAATTCATCTAAGAATCACTAATTATAATTTATGGAGATATTTTTGGGTTAAGTAAGTAATATAATGTACCTCAAATGAACATAGTTTCACGCTCACAGAGACGTGCTCTTTCTAGAGCGTTTTCCATAACACTTCGTAGGACATCTGGACTCAGCGCCTGTATTTCAACACGAATGTTCTCCTTCAGCTGCGAGATTGTATTGGGTTTATTTACGTACCCTTCAAATAGCACCAACTCTATTACCGATTCCGTAAACCGTGCAATTCTAGCCTTAGAACTCTTTGCAATTATCTGCGGAACACACCCAGCTGGCCAGAGCGCCTTCGTGTCGATGTTTCTGTACTCTCCACAACACTTACAAGAATGCGTTTTAAATTCGCTTCAGTTCGGGCAGTTCGAGGTCTTACAGCTCGCGGAAGATCAACTTCAGCTCCTTCTAGACGAAGTCATTCCAACTGTGCCTTAACCATGTTAAGCTCTTTGGATTAAAATAATCGAGTGATTAATTTCAAAATAAAATTCAATTAAAGTTCTGTAGTTCATTTTAGTAAATCTCCTAAATTTGTTTTAAAAGTACTTTAAAAAAGAAAAGAACGTTTATAAACAGAAGAGCTATGCTTTTTTTTTCAAATGAGGAACAACCTTTTGATCCACCCTGTTTGTTAGAAATGTTAGTAGAGTGTAGTTGTCTCTTTTTTCTTGATGAGCATCGAAAGAGAAAAATACTAAATCTAACCAAATCAAAAATCCAAAACTTAAAATTTGGTGACTTAAGCCCGTAAAACACACCGTAAAACCAAGCACTGTTCTTACTTAACAATTATTTCACGAGCTCGTACAGTCATTTGTTAGTAGTTTGTTTCTACATAAATTCATAATGATGATAATTGCCATCACATCTGCACTGAGTCTCTTCACTTCAGCTTATGCGGCCCCCAGGATCAGAGGGGAATTCGACTTAGTAACTTAGTTGTTTGGTGCAGCAGGTCCCGAACATTATTATTTAACGCAATGACGAAAAACTGTTATAAAACTGATAGTCTCGTTTTTTTTTTTTAAACCAGATGTCTCCCTGAACTAACCCTAAATGAGATCTGGGTTTTAGCTGTGACGAGTTGGGCTAACAATTAAACTGTCAAAGTAACATTGGGCACAAGCGTGTATTTTGTTATTTGATATTTTTGAAATTGAAATTTAAAAAAAAATAAATAAAATGCACGACTGAATCGCACGTACTTGCTATTATGTTCGATCACATTTTATGCAAAAGATTCTAAGTGGAAAACGGCTGTATACATTATATTTTTAAAGTCGGTTTTATTTTTTTATTTTCTAAAAAAAATGGGATAGACATTTTAAGTATTTAATAATATAAACTTAAAAAATATAATTTCAAAGAAAATCTATCCGTTTTTGAAATATGTAAAAAATGTTTTTTTTTTCAATAAAAATTTAAAAAAAATATTTTTTCAAAATGTGGCTCTTATTCAGAATTTGAAGGACCACCTGTATAATTTTTTTGTATCGAAATCCGTTGAGACGTTAATGATATAGTGTAAAAACGGCTATAGGTATGACCACTGTTAACAACATTTTAATTAAAATTGTTGACTATACCTATAAATATAGACTAACACTTACCTATAATAGTGCACTAACGTTTTTTTAATCAAAATCGTTAGAGCCGTTTTCGAGATAATTCAGATTTACCATTTTTGCTCAAAAAAAATTGTATGGCAGCCAAATCACTTTAATGATTTAAGTGCCAAGTTTAAAGAAAATCGCTTCAGCGGTTTAGTCTGAAGATCGAGGTACAGATAGACGGAATCCACATTTTTGTGTTCTCTATCATCGTAGTGTCAAGTTTGATTAAAATCTCGAGATCGATTTTTTTCCAAATGCAAAACTTGCCCTATAGTACTTTGTATATAGTATAGTAAGTTAAAGTACTTAATTAAATTCAATAAATAATATAAAATGGAATCCTTTGAGTATGCACTCCAGAAACGATGTTAAACAAATTTCAAGTTTTATTACCAGATTTCTTGCTTTTAAGTGTCAACAACTCAATTGAAAACCCTTGCGTGATTTTTTGAAATCCAAAAAAAACATGGTTTTTATCACAACTCTTTAGTTGTCAAGAAAGCCTGGGTTCACCATGGATACAGTTCAACGACCTAATCTGCAATTACTGTTTTTTTTTTTTTTTGTATTCGGAAGTGGAACGGATAACTTTCCGCCTTTGGCGGCTACGAAATCATTCCTCTGCTGCAGGTTTTTTTTTAATAAAGTAGAACACAATTAAAAATATTAAGCTTCCAACACAATATATCACATGCCCAAAAAAAGTATATACATACATATGTTTGTGTAACACAATCCTTTTCGGATTTTTTTCTTTTTGTTCAAAATCAAGTTCAAACAGATACCATGAACAAAATTGAAAATCTGCTCGTTTTTTTATTTTTTAAATCTAACTAGATGAAATTGAATAACAAAACGGCACCTTAAGTTAAAGAAACATTTGCTATACTTTATATCCCGAAACATCAAAAATCGTTCACTGATGTATTTCTAATGATGCTATATTGATATCAAGCTTCAAGCCCTTATGTCTATACGATATCCTTACACACATTAAGATAAGAAGTAACATTCAGATATGAAAGGAACATCATCGAAACATACATTATATACCTATGTAAAGTTATACCCATGAGGAATAAGGATAGGTGGGTACTTTGGTAGACATGGAATAAATATAAAATTACCATTTTTATAGGAAAAATCTGAAATGCATATTTCAGTGAAGCATATTGCATGATCGTAGAAGGAAAAAATAAAACGAATTCCTTTTAACATCCATACATACATATCTTATGGTATCGGGTATAAGTTTAAAATGTAACAATAAGGTTCATTGGAGATTCTGCTTACCAGGATTGAATTAATGATCAAACATATTTTACAAAAATAAAAAAAACACATGTTTCTGAAATATAATCGTATTGAATGAAAACAATAGTCATTTTTTATACAAACTATGCAATAATTTTTCCATCTACGAAACAAGAACTTAAAAACTTTTCCAATTTTAAAATTTCTTTTTTTGTATTTCTATTTTACCTTGTTCTTGAAATAAGCCCTTACCTTTTAGAAATGTAGACTATGTCTGCCAAAATCTAATATTGACCCCGCATAAAATCCACAAAACCACCCAAACAGTAATCTAATTATAATTACAGTTTTTTTTTTTATCGAAATGTTGTTATATACGAAAAGTGTAAGTTACAAAGCTTTTTCGAATATTGAAAGTTTAAATGAAACAACAACGAATTATTTTTGTATTCTGATTGCTCATGGATTATTGTCCCTTTTTCGAATTTATAACTTGTGATCGTTACAGAACTAATTTAATTAGTAACATTATTACAGTATTTTAAATTATAATTGGCCGACGCTTGGAAGTGATTCACTGACGTTTCATGCAACGATAAATTAAAGGATTTCAAGAATAAACAAAGTCGACACTTGTATCGGATTAATGTAGTTGTTGTTGTGTAGTAGTAGTTCTTTTACAAATAATGAATAAAGTTCCCGTCGAAGAGGATCGATATCAAAAAGGTGTTCTTCGACGATAGCAAAACCACTGCGTAAGCTTTTCTATCGGTCCTACTCTACTGATCTCATTCCCAGTGGATGGAAAACAGCATTTGTCTATGTTGTGCCTAAAACAGGCTAATCTTATTCACCCTCTAATTACCCTCCTTACGCCCCTTCTTTCTAAGTTCATGGAAACACTGATTACTTATCATCTTAAGAAATATTTTGAACAACGAAAGCTCCTTAATGACCGTCAGTATGGCTTTCGTATTAAAAGGTCCACTGGTGCTCTGATGGTATATCACACCGAACAGTGGCACAAATCTTTACATGGTTTTGGAGAAAGTAAGATTAATTCGCTTCATATTTAAAAAGCATTTGATAGAGTTCGTCACCAAGCTCTATTATCAAAAATGCGTGCATTTAGTAGCAACGAATCTCTTCTTGATTGGATTTGAAATTACTTTTCGGATCTCTCAATACAAGTTTTTATTAGACGGTTTCAAGTCTGATATTTACAAAACAAATGCTGGTGTGCCCCAGGGCTCCGTATTGTGTCCAACTCTTTTTCTCATTTTCACTAATGATCTCTTATCAATAACTTCTAACCCACTAAGTTCTTTTGCTGACGATAGTACTCCGAGCTTTTCAAATTCCTTTTCAGATTTACCGTTTTGTTTTTTGGACGTGGAATTGCAACATCAGCGTATGATAATCTCACTAAACTCTAAACTACACAGCACTGTCCAATAGAGAATAAAAAACAGCACTGAATTCAATACTTCAAAAACTCAGTGCTGTCTTCTGTCGTTAAAGCAGAACCCATCCCCCATGTCGCTATCCATGAGTAGCGCTTGCATTGAAGAAACAGATCAGTTCCCAGTCCTTGGTATGTTCATCACTTCACAGACCGCTTCTTGTTGAGTTACCACATATTCGATGTCGCCAAAAATACTTGCCAAATGTTTGGGCTTTCTTCGAAGATGCAAGAAATACTTCTCCCCTTCTGATTTTGCTATAATTTTGATTCGGTATAACTCTTATATTTGGACAGGAGCTCCCAATACTCATTTGAATCTTTTAGACAGAATTCAAATTAGAGATCTAGGAATAATATGTAATACAACTATAATGGAAACATTTACATCGCTTGAACACCCTCGGAACGATGTCTCTCACGGACTCCAAAAAGAAACAAAGAATGATTAGAACAGTGATTAAAAGCTTTTTCCGATTGACTTCTTGGATTTTTAGTTTCTCCACTTCTGCATAGGACGCAGCTCGCGCTAAAATTTCGCTCCCATACAAAATTTAGCCAAGCTAAAATTTAGCCAATCATTTAAGCGGAGAGGTACGCAGCTCCAGCTAAAAAAATCAAATGTTTGGTTTCCACTGTACTTCCACTATCTGTCAGAGTTTAGCGCAGGAAATAAATGTCCAGCACATTAATTCGCAAGCTAAATTTTGACAGATTGTTTTTGTTTGTGTTTCGCGAGGTTCGTCCAAGACGCTTGGGAATACGTGGGCATTCTCGATATTGTTATACTGGAATGTGAAAAACAACAAAACTTATTCCACCACAACTACAGGTGCTTAGTGTGGTGGTCGGTTACAGATGCAGGAGGCAGTGACATTCAATGTGGCAGATACATAGTGGAGATGCTAGTTCTAGAGTTTTACTGCAACTACAGGAAAGGGGCGATAAAGAAAAAAGAATGTATACTGTAAATTTTGTCTTATAAATTATCATACTCTTGGCCTTATGACTTGAACTTTTAAAATTTAAATAATAATTTTTTCAGAACAGCTGTTTTTTGACATATTCTCCACAGAACTCTCGTATCAAATTTTAAACTATCCACAACTCTCTAATATGTAGGATTTTAGCTGATGCTTAGAGAGAAAAGTGCCAGCGAAATTTTAGCATGATCTGCGTACTAAGCTTTACACTTGATATTTAAGGAGCATTGCCAAAGCTTTGAGTAGCCGCCATGTTGTCTAAGATGCTGAAGAATGCCTGGTCATATAATCTATAATAATAAATGTCTCCTTTTAAATTGTCAACTTTTCTTCCATTAGGAGTTAAAATTAGAAAAGAATAAGACATGCCAATAATTTAAAGGATTTACAAAAAGCCTTTTATAAAGCTTTTCGTAAGAGAAAAGCTTATTTCAGCTTACAGGTTTAACCTATTGTACTGGCCGGCTGCCGTATGTACATATGTGGTGAAGAGGAGATTATATGAAAGAATTTACGCGGCTCAAGAAATTGATAGTAATACGTACATATGTATGCAGTGCTTTAGCTGAAATCGCTTGTTAAGGTTCGCTTCTCTAATGAGGCCGAAAGTTTTACTAATTAAAAATAAACTAAAATATCTATTCTACACTTAAAGTGGAATATAAGTATGATATTATACAAAAAAAAACATAAAATCTTGTAATAGACCAAGATCCCATGGCCAGCAGACATACCTACGTCATTTTGTCATAGCTGATTTGTTTTTCTGTGAATAGATACCAAAGCAGATAAGAATGAATGGACATTCCGAATTTTCAAAGCTGGGGCTTTTCGGAGATAAGCAGTGTTAAAAGTGCATACCCAACTACGTTATTTTATCAAAGCTGATTTTTTGATATGTTTAAGGGGTAGTGTCTCAAACCTTGTTTGGCAAATGCCTCACTGTAGGTGTTTGGCAAGTGTTTGTAAATTCTTTCTGCTCCGATAAAACGTTTTCATGTGAAATGTTTCCAAAATTCGAGTACAGGCCTTATGGGAGAGCTTTTTCAAACATACTGGTGCCTGTTGTTTAAATTCCCACTGAAAATAACCACTGAGTTACATACAAATTATTTTTATAATCTTGTTAAAACCAGCGTATATCCCATTTTAAAATAAACTTATTGAATCGCAGTGACCACTGCTACGTTTGTTGTAATTAAATATGCTAACTACTGCAACCCTGTAAGAGCTTTAGAACAGTACAAACCTAATGGCATTTATTATAGTCAGAGTGAAAGGCAAATATCCTATCTTGCTTATACTGAAAATATAAGTTGACCAGAGTATAGTAAGGTATCATATCAAATCCTTAATTTTTTTTGCACATAGAACACTCTTAACACTACCCTCGCCTGGTGAACTTGTCCCGTTGATTTTCTGGGCGGAGGGCTAATTAGTAAGACTTTCAATTGGATGATTATTATTTTACCCCTTGACAGGACTGTCCAATTTCTGTTGTTTAAATCCATCCAAATGTCATAGTATGTATATAACTTTTGAACCCATGCCATATTACCCATCCATTATCTCGAGAATTGTGTCTCTAAATATCTAATGGCGTTCTACTTTTCATTGTGTGTACGTTTGCGTAATTTTCATAATTAAATAATAATGTAAACCCATTATTAAACCGACTTTGACAGAAACAAAAATGTCACATTTAAATTAAAACAAACTGCGGCTGAATTATCTATTTTTCGTTTGAACTACTCTCTCCATTTTCCATTTTCTTTGTTATTTTCCTTCATTTTCCTAATTAAATAATTGAACATTTTTATAATGAACTATAAAGAATGTAAATTCATTTTGAAAATTCGCCATAGATACTTATAGCTATTGTTTGACGGTGTGTCATGATTTCTTCTATTCTTTACATTTCTTCTTATTTTACCTTATGAAGTCAAATATCTTTTTCTTTGCAACTTTTATATTCATAACTGGTTTTATTAATTAAAAGTTAAGTTTAAAACAAAAAAAAAATCCGTAGGAGAAATATCATATAATGCTCATGTACATATTTAAGGAAAGTACTGTTATAAAATATTTTTCTTATTCGTTTTTTTTTCTCTCTTTTCAGGTAAGTTTCTTGAAGATCTCAACACTAAATGAAAAAAATATCCAATTAGATTAAGACGACCACAGTTTGCATTATTTCTGCGTAAAAATGTAGTATTTATATTTTAAGATTCTTAAATAAGGATTCTAAAATTTATACAAGGTTTGAGTTTTTTTTTTTAATCAATTAGGTATGTATTACGTTACCATCATTAATATTGAAAAAAAAAAATGAAAAACTGTGTATAGAAATTCTGAGGCACTTTCACAAATTAAACTGATATCGTTTTGATACTACTCGTAAATTGAAGCTGATAATATTGATATAATTTTTTTACGAACACTATATAATTTTTTTATAAATCACTATTCACTTTTCAATGTTGGAATGCGTTTTCAAAATGAACAGCTGGCATTTTGTTCCCAAAAGCTGAACATAATCGTTCCATTGATTTGTTTTCCCTTCTTTTCCTGTTGTCAAATGTAAGTTTTTCTTTAAATCATCAAATCTAATCTCAAAATTTCATTTGGCTATGAAGGATCTTTTCAATGTCAACCAAGTTGAAATGATCACTTATTATGAATTTCAATCAAAGTTTAACTGCCGCCTAATAAAGCACAATTCAATTTACTAAGTTCGAAGTTTAGTATTATCGAGGCATTGAATGAAATAAAATGGAGTAAAATGAAATGGAATGCAATAGAATCATAACGATTTGAATGAAATTAAATGGAATTGAATGAAATATAATCGAATGGAATAATATGGAGTGACATGAAATGAAATAAAATGAAATGTAATGGACTTCAGGATGCTATTGGACCACGCGAAATTGCTATTGTTGTTGAAGGTTCTAACTACATATATTAATTCTCGTAGTTATGAACATGTAAATGTTTTATTAATTATTGAGAAGTTTAATCAAGAGCCGTAATACAAAATTATTGTCGTATCAATCTTATTCATTAAAATACGCTAAACCCCTGCATAGTTACGCAGTGCATAATGACTTATGTAGCCACTATGCAAATCATTATACAATAGATACACCGAGAATTTAATCCCTTAAATAAAATATTCATGCTTACTCTTATTTTCTCTTTGCAACACACAAGAAAATTTTGTAACAAAAAATATGAATATGTTGGTGATCGGTGTATGTAGGTTCTATACAAACTTTCAAAGCGTTTAGATACAAGTTAATGAATACGTTTTTTTGCGGTTAAAAAAATTCAATAAAGAATATAGTCTTATTTACTCACTATGATGCGTTAATTAATATGGCCTTCTTTTTATATAGACTAGCTAACTCGACAGATGTTGCCCTGTCAAAATTTCTTTGTGAACATTATTTAGAAAAACAATCCAAAAAAATGTTCTTTGAGTTTTTCTCAATCTTCCAATTTTCTCGGAATATTTTTTCAAAATTAATCTTATCGTAAGAACCTTATCAGAACTATAACGAACATTATTTAAAAATAAAATAGCTAAATCGGTGCATAAATACTCAAGTTATAATTCCTAATTCGTAGATGATATTTCGTAGAAAATGCGATATCGGGGAAATTCAATTTCTTAAAAATTAACTAAACTCAAAAAATAAAAAAAATATTAAATTTAATCTTTGAAATTTAATACAGGGTAGCGCACGAATCGCGCTACAATAAGAAATTTAAATAACTTTTATTTTAATCGATGTATTTCATTAATTTTTTTTTATTGGATTAAAAATTAAATTTTATTTTAAATAACTAATGGCTTTTAAAGATGATAGACCGCAAATGACCTCCACGCTCATCCACGCATATGCGGCACCTGACCAGAAAATTGTTCATTCCGTCCTGAAGGGTTGAAATTGGGATCGCCTCAATTATTGTCTTTATGGACTGCTTCAATTTAGTCAAATTCCTGGGTTTCGTTTTGTACACTTCCTGCTTGACATAACCCAATTAAAAAAGTCTGGTCCTGTGACCTTGGTGGCCAGCGGAAAGGGCAGTTTCTGGATATCAATTTCGTTGGGAATTTTCGGTAGAGCTCCGCCATAACTTCTCTGGCACACGCACTTACTCCATCTTGTTGAAACCAAATCCTGCTGAAAGGGATACGCCTTCGGCGAAGTTCTGGGTAAATAAAACTCCTTCAACATCTTTAAATAACGGTTTCCATTGACAGTTTGTGTTACACCGTTTTCTTCAAAGAAGTATGGCCCGACAATACACTTTGATGAAACTGCGCACCACACAGTGACTCGTTCTGGGCGCAGTTCCGTCGCATGGAGCATTTCTGGACTAGATTCACTCCATATACGGCAATTTTGCTTGTTAACATTGCCGTTTAAGTCAAAATGTGCCTCATCAGACACGAACAAACAATTTATCAATCTGTTTTCTTCTTCGGCCATTGCAATCATATTTCGGCAAAATTCCAGGCGAACAGGCAAATCCTGAGGGTTTAACTTGCTTGTAATTTGGACTTTGTACGGAAACAATTTTAAGTCATCATGAAGTATCCGTTGTAATGACCGTCTGCTAACTCCAATTTGGCCCGATAAGCTTCGAGTCGAAACACTTGGATTTGCCTGTATTGCAACAGCCACGATTGTATCCTGAGCCCGAACATTGGGATCTCGATGATACGGTCTTCGTTCGATGCTTCCAGATTCGGCAAACCTGTTCACCAGCCTCATAATGGTCCATCTATTCGTGGGAGTACCGCCAAACTCCAGCCGAAATTCCCTTTGGATGGAAATGACGGATTATAAAGGATGGTATCGCTGCACTATCCATATCCTTTTTTCAGTATCCCAAGCATTCATTTTGATAAATCTAAATAGTAGCCTATAAAATAAAAAAACAATAAGCCGATTACTCACACTAAAAAAAGTTATTACATTTTATTTTTGTAGCACGATTCGTGTGCCACCCTGTGTTCTATATTATATTTCACTATATGTATTCCCTTTTTTTAGATAATGAAATTTCAAAGTAAACATTTCTGGAAATATAAATCTAATATTATACACGGTCACGTAATAATCAGCACGTTGAAAATCTGACGTAAAAATGCCATGAGAACTAATCCTAATTTTATTACAACTTGGGATTGTTACTGAAAAATGTTGTCAATGCGTTGGCGAGAACAGTAACACCTGAATTGACACCAATTTTTTGATCAAGGCATTGATGGTGTGGTGCTTTCAGAGGATCAATGCTACAACCGATTACGGTGACGGTGTAATTCTAGCTTAAGAAAGATTTTACATCGGGTTTTTAGTCATAAATAAAAATTGATAAGAGCTTTGAAAATTGAAAAACAAAATTGAATCCGCAAAATTAAAAAAAAAATTAACTTACAAAAAATTTCTTCTCAAAAACTATTCGCTTTATACATGTTAATTTCAAGACAAAACATTTATAGGACGTCATTGTATGTTGTTTCGTTGATTTTGAAATAACCATTTTCACAAATTCATCCTCCAACGCTCAGAGGCTTTTGATTGTTTTTATAATAATCCCTGGAATCATCCCCCAAATATTCTGCGCGAAGTAGGAAACACCCTATATAAAAAAGAACTGAGACCTTAATCAAACCAATCTAACCGTTGTAGCGTTACGCAAAATACAAAATAGTTTCATAAATGAATTGAATTTTGTGCCGACTGAGTGGTTAACTATAATGGAATTAAAATTCTACTAGTTTCCTTAAATGGATAAGTGATTAGGTATAACTGAAAATAGTGGCAACTCACATTTGTAACTGAATTTGCATTAAAAAAAACTGAACAATCTGTATGAGATTGGGTAAGAGACATACAAAAACTTCTATTATTTATCATTGTCTTCTTCAAGTGCTTTTATGTCATTTTCTAAATATCAGCTGTCAAACCTTTTGTCAAAAGATTAACTTACTATTTGCACAATTAAAAGCATCAAGTCTATCTAACGAAGCACTTTGTTTAACTAAACAAAAACTATGGACACACCTTTTATCTACATATATATTGTAGGTATGTACGAGTTTAATTTTAACTACCAAGGATGTTGTGCGGTTTATGTGCCCAGGGTGTGACAACAAAATGAAATAGGAGTAAATTATAGAACTATGTGAGTCCCGTTGCCAATCCCCAGAAATATACTAACTAAGACGCACCTAATTTTAATTTATACTTCCAACAAACCAGACGATAGCTATAGAAAGAATAACCATACATAATGCTGAAGACGACTCCTAGACAGAATCGGAAAAGCATTTCTTTTACCCTCTGGTGTCTGTTTTCGTAATGGATACTTTAATTCAGGGAAAATGAATTGGTCGTGCCTCGTGCTTAGTGCCACAACCTAGAGATCCTTTTGCAAATAAAAAAAGAGAAGCCACTTAAACCCACCAACACCACCGCCCGATTTATATACATATATTTTTCAGAACAAGACTGGCAGAAGGGTTAAAAATAAGTGACCACAGCGGCGGCAACGAATAACGGCCCAGGCGTCTTCAGTGACGACCAAAACTTTTGTATTTACCTACCTTATGGGGGAGGATTGTTTTTTTTTTTTGGTTTGGCTCAAAATAATGGCAAGAAGGGAAGCAAGCAAAACCGTAATAAAGTAGAATTGTTTATTGAGAATAAAAATATAAATGGGTGACAGTATTTGTGAATTGCAAAGTGAATACGAATGTAAAAGAAAACATTAGTGGGAAGTCGGTAACGAACGGCGACTACCACCTAAGTCGCGTCGGTTGTTTTAAGGGTAATTGAAATTTACGTTTCTTCATGTTGGTTCGTATGGGGGCCCCAAACTCTATACACTGAAAGTGAAGTCTGAAGGTGTTCTTTTTATAATTAAGATTTTTTTTTACGAACATTGAAATTTATTATATTGACTTTACTTTGAGCTTGTTTACGCTGTAGGTACCTATACCTTCAAAAAAAAATATTCATCTGATTAACCTTGACGTAGGTAGAAACGTGCTGAGTAAAAAGAGAGATTCTGTTTTTAGCCACCATACCTACACATTTCCAATTCGAAAACAAATATGATGTCAAACAAAAGTATGTGTCATTACATGTTACTCGTATATGAGCCTAAATTTCAATACAATTTTATATGATTCACAACCACTTGTTCTACCTGGCTTCACTCTAAAAACCAAGGTATCATGTTTAAATAAAAAGTAACTTTGACTATTTTTAGGGTAGATAGTCATCTTTTTGGGTATAACTTAGTGCCACTATTCTTTTCCGACCAAGATGAAATGATATTGCGTACCAACTTCAACCAGAATATTGTTTGTGCTCAAACACAAATTTTAATTTCATGTACTTAGAATTCACGGCATATAAGCACATAATACATTAATGTTTCATTTAGCGGAGCCAATATTTTGACAGAAATTCAACTTTTAACGAATTTGATGCTCCGTCCGACTTCTTCCAAATAATTGTTTCCCATTATTCTTACTGAAATCGTCATTACGGGCGATTTCAATGTACACAATTCAATTTTCGAGTCAGACAACACCCAACTGGGGGAGGTATGTCGAGGACTTTTTTGAGTTAAACCAACTGATTCAGCTTGTTGACGAAACAACTAAAACCGCCAACACTCTAAATTGGGTTCTTAGCTCTGAAGCTGATAAATACACTGTCCAAAAAAAAAATTATCAGAACAGGGCTAATGGTACCACAGGTACCACTGGGGTTTTTTTCAAACCAGTGGTGCCTGTGTATATTGTCACTACACTAAATTAAAAAAAACTACCACTGAAAAAGATTCTACCCACTGACAAATTTACACAAATTGTGGTGGCGTTTTCCTGAAAAATATCGTATACCCTGCCATGACCGTCCTCATGGCATGCCCAAAGCATGCATACTGATCATATCTACTGATTACTACTCGCTGTTAAAGTTGAAAAAAATTTATCTTCCAACAGAGTTACCAATACCCATCGAAATCAATACAAAAGAGCTTTTTCAGTAGTTTCTTACCAAAGAGCATTGTGTTTTTAAGCTTTAAAATTTAATAAAGTGGGGAGAAGTGTTGTCGCTTTGATATTCTACTTTTTATTTGGTTGTATTTCTAAATAGCCCGTTAAAATGTAGTTAATTTTTTTCACTTTTGGGTGTTTTGGCAGAAAAAGTAAAAGTATTGAAAAGCAAATTACTTCTGTTACAAAAGGTTTTATAAAGTGAAATTGTTATTGTTTTTATTAAATAGTGAAGTAAAATGAGTTAGATAAGTAGTAAAGTGATATTATATATTGTTTTAGCTTTATACCATTAAAACACCTATTGTCTTAGCGCTCGCTTGGTTGCGTGGAAAAAAATAAATAGCCTTTTTTTAATTCAATTCAAATTGTCATTGTTAAATAAGCTGATGGTAACCCATACACACATTTCTCTCATATTTGCGGCCATTTATAATAATAAGTATGGAAACCTTTTTAGAGCTTTAACTTGAGAATGCACGGCAGGAATTTTAACTAGACACTATCCTTCTCGGGAATGGCGTGGATGCTAGCGCATATATGATACAAAAATTATTTCTTCACGGAATGAGAAATTTTATCCCGAAGAGATAAGTAAGTTTCCCGAATTTTAAAGCCAACCCCACTGAGGAAAACCGAAATAAGTTTCAATAAGCTAGAAATACATGTAACGTTCATAATTCAGAGAACCAAATTTTCCATGAACAAAAATTCAGGCAAGAAAATACTACATTGTCCCAGAATTTGTAAGAAAAACATTTGAAGTTCCACTTCGTCTTCGGTTCCAACGCTCGTTTTTAATGACATTTCTTTTGTCAGCTCTATATAGTCCTATAGTCCTTAATGACCTTGATATACACAAATCCACTGGCCCGGATAGTATCTCTCCCAACGTTCTGAAGCGGTGTTCTTAAACGTTGCCAAAACCACTGCGTAAGCTTTTCAATCTATCCTACACTACTGGTCTCTTTACGAATGGACGGAAAACTGCATCTGTGAAGCCTGTCCCTAAAAAAAGGTGAATCATCTTCACCCTCAAACTACCATCGAATTGCACTTACGTCCCTTCTTTCCACGATCATGGAAAAGTTGATTAATTATCAGCTCAAGAAATATCTTGAAGAACGAAAGATCCTTAATGATCCGCAGTATGGCTTTCGTAGCAATTGTTCTACTTGTGATGTTGATGATATATCTCACCAAACAGTGGAATAAATCTTTAAATCGTTTTGGTGATAGACAGTGTTTGGTATGAAGCTCTTTTATCGAAAATGCGTGCATTTTGTATCGATTAATCTCTTCTTCTTTGGATTAGAAGTTACCTTTCACATACAAGTTCTGGTGTGCCCCAGGGCTCAGTTTTGTCTCCAACACTTTTTTCTCATTTTCATTAAAGATCTTTTATTTGGAACTTCTAATCTACTAGAGTTGTTTTGCAGACGATTGTACTATCAGCTTTTCATATTCAGTTCTTTCTTCTTCGGATGTAGAACTGCAACGGCAGCGTATGATAAGCTCATTAAATTCTGATTTTGACATGTTTGTCCAATGGGGAATAAAAAACCATGTAGAACTTAATGCTTTAAAAAACAAAAATAGCCACTTACAACCTCCGCTTAAATTTTCAATCGTAAAACTAGCGCTTCCTGGAATGCTTATCAGTTTATCAGATATTCTTTTTTTAGACGTTCAACACGAATGCGGAATGCTTTGCCAGACTCCTTTTCCCCTCCCATTTTGATATTCCGAAATTCAAAACCAATAATGCATCGGTATTTCCTCTTAAATTCTTCCCTATTTTCCTAACGCTCGCATTGTGCTTGATCATTTTAGGGTAGTCAAACTCCCTTTAGCGCGTTATTATAAAAAAAAACAGATCTCGGTAATGGTCTTAATTAACGTTGAACAACTGATTCAAACAATCTGTGAAATCCTTAAAAACAGAGTTAATAAAATGCTCAGGCTAATGAGTTTGTAATAGATGTAGAGTGGAAGCCTTGCCAACTGACATATTTTTCCTGTTTGATATAAACGACAATCAGGAACAAATATTCACTTTTATACTGTTTCAAACTTTTCCTAATGCGTTTTCCTGGTCCCTAAGAAGCCTAAGAACTTACAAAGTTTGAAGATTATTTCTTAAGCAGCTCTGATGGATATATAGACAGACAGATAGACGGAATTGCTTGTTCTCTATCATCGTAATGTCAAGTCTATAGTTCGATTTTTTGTTTTGCAAATGCATAACATGCCATATAATACATATACCTATTTTGAAAGTAAAAATATTTTGTAGCAAAACAGAATTGTCTAGCTCGTTTATCCTCCATCAAAAGTTACCTATTAATCGTATTTTGAATTATTTTGTCTACGGTATTTTTTAAAGTTCCTCCTGTCTACACAGATTAAATGGCAACTTTCCCATTCAAGACTTAACTCATATTTTATTTAGATAGGAATGTAAATGACAACGATAATAAAGCTTCATTTAAGTGAGCTCTAAAAAAAACTTTGTGATGTAAGATGCCTGCATTTATTACATCAAGCCATTAACATATGAGCTTTATAGGTGACATAGAGTCCTTTGCCAGACCATACGTTCATATATGTTGGAATTTCATTTTCTAAGAGTAGACGATGCACAGTCAAACGTATTAGAAACGTATACATCCTGTTTTAAATCTTCGAAAAACTCTTTGATAATATATTTAAAGGTATACATCAGGTATCAGGTCTTAACGAAACTCATCAAACACTGAAATCCTTGGCATCATCATCCTTTTTAAAGGTCCAACAAAACTTCGTAGCTCACACACTCATATGTGTATTACATACAATTCTGCACACAGAAATATTCCTGATTCCTGTAAATTCCACCTCTATCTACTTCATTTAAGCACTTGTGTGATATATATGTATGTTATACCAAAAACCATCCTTATCAACGTGGCATCGACATCAAAAATCATCACAACCACTCACCAAAACCATATTTCATCCTTATACGCAGACACATTTATACATATATTTGTATGTAGATATATAAATATGTCAAATTCAGGACCTCATGCAAGGGTTTGTGAAAAATAACCTAGCATGTGCGGTTGGTCGGGTGGATTTAAACATCCTGTCACCCGTGTGCTACATCCTCCGGAAAGCTTAAGCTACCTTGCCCGTTGTTCGGTTGATTCCATGAGGGCTCTTATGTATGTATGTATTGTATATAGGAGTATGTATAGTTCGATGCATAACAAAACTGAATTTCATTGCGGTCATCAAACAGGAAGTGGGTACTTGGAGTCTCCAAAGTAAAATCCATATTATATTATATAGATTTGCCTTTGTATCTCGTACCTAGGAGTTTGTAAAACCACTGGTCAGATTACTCTGAAAGCGAAGATTATGATTTCAATTAATGATTTTACCTCAGCAGCATCAAAAGTTACATGAAATTGAGCGACAAAGGGATGATGTTGGTCCGGAAATGTATTTATATTGCACATCCTCTTTTTGCCGGTCAACATTTCTGACAGTGCCCCCAAATAGGTACATATAGCACTTTATCTCTATCACTTCCTTCCTCATGATTTTTACTAACCCCCTTTGCGGTTGTAAACATTTGTTATATTTGGCTATTCGTCCACAGGAAACAGAAAATTGCGATGTAAACAACAACCACAATCTAATAAACTCCACACAAAAAAAAAAATGCTAAAAGTACCGTTTTTCACCTGTCATCATGGCGGATAAAGTGTCAAGTCAAATGCCAGAAATAATGTCATCAATTCACTGAAACAAGAAAACTGAAAGCAATCCCACCCGTCCTTCGATTATAATTGTTTTTCGTTTGACAGCAATGATAATAGCAATTTATTTTATACTCGTACACGAGACATAAAACATCCATTTAGATTTAGAAGAACAAAAAGTGTCCTTCTGTCAGTCATCACATCTCATGGCTCGTTTATTTTTTGTTTAAAGAATTTTTACTTATTCTCTGGTTTTTATGCCACGCAGCAATCTTTTGTTGTGAATTTTTTTTGTGGTACAAAAACTAAAACTATTTGCTTTTGATATTAAATCGGGTTTATTTTTATTTAATTGTTATAATTATAATACATAAATCATTATGCTGGTGGTATCGCAATAGGAGTGCACTATTCCATTAAAAAGATAAAGAAAAGTACTTATAATTTTAGTGAGTTGTTTTAAATTTGAATATCAAATTCCGGCTCTGGTGACAACCCATTTCTTTTCATGAAATTTCTGATGAATTTAGCCGTATTTCGTATTGGATCTCGACATTGATCTCATGTGTATTCGCATAAGCCCGAGATTACACAAAACCTCAAACAAAAAATTATTTGGTTGTCATTTGACTTTAGATAGGTGATTTGCTCTGGTAATCGTTGCTGCAACAATTGATTTTTTCATGTGCTGTCTGCCCAAATCCATACCGTACATATAAAAACAGAACAGTGGATTTTTGTTTAACGTGTGAACCGGCCAGTTAAAGCATAATAACACGGTGGGCCTACCCACCTACGGACTTCATCGAGAAGGCATGAGTGTTCCTTGCAACAAACTTGTATCTATCACTCATAGTATACGCGAATTGTATAGCAACAACAGCCACTGCGAGCTCTCCGAAGTGGCCAACCCAAGACTTGTATTTTCGGGCATTAGCAGGAAAATAGTAGAATACAAGTCCCGCAGTACTGAATTACGGTATTACTGGAGTCTTTTCATCCACCTAAGTAAAGAATGCACTACCAGGTTTTCTTTGACGAATGGCTACCTAGGAACGATAATCCTGCATTTTTTCATGTTTTACTGCTCAACTTAGGGACAAGGGAACCCTATGTAGAAATTAGTCCTCACCATCGGGATAAATGGATCATCGTGTTTCTACTAAAAGCAAGGCCATATAGACCTTGCCACATGGCTAGTATCCCACAACTAGGCATATTAAACCTTCGTTCTATGACAGGAGCAGAAATGGTTCGCACCTGCACAACTAAAACAACCATCCATCAGGATAAATCCCGAAAGATGGCAAACGAGATCAATAAGCCAAAGCTTACTCGAAGCCCACATGTATTATAGAAGAATAATGTATACCCTTACTTGCGCAAGGAGATGATGACACAAGTTTCATACATCTATCAATCTTCTAGACCTGATTTTCCTGAATATGTAGTTTTAGCTACACACACACACCTGTGATTACTGAACCACGTACCAAACTGCCTCGGCAGCTGCCATAAATCGCTACTATGTAACTCTGACACTTACGATTTACTAGGATTCACTATGCTGACCGAAATCAGCAAGCTTCACGTAGCAAATACTCTGTGGCTGCGTCCTTCCTGAGATCGCTTACTCGGGTAGGCTTCTTACCCTCCATATACCTGATGGTCTACCCAGGCAGACGATCTTTTACCTATGTCGGCCTGATGCTCTTGGCTTACTGTCTAGCGGTTTCACCCCCTTCCGAGTGTTTTACCCCACTCATCCAGTTCTTGAACTGACCAACCGTCCTCATCTTGGTAAGTAGGGGCTTCGTTTCCAGTTCCGTAGAACCTTCCGCTTACCGCTACCACCTCAGAGCTCGCCTTAACCAGATAGATTAGCCGCCCAGTGCAGAATAGCCTCATTAAAGAGAGCCAACATTCCTAAAAGTTGCCCGTCTTTCACCACGAGGAGGAACTATCTTGGATCATCACGACGGACCAGGAAGAACGGCTCCATTGTAAAACAACTTCCCGTATATTTCCTTGCGACCCGCCGATCAGATTTCCCGAAAGACATTTTAAGACAAACGAATTCTGTTATCACATTACATATTATGATTATTTCACAACTACAGGGTGTCCACCGGGAAGGTATACTACTTTGTTTTGCCGCCATTTTGGCAAACATTAGTCTTGACAGTTCATATTTGGCTGTCGTTAAGTAGACACTTGGCAAATTTATTATGGAAAAAAATATTCGATAAACCAACGTGTTTTAATAGTTAAAACATTTTATCAAAATCAATCATCGATTACTGCTACGATGAGAATGTTACGTGAAATTTTTGGGAGAAGCAACGTGCCAACAAAACGCACTATTTATCGTGTAGTGAATGATTTCGAAGAAAGAGAGTCTGTAGGTGATAGGTCCAAGCATGGGCCACAACGTACTGCAAGTTCGGCTGAAAACATTACTGCTGTTCAAGGAATTGTTCAAAACAATCCACCTCAATTCGACGCGCGGTGCTCAAGAGCACCAAAGAACAACTGTGGGCTTAATTTTGCACAAGGATTTGCATTTGTTTCCATTTAAGATTCAGTTGACACAAGAGCTTCTTCCACAAGACCATTTACCCCGCCGCCGTACATATGCCAATAGGAAGTTACGGCTAGCCCATGACAACCCCGTTTTTCTTGAAAAAATCATAATGAGTAACGATGCACATTTTCATTTGAATGGATATGTGAATACAAAGAATAGTCGGTTGTGGGCAATGGAAAACCCTCAAATTATTCATCAGTCACCTTTGCATCCATCAAAAGTTACAGTCTGGTGTGCAATTTGGTCAGGAGGAATCATTGAACATTACTTCTTTGAAAATGAAAACGTCGTAAAGGTAACTGTGAATTGGGAGCGATATCGTGATATGATTAAAAACTTTTTAACGCAACAACTGCATGCTTTGGGCTTGAATAACATGTGGTATCAACAAGACGGTGCCACATCGCATACAGCGAATATTACAATGGAATTACTACGAGACCTCTTTCCACAGCGAGTTATTTCAAGAAATGGTGATGTTGATTGGCCGCCACAGTCGCCTGATTTGACTGCTCCGGACTTATTTTTGTGGGGATATCTGAAAAGCAAGGTTTTTACAAACAAACCAGGAACGCTTGAGCAACTCAAACAAAATATTCGTGATGAAATTAATGAAATACCACGTGAAATGAGTGAGAATGTAATGAAAAATTTGCTCAAAAGGGCTCGCATTTGTCAGACTAACAGAGGGGTACATTTACCTGATATTGTATTCCATACATAATTCCCGACATTAAATAAAACATTTATCAATATAAGATCCTTCTCTTTCATTTAATCAAAAATTATAAACAAACAAAGTAGTATACCTTCCCAGCGGACACTCTGTATTAGTAGTGATTTACAGTCATATTATATTCAAGCAACTTGCACTGCCTGTTCTTACTCGTTAGATACACTGCAAAGGAATAGCCTTGCTATAAACAATCTTAAGAATTTAAACGCTTACGAAGTTGATGGCATATAAAACAATATTAAAAAAAATAATTCGTGGTTTTTAGTAGTTGTATTAACTTAACACATCTTTTGAGGAGTCTTTCCTTACGACCTTTAATATGCAGATCTGATACCTCGATCGATCAATGAGTTAAATAATTATGACCTGTATCACTTCTTCACAATGATTATCAAGGTTTTTGAAAAAAAAATTAAGGAAAGGGTTATGAGCTTTCAAAATACATAATATAAAAGTCTTTTAGTCCAATTCAAAATTGTTTTCAAAAAAAGTATAGATCAACCGAAGATGCAGAATAACAAATTATGTTACAAATAATTTGCTTCAGGAAAGAGCACAGGAATGGCATTTGTTGATGTAGAAAAAGCTTTTGGCACTGTCTGGCGTGACTGCTTGTTTCATAAATTTGTTGCCTTGCATTTTCCGTTGTATATCTTTAAAATTATATTGTCGTTTCTGTCAAATCGAACATTTTAAAGTCTGTGTTAACAACTGGTAGGTACATCTATTTTCCTAAACTTCAAAATTGTGAAACTGCAATATAGCTGACGACGAATTTATTCATCAGATTCAACTGGTTTTGGTATTGAAACCAACTTGCAATCTGCTCTGAATACTATTCAAATTTATTTCAACAACTAAATGCTTCAGACAGAGGCTCTTTTTTTTGTGAAAAAAAGAAACCCAGTCTGCTGCCTTACAATAGGCTCCAATTGAACTTAGTACAAATAGGTTGGAAATTAAGTGCAAAGTATCTTGGGTTACTTTTCGATAAAGCATTGACCTTTAACTAACACATACAGCAAACGTTTAATAAAATTTATATTTTGATAAAAACACTATGCGCTTATTAACCGGGAGTCCAAAATGAGGGTAAAACGCGCTAAAACCCATATACAAAAATTACAAGTAATGCAAAACAAGACTTAAAAAATTATGCTTGATCTTCTCTGGCATTTTTCTATAGATGAACTACTTAGAAATGCAAACATCGAATGTAAGTAAGTAAGATTATTTACTTGTTATAATTTTATATTATATTATATTTATTTGTTTAATTTTTTAACTGTTATTTATCTATGTTATATAACGGATTTATTTTTTTTATTTATTTAAACGGATGCGCACTAAAGGGGTTTTGTCTACCCTTAAAATGAACAAGCACAGTGCGAGCGTTAGGAAAGTAGGGAAGGATGCAAGAGCAGATACCGATGCACATTGGTTTTGAATTTCAAGCCGGGTAATGTATTCCACATTCGCGTTGTAGGGCTAAAGAAAGAATCTCTGTACTTGACAGTACGTCCGAAGTTGGGCTCAAGGGTAAACTGATGAGCATTCCTAGAAGCGCGAGTATTACGGTTGAAAAATTTAAGGGGAGGAATGCAACTGGCTATTTCGCTGGAACAGTGTTTATAAAAATAGCGATAAAATAGTGAGAGACATATAACATTTCGACGATGTTCTAGAGATGTAAATGTTTCCACTATAGATCTATCGCCAATCATTCTTAGAGCTCTATTTTGAATTCTATCCAAAAGATTCAAATTAGTTTTGGGAGCTCCTGCCCAAATGTGCGAGTTATACTCCAGCTTTGGACGAATGAAGGCCTTATAAATTACAGCCAGATCAGACGGGGAGAAGAATTTCTTGCACCTTCGAAGAAAGCCAGCGTTTTTGGCGACAACAAATATGTGTTCATTCCACAAGAGGTGGTCTGTGATGCACATGCCGAGGACTGAAAGCTGATCGGTTTCTTCAATGCTAGTGCCGCTCATGGATAGCGGCATGGGGGGTGGGTTCTGCTTTAACGACAGAAGACAGCACTGAGTTTTTGAAGCATTAAATTCTACACGGTTTTTAATTCCCCATTGGACAATGCTGTCATGATCAGAATTTAATGAGCTTATCATACGCTGCCGTTCCAGTTGCACATCCGAAAAACAAGGAGGTGCATCTAAAAACGAATATGAAAAGCTGAGAGTACTATCGTCAGCAAAACAATTAAGTGGATTAGAAGTTCCAGATAAGAGATCATTAATAAAAATGAGAAAGAGGGTCGGAGACAATACGGAGCCCTGGGGCACACCAGCATTTATTTTGTGAATATCAGACTTGAAACCGTCCAATACAACTTGTATTGAGCGGTCCGAAAGGTAATTTCTAATCCAACGAAGAAGACATTCATCGATACCAAATGCACGCATTTTCGATAGGAGAGCTTGATGCCAAACTCTATCAAATGCTTTTGAAATATCAAGCGCAATAATCTTACTTTCTCCAAAACGATGTAAAGATTTGCGCCACTGTTCGGTGAGATATACCATTAGATCACCAGTGGACCTATTGCTACGAAAGCCATACTGCCGGTCATTAAAAAGCTTTCGTTCTTCAAGATATTTCTTGAGCTGATAATTAATCAGCGTTTCCATGACCTTGGAAAGAAGGGACGTAAGTGCAATTGGACGGTAATTAGATGGTGAAGAAGATGCGCCTTTTTTAGGGACAGGCTGGACAAATGTTGTTTTCCATCCACTCGGAAAGAGACCTGTAGAGTAGGACAGATAGAAAAGCTTACGCAGTGGTTTTGCCAGCGTTGAAGAACACCTCTTCAGAACGATGGGGGGGATACTATCCGGGCCAGCGGATTTGTTTATGTCAAGATCTTTGTGGACTCTAGCAACTGCACGAGTGCGAAAGAAGATTCGTCCCATAAAATCGTTTACGCTCTCAAGTACTGGAGGAGTCATAACACTTTCTGACAGCGTCGAATTAACAGCGAACTGCGCTGCAAGCAAATTGGCTTTTTCGCGAGAACTGACAAAAGGAGTGTCATTAGATTTATTTTTTTTATTTATTATTATTTTTTGTATGTATTTTTTCTATCTGTTAATTTATTTGTTTTGTTTGCTTATTTATTGTATTATTTAAAAATGTATTATTTTAATTATTTATTAATTTCTTTATTTTTTTTATTTTTCTTTACTTATACATCTATTTATTTATTTTTTTTCATTGTTCGTTAATTTTTGTATTTAATTATTTATTAATATATATATTTATTAATATATTTCTTTATTATTTGTTAATATATTATTTTTTTGTGTTACAAGAATGTAAACAGCATCTTATGTCAGTTTTCTGCTCCCACTTCTCTCTTCCTATAGAAAAATTTCAATTGTATATTATATATCATTATTATATTTTAGTAAATTTTCCTTCAAAATTTGGAAAAGAATCTGTGGTATAGGTATGGTTTGTTTATTGGCGTAAGCACCGCTTTTGATATGGTCAATCACGAAATGATGTTAAGCTAGCTCGAAACGTCATTATCTTCGAAACAGATCTCAAAGTGTTAAGATAGGTAATACTAGAAGTAGTATAAATTATAAACCTAGGAGTACCACAAGAATCTGTTTTAGGACCGATTCTGTTTTTAGTTTATATAAATTCATTATTTCGTTTGTTTAGAGGTTGAGACTGTCAACGAATTTAAATAGCTTGTACTATAATATTGACTCAAGAGTGAACTTTTTTTTTTGAGCCTCAAATTCGACAATTTTCTTTATTCGCGAAACTTTTCAGATGGAGGAAATGCGTTTACTTTTTCGAAAAATCGCCATTCACTTCAGTCAGCTTAACATTTCGTATTTTTGTAATGGTTTTTCGCAATGATAACGCGTTGTTCATCTGCCAAATGTCAAAGTTCCTATTTGCACGAAAAAATTGAAAAAAACCTTAAACTGTACACTCTTATTGAGACACCCTTCATTTTCTATCAACATACAACTCCGTTATAGAAAAAAAAAAACAACAATACATGGAAAATCAATTAAATAATTACGAGTCCATATAATGATTTTAACTGATTAGACATGTTAAGTTTAAGTAGATATACCAGCAGCGGTACATTGACAAATTGCAAAAGTAGACCACGACTGATGGAGTTACTCACCCACGAAACATGTACGGAAATGGGACATGCACTATTTGTTCGGCGCAGGATATAAAGACCACAAAGCACTCTTGACAAGTTTAGATGGTGGAATTGTGGTGTGGTTTGGAAGGTAAAAATCAAGTTGAGAGGGTCTTACCTCAAAAATTAATTTACAAACTTAAATGACAATTAGATAATTAGGAATAAATAAGTATGCTATGAAGTGTTCGTTGGGATAGTTTATGGACATCAAAGGGAAATCGATTGAGCGCCATATCGGTAGTGTAGATGAGGGTGGATTATAATTCCACAATTAGTTTTTCGACACTCACCGCCACCCGCTCCCGGATCCTGGTCTTGAACCGCCTATAAAAAAGTGAGCTGTTTCATCTTTTAAGAACCTCTCATCCTCCCAAGAAGATCTTGTTGGGATGGTAATTTGGAAGTTCTTGTCGAATATTAACTGGTGTGTGGTGTAGGCGGGTCGTCCTAGTTTTTATCCGAATGTGTTCTGAATATTAGAATGGCCTATCGAATTGCTAGTTCATTGAGAGATGGCTTTAAGCCGAAAAGCCGTACTCGCGGCTACCTGTTTGCTGAAAATATAGAGTGCTGTAAGGTTAAGTATTATGTTTAAGGTATCCGATGGTTTGAACTTCTAGAGCAGAGTGCTCCATTGATTAGAGTTTGAGCGTGCTTTCTAGATACAACAATGTCAACATTATCTGCGTAAGTTATTACCTTGTATCCCACTGCTTTTAGGTCAACCAGTATTTCATTTGTCACTGTTTTCCATACAAGTTGGGACAACACACAACCTTGCGGAGTCCCTCTAACTGACATATCTTCTTTCTGAATAGGCCTCCAGAGTTGAGTTGATTATTCTCCTACCTAGCCTGCACCTGTCAATGAGTCAAACACATTAAGGTTTATCAGCGCTGTGATTATTTCCATTTTACTAGCATTGTTGAATGCACCTTCCTTGTCAAATAATGCTACCAGAATGTTCTATGTATGATCCAATGGATATTTTACATTTTGTACAAGCGTGTGTAAGGCGGTTCCAATCGATTTTTCCTTATAGTATGCGTGTTGAGCAGTAGAAACAAGATTGGAGTTTATTGTACTGCGAAGATGAATATCGATCAGTCTTTCTAGAGTTTTTAGAAGGAACGATTGGTCTGAAGTCCTTTGGATTCTTCACTTCTCTAGCATACAGAAATGGGATGTGCGTGAGATCAATACACCCATTTAGAATAACCTCCATGGACCAAATTCCGCAATCGTGAGTGTACACATGGGTAAATATTTCCGATTCTGCAAGAGTGCGATTAATTTTTTTTTTTGACAGATAACGTGTACACAGATAGGCAAATTTATTCACGCATATTTCGAGGGTGAATACAATTTTTGCATTGAAAATCATTCATGGTTGCGGAATTCTTCCCCAGGATAGGTATAATTGAGGATATTTGTACTCTGGTCCCGCTGATCAAAGGAGGTAAAACTTCAGAAAAATCTACGTCTACGCAATAGTTGATTTTTATCAGCTTTTTGCCAAAAATAAAGTTTATGTGACCAAAAAAAAAAACATCTAAATTTCTTAAACATTCAGTTTCAGTTTTGAATGTTTAATGTGTCACATATTCAAACGCCTATTTTTTGAAGCTATGAAAAGCAAAGGTTTTGACACTTCGTTACGTAACGCGTTACAGCGCCAGTCTATGTCTGGTTTCCCTTTCTCTCACGCATACGGAGAACTTTAGAAATTAATCAAATTTGCGAAGAACTTTTGAACCTTTTTCTCAAGTTAAACAATTTTAACACTAAATAGTTCAACTTATATTAGTTTAAGTTATCACTTCTGTCGGGGGTCCCGAGACGCACATGTTTTTAAAATTCAAATACCTAGGTACGTGTTATTGTATATTAAAAAATGTTTTGCTGTAAATATATATGTATCCGCGTATTGTATTAAGAATCCCGAGTCGTCCTGCGTATTGACTAAAATCAAAATCAAAAACAATTCTAAACTTCTCTCTATTTAATATTTAAATTGACATCAGATTATTTCCTGAATATTTCTCTAAAAAAAAAAAAAACATTAAATGAGAAATAATTAAATTCAAATGAAATTCGCGGAAAATTTATTTTACAATTTAATGCAAAATAGATTTGATCCTTTACCTACATACGTGTAGTTACAATCATATCTATGCAATACATACTTACATGTAATTATTCATCGGCACTTTCTACTGAATTTATAATTCCCTACTTTATAAGCCGCCCACTCACGTGGCATCAATATAATTATATTATCTCACACATGTTCAAAAATCTAGTGAGCCTGTAGTTGTTGTTTTTAGTCCTATCAGTTTTTTTTTTGTTCTGAATATTTTAGGAGAACGTATAGTCTGCAATGAATATAGAATGCATAATGCAAGTGAATCCATCATCAACTTTGTGCGAAAAGGCGATAGGAAAAGCAGCAGGAGAACCATCATAACTCGTCTATATGTTAGTAAACATCGTCAGCATCAGTTCAGGAACTGAGAAGCATCAACATCATCATCAAATCAAATTCACGTCGTGCTTATAACCCCTTCACATGAGAGGAATAATAATAATAGATCAGGGAGTCCCGGATTATCCTCATTTGCATCATCGAATCTAATCATTTATCTACATCGTCATAAAGTATACGAGGGGAGTTGGAAAAATTGGACACGTTGTCTTTTCACTCTATAGCTGGATGACATTGGCTGGCTGATATAAGTAAAACCTTTTTTTGGGGTTGAGTCTGTTTTTGATGTAAAGTGAGTTGAAAAACGTGACACAAATGATGAGAATAGTTTGTGTCGTATCATTGTCGTGTGTCGTCTGGGCGGAAAAGGTCGATTTCCTGATCATCGTGTTCAGAATATTGCATTTTGTCGCAGTAAAACCTACATGAATGGTATATACCTCAACCAGATTGGATTAGGCTAAGGGTCACTATCATGAGTATATATGTATGTACTATTATATAGGCCCTGACTCTTATCAAACTCACGTGATCCCCTTGATTAACATAACAAAAACAATTGAAACTTATATGTTTTTTAAATGAATTAAGTTAAAACGAAATAAGCTAACAAAAGCTTAAACTATTTTCTCGTATGTATGTCTGGCGTTCATTATCCCGATGGACAGGATAAATATCTTAAAAGTTTTCAAATTAATATTGTTTTCAGATTGCTTTGTGTAAATATGAAACTTAACTTAGCCATTTGATTTTTTTTTTACTTAACTTAAAGTAAAACTCGTTTTCCACTTTTAAAGTCGTTTTTTTTACTTAATTTTTTATATACCTACAAAATTTCGTTAATTTCTTTATAAAAAAAATCGTATGTCAATTTTATATTACAATAATCGTGCATACCTTTTCAAATTAAAAGATGACGAGGACGTGTCGCAAATAAAGTGCGATGTCGGAGCAGGAATTTTCTCAGAGTCGCTAAAAGTCTCCAGATCTTTCCCATTTCCCTACTTTGCTAGCGTTTTTCAAGCTGAATTACCAGCTATAATATAAGCATGCAAAATTCTTAAATTAAATCCAACTCCAAATATAAATTCGGCAATAATCACAAACAGCCAAGGGACTATCAGTGCCGTAAATTCGACAAAAAAATATCTTCAAAACTGCTCCAGCAATACCAAAATGAGCCTGATAACCTGCACATTAAGCATAAAATAACCTTAATCTAGGTTCCCGGACACAGTGGCATTGAGGGGAATGAACGTAGAGATGAGCTGGCCCGACAGCGATCGGCACTTCATAGCTCGTTTGCAGACAGCGTCTCTATCCCACTCGCTGTTATGAAGGGCGAAATTCTTTTAATTTTCCTCACGGAATCAAACAAAAGTTTGAACAAAACTAACCTACTGTACGATATCTAAAATGATATGGCCTACCTACAATAAATTCACAAAATTCTTTCCTGTCTTTCTATTCCTTCTAACTAGTGGTGTGCAATTCAGGTTGCATTTAAGAGACCTTATGTCTTACAGGCATATAGTTAAAATTATTATTATTATTATTAGACCGAGTCGTGACATAGCAAGGGTAGTCGCTACTTGCAGTGGATACTGGCCTTTGGGTGAGCATGCGGCAAAGCTAAGTATTCCCACAACACCTATTGCCGTTGCTGTAAATACCAGCAGGAAAAGGAAACAGTGCTTAATTCCTCTATACAAGTGTCCCGCTTTGGACAGACTAAGATTCCAATCTCTTGCAAAGGTTTTCTTTTAAGAACTGTCTGATACAAAAGTCAAAAACTTAATCTCTTTTCTTTCTCGTACGAAATGGCTCTAGCGAAGCTTTGCTTGAGTGCTTTCTTTCTCATTTTTCCGCTAAAAAAACGCCTTTTTATTCAGGTCCGTAAGAGTTCTTTGTGTCAAAAAGGAACTAAAATGTGAACTCGCTCTTGACCGCCATATTACCTACCTACATACCTTTCGAAATAATGAAGTTTCAAAAATCAAAACAAAACAAAAAAGCATTTTTCGAAAATTCCGATATGCAGTATTATTTTAGATTTGAACGTCCTCTTGTACAAATTTTTTTTATCGAAATCCATTGATCGTTTATTAAGAAAACTAAAATAAGATAATAAAATTGTATGTAAAAATATTTTTAAACCAAAATATTCTGGCAATATATGAAATTGCCGAAAAATTTACAATAATTGTAAAGTCATGACAATAAATTGTTAGGAATTTTTCGAAAATTGTTATGAATTGTTTAGAAAAATTGGACTGACTATTCTGTTTTTCTCACATATCCATTCAAAAGAAAAATGTGCTCGTCACTTATTATGATTTTTTTATGACGATCGGGTTTGTCATGGGCTAGCTATAACATCCTATTGGCATATGTACGGCGGCGTAAATGGTCTTGTGGAAGAAGCTCTTGCGTCAACTGAATCTTAAATGGAAACAAATGCAAATCCTTGTGCAAAACTGTAGCGCGGTTCCGAATTGAATTTGATGGATTATTTAGAACACTTCCTTGAGCAGCAATAATGTTTTCAGCCGATCTTGCAGTACGTTGTGGTCCATGTTTTATGCCTATCAATCAAAGACCCTCTTTCTTCGAAATCATTCACTACTCGATAAATATTGCGTTTTGTTGGCACGTTGTTTCTTCCAAAAATTTCACGTAACTTTCTCATTGTCACAAAACACGATGGTTTATCGAATATTTTTCCATAATAAATTTGCCACGTGTCTATTTCACGACTGCCAAAAATGAACTGTCAAGACTTTGGCGGCAAAACAAAGTAGTATACCTCCAGGCGGACACCCTGTATTAAAATGAAAAATCGTTGTCTTCAACAGATATAATATCCCCTGCTAATAAGTATTTCATTTAATAAAAATATGTCAGACAATAACTGGTACCTACAATGTTCGTGAAATAGGTGCCCTTTATAGATAGTATCTTAAACTGGAAACTTACTGCAGATTAAATTTATGGTTTATTAACACGTTCGATGATTGCCAGATTTTCCATCAGTTATTCATGAGGATAAGTGGTGAAAAAACTGTTCCACAGTATTCAGAGTCAGATTGTTAAAAAAATTTTCTGAGTGAACTCTTTATTAACTTAAAAATGTTAAACTCCTTATCATTTTAGAGTTCCTTTTTAATTTTAAAATTAATCACACTCTATCTATATATAGCCCTTTGCATAATATTAAAACAAAATCAGTTTTAAGTTTGTAACCTGGACCCCTTTCATCCGGCCTTTTCATGGATTTCAATCTTTAATAATTTTCTAAAGCAATATCTTATAATGTATACGTATTCTGTTTGAGATGAAAATCCCAGGACTGACTATATTGAAAAGTTGGAAAGGATACATCCTGCCATTACATCGGCAAATTACATGTCCAAAAGTAGATTAATCAATCAAAAGGGGACACAAAATTTATTATAGTAAAAATTTGGACATATATTCTTTTTCCATTCCATTGAAGGTTCATTACATTCTATATGTATGTGAAGAGATCAAGAAAAGGCTACCAGCAAAAAAGGATAATACCGGCATGAAAGAGTCCTGTGAAAGTAATCCCGGGGACATTAACTGATGTATGTTTGGATCAAAAATAAACTTTCTTGTTATGCCTTGAGGGTGTGCTCTGTTATGACAATATGTTAGATAAATGTAAAGATATTTGGAAGCGATTGCGTTGTGAGGGTTTTGTTAGAAATTATTTGGTGTTATAGATAAGAGAGATATGTATAATAGACATCAGATCAACCTCTTCAAAAAAAAATTCAAATGGCTTGGATAATTGTAAGTCCTTTTTTATTTTATATTATTTCAGTTGATTATTGGAACAGCTGTGAATTAACCACTGCTCCAAATATGGGAAAATTGAGATTTTTTCCTTGCTCCTGGGCAGCGATTTTTTTTCAAATATGAACTTAATGAATCAACATTATATTACGTGTCACACACTTAACTGGGCTGCTGAATATTTCCTCAAGTTCGAGGTTATTTCAACTACGAGTTCAATGGTCACCCTGCCGATGGCCTCGGTTTTTTTTTTGTTTTTTTTTTCAGGTCAACTTCTTATATTATATGCAAAAAAAAAAAACAGTTCTGAATCATTTTCAATGACCAAATAAATTGTTTAATATTTGCATGCAGCGCAGTTCGCTGTTAATTCGACGCTGCCAGAAAGTGTTATAAAACCTCCAGTACTTGAGAACGTAAATGATTTCATTGGAAGTATCTTCTTTCGCACTCGTTTAGTTGCAAGAGTCATTAAAGACCTTGAATTATACAAATCCGCCGGCCCGGATGGTATCCTATTTTCCTTCTGAAGAGGTGTTCTTCAACGCTGGAAAAAACCACTGCGTAATCTTTTCCATCTATCCTACACAACTGCTCTTTCCAAGTGGATGGGAAAGATCCTTTATCCAGTCTGTCACTATAAAGGAGAATCTTTTTCACCACCTAATTACCGTCTAATTGCACTTACGTCCCTTTTTTCCAAGGTCATGGAAACACTGATTAATTATCAGCTTAGAAATATCTTGAAGAACGTAAGCTCCTTAATGAGCGGCAGTATCCCTTTCTGATCTGATGTGATGGTATATCTCACCAAACAGTGGCACAAATCTTTACATCGTTTTGAAGAAAGTAAGATTATTGGGCATTGAAATTTCAAAACCATTTGATTTTGTTTGGAATCAAGCTCTCTTTGGATTAGAAATTATACTTCGGTCACAAAATAAATGCATGTGTGCCCCAGGGCTCCATTTTGTCTCCAACACTTTTTCGCATTTTCATTAATGTTTTCTTGTCTGAAACCACTAATGTTTTGCTGGCGAGAGTACTCTCAGCTTTTCATATTCGTTTTTAGATTCACCTTCTTGTCCTTCGGATATAGATCTGCAACAGTAGCGTATGATAAGCTCATTAAATTCTCATCTCGACAGCTTTGTCCGTTGTCCCTTTAAAATACTCAACAGTAATACTGGCACTTCTATGAATACTTATCAGTCTACCCTTAAGCCCAACTTCGGACGTACTGTCAGATACAGAGATTATTTCTTTAGCCGTACAACGCGAATGTAGAATACTTTACTTGTCTTCTCCTTCATCCTTCCCTACTTTTCTAACGCTCGCACTGCTCTTGATCACTCTAAGGGTAGTCAAAACCCCTTAAATGCGCGCATCATTATCAGAAAAAAAACCTATCAATTCGCAGTTTAAAATCACAATCGGGGTACTTGTTAAAGCTTAATCATGATGATTCTAGGCTCTGTAAAATGGTAGTTCCTTGAACCGTTAGCAACATTTCTTTCATTATTAAATATTCAGCCGTTTTGTTAATTTAGCGACACCCTTTATGTGCCTTATTTGCATCAAATTATCAACTTTCTTAGCTCAGAGTTTTCCTACATGGTTTCGTAATCTAGATACGATGGGTTGGGAGTCCGGGACCCAGACCAGTTTTGTTTGACTTTTCTACTTAGTTTTCTATGTTTTTTACATTCGTTTTTTACCTGCTGTATTTTTTAAGGTGTTTATGTAAAAAAATGTAAAAAAAAGGAAAAATGAGAAGCGAAGACGACGATGTTGATGCCGTTGGTAGTAGATCTGACTTTTCGTAAACGATATGAGCTTCGGAGATAAATTTGATTTCCTCATTTTCGTTGTTACGATTAACATCAAAGACTGATCTTGATCTTGGTGTGAAAAACTGTATAAAAACAAAAAAAATTATAAGCAATCACGGCTTAGAATGTTAATCACATCTACAGTAAGTACATATCAGTAACAGCATTAAATTGGAAGACGATCCCATATCGCTTTGTTCTTCAGCAGCTTCATATATGTTTTTGCCTTCATTTTGGACAATGAGCCCATTGTATCTTTTAAGTTTTTTTTACTAGATTTTTACGTTTTTTACACTTACGTATTCACGAATTTTTACGTAGAAATGAGAAAAAATAGTTTTTTTTACATGAATTTGAACATCACTGGCACAGACTATGGACCCTCCAAAAATCAAATAATACTAATAAAATTGTATCATTCTTTCAACTTAACATCTTAAAATTAATGATGAAAAGAGTCTAAGGTTTGGATATTTGTGGAATTTAAAAATTCATGAAATTAAATAAAGTCAATAATATGTCAATATTATTTTCTTGTTAATGTTGTTCAATCGAATAGAAATTTTAAGAAGCTTAACCGTAAGAAGGCTTGACGTCAAATTATTCCTGGTGTCTTGTGTTCGAAAATAATCATCTATTCAAACTGTTAAAAAATTCCCAGCTCTAGATATCATACTTTGGAATAAACTCTCCATATTAATAACAGTATTTTGTAAATACATAAATCTACATATTAAATAAACTCAAACTCGATTTATAAAATGCTAAATCTCCCATAGTTTTGTGGTTTCTATATTTCAACAAGACATTATGTATGTAACTTTAACACTATATAATAGAGGATATTCAGGTTTATTTGAGATTCGTCCCCAGCTATCAAACTAAATTTTATGTTTAAACAAAGTAACTTAATATCTTTTTTTTATTACTCAACCAATCTACTTATTCGTTTAATGATTCATGGTATCTTGCTTATCCACACCGTGCGTTGACTTATGTACGAGTATATAGAACGCCTTCAAGCAGCACATTTCAATGCATAATTAATGTTTAAGCACACTTTGTTATACATAATATACCTACCACGGGACCATTGATATTTGTGCGTATACTTTTATAAGAATGCTGTAAGTTGCCATTAACCTACTTTGAATAATTCAAGTCATATCGATCGTGTAGATTCCCAAATTGAAAAACCCCTAATACATATAAACATATGTGCATATACATACATATACGTATCTACTAACAGCTTTGAAAGTCACATTGAAAGATTCCTAATTTTATTCAATTTTTCTTTTTTTGCTCATATAAGCTATCGCGTTTTCAATTTTGTTTTATTGTTGTTTTTTTTTTATATATGTTTGATCCTTTAAAATTTGGTCTTTGATGGCTTGGTGTAATGCACATTGATGTTATTAAGGATTTAAAAGGTCTCTAGACATTTTATGAGAAATAAGGAACTATTGTGAATTAATGGGCAGTTAAGTTTGGTGCGGTTTTAAATTACGATAAGAAAAATCCTTGAGCTTGGTTGTTTGATATGTTGTTGTTCTTGATGCTATTTTTTAATATGGCAGGAAAATACCAACACAAAGGCATACACATCATCCTATCTTGATATTATCCTGCCGATGTGATATTTGGGTTAATGCTAAAATTTATATCGTCTAAAAGCAGTTTGATGCTTTTTTACTCTACAAAGCAGTTAAATTAAGGTTATCCTTATAATGTCATTCAGAAGGACACAGCAAGTAAAACTAGGAATGTAATGTAACAAACCTTGTTAAATTTTGTGGAAAATGTGTAACTCTTGTTACGTTTTTATTAAACCATTGCACGATATTTTAAAATTTCAAACTACAACTGGTGGGATTTAGTTAGGGAATGTCATTTTTGGAAAAAAAAATTAGGTTTTCACATAAATCTGCAATTGGGGGTGGCCGTGGCGCGATAGTTGTGTGTTCGCCTGTCAACCTCATGGTCACAGGTTCGATCCCTGCCGTAGTCTATGTCTTCTTATTTTTCCATTAAAAATCAATTCTAAAAATAAATGTCATACAATGAGTTGCTGGTTTACCCATTACATGCTGTTTAGGCATAGAACTAACAACATGTGATTGAGTAAAACTAGTATACCGATAAAATATGACAAAAGAATACAATTATATATGACAAAAGAATGCGAATTATAAGGGACATCGATAAATAAGACACGGGAATTTCTCCGCATTAATTCAGCCGCCATCCCTGGAGATAAAATCTGAGACAATAACCACCTACAGTCTCCGAATATCGCGCCACACTTCTTTCTCTTCCTTAACCGCACCCTCACGCTCGCGCTGTGTTGAAACATTTAAAGGGTATTCATAATCCCTTGAGCGCGTGTAGATTATACAAAAAAAAAAAAAAAAAAAAAAAAAAAAAAAAAAAAAGTGCGATTAGCTACTACAGCAGATGCATGGCTAACTGATTTATGCTCTATTACACAACTCCATTCCTGTTTTAGACCTTTGGGAAATTGTCCAACTTTTTGCAAGCAAATAGGTTGGGTATATCGCTGGTTGTACCTTCCCGGAACACGAAAAGAACCAGAAAAAAAACAGCTTTCAAGAAACAGCACTTGGTTCTGATTACGACGAGTTTGTAATCAACATTAACTAGTTAATCGAATCACTTAGCAGAACCAAGGGCAAAACTCCTGGAGCCGACAAGAGCTCTGTTAAAATAATTAAAACTATACCCGTGGAAGAAATGTTGAGACAGTAAGGTTGTACAATTATATTTTAAAGGAAGGAATTTATCCTTTTTATATTTTTTTTATCCTTTTTTACCCACAATATTTTTGTCCTTGGCTTCAGGCCAACCAGTTAAAGTCAAAGAAATCTTAGATTCGACATTATCAGAAGCACTAAATTGGTGTCAAGAATCCGGAACAGAAATGCAAATTAGTAAAATGGATGTATTACATACTTGCAGAAAGCATAAGTGACCAAACACTGCTATAAACATTGGACTTACACATATTATTCTTCTAAACACCACCGCCAAGTTCCTCGGAATTATCTGTACCAAAATATGAAAGTGACATTCTCAGGCATATAAACAAAGCAATCGAAATTGCAAAAACGCTTCTTTTTTTTAAATTTATTTTTATTTAATCTTAACTTGTAACTATCTTAAAGCTAGACAAAAATGTTTAAAACTGGCCTATAATTATCAATAACTTACAACTAATTTACTGGCCCTTTACGGGCGCTCTAAACTAAACTATATCTCTTAATACTAAAGTCTTTCGACCTTAAATCTATATTAATTAATTCTAATTATTTTATTTTATTTTTGTTTTACCAAGAAAACTTTTTTTAAAAAAACTCGGTCTCCTATTATGCAAAAACGCTTTTAGGAGGAGCTATTCACCAATTCTCATTTTACAAAACAGAACGACCAAAATGTGCAACAAATTAAAACAAATGCTATTCGAAGAACATTGCATTCAACGCTTATTGATACTTTAGTGGTCGACACTCGTCGACTTGTTCTTTATAAAAGCATTGTAAATTTAAAGCATGCTATTCATCACACTTACAAACCAGGTTGGATTCTAGCTGTACTTCGAAAAACAAAAGTGCCATTTTCAATTCTATTCGCAACATTAAATGTGCAAAAGTAAGCATTCCTGAAATTCTCAGCTATAATGAACAAAATTTTGCTTGGCTAGTTTCTGGACACCTAATAGACACTTCCTTAAGAGAAATGCCCCGAGATTTGAGATTTTAAAAAAATGGGAAATTTGGCTGCGTTCTTTACACGGACGCTTCTTACAAAGATGAAATAATATGGAGTAATCGGCTACTGCGTTTATAGACTTGCCAGAACTAACAACACAGAAATAATACAGCAACTTACTACCTCAGACCAAAACTCTTATGAACTCTCTGGAGAAGTAATGACACTAGTAGAAGCTTTTAAAAATGCCATTATTCGCCAAAACAGCTATCTGCACTGATTTTCTCAATTAAATTTTTCATTGCACGGGTGGCAATGTCGCAGTGGATATAGTGCTTGATTGGACTGCTAACTTAAACGTGTGGGTTCTATCCCCACGCTAGGCAGCATTGTTTTCTATACCTCCAATTTTAATTGGATGCCGCCTGTGGGTTAAAATGAGATAGTAAATACCTAATTGTCAAATCCACTGTGCCAACACATTTTTTCCTATCTTTCTATTCCTAACTAGTGTCGTGCAATTCAGGTTGCATTTAAAAGACTTTAGGTCTTACATGCATATAGTTAAAATTATTGGCGCAAAATTTTAAACGATTTAGTAAAATGTTAAAGCCATTTTTAGCAATTTACTAAGCTAAAAATATGATTTAGCTAATTTTAAAGGATTTTTACATTTTCCTAAAGTTAAAATCACGGAATGGCTACTTTAACTTTTAGCAATTTGTTAAATTCATTATGACGTCTGATAGTATATCGCCGATGGACCCAAGGGTACCAGGTTCGAGTCCTGCTGGTGCACAATTTTTTTTTTTTTTTGTAAACTAGAAATATCTTATACATTTTTAGAACACATGTTAGGTTTTCATCAACATATAATTAATTTACAACGCAAAACAACCATAATTTTGTTCATGATAATTCGAACCCTAAAAATGCTCAGCTTTCTGCTTAATTAGGAATTTACTAGTTTAGAAAAGGTTTAAAAATTTTGAAATAGTTATTAAATCAATAAGTACTTAGGAAATTGCTAACTAATAAAATGCTAAGCCCTTAGCAATACGTTGTTTAAAATTTTGCGGCATTATTACTATTATAAAAAAAATGTTATGTCTACTTTTATATGCACTGGTTGGTCAACGGTCAATTCGACTCTGAATTCAAAATGACCTCACGTAAGAAAATCTTGTTTGGCATGAATTTTAGGGTCAAATTGTTTATCTAAGAGATCCGTCAATAAAATTTGACATTTTCTGACTTTTCCGCAGGTAAAATTAAATCTGAAAATTTCCAATGTTTGGTGTAAAAAAATTGAGATTTCTTAGAAAAAAATTTCGATAATCTTTCAATGGAATTCAACAGATTATGTGTTGCACGTCGTATAAGGGCTCTATCGATAACACTTTGCTAAGAAGTGCCTATTTATTACTAAATAATAGATATGAACTGACTTGCTTCTTGAATACTTGTTGCTTATCCAATTTAAGAGCTTCGGTAGGGGGCGGTGAAAACTTTGACTATCAATTCTGAGACACTTAAACAAATAAAACTGATTTCGTTTTAGTACCAAAATGAAGGCAATAAGATATATAATATTTTTTGTCAAAAAAATATTTTATTTGCTCTACCACTTTCTTGTAAAATCACTTTTGATTTTTCAATGATAGGAAGCGTTTTCAATGATCATTCAATGATTATTGAAAAATCAAAAGTGAATTTTTTGACAAAAAAATTTATAATTCTTATTACCTTCATTTTGGTACCAAAACAATATCAGTTATATTTGTTTAATTGCCTCAGAATTGATAGTCAAAGTTTCCAATGAGGAGTTTCAATGAAAGCTATAACTAACGCCTTACTGAAATTGGAATAAGCCTACTTCGTTGCGTTAGTAATTTTTATTTCCTTTGCGTTAATAGGTGTGAAACAATTTTTTTAAGCAAATAAGACAAACTTAACCAAAAAAAAAAAAATATTGATTTTTGACTGCTTTGTCCGATCCTAATCGTTCACAAATATATTCAATTTAATTTGAAGCTTAATACAAGCATAAGTAAAACTATAAATTATAAATATCTTAGATCTAAATTACAATTAAATCTTAACCTAAGCAAACTACAATTAAATAGATAGGAGGGTTTGATAAAGAGGAAAGGGGATTATTGTAATTGAATAGCATGTTTGATTCCGTTTTTAGAAAGGCTGAGATCAAAAATGGAAGAATTATTTACTTTCCGAAGCATTCTAGTAATAGGTTCATTTTGGCCATATTCAGTACGGTAAAAAAGGATATTGAAGAGTGGTATGAATCTCAGACGACGAATATTAGTATTCAGCTTACATTTGTCAAGAAGATTTACACTATCTATGCCACCAGTCAATAGCTGGTGTACGAAAAGAATGTCATCATTATCGCGCGGTATACTTAAGGTCTGTAAACTTAATAGTTTCAGACGGCTTACATCAGGTGGTAGATTGTATGGATCATCCCAATGAATGCCACGCAAGGCAAACCGGATGAACCGTCGCGTCGTTACGATTATTGTGAACATGATGGTAAGGTGACCATACAATGGAGGCAGACTCAAGAAGAGGTCTCACAAAGGTGACATAAAGAGATTTAGTAACATAGGGATTTTCAAATTCTCTGGATCAGCGTTTGACGAATCCTAGAGTAGAATTATCTCTATTAATAATATTTCCATAATGGGTACGAAAATTGAGTTGGTTATCACATATAAAACCTAGATCGCGAATGGAAGTTACAATCGAAACAGGTTCATCATTAATGAAATATTGGCGGAATGATAACGGAGGGCGTTTTCTAGAGTACGTAATTGCTTGACATTTGTTTACATTTAGCTCAAGAAAGTTGTGTTGGCACCAGATGAAAAAATTGTTTAGATCAGTTTGAAGTGTTTGAGCATCAGCCATACATTTTATGCGTTTGGAAATACGCATTTCATCAGCGTATATTTGAAGGTCAGATCCAACTAGGGTAAGTTTAACATCATTAATAGCCAATAAGAAAAGCAGTGGACCTAAATGGCTACCTTGAGGAACCCCAGATGTTGCACAAATTGGGTTTGAACTGCATGATCTAAACAGGACTGTGCACCGGCGATTGTTTAAATACGCTTGGAGCCAGGTTATAAAAAATAATGGAAAACCATACGCCTTAAGCTTGAAAATGATAATACTATGTGATACTTTGTCAAATGCTTTACTGAAGTCGGTTGCAATCGCGTCGACTTCATTGCCTTCTTCCAAAGAACAGATGGTATTGTATAGAAACTTATTTAGATTTGTGGTCGTAGATCGACCACTAGGAAATCCATGTTGATTAACAGAGAACAATGGCTTACAATGAAATACCAAGGTGTCATAGATTATACTCTCAATTATTTTAGGTATGCAGGAAAGTTTGGCAATGGGCCTGTAATTTAAAATATCTCCCTTGCATCCTTTTTTATGCACTGGCATAATGAAAGAGTTTTTCCATATTTTCGGAAATAAGAAATGCGAAATCGAGAGTTGGAAGTTCGTATAGTTTGGTTTCAGAGATAAATGTGGAACGTTGGCATTGACAGAAAGAAGAACTGTACCAACAAAGAGTTCGAGATTCATCAAAGTCAAGGGAACTACCAACTATACAACATAATATCATTCTATACTCGAATAAATGTCACAAATCTATCTAAAGCAGACTTTTGCTTTTAGTTTTATCGAAAACACGTTCTTGTATTTGTAATGTGTGTAAATTCTGCTTTCCTTTCGCTAGCTTTTGCCAAAAAAACACGGCTATAATTTTATACTACCTACTTGGGAAATTGAAAATTGCTGTCATCTGAAAAAGTGATAATTCAAGAAAATAACTGAGCAGTTAATGAGTTTTGTAAACAGTTTTTTTAAAGTATTTCAGATAAAGCCACTCACTCGTCAAAACCGTTACCGTTCCGAAAAAAAAAACACATTGAATTTGAATACACCATCTTACAAATAATAAAAAAAAATACACAACAACACAAATTCTAACGAAACAAAAATATAACAAAATAATGTTCCTAATATTATTATTGTAACCATGGCTTTGAAGTCCTTGCAATAACCATTATCACCATCTTCTCGCTCTGCACCCATCACCTACAGATACCATTCTGGTCTACTCTTTTAAA
This sequence comes from Philhelius pedissequus, assembly GCA_910595825.1. Lineage (NCBI taxonomy): Eukaryota > Metazoa > Arthropoda > Insecta > Diptera > Syrphidae > Philhelius > Philhelius pedissequus. The sequence continues at coordinate 199,564,116 of OU343161.1, read as the reverse complement.
AAGGTTTGCGCTTCATAAAATTGTTACACGAGCGTGGGTTGCAAAAAAAAATATTATACAACCCGTAAAAATGTAGATAAATCTAAATACCAAAACCCATCAAACTCCCAAACCAGAAACAAAAAGACTTGAAAGTCAAAAAAAGTATTATGTTCACAGATTTGTTATTAAAATAAAAAAAAATAAAAAAAAAGAAATTCACATTTTTGCTGCATATTGTTGTCATCGTTGATGTTGTAGTCAATCTCTATTAGAACATCGTTCAAGACGTCTAGCTAAATGCTCACGGTTGGACTTGCGTTTATCTTTACTAGGTACTATGACGGAGATAAAAGTTTTTAAAGAAAACAATGAAACTCATCACTCCTATACCCAAAGCTGAAAGGTTTCTACAGCTCTAATATCAATATAGTTAGTGAAGTAATGTTTAGAAGAAAAATGCAAAACTTTCTCTTAAACCTGTTGATCATCTACCTTCTTTAGGAAAGATGTTTTACTGCTGGAAAATTGTTTTAACTTCATAGATTTTGTCATTACTTCTCCTAGATTTTATTTTACAGTATGTACATAGACTGGATATCCTTAGAAAAATCATTGAACTTGAACTTTTTTACTTTTTCACAAACTCAGTTTTGAAAACAAATATGTACCTATATATACCAATGTTGGCCTTCACAACTTTCTAGCAAAAAATTTATAGTTTCGTATAAAAAACGTCAATTTTATTATATGACTTATTTCGCTAGGGCCCAGTTTTTTTAATGTATCAAAAAACCTTCCCTTCCTATATTGATCCTGTACTAAATATTGTGCCTCTAGCCATATGCTAGACAGTGTTTGAATATGTTTTATACATAAGATAATCCGGCACTGGATAAGAAGATGTAGAATTTCAGGTGTACAGCCTTTTCCACTCCTCGATTTTTAAACAACACCGGCAACAAGGACGACACGACGACGACGACGTCGACAACCTTATTCGAGGGAACATTTTGTGGAAAAGCCATTCTTGTTTCTTCCTTCCTTAATGCCTGTGTAACGGCAATTACAGTACATCTCTCTACCAAGACTCGCTTCCGGGCAATCTTTTCTTTTGGCATTTTATTATATACATATATATGTAGATACCTTTTATAAACTCAACCCCTTGGGCCACACGACCACCTTATCCTTCACAACTCTATACAGTAGCAATAGCAACCAGTAGACAGAAAAAAAAATATTACAACCAGCAGTTTGTTCTCGGCATCCTCGTCGAGTCGCGTCGTCGGTCGGTCGTTTCGTTTTTGTATAGCCCCAAAGGGATACTAGAAGCAAAAGATATATCTATGAGGTGGCTTTTCTTTGAGTACGGTTCACCGCCAGAAATGGATGGGAAGGAAGCTTCTGAAGGATGTGGGTGGTTCAAGGGCGGTAACTAGCTTCATGAAATGGATGATTGTATGGCGGGGCGGCACTAAACATAACATCCTTTCCTTCGTAGCAAATTGCAAGGTAAACCAAATGAACAATTCCATTAATATATCGCGCAAAACTTTTGTCTGGGGCCTGGGTGGAGACGACTTAAAACAAAGTTTTTTTTTGCAGAAAATTTAAATTCCCTTAACCTAATTTGCGACTGAGCGAAGAAAAAAAAACGTATGCGGTATTTGCCAGGAAAACGCTGTTGATTGAATGTGTAAATTGCACAGAACGAAAATGACATTTTTCTTTGTTCTGAAAAAAAAAAAAAAAAAAAAAAAAACCGAAAGCATTTCACTAAGCCCCCAAATACATAAGTCAATAACGTCTTCACTTTTCACTTGAATTTTGACTGCTGCGCCTGATGCTTTTGGGAATGTCGGGAATTTTTTTTAATATTGACTTCCAACGAGAATGAATATTAATTTAAATGTTTTTGTTAGTTTTTGTTTGAAGTTTTTTGTTCTGAGAATTTCGGCGTCTCGAGGAATAAGTTTTTGTGCATGCTAAGTTTTGTTGTTTTTATAAGCTGTTCGTTATTTCCTTTCTTGAGTTGCCAGTTGTTTGTGTTAAGTGCTTTTTTTTTTAAATATTTAACAACTATTTCGTATCTGTTTAAAAGAAAAACTGGGAAAACATCTCATCAGAAATATTGATTGACATTGTGTACCGCAGGGTTCTGCGTTAGGGACGTGTCTTTTTAACTTTTAATAGTTTAATGACATCAGGAGTATCAACATATACAGGATGGCATAATATGAATAAATCCTTTCGGACCTCAAATTCTAATTTTAATTTCTTTCGTATTGATTCCAGTTTTTGTTAAAAGGCTAATCTCCTCTAGATTTTGGCACAAAGCATAATCTGAATTTCAAACATATAACACCCACTCTCTTTAAATCGATTAAGCGACAGTGTGTGGCAAACGAGGCGCTGCCCAAAGGTGTGTCTTTATTTCGTCAAGAGCGTAGCTGCTGTTGCTGAAGATGTAGTTAGAACTTGATACAAAATCATAATCCACCAGTTTTACTGCCGGGAACTGACGAATTCTAAAAAAAAAAAACATTCTGTTAGGCGTGACGTTTCCAATATGATAAATTAACCACAAACACCAGCTTGCTGTATAAAGAACATGCTTAAAAATCCCTTCCGGACTGTCCGGACTTCTTCTAAGACAACAGAAGATATACTCTGGAATATCTGACGAGATTCTCCGCACCAAACGATTAAAAACTTTTAAAAAAGTGCCTCTTCTTCACCGATATGGTCTTCAAAATCTAATGCAAACAAACTGAAAGGAACAAACAAAAATTTATAATTAAGAACCGTTTTGTTTAAGTTAAATTTTAAGAGCTGGGCTCAGCATAGAGTCAAATTTTGCTTAATAATGCAATGCCTTAAATGCGGGAAATATAAAATGCGAGAAAAATAAAATGAGAGAAAAGTTAAATGCAAAAATCGTTGGAATTGATTTTTTATTTATAAAATTTTAAAAATATTTTTAGAAAAAAAATTTGAAACGCCATTTTGAAGTAAATATTAATATACACATAAAATTTAAATTTAAAAAAAAAATGAGTGACTAGTTTTTTGAAAAATCGATTTTCAAAAAAATATTTTTTTACTTTTAAAAATCGGAAAACATTTTGTTTTTGAAAATTTGAGTACTTGTGTATTTTTTTTTTAATACTTCTAGGGAGCATTTGCATACAAAAAAAAAGAATCAGTATATCCAATAGTGAGAAAGGTACCGTTAATAAATACGCAAAATAAAATATTTTTTTACTTGAAAGTTGACTGCACTAATTTGATTTTTTTAATCAAAATTCTCGGAGCCGTTTTTGCAAAATTATTTTTATTCTTAACGGTTTTTTTACACATTGCATGAGTTTTTTTTTTAGCGTTCCAAATTACTTCAAAAATCTACTAAATGCCAAGTATCGAAAAAATAATTTGATTTTCACAATACGTATTGATTTTTCAAACACAAAAAAAAAAAATTTTTTAATCACATTTTTGCTTAAAAATGTTGGTTTCCATTAGAGTTTAAACTTCGTTGCAGTTTCTGCATAAACAATTTCAAAAATAAAAAAACGAAACAATTCCAGAAAATCGAAAACAAAAAAAAAAGGTTGGAACTAGGGGTACCAAAAATAACCATTTTTTTTTTCAAAAAAAAAGTTACAAAAAATACCTATTCCCATTATTAATCCTGTTTTTTTTTTTTATAAAAATTGTAAGGGCCGTTTGTGAGAAAATTTAGATTTTTCTATCTGGGAAAAAAATGTGTGTGGCAAGTACCGTTATTTTTCGTCTTAAAAAAACCTGTTGGCATATTACGGAAAAACAATATGTAGGTACCAAGTTTGAAAACTATCCAACCGCTTAGGGCGTAGACTCGAGTACAGACAGGCTGAATTGCTTTTTTCGTCTTCCCCTATCATCATTAAGTTTGATCAAAATCTCGAGTTTGATTTTTTTACGAATACATAACTTGCCATATAGTTCTCTACACTGCTTGTTATCTTATTTGAGTACATACCTACCCATTAGTTGTACTTGAGAACTTCTCTTAGAATATACAGGGTGTCCGGTAAACAATGGATAATACTGAAACGGCGTATAGCCCTACTTATGACTGCTCTGAAACCGGAAATAAAAAGGGGCTATTTGAAAGGGTACTCAAAATATGTACATTTATCGATCAATGTATTTTTTTTTTACTTTATGTTTTTGAATACCACGACTACAAATAGTATTGCTGCAAAAGAATATCAATGGAATTCATCCAAGTGTATTCGGGACTTCCGAAAAAAGGTGACTAAGACTTTTAGATGCCACGTGGAAAAAAATACTATCCAAAGCTCAAAATATAGTTAGTTACCTACCTGTATGCCATGAGCTGTCAAAATCCATTTAAGGATGGATTAAAAAACCTATACATACTTACAAAATTCTAAATTTTTAACACCAAAAACACGAAAGAAACCAAAAGCATGAAACCATGACCGAGACCGAGACAAGACTGCACATTAAAATTTTCACGAGAAAAAGGCGAGACCGAGAGCGAGACCAAGACGAGACTGAAAATTTTAGAATTTGACTAGAGCGAGACGAGACTTACAAAAGTCTCACCTGGTCTCATCTCGTTGCCACAGCTAGTGTATATTTTAAAGGTCCTTTCATAGGTTATGAAATTTCAATTACAAATTTCAGAAGGTACCTACATTGTTTATTCATACGCTTAACGTTAACGCACTTTCCCTTAGAAACTTTACTAAGAGTGGTCTGTTGATTTTTATTCGAATCTAAAAAATATCCATTAGATAATATCTATACCTTGCAACGACTTGTCTACTTATCCAAAACACTTAAAACCACTTAACGTTGATGGGCAAATAAAATAAAATACTCGTTATTTAATTTTATATTTTTTTGTCTTCATTCGCACAAAATGTCCTTTTAGCTAACTTTATCAATTTACCAAAAAATATTTTGATATTCTTAGATAGGTAACAGCCTAAATATTTTTTAAAGTATCCCTCACTATCAAACATGACTCATTTTCGGTTTTCATTTTGAAAGCTATGTAACTATACATTAAAACGCTTTTTCATTTCTTTTTTCTTAATCTTTTTTAAAGTATGTATTATATAGGTAACCTTAGATAAACGCACATACATACATTTATATTAATGTATACCCACACAAATAAAGATGTTGTTGCCAAAAACTCTTGTTCATAATTACTCTGCCAACAAGTGACATTTCAAAAGAAAACTTAATTATTTCCATCGTAGTACATATGTATGTATGTACATATCCAATACATACAAAAAAAAGGACGAAAGAGAAAAAGGAATCCCATTGCATCGCATCATAATATCCAAGCTATCATCTCAGTATCGTCGACATCGTCGTCGACTTCGTTGTGTCGTTGTTGTAGATAAATTATATGTATTTGGTCTTTCTAAGAATTACATCAACAATATAATTACATGTTTTATCCTATTTAATATAATCCAAATAAAAAGCTCGACCACATTACCCTCGCTTTCCTCGCAGGAATCATCATCATTATCATCATCATCATCATAATCATCGCCTGTGTAGTCAAAGACATGCCACACTTTATAGCACAAAATATGTATTTTATCTCAGCATCTACTTGTTTTTTTTTGCTTTTACTCCCAAACACAAATAAAAAAAAAAAAATATTACCACAGGATCACAAAGGACACAGGTTTCTTTTTACAAAAACAACAATGTCGCTCCTCTTCGTCCTTTTTCAGCTGTCACAAAAAAACAACAACCTAAACATGACAAGTTAAATAAAATGATAATGACTCAAATATCTACTGTACCTATAGATTCATACATAAATCTATGAGTGGTGGTAGTGTATGTAGGATGAACATAGATTTTTAATGTAAAAGAGGATACAAGGACACGATGATTACAATGACTATGATATTATCATTTTATCTATTGTGATATGTATCGTTTGTTGTGTTATGTTTTCGATGTATCTAGCAGTCAACATGCGAAGTAAGTATTAATCTGTGTGAAGAATGCGCCTATCACAATGACAGTTACGGCCGGCGCTTGCACGTCACAAAGGATCAGGTTCAGGACGGATTCGAACTCGAATCAAAAGAAGAAAGGTCAAAAACGTCAACCGCGCTTGTTATGTCATCATACACACATATGTATACCTATCTATCCTTAAGCCACCCTACCGAACCTATACACAAGATATTCCAGAATCCAGACGATAACTTAACCCTTCGTCACTGTTGTTGCAGTGTGTTTGAGAGAATCTTCTTCTTCATCTGAAATTCCATTCATTTATGTACTTTGTATAAATATTCTATAAGGATATGCTGAGAGCTGAGAAGATGAGATGAAAGAGAAAAGATTGGAACAGAATATATCCATTAAATATTCAATACCTGTGAATGACATATGAATGGGATATTTTGAGTAATTTTTATCCTTAAGGATTTTACTTTTTCTTCTACTTCTCCATCTATCCAAAACGCGTGACAAAAGCATTCCTAGAGAAAATAATATAGTCCTAAAGATATTGGCCTGCTGCAAAGGATTGAAATTAATCTATTTAGCCGAAAATGCTTTGTAGAAGATCTATTCATTGTGTTAGTCTCTGTAAGATAGTGAGAGATGTAAAGTGAAAAGAGAGCACACACAACAACAATCAAAATTTTATGACTTGAGATTTTCTGAAGACGAGGCCAAATTCTAAATATTCATGAAGTGTTAATATTTAATATTTTCGCAGAACAAAATGAGAGAGACGAAATTATCCTGAAGGCGTGTTTTGAATAGATGAATACACATTATGCAAAGAAGTACACACAAACAAAAAAAAATGACTACAGTAAATGAAAATTTTGTTAGAAATTGAAACCGTGGTGAAGTTCTCTGTTCAAAAAGGAGGTAGCGGCATTTGTAGGTATATGTTATTTTTTTAAATTTTAATCAATGTTATTCCCTTGCATGTACACTTCTCAAGAGATGCATTCCAACCAAATCAGTTTAGAAATATAGACTCCTAAATATCCCCCATACCTAATTGTGTAAAAAATATTATAAAATGTGCTTTTAGTCGTATGTATGCTTTTTATGAGGTTCTTAAAAGGCGACGATGCATTGTATAAACTTAAATAGGTTTCTAGGAATGCTCATCATTTTTTTAAGTGTGCGCGCACTGGGTTGTTGACTACCCTTAATATGATCAAGCACTGTGGGAGCATTAGAAAAAGAGGAAAGGATTTAAAAGGCGGTATGGAGAAGCTGATGTACATTGTCTTTGAAGTTCAGAATATCAAAATGGGAGGGAAAACTAGAGCCGGGTAAAGCATTCCACATTCGTGTTGTACGACCAAAGAATGAATCTCTGTACTTTACAGTCAATTGGAAGTTGGGCTCAAGGGTAAACTGATAATATGAGCATTCCTGGAAGAGCGAGTATTCCGGTTGAAAATTTTAAGGGGAGGATGCAACTGGCTATTTCAGTAGAACATTGTTTATAAAAATTGCGATAAAATAAGGAAAGACATGAAACATTTCGACGGTGTTCCTAGAGATGTTAATGTTTCTATTAAAGTTCTACTGCCAATCATTGTTAGAGCTCTACTTTGAATTATATCTAAAAGACTCAAATGAGTTTTGGGCGCTCCTGCCCAAATGCGCGAGTTATACTCCAGATTTGGACGAATGAAAACTTTACAGCTAGATTACAGCCAGGTCAGAAGCGAAAGAGAATTTCTTGCATTTTCGAAAAAAGTCCAAATTCATAACACAGGAGATGGTCTTTTATATACACATAAGAAGCACTACAGAAAGCTCATCGGTTTCTTCAATGCAAGTGCCGTTCACGGAAAGCGGATCGTTCGTTCTTCAAGATATTTCTTAAGTTGATAATTAATCAGCGTTTCCATGAAATTGGGAAGAAGGGACGTAAGTGCAATTGAAAGGTAGTCAGATGGTGAAGAAGGAACTTTTTGAAGGGACAGGCTGGATAAATGCTGTTTTCCATTCACTCGGAAAGAGACCAGTAGTTGCAAATGACCAAAAATGTTTCCTACCTTTGGGAAATTGTAACGGGTGTTTTTTTTTTCAGACGTGTGGTTCTCAAGAAGAAATAAAATGCATATAATCAAGAATTTAGCTTTATTATAAAGATAAAGGCTTGACATTGTTTTAAAAATGATTTCGGGCAAGTGGCCGAATATTCTTTTCCAAGGCGTCAATCGTCTCGGGCTTATCTGCGTAGCGACTTCAAATAACCCCACAAAAACTAGTTCAGATCTGTTAAATCGTACGATCTTGGAGGTCACACGACAGGCCCACGACACGCGAGAAAATGCGCTCACCTAAAGTTTCCTTCAATAATATAATTGTTTCGTTGGCTGTATGTCATGTATCCCCGTCTTGTTGGTACCATAGGTAGTCCAAATCAACAAGTCATTAATCATGGCTCAATAGCGTTCCCCGTTATGGCCGACTTTATTTTTGAAGAAGTATGGACCAATGATTCCCTCTGTTCATAGAGCACACCAAACAGTGACTTTTTGAGGATTTAACTGGGTCTCAACAATGGCTTGTTGATTATCATCACTGACAATTTTGCTTAGGTATTAACGTACCCATTTAACCAAAAGTGAGACTCATCGCTGAACAAAATTTTCTTGTGAAAATCGGGATCGGTGGCCATCTCATTTTGGCCCCATTGATGCCCGATTTGAAACGTTGTTCAGGAGTAAGTCTATTCATTATAAAATGACAAGCCAAACTGAGCATAAATCAAGTGAAAGTCAAAAAGACCAACTCTGAAAAAGTATTGCCAGAGTGAAAACCACATGTCTAAAAAAAAAGTGTAGTGTTTGCCTTAATTCTTGGTCATTCAAAAATTTGGTTCTCTGAATGTCAACATTGCAAGTCTTTATAGCTTGTTAAAACTTATTCCGGTTTTCCTCAGTGGGATTGGCTTTATAATTGAGGAAACTTATTTCTCTAACCCTAAATACTTAAAAACATTGAGAATTCATGTAAGACACTTGAAATACATATTCGTATAATCTCTCACTAATAAATCTGCGCAAATATACATAAATAAGTTCTGATGAGTAACAAACAAAATAATTGATCTCGTTAGTACAACAATTAAAACTCCATAATTAATGCTCATAGTTTTTATGGTTGGATTGTTGCTTAAAAGATCAAAAATAAACCGCTTAAACTGATGTAATGAAATTTTTTAAAGCATTTTAACCTTTTTCTAAACGAGTTTTAAAATGATAGTCGACTATAAAACTGAGTTTTAAAATGAGGGTCTACTTTTTAATAATTTTATACGATAAAACGTATACATTAACATTGAAGATTTCGTCTAACCTTAAACAGAACAAAACTCTTCTGTCTGTCTTAAACTACACTTTTTCCAGTTGATGTTTGACATTTCATAACAAAAAATGAAAGAAAAATGTTTTCTCAAAAAGAAGATAATAATATTATTGAAAATGTTGAGCTTTTTAGAAACCCAAAATATATGAAGTTCGAGCAAATCCGTTCGAAGAACTTGAATACCTTGAGTTTTATTCAAGATACCGATTTTAAAACAAAAAACTGTTCGATTTTTAATTGAAAAATATTCGTAAAAGCCGTTCCTCTTGTTAAACAATATGTTTCTTTATCTCTGAAATGAATTATGTATGCAAATCCTTTTCTGAAATTTTAAAAATCCTACCTGAGCTTATATAAATTTATGAATATAATTTTGTTCTTGTGCTTATGTTTAATTTTCGTTCTGTTTCATTATTCTATCTGTTAAATTAAGATTTGTTCAACACAAAGATCTACTTTAATTAGAAGAATTGTTTGTTGTGTTTAAAATTAAGGCAAAGCTAGACAAGGGCTGGCAACTAGACTTGGGATTATTCTCTAAACGAGGCGGTTTAAATGTTTGCGCCAATGTATTCTAATATTTGATTCGTCATTCAGTTTGTTCTTCGCGCGCTTAAAAAAAAAAAAACTTTGAAAATTAACAATGTCCTGTCCATCCAAGATCATGTCCCCAACAAAAATGTTATCAATATACAGTTAAATCTCCCTTGGGCGGACATCCATGGTGCAGAAATGTTTGTCCGTCTAAGGGAGTTGTCCGTTTAAGGGAAATCAAATAAAAACACTAATTTTCAAAATTAAGAGTATTCACAGAAGAGAAGAGTATTAACAGAAAATAAAAATAACAAAAATGTATAAACTTCACTTCTTTTTTATCACAGGAAGTAGAATTTATTAGATTTAACACATATAATAAATAAAAATCACCCTCTAAAAACTTTGCAATAATATAAGAAGATTCGTATTTATGTATTTAAAAAAAAAATATATATTTCAATTTTGGCTTGCTTAGTTTTAGAACATACCGATTTATTTTGGAATGTGGCCTGTAGGTCAAACAAAAGTTGAACAGCTACCGTCATTTTGTTGGCCGTAAATTATTTTTAAACTATCAATTGATGTGTTTGCTTCTTCGTAGGAATTAATAGCTGTTCCCACCAGGTCATGATCCTCTTCCTCAGATTCACTGCCAGACTAATTGATTTCAACTGGGACTGCAATATTTTCACCCATCAACACAAATCTTTCAGGTTATCCATCCAAACCTGCATTCATGAATGAGCTTGGAAATTCCTATTAAATTTGCTATAATTTGATTTGCTATCATCTTCTGGATCAAATTAGCCGTCCTACAAATTCAAACAAAAATCTAAAACTCCAAAAATAAACCTTTTTAACGTCCAAACAAAATCACTTTCATCACATGGATGAGAGAAAATAAAATGAAAGAAAATTGCAACTTAAGAAAAAAATACCGTTGTCAAAATTATCAGCGTGATGACCTGTTCAATCCTGGTTTGGTGTCCGTCTTAGAGAAAACATTTTGTTATTCATATGTGAAATTCCTGTCCCTTTCCGTCCAAGGAAGTGTCCGTCCAAAAGTAACTGAAAACAATGAAACGTTTATGGAGCAATTTCCGTACAAAAAAATGTGTCCGTCTAAGCGAGGTGTCCGTCTAAGGGAGGTGTCCGCAAAGGGATATTTCACTTTACATATGTATTATGTACATATGCATAAACTGAACGTAGTTCCATGACCCTAATTAAGTCAAAAAATTGTCACGATATGAGAATAAAACAAACTGAGAGAGCACCCCAAAACCGACAATTTAAATTAAAACATCATAAAAGAATGAATTTGCAATTTAATTCTCTAGACAATGACCCCTTTGAAAATAATTTTCCCTCCACATACAAGGATAGATTGCTTGATAAACACTCTAACTACTAGCGTTGTTGTCTTCGACACTTTGCTTTTCTATTGGTGACCGCATTTTTGTCATCTAAACAAAGAGTCGTTTATTATCTGTGAACAAAAACAAAATAATAACCCGAAGGTAATAATCTTTCCAAGAACAGGCTTTCGTACACACGGCGTATACGTAATCATTTTTGTTAAATCTCTTGACCATAGTGAAAATTTTATTACACGAGGAAAAAAAAGTCTGTGATAAACAAATCTAAAATAAACTAATAAAATACGCACCAGTCCTAAACACACTCATTTGAATTGTATACACAATTTTTCACATCATAATTTATTGTTGAACTTATAATGAGAGATGGGGAGGGGAAAATGATAAAATTTGGTTCCGATTTTGGTAAGATAAAGTTAAGTTATGGGTTGTTAGAAAAGTCGAATTCAAATAACGATAAAAACATTTGATTTAATTTATTAATTAATGCTCCAAAAAATTAGGCCTTTCTCTTATTTTTTTTTAAATCTAGACAAAAATTCATGGGAAACTTAACCCATTTCCGGCAAAAGCCAAATATTGCTTCTGATACCTCTTGAACTAAAGACTATTTATCTGTCGTTTAAAATTCAACCTTTCTCTAAAATAAATATTGTTAAGAATTTGTGTATGTAACTATGTTTTCTTCAAAAGTTTATAGCTAGCAGACAAAATCTGTTTACGCATAATAAAGTTTTTGGAACTTTTGTGAAATTCTCACTTGCTATACTCATAACCCTTTTTAAATAAAATGCACAACTGGATTGTACGAACTTGCTCTTGTAGCTAACGACTTTAGTGTAACTAACCACTGACGCTGTTAGTAGGTATAGGTACTAAGTAGTCTAGTTATCCTATGCAGGTTTAAAGCCGATGTTGGTAAGATTACCTTAGTATATTGAATTGTCGAATGCATGATTCAAGGAATAGTTACATATCTAGGTACCTACCTACAAATGTATATTTAAATGTAATTTAATTATGTAAATTAAGAGGGTAATATGTACCTACCTCTGTATATAGATGGTATGTATAAATATGTATATACATATGTATATATTGAAAGTGAATGGTGTATATGTAAATACAAATAGTTTTGTAAACTTATAAAAACTGCAAAAACTATCACTTTAATCGGTTTTTTGAAAATTATAGGACGGATTTTGATGAAATCCTGTTTTTTATTTTTAGTTTTTTGAAAACAATTTTTTTTTTTTGAAATGTTGGTATGCAGTTTTTTTTTTAGAGTTTATTCATGTACATGTGAATATAAAATTTTAAATTATTTTATTTTTATTTTTTTTTTTATAATCTACACGCGCTCAAGGGATTATGAATACCCTTTAAATGTTTCAAAACAGCGCGGGCGGGAGGATGAGGTAAAGGAAGAGAAAGAATGATAGGAAAGATGTGTTGCACGATATTCGGAGACTGTATGTGGTTGTTGTCTCAGATTTTTTATCTCCAGGGATGGCGGCTGAACTAATGCGTAGAAATTTCCGTGTCTTATTTATCTATGTCCCTTATAATTCGCATTAATTTTTTTATTCTTTGCCATATTTTATGGGTATACTAGTTTTACTCAATCACATGTTGTTAGTTCTATGCCTAAACAGCATGTAATGAGTGAACCAGCAACTCATTGTATGACATTTATTTTTAGAATTGGTTTTTTAATGGAAAAATAAGAAGAAATAGACTACGGCAGGGATCGAACCTGTGACCATGAGGTTGACAGGCGAACACACAACTATCGCGCCTCGGCCACCCCCGATTAGTCTTAAATTTGACTGAAATCCAATCTATCGTTACCGAGAAAGCCAAAAATTCAAAAAAAAGAGAAACCTTACAGTGCGGTAAAAGCTACCCTCGATACACGCAAAACCTCGATTAAAGCACCCAAAATTTCACCATTATTGACTCAGTAATTGCAACTTTTCAAGAAATTGTGACTCTGTAATCGCAACTTTCCAACTGTGAAAGGGATCAATTTAATTCTTTCTGCGCTTATATTTTCTGGAATTTGGTAAAACTGTAACTGCCAGTTATTTTACAGCTTGTTTTTTGTTAGAATGCGCATTGCATTTGGGATGTAGTTTTTTTAGTTTTATGCAATTTTTTTGTTTTAGGATCGATAACTAATTGTAAGTTTTATTTAAGAAGCGGTGTTCATTGTTAAAACAGTTCACAAAGTCAATTAAGCAAAAGGTCGAGATTTTAACTAAATTGAGTTATGGCGAATCTGTTCAATCGCTTTGTGAATTTATAAATGCATCAAATCAACCGTTTGCAGAATGGTGGGCTGAAGAACACTCAGTTTTACTTGAAGACATATTAACTCTGCGAACTCAGGTAGCTGCCCATTGCTTTTACCGAGGGCGCACTGTATGAAAGTAACCGTTAATAGACTTTTCCCCGTTTCATATCAAATGATAGCTATTACCAACAAAAAATTCTCACAGTTATATATCAGGTACCGTTATTTTTAGGCCTAAAAATAAAATTTTAATTTCCCCTCTGAGGAATGCCCAAAGAATTACACATAACAAATTTGAAGGTAATCCTTTAAGCCGTTTAGGCTGCAGATCGTTATACAGTGAAATCTCCCTTGGGCGGACAGCCATGGAGCAGAAATGTTTGTCCGCCTAATTGAGTTGTCTGTTTAAGGGAAATAAAATAAAAACACTATTTTTCAAAATTAAGAGTATTCATTTATTAACAGAAAATTAAAATAACAAAAAATATATAAACTTCACTTCTTTTCATGAAGTGATTATTAGATTTAAAGATATCTTTCCTATCCTTCTTTCTCTTCTTCCACCGGATGACCGCGCTGTGTTAAGAAAACAAACATCTGAAAGGTATTCATAATCCCTTGAGCGCGTACAAAGTTATAAAAAAAAAAATGTAAAACATACAAAAATCAACCTCTAAAAACTTTGTAATAATAAGAAGATTCGTATTTTTGTATTTTTCAAACAAAAATACTTCAATATTTGCTTGCTTAGTTTTAGAAAAGAACGATTTATTTTGGAATCTGGCCTTTAGGTCCACCGAAAGTTGAACAGCTACCGTCATTTCTCTTGGCCGTAAAATTTTTTTAAAATGTTCGATTGAAGTGTTTGCTGCTTCCTAGGAATTAATGGATGTCCCGACCAGATCCTGATTCTCGTCCTCAGATTCACTGCCAGACTCGTTGATTTCAACAGGAACTTCAATATTTTCATCCACATTTACATTTTCCTTCATCAACACAAATCTGTCAGGTTATCCATCCAATCTGCATTCATGAAGGATCTTGGAAATTTGTATTAAATTTGTTATAGGCGAATCATCTTCTGGATCGAATTCACTGTCCTCCAAATTCAAACTTGAAACAACCTGAGCGCAAATAAACAAAAATCCAAAACAACAAAAATAAATCTTTTTAACGTCCAAAAAAAAATCACTTTCATCACGTGTATGACTGAAAATATTTTGATGCTCGCTGTAGAAGACTGCAACTTAAAAAAAAATACCTATCAATCATGCTCTAGTGTCCGTCCAAGGCAGTGTTCGTGCAAGTGAAATTGAAAACAATGGAACGTTTATGGAGCAATTTCCGTACAAGAAACTGTGTTCGCCTAACACCTCTCTTAGGCTAAGAGAGGTGTCCGCCCAAGGGAGGTGTCCCCAAAGGGAGATTCCACTGTACATACAGACGGACAGACTGACAGACAGACATTTTTTGTCGATCACTTTTTTAGGCTTCTCTATGATCGTAATGTCATTTTTGAACGTAAGAAATTTTTTTTTATGAATGCATAACTTGCCTTATACAGGGTGGCGCTCGAATCGTGCTACAATAAGAAATTTAAAAGACTTTTATTTTAATCAATGTATTTCATTAGTTTTTTTTATTGGAAAAAAAATGTATTTTATTTTAAATAACTAATAGTTTTTAAAGATGGTAGACCGCAAATGACCTCCACGCTCATCCACGCATATGCGGCTTCTGATCAGAAAATTGTTCATTGCGGCCTGAAGGGTTGAAATTGGGATCGCCTCAATTACTGTCTTAATGGACTGCTTCAATTCAGTCAAATTTCTGGGTTTCGTTTTGTACACTTCCTGCTTGACATAACCCCATAAAAAAAGTCTGGTGAAAAGTGCAGTTTCTGGATATCAATTTGTTTGACAATTTTCGTTGGAGCTCCGCCATAACTTGTGTGGCTACGTGTGCACTTACTCCATCTTGTTGAAACCAAATCCTGCTGAAAGGAATACATCTTTGATTAAACTGCGCACCACACAGTGACTCGTTCTGGGTGCAGTTCCGTCTCATGGATCATTTCTGGACTAGATTCACTGCTTATTAACATTGCCGTTTAAGTCAAAATGGGCCCATCAGTCACGAACAAACAATTTATCAATGTGTTGTCTTCTTCGGCCATTGCAATCATTTTTCGGCAAAATTACAGGCGAACAGGCAAATCCTGAGCGTTTATCTTCCTTGTAATTTGGACTTTGTACGGAAACAAGTTTAAGTCATCATAAAGGATCCGCTGTAATGACCGTCTGCTAACTCCAATTTGGCCCGATAAGTTTCGAGTCGAAACACTTGGATTTGCCTGTATTGCCGATGCAACAGCCACGATTGTATCCTGAATCCGAACATTGTGATCTCGATGATACGGTCTTCGGGGGAGTACCGCCAAACTCCACCCTAAATTCCCTTTGGACGAAAAACGAAAATGAAGGACAGCAAATAATGGTATCGCTGCACTATCCAAATTCTTTTTTCAGTATCCCAAGCATTTATTTTGATAAATCTAAATAGTAGCCTATAAAATTAAAAAAAAAAATAAGCCGATTACGCACACTGAAAAAAAGTTATTACGTTTTATGTTTGTAGCACGATTCGTGTGCCACCCTGTAGTACGTATAATCCCAAGCCAAAGGTATCTAGATACTCAGTATTTATCACTCACAAAAGCAATTTCTTGCAACTCATATGCAGACTTTATTTGTATAGGAGGGGTTGCGTATTTGTTTTGGTCTCTATGGAATAACGTCTGTTTATTTTGTACCTAAACAAAAAAATCTGGCTTATTAGCATAAACATCTTAATGCAACGCATTAGTGTTAAGTAATAACAATAAGTAACACATTAGAATGAAAACGTAACATTTGTTCATGCTTAGATTGTTTTTTTTTTTGCAGACATAAAATGTACTTCTTGGGGTTGAGTAATTTCATAAAAGCTCAAACATTCATACAAAGAATATACGAGTATGTATGTTTTAGGAGGGGTTAACAAAATATTGTTTTAATATGTGTGCTGCGTGCTTTGTGTATATTATTAAAAGAAGAAGGAACATCGCATATTTTCGAATGTGGGGCTCTAAGAAATTCATGATATTTTATATTTATGAAATGGAATTCTTATAACAGGTATAAAAGTACATAATGATTTTTATTACACGTTATGCCTTGATTTGCATGAGATTAGAATATTGCAGTAAAAAAAAAAACATATTTTAAAGTTACACATCAGTCACTTAAGTATATTCAATATAAATATTAAGAAAGATCACTACTTCTCAGAAATGACAAGTTTATCACAAAACGGTGATCGTACCTTCGACTAACTTTATTGATTTCGATTCAAGTTCGCTCGTCATCTCTATTCTGCTAATCTTCGAGGGCTCTAAATTATCAGTGTTAATTTAGAATTTCAATGTTGCAAACGAAATGTCAATTCATGTGTCAAAAATTTATTGAAAAAAAAAAGATAATTTTTAAAGGAAATTCATTAATTATGAAAATGTGAAGTGTGCAATTTTTTTGAGTTCTTAATCAAATTCGGTAAAAATACAAAATGCCAGGCGCAAAAAAACACAGGACGTTATGGACATGAGGCGTAAGTTACTTAAGAAATCGTCTGATTAATTTTTCATGTTTACAAATCTGTTGTATGTACGACGACAATTGGTGACACTTGATATTTTCTTTCTTTATTTGTAAACAAAAAATTCTCGACTGGATCGGACGTACTTGCTTTAATGTATCGTGGCACAAGATTCTTAGTAGAAACAGCAGAATCTCTACTAATATATAAAGGTGTAATTTTGTTTCGATGTCAGTTTGTCGGTATATGACAGGTAAGCTGACGACTTACCATTTGACACGCCATAAAAATGATTGTATCTTCATCTTTGGGCAACTTATATGCTATTAAATTTAATATATAAGTTATGTTTTATATGCTTAATACACAAATATTTGCACTTAATTCTTAAATTTATCCTGATTTTAAAATATAATTAATATTTCGTTTTGTTTACGTTTTGCTGTTTCCAAGGATTTTATATCCAAATTGGTTTTTGTTTTGTTTACTACCGATGTTGTTATGGATTTTATTTCCAAACTAGCTGAAAGTTCCCGGTGTTGCCAGGGCACCCGAGACAAAAGTCTTTTAATGCCATATCTTCCAAATGACATAAAAAAATAAGAAACAAAATTGGTAAGGAAAAGGATTTATCATTTATTTTGTCGTTTATTTAACCAGGATTAGTTTTCTTATTAAATTTAACAAAGAAGATTTATTATTTGTATTTTTGGTAACAATCGAAATTCTTCATTGTAAGACCCTTTGCGTTCGGTTTTTTACAGGCGATTATAGTTCGTACAATATAAGGCGTATTCTTTGAAGAAAAAAAATTGAGATAATAATCAAACATGACATTACGATGATAGCGAAGACGGAAACGCCTGCCATTTAAGTGCGGCTTGAAAAAAATTATGCATAGTGTCGGAGAATGTGGCATTAGTGCGGTCTTACTTTAAACCTTTAAAGCCCCGACATTTTGAGTTTCACGCTCCAGCATGAAATTCGAAGATTTCGATGAATGAAATTCGACATTAGACGTGTTCTCTTTCTGTAATTTATGAGGGGCTATACACATACATGAATTGACCGTCGCTAGGACTATTTTCATGAAAGCAGAAAGGTTGCTAAGGTTTCGCTTTCAATCTATCACTATCAATTTTTTCAAGTTTGCAAGGAAAATTTATTTTCCTATGTAAACACATACAATCGCGAAATCTTGTATTTTCACGGTTACAGTCGCCGGTGAATTCATGCAATATTCCTTGCATTTCAGCGTAAAGTCGCGTGTGTTTGGCGACATGTTAGAAATTAATAGTTTGTTCAGAATATTGAAATTAGCCTATTAACCGAGCTTACATCTGCAAGAATTCCCCAGCGCCAGTGGCTACTTTTGCGAACGTAAAAACTAACTTGCAAGTGTAAGCTTATGCTTTCGCGTAAGTTAATATATGAATAAAAGTAAAACCAAATTTGATGGGACCCAACTTTACATATGCCAGCTATAAGAGTTGATAGGATTTTACACTTAACTGCCATCTTTTTCATTGGCACGTGTTAAGTTTACAAAGAAAATCAAGTTTACTGTGTAAACTTTCGCAGTCCCGAAATTTTTACTTTCACAAGTATAATGTTTTTTTGCGTTTAGCCCATTTCACTCTACAAACAGCTAAGTTTTTCAAAAAAAATATTTAACCCTCAACCGTTCTTAGCTATCATTGGTAATTTGTTTTCCAACCATATAATAGTTCATAACGAAAAAATACTCTGATTTTTTTAAATCAAAATCGTTAGAACCCTTTTTCGAGAAAAATGAGCTTTAACATAATCGCAGTTTCACAAAAAAAACTCTATACCAAGTTTGATGGAATTCGGCCCACCCATTTGGACTGTAAGTGGCAATACTAACATACAGACGAACACCATTTTTAGACCATGTTTTTTCGTGTTCGCTATCATCGTAATGTCATGTTTGATTGTTATCTCAAAACTTTTTTTTTTCGACGAATGATAACTTGCCTTAAATTTGTAATTATCTATCGCAAGTAAAAAAAACAACATCCGGAATGCTGGGTATTGAACGACAAAATAAATGAAAAATCCTTTTCTTAAATTTTTTTTTATTAATTTTTCATTTCATTTGAATGATATTGCATGAACAGACTTTTGAAACGGGTGCCCGGGCAACGCCGGGGACTTATATAAAATATAAAGAGAAAAAAAGCAGTTTTTTTCTAAATTAAAAAAAAAAAAAATATTTTGCGAAAATTATGGTATGTCAGTAATAAGAAAGTAGTAAATAAAAAAAATACTCACAAATTTTTCTTGCCATCAAAATCGTTAAAGCCGTTTTCGAGTTAGCACTTTTTGTTGAAAAAAAATTGTATGGCAGTCACCGAATCCCTTAAGTTCCAAGTTTTAAGACAAGTGTTGGTTTTTAGAATCGTCTATCGTCTTAATAAACTTTGATCAAAATCTCGAGTTCGAAACCAAATGCAAAACTTGTCATTAATTACCTTTATCGGCATCAAAAATAATATTCAATTAAAAATATTTTCATTTCATTTACATTACCGTCTTTCATAACAAACGCGCTAAATTAATTGCTGATTTAGAATTGAAAGTTTTCTAGAAAGCAGGTCAATTCGCTCGATTGTGAGAATAGCAAACTTAGTTACGGACGAGGAATTTTTAAATGTTTACAAATTAATGATTTTCAAATCAGTTTTTCCTCCGGGTTTTAGCAGGTAATGCCCAAATATTTCTCAGAAAGTCCGTTTACATTTATCTCCATTGTTTTATTTAAAATGTGCCAGTGATGTTTTAATGGTATTAGGTCTTAGACCCATTTCCATTATTTCAACCGTGGTATTTTTATAATATCCCATAGTAAGAAAGTTCTAGTTCAGCGGAAGACTAAAAACAACTCTGCATAGTATTTTTCTTTAAATTCACGAAATTTCTGTAAGTAAACAAAAAAATTACGCATAAGACACTTATACCGTCGGCCGAAAGTAACTTCCCACATTAAAACCATTGACATTTAATTTGTGTAAAAATGTATGACGAAAAATTGGAAACAAATCGACAAACAATATGACCTTTAAATCGTGCTTGATTTGATTGCTTTATTGACACTACTTGCACATCTTCTCTTATGAATTTTCTGTTTCTGGTTTTCTGTTTTACTAGCTTAAGTAAAAGCAGGGGCGTGTATAAGCCTATTGTGTGATCCCATTTCACAGAAAAATGTCCGTAACTAATGTTTCATGTTGTCAATAAACCTGTTATTATAGGCGATTTGTTTGTAGATTTGGACAGTCGCTTTGCAGGTGTTTAATAGTTTCTGTTTTATCAACATCTTGACAGCTCTTTCAGAAATCGGGTGCCAATATACCCAATCTAGTGGCTATTGTACCTGTTGTACAATCCTGTTAGTACACCTATATCCTTTTACTCAGTGACAAAATATACTGGGACACAATCGCTCCAGGATATCCAGGAGTTATTTATTTACTCTTTCAATTTTATGTCTATCACTACGCCAAGCGGGATTTTAGGACCCATACCTAATAAGCTGCTGCTGTCCCTATTTGCTATTGAACCCTTCCTTGCCATTTCATCTGGTATATCGTTCACTTCTGGGTTGCCATATGCAGAAACCCAGGAGAATTTGACTTCTTTGGAGTTACCGATTATGTTCAGTACCTTGCCATTGCCTTGGATCTTATTGTCTCGCTGGATAGTGCTTTAATAGTTGCTTCGCTGTCCACGAAAAATGTGATGTCTGATGAGATCAGTTTTCTCCCATTGATCATTTTGGCTGGTTTTTCAATATCGTAAATCCCAGCCTGAAAGAAACTTTATTCATCTGGGAGTTTTATATGATTCCTTAATATTGTGAGCTTCACAAAACACCGTAGCTTCTGTTCCTTCTTCCTTTTCTCATAATATAATTACTTCTCTCTTAATATTAACATCGTGAAGTTTTTGTTAAAGTCTGTTATCGGTGCTAAGCAGTCAGTGGTCACATCAAGCTCGGCCATATTATTATACTTTTGCGATGTCCTATTGTACTGTGCTTCCAAGAACCCATTTCTTTTAATCGAACTACACACTTGGCTGCTGTGCACCTTATGACTCGTCCAGGCCTGGAAGATTTAAAATGAGTTTCGATTTTCAGCCCTGCTTGTGGTGTAGACCTGAATTATTCCCATACATGCTAGTCTCTGTACCTAGTTTGGGTTTTTAAGATTGCTATATCTTTCTCTATAGTCGATCTTCCACCACAAGATCGACTCGTAAGTAAGTATGGGACAACGATTGTGTACATCCAATGGATGACTTGCGGTCGCGTGCCCTATTGTGTTCCGGGTTGTTTTTACATGTGTAGATGGCAAAAAGTGTACTTTTCATTATTTCCTATAGAGTCTGTAGAGTCTAGGATAACACCCACCTATTTAGCTTCTGTGGAAAGTTTCAGATGGATCTCATTGAGCTTATGAGGAATAAAGTCCTCCAGATTTCTTTTGCTCGTAAACAGAACTAGTTCAGTTTTTTCGGGGTAAACCCCGAGGTCGTTTTGCTCTGACCACGAGGATAGAGCAGATGGTATATTATCATTGATGGTTGTAAGATACTTACCAGGTATCAAATTTATTATGTCGTCTGCATGTTTTAATTCCTTTGTTTATAAATCTCGTAAGAATGTTGAGATTACTCCTTGTGGTGTGTCTCTTGTAACCATTTTTGTCGACAATAGTAGCCGTGTTTTATTTTCCCCGTGATCAAGATCAGATCACCTATTTAAATAGATGATCTGATCTGGATCACGGGGAAAATAAACCACGGCTAGTATCTTCCAGTTGTGAGCTTATGAATTATTATCCTACAATTGAGCATGGAATAGCTCCGACTTTCTCCAAAACATATTTAATGGAATCCGTTTTCAAGTTGTTAAACGCACCTTCTATATTCAGAAATGCTCTGTTAAGGAGTGTTCTTTGTGCTTTTGATTTTTTTTCTATTTTTCAGAAGACTTTGTGCAACGCTGTCTCCATTGTTTTAAGATATGCGTGTTGGTAGTAGCACAAGTTGTTTGGGTCGAGAAGGTGTCAAACATAGATCAATGATTCTCTCCAGTGTCTTGAGAAGCAACGAGGAGAGACTTATCGGTCTATAATCTTTTGCATCTTTGGCGTTGCTGGTCATTTCTTTTCATTCGAAATGATCCTTTCTTGTTTTTTTTTTTTTTTTTTTTTTTTTTTTTTGTTTAATGTTGTTGTTGAGTTTTCAATACAATTCATTAACTTAAATATAAGACATTTCAAGACACTATCATTAATATTCTTCTGCTCACATACACATAATGTAATTTGTATTATTATTATTATTATCTTTTATTAACAAGTAATTAAAATTACATGGTAATACTTAAATTAATGAGAAAAGCTGCGAGGACTATTTGCTCTGTGATAAAAGAGAGGTCTTATAAACCAATTTTAGTAGATAATACAAATTCGTTGATTTTTTTTATATTTGTAGCATTAGATTCTTTTAAAATATCATAAATGTTGGTGTGGTAAGCGGTATATATAAATATGATTGGAATTTGTAAAAGTGGCTGCCGGGTAGGAATAGACAGAGAATAAATATATAAAGAGTCAGTTGATTCCCGACAACGAAAGAGTGATAACGTGTTTGTTACACAAATTAAAGTTCAGAGATATTTAAACAAATATACATTATGTTGCGTCGAATTTAACTTAAATAAACTATGTGTTTCATTTTTACCTTCATGCTAACAGTGTCTTTGAAGATTTTCTGTATAGCTGGTTTAGAGTTGGAACAGCTCTGTAGTATATGTTGTAGATCCAATCTTACAACAGGTGCTGGTGTCTGGCTGCGGTATATCCAAGCCGAAGTCGTATGAAGTTGGATATTTTTGACTTAGTAATGTTGATCGGATATTGCGGTTGGCGTTTGTTTGTGTTGATTTTGGAGTAATGGTGGTGGTATCTAGTCCATTGAAGAAGACGATGAGAGTTGGTGGAATTTGTGATTTTGTTTTTCAGGTCGGATTTAGTGAATCCCAGTGGGAAATATCGTCCCCAATAAATTTTATGGCTGAATACATCAATGAATTCAGTTGCCAAATCATGAGTAATACGGCATGTAATGATTTAATAAGTAAAGAGTAATGCAAAGTTTCCTCAGTTCATAGATCTGAACCCACTTTCTGCTTTGTGTTTACTAAACAACCTTTCTTTCCATTAATTGCAAACTGCTTTTTTAATACGAAATATTATGCGATGAAACAATTATTGAATAGTAATGCCCAAGTTCATCAGTCAATCGTCTATGTCCACTCGTCTGCTTTGTAAAGTTTTCATAGCGTCATTTTTTCATTACTTTTTTCATCGAAAATATTGAACTGATGAATAATCCGAATGCATTTACATAGAGAATTCACAGTTGCATAACCATGTTTTTCACCACATGGGTTGGTGAATAAACAACTTCAAATGAGGTGCTGATTTCCGTGGTGAATTTTCCTCAAGAAAATAGAAGGTGCTTCCCGCCAATGACACACCCATGTTAAATTCATCAAAATAAATCAGCTAAAAAGTGGCAAGTTCAGCTTCCATTCATCAAGGAAAAAGCAGGTTCTCCCTCAATCAATTTTTAATTTATTCCTACTGGGATGTATTGCAACTGAAGACGGGTGCGTTTTTTTGCACTACTGGCCACATGATCAGCGTGTTCATTACCCTCGATATAGGAGTTACCGGGGATCCATATTGGCTTTAGTTAATTGGGAGCTTTTATAAGTTTGTTGCTGATTTCGGTGATGAGGTCAGTGACGGTGTTGATTGCTTTGATCACAGAGTAGCTGTCAGTGCATATAATATATTTTCCAGCTTGCAAAATTGCAAATGCTTTGGCTGTAAATATAGGACAAAATTCCGGTATTCCAACACGTAGGATGTTTCTAATGTCACAGCAAATGAGGTACATTCTGATGATTTAGAGCCATCTGTGTATGTAAAGATCTATCCGTTAGATTTTAGGACTTAGGAGATACTGGTAAATAGAGCTTGGTAAATATCGTTGTATTGCTTTTTTTTTAAATCGGCTAGTGCCATTATTATTGTTGATTCCGGGTTAAGAAGCCAGGGGGGGAATGTTGTTATTGTGTTATGTGTGCGTTTGGTTGCGATGTTTTAAATTGTTAAGCTTTCTCTAGGATGAAACTGATGGCAGGTGGGATTTTTTTTCTTTCTCTTGTGTCGTCTAGATTCCAAAATGTCTTTGACAATGACTGAGTTTTTGGAAAAAGACCATTTGGCGGTTAATTGAAGGGTGATGTCGTCCCTTCTTTCTTTAATTGAAAGGAGTCCAGCTGCAGCTAAAATATTTTTGATCGGGGATGTAGGAAAAGCGTTGATGGATCTTCTAGCTGCGCGGTGATATGTTGATTTAGTGCAGCTGCCATAGATATACAGGTTTAGGTGTTAATATGTACAATACTTTTCTTACTACCTAAATATTTAATAATATTTTTCCTCGCAGCTATAGATTTCTTAAGTTTAAGACAGTGTTCATTCCATTTCAAATAATACCTAAAATGTTAAAATTTTCAACGTTAACAATATTTATATTATTAATGCTTAAAACTAACTGAGGACAGTGGATCCTACGACCTATATGTAAAAGTTTACATTTGTCAATTGACAGTTTCGCGCCAGATATAACTGCCCAATTAAATATGTCTTTCAGAGCATTTAAAAAATACATTTAATGTAATTTTATTATTTTACAACGAACTTAATTTTTTCTCCATTACTGCCTCAACCAACTATACCTATAGATATAAGAGAAAACTTCAATTGTTGGCGTAATAGTAGAACAATAATTATATTTCATTGTTGGCTTAAAGCCCTTTCTTATTTATTCTACTCCTTTGTTTTGTGATTTTTGCTAAAGTTTTATTTTTAAGGTCCACAAAGGGAATACCAAAACAAACCGAAATGGGACACAATGTCCTTGTATAAAGAGTTTTAATTATTTCCATTTATAATTTGTGGGGGGGGGGGTGTTATTTTTTTGTATATTTTTTATATTATCAGCGTTTTATGTTACACTGTTATGTCCCCATGATATGTATCTACAAAATTAAACCAAAGCAGAAAATTATTCCTTTTTTCTCGAGTTTAGGGAAAGCAAAAAATGGGACAAAATATCAAATAACAGCTTAATGACCAACTAAACAAATTGCACGGTATATAATATGTGTATATTGCCGAATGGAGTTTTTCCACCCACATTACACCCGTTCCCTTTACATATACAGGAGTCTAGTGATTTTTTTTTAGAAAATAACGCGGCCAGAGATGTAATTTATCTATGGTCCTTACTTTTGATATTTGAAGCGTGATATTACCAGGAAAGTGGAATATACTAGTAATTTATCAATTCCAGGACTACGGATGACCTAAATAATAAAATATTCTGTAATTGAATGTGAATCGTTATTGTTTGTTTTTGTATTTATGATGTGGACTGTTTTTTTTTTTAACAAAAACGAAATAATTGAAGTTGTATGGGTTTTTTTTTTAACGAATGACATCTCTAATTGGAACTGAATTTTGAGGTTAATTAGTTATAATATATTGGCATTCTGATTGGTTATCCTTTTTATTTAAATAAAATAGTGGCTTATACATGTTTTGCGGATCTGATTTAAATGTCGGAATTGAATTTACAATCGCAGCAATCATAATGAAATGGATTCAAATTTTAAATCCAATTATCTCAATTCATCGAATTGGTTAGTTTGTTGTTAATGATATTTGAAGCAGAAATTGCGTTTGTGGTTTCTATGAAGGGTTGACATTTTGAGTTGTTATTAGAGAAGTATGGCAGTATTACCGCAAATGACAGGAATCATCTTCATTATAAAAACCCACTCTGCTATCTAACAGGGACGAGGTCAATTTAAGTGGCATATACAGGGTGGCGCACGAATCGTGCTATAATAAGAAATTTAAATAACTTTTATTTTAATCGATGTATTTCAGTAATTTTTTTTATTGGATTAAAAACTAAATTTTATTTTAAATAACCAATGGTTCTTAAAGGTGATAGACCGCAAATGACCTCCTCGCTCATCCACGCATATGCGGCACCTGATCAGAAAATTGTTCATTCCGGCCTGAAGTGTTGAAATTGGGATCGCCTCAATTATTGTCTTAATGGACTGCTTCAATTCAGTCAAATTCCTGGGTTTCGTTTTGCACACTTCCTGATTGACATAACCCAATAAAAAAAGTCTGGTCAGGTGACCTTGGGGGCCAGCGGAAAGTGCAGTTTCTGAATATCAATTTTTTTGGGAATTTTCGTTAGAGCTCCGCCATAATTTGTGTGGCTACGTGTGCACTTGCTCCATCTTGTTGAAACCAAATCCTGCTGAAAGAGATACTGGGTAAAAAAAACTCCTTCAACATCTTTAAATAACGGTCCCCATTGACAGTTTGTGTGACACCGTTTTCTTCAAAAAAGTATGGCCCAACAATACACCTTCATGAAACTGCGCACCACACAGTGACTCGTTCTGGGTGCAGTTCCGTCTCAATGAGCATTTCTGGATTAAATCTCCATATACGGCAATTTTGCTTGTTAATATTGCCGTTCAAGTCAAAATGGGCCTCATCAGACATGAACAAACAATTTATCAATGTGTTGCCTTCTTCGGCCATTGCAATCATTTTTCGGCAAAATTCCAGGCGAACAGGCAAATCCAGAGGGTTTAACTTGCTTGTAATTTGGACTTTGTACGGAAACAAGTTTAAGTCATCATGAAGTATCCGTTGTAATGACCGTCTGTTAACTCCAATTTGGCCCGATAAGCTCCGAGGCGAAACACTTGGATTTGCCTGTATTGCCGATGCAACAGCCACGATTGTATCCTGAACCCGAACATTGGGATCTCGGTGATACGGTCTTCGTTCGATGCTTCCAGATTCGGCAAACATGTTCACCAGCCTCATAATGGTCCATCTACTCGGGGGAGTACCGCCAAACTCCACCCTAAATTCCCTTTGGACGAAAAAACAAAATGAAGGACAGCAAATAATGGTATCGCTGCACTATCCAAATCCTTTTTTCAGTATCCTAAGCATTCATTTTGATAAATTTAAATAGTAGCCTATAAAATAAAACAAAAAATAAGCCGATTACTCACACTGAAAAAAAGTTATTACGTTTTATTCTTGTAGCACGATTCGTGCGCCACCCTGTAGGAAAATCATTAATCTTGGAAATATATTAAGGGATGTGTTCATGTTGCATTATGAAATCAAAGTTATAGTTGTGTGATATTTACATTTGAGATTTTATTACATCTTCTGAAGCTACGTTGAATGACCAACATTTGGAGAATTTCATTATCCTTCCTACCATCGTCATATTTATTAATATTATAAACGTGAAGATTGGACGGATGTTTGTTCCATTTTCATGCCAAAACGACTAAACGGATCTGGATGAAATTTGGCACAGAGGTAGATTATAGCCTGGAATAGCAGATAGGCTATCCCGGTAAAATGTGTGGTTCCCGTGGGGTAGATTAAAACTAACTAAAATTTGTTTGCCAAATTCTAATAGTTAAAATGAGAATCACGTCCTTAAAACAAGATATAGTCTTGTAGAAATCAGACAGACTGCACTAAAGCCATTTCATTAATCTTATATTAGAGTATTGTAAAAATCTATTCCAATAGAGACATTTATTTGTGAATTAGGTGCTTTTTATTTAAAGAACAGTTTGACCAAATACAAAATCAGTGCTCATTTCAATATGTCTCCACAAAGGATATCTCTGGATGGCTTGTGTTGTGCAAAGGCGTTCCCTTACGCAATTGTGCTTCTTGTGGCAGTTAACTTTACTTAAATGTATTTCAAAAAGAAGTGTAGCTTTTCAGTGACTGAGTTAAATCTAAGTTAAACCGGAGTTAGTTGCAAATTAATTATTCCCGAGTTAACACGAAAGCAGTTTTTCATCGGAGTATTAACTTAATCGTTCCATTGTCAAAAATATATCGATATCAATATGTGATACCATGGAAGCCTCCATTTTACTATCGAAATGGAGATGGCGACACTATCGTTATGACCCTTTGCATAGTTTCGCAACATTGATATCAATAGTTTTTTGACAAGTATCTTTCAGAAATTTCTACTCAGTTAATCCAGAGTTATCTTTACGAATTTGGTGCGAGTTTCCTCAAAATCCAAGTTTACACAAGAAAATCAATATGAAGGTGTTAACTCAGGCTTAACCCTGAAACTAGGTTGATCTCGCACTGTAAAACTAACTCTTAACCAAGTCTCCTGTCATGGATTATGGATTGTAAGTATAAGTATTTGCGCCATATTTTGTTTACCAGGTGGTAAGGTCATCTCCTCCCTTCGCTACATGTTAATCGAAATCAAGCGTACGGCAGCGCTGGCGGCCCTTGTTATTGATAATGTAGCAGACTTTCTGAACACCTATATTTCAATAATAATTTTTAATCAAATGTATTCATATTTCCTAAGATATATCTTCATTTTTGAATCTTCAGGACGTCTATTTTTTTTACTTATTTTAATAAAATCAATGTTAAAATTAAATGTAATTTATAATATTATTTTTTCTTCTATTTTCAGGTAAGTTCGTTTTAAGAACATGAAAAATTATCATTTCATTAATTCGACGCAAGGGTATGTATGAGATTCTATTGCGGGTTAACATGTTAAGGGTAATATCAACTCATTTAGTGCGCCCAGATTCTAACACTTAAATTAGCATTGTTAGCAGTAAAAAAAAATTAAACAAACACCATCTTTGCAACGGAAATACACATAGGTATTCACAAAAAAAGAGAAGGGACTACCATATTTACCCTTTGAAATATCTAAATAATATTAGCAATTTGTTTCGCTTGTCATTTCGATTTGCTAAAGCACTATAATAACACATCTAACAACACAACACAACAAACAACAATATTTAAGTAACCTTTTCATTTGTCAAATTGACATAACATATGAATCGAAGGACTCTCCCGAATTGTATACTTATAGATATCTATAAATCTACTAATACGTAGATCTTCTATCGACTCTATATGCAAACAAAATGCATTATTAATTTGAGTCTCAATACCTCATTCGTCATGTAGCACATATGCATAGATCTGTGTTTTATCGTTTTTATATGTGAAATACATAAAGGGGGAATTATATCGTGTTTTCGTCCTTTTTGCCCTACGCCAAAGAATTTAACATATACTTGTGTATATTGTGATCCAAGTATAACAAATGGATAGACCAAAAGTACCTATACATTCTGCAAACATACACCAGGATTCAAGAGAATTCAAAAAACAGAAGGATAGTAAGCGTAATTCCCTTCTTCTCTGGAAATATACCAACAAAGAAGGACAATCCAAACTAAAATTCCTACATTGGAGTTTTATGCATGAAAACAAATTCGGAATTGTTTTTCATTCATAGGGACTTATTGATTTAACGGTTATTTTCTCGTTCCTCTGGAACACGGTAGCCCTCAGCGTTATAAAATTTACTTTTTAACATATTCTACGTCATAATTGAATTCTGTCCGGCACTGCTATTAGTACCAGTTTTTCAGTGCTTGATGTAAGTTTCAGGGTTAAGTCCGAGATAACTCCTGTGCGCAAAGTTTATTTAGATCCCGAGTCAACTCTAGAGTAATTAATGACATATTTCTGAAAGATAGGTAATTATTATCTCTGACTATTGAAATCAACGTGCAAAATTATGGAAATTTCGATTTCAATATTTAAATTAATATTTTTTTCTATAGTTTCGCACAAAACTGATTTCATAGTTTTTTGGCATTAAGTCAAAGTAAATCTGATTTTGTATTAATTTATTTGCATTATTAGCTTTGTAACCCTGGTTCAGCCACTAAAGAAATGGTCCTTAGGGTTCGTACTAAATGTACCGGCTTCTGGCTAAATTTGATACTAATTCCAGGTGCGTTTTTTTCGCTCTCCGGTTCTTCTAACCAGCCTTGTTCTAGTTGAAGCTGTTTGCGGTAATTATGAATATCGTAATAGTCTTGGTTTTACTTGAGTCATCCTGAATCTTTCACGTGAGGAACTACTAGGTATGCGTTTTTTATGCGGCTGATATTTTGTATGTTGCCCATAAGATCAGAAAGAAAAACATTAGACATTGAAATTTACTTATTATAACATTTGTATTTATTTACATATGCATTTTGAAAACTTTCAGTTAAAAAAAATACTAGAATAGAATAGGTATCTAAACTGTACGGTTACCTATGTCAAAAATATTAATTCTGGTTCACTACGGCCCCGACCACTCATTATAACGTGTTTATTTCTGACCAACGTGAAGCGGCCGGCCGGCGCGTCGCCGGCTTAACCGGCACTACCCCTGAAAATAATTTCAAATGTAATCTGCTGGAAATCGATCACAGACGGACCTCTATGGTAATATCCGAACGCACTATAAGCCATAAACATTTCGCCAAGGAGCAGTACAGTGTCCTACTTTTGTTTGTGATCTATTGGTTTCTGATCAATTTTTCAATACAAATATTCCCATGTACCAATATTCTCGCGATTTCATTGCTTGTTCAGAGCATCTACACCAAAATCTTAACCAAATGCATGCACAAGGAATGCATAATTACATATACATATCCTTTTTTGATTGTAGTGTATTTATTTTAGGGTTTTAGGTTGTTAGTCCACAGACATGGAAGAAACGTCGTCAACATTAGAAACTTATCATATAATTAAACGGAACAGAAGGAGCATAAATTACATATCAAACGAAAGCATTTTTTGTATAGATGTGCATAATACCAATATTATTTAAATATACTACACAGAAATTGTTTAAAACAATAAATACAAATGCAAAAAAATACACACCTACACTAGCGACATCTGTTGCCGAAAAAAGAAAACGAAATCTATAAAAGGAATTAGAAATTGCATACTCTTTAGTGTTCGTTGCATACTTATTTATTGAATTGTGTTAGTGCTGGACAATACTAGGATGGTGAATAGCTGAGTACAGGAAAGTGGTGGAAAAGTGTAAATAAATATTTAATTTCTAATGAAAACTTATGTACAACTTAAACAAAGACCGTCACAATAAATTTAGAAAATAATTAAGTTTCATTTTCGAAGTTAATATAATTTAATTTATACAAATTAAAACAATCATTATTTCTTTCATATGTGGTGGCATTTCATAAGATGTAAAGTGTGGTGAAAATACCAGGAGTATGAAGCGTGCCCATCTCTAAATCCATTGTTTTGGGTTGTTTTGATGTTTCTTGAATTTTTGTTAAGGCGACAGTATTGTTGTATTTACGTATTTTGGTTAAGCATGGAAAAATGAAAGGTGCAAGAGTAAGAACCAGGAACATTTGTTGTTGTATTCCGATTATTGTGGGTACAGAAGGTATATACACTATAGAAATATAGATATAGAACTATAGAGATATAGATAAATATAGATATAAAATATAGATAATATAGATATGTATATTGCAATATCTTTAAAGAGGAAGATGAGTAGAAATAAAAGACTGTGGGGTTTTTAGATACATTATATAGATTATGTAGGTAGATTGATGTGTACACAGGAATACTACCTAATTACTTAATTATGTAGGTATTATAAGTACATTTTTTGTATTTTTGATAAGTTACAATAAAACAGATTTTCAAAACACGGAAGAGCAAAAAATGTCAACTTTGTTGTCCTTTGACGGAATTCCATGTCATCTTAGTTGCTACTTGACCGATTTCCATTAAATTAAAATATTTTGTAGCTGACATAGAATTTTTAAAGAAAAAAAGGTTATCAAAACACGGAACGGCAGAAAATGTCAACTCTGTTGTTATTTGACGGAATTCCATGTCAACGTCGTTGTTCCTTGGCCGATTTATTCAATGTAGGTATTAGTGTTTTCAAAAAGTGAAACATTTACTTTTTGGTTTTTTGAGATGGGTGATAAAATTTTAAATTGAGTTGAAAAAGGAGAGCAGATTTTTTTTTAACATTTTCACTTTTCAAGTGCATTGCAGTTATGGCTTTACAATAATAGGGGTATTCATGCAAAAGTGTAAGCTCTGCGTATTTGTATAAGTCAATTATTTTCAAAGCTTATTTACATTTTTCTGCATTTGAATTTTAAAGATTTGCGAAAAAAGAGAATACAAATACTCGAAATGTATTTGTCAGGGAAAGAGAGAAAATAGAAACTGCAGACGTGAGATGTCGCGTCGTCAAAAGTGCAGACGAACATGACTTACGATACAAATTTCGTATCGATACTTTTTCAACAACCCTAATTTTTTAGATGTAACGCAAAATTCACAATTTGACGTCACTCCGGTGACATGGGTTCGATTCCAATACTATGGCCATAACACCAGCTCAAGGACAATGACATGAAAGAATCGAAACAAAAATTGTTAATGTGGCAAAACTGTGTATAGGTTTGAAAGTTTGTTTACCATTAACTGTTTTCCTTTGGACTCCAGGATTGACTGCTTAGTAGGTATTTATTTCTCATTGCATTCAACAATTTAAAAAAATCATGAATTCTCTGTCTTTTATTGAATTATAATTAATTAAATAAATAAATTGGTCGGCTAGTTTCATTTATTGACCTAAAGCCCAACAACAAATGCACTATCATATTTTGCTTTTTATAGTATTTAAGAATGTTCTTATCTACGAGTGGCTTACTCATAAGTTCTTTGTCGACTGGCTTTACGCTGTCACTTTTGTATGCATTGACGGATTTCTATCCAACTACACATACATATATATGTATGTACTAACCAAAATGTCTCCATAAAGTTAGTTTGAACAACTTATGGAACTTGTGCGCTGTTTAAAATATATTTATGTTTATATAATATATGTAAGGATGAAGAAAATAGTATTTGTGTTTTCGTTCGTTCATAATATCCTTAAAAAATCCAAAACAACACGCGTTTGTCTTTGGTTGTGCGTGTTGCTATTCAACCCCATCAAACAAACAGAAAAAAATAGTTATTATGTGTGTCCTATATCATCTCCAAATGTAATATGGTGGTGCACCCCATTGTGGTAATAGTATTACAGGATTTTTCCATTTGAATTTTACCAGTGCACACTTTGAATACAAATTGACTCTCTTTCGCTTCTTCTTCACTTGCCAAAGTAGTATAGAATTTCTGATTTTTTTTTCTTGTGTACTGCTATTGTGAGATATACATGTCCTAGAGTTGCAGAATTTAATATGCTCTAGGACACTATACACTGCCTCCTAGATATTATGTGACTTGCATAATATTTCGCTTTCTCATAGTAGATATCGTTTTTCAAATGTCGGGCTCAGTCATCAGGAGCGTAGGTATGTATACAAAAAAAAAAGACCTAGTGGGAAAATGTATGCGTGTATTTTGAAAATTTTTCTTCATTATTATAATTTCATTTGACGCGCGCCCAGTTATCGATTTCTATATTTCATATCGCTAGCGCTAAACAAGGCAACAAAAAAAAAACACAAAATCTTGATGGGTTCCTCCCCTAGGTCCTTATGTAAAAATCGGGACATTGAAATAGGAAACGCAATATAGAGATATATGCATCATACTTCTGACATTACCATTGAACGTATTATTTGAAAAAAGTCCTTGTAAAATGAATGGTGTTGCTGTGCCATTGTATCGTCTATATAAAGATATCATCCGTACTTCCATTTCTTTATCCGGTGGCAAATTATGCGTAAAACATTATGAAATAGAAAACCAGGACAGAGAAAACAGAAATAAAAATGTTTTCGACTTATTTACTACACTGAGGAAAAAATACACTGGAATCCACGAAAAATCATCAGTTGTATATTTTTAAATAGAAAATATCGCATTTGGTACTATTTTTACTGGAGATTATAGGTATTATAAGGCAAGTTATATATACATTCGTCGAAAAAAAAAGTTTTGAGGTAACAATCAAACATGATTTACGATGATAGCGAAGACGAAAAAAGATGGTCTAAAAATTCTGTCCGTCTGTATGTCTGTCTGTCAGGCTGTCTGTATGGATTTATAGACACCTACAGCCCAAACGGCTTCAAACTTGGTATATAGAGTTTTTTAGGTATTGTACAGAGGGGAAATTGAAATTTTGTTTTTAGCTCAAAAAATAACGGTACCTGCCATATAACCGTTACGTTAAAGCCTATTTTTCTCGGAAACGGCCCTAACGATTTTGATTTAAAAAATCAGTGCAGCTTTTTAGGTACGACCGATCATATGGTTGAAAAAAGATTTTTAAATGTCTTAAAACGGTACTTTCCATAGGACCGTTTTTTATTTCGACTATCTCATAAATGGCTTAACCGATTCTTTCGAAATTTCACACATACATACTTATATAGGCTTAGGCTGCCCAATTTATACTGTGTACCAATATTTTGAATTAATTTTTTTTTGTTTTTTAAAAGCATTTAAAAAAAATTAATTTATATTTTGAAAACTGCTCAATAATTTTTTTTTTCAAAATTATAGTTATATGTAGCTGAATACCTATGAATTGGCGTTTTTGCATTTTTTTTTAAATTTTTTAAATTTTTTTTTTCAAAAATAAAAAAAAAAATTTTTCTCAATAACCGCTCCACAGATTTTAAAAATTTTTTTCTCATAAATTCAAATTTATACAAGAAATAAAATGGCGTACTATTTTTTGAGCTCAAATTAGTTTAAGTATTTATTTCAATTTGAATTATTTTTTCTTTGATTAAGCCGATTTAATCATTTGTTTTTAAGTTTATATTATTAAATATTTAAGATTCTCATACCAATTTTTTTAGAAAAAAAAAATTAAAGAAATTTTGTATATATACAAAATTAAGTAAAAAAACGACTTTAAAAATATATTTAGATTTTTAATAGAAATCTTTTGCATGCGATGTAATCGAACATAAGAGCAAGTTCGTGCGATCCAGTCGTGCATTTTATTTCATTGTGGTATTATATTTAATAGCGACAAAGGTCTGCTTAAGCATTTCAAAGCGATTCTATTTTATGTTTAAGCATTTTGAAATGAAAGGAATTAATAGGGAATATCGGGACAAGAATACCGGGAATTAATAATTGACTTCGAACAGCCAGGAATAAAAAAGGGAATAATTTTGGAGAAGGGCTGAATGAATAAATATATGTATTTGATATAATGCAACCATGTGGTTTATTGTGCCCCCTAGAGAACTGGATGAGATTTCTCATTCTATAGTACATCCTCGAAATTAATTTCGTTGAGAAATTTTTACATTTGATGGGGTATTTTAATAGAGCGTAGCTCCTTTTCCTTTATTAGGTGATGTCTCAGAAATTTTTTATCTCTGGTGAACGATGGCTTCACAACTCACTAATATACTCGTATTGTCAGATGTCTTCTCGTGTACGCACTTTACAGAAACTACAGAGAGCATTGCTCTCAAATCCCAGGATGTTGAGGTGCGTGTTCAGTTTACGGTGGCCAGTGAGGAGACCTGTTATTACTCTTAGTTTGTTCCTACATGTTAATACAGAGTAAGAACCGTTTATGTTTGAAGTTCCCAATTAGAATAGTTTACCCTGTCTTAACCTGGGGACTTTATTCCAAATATTTGATCTTTTGGCCTCCTCTTCGGATCTGATCTTGGTTTTGATCACGTTTTCTCTCATTCCGCAATATGGTTCTGGTAACATTAAGGGTGATGGTTGCTCCTATTTTTGCTATGTAGTCTGCCTCTTCCTTGCCCTGGATTCCTATATGTCCAGGTATCCGCAATGAAGTGAGACTTTAGGCATTTTACTTGTGCAGTTAATTCAGTCTGGTCACACTTTCCCATACCAGTTTTAAACTGATGGAGTAAGAGCTTACTGCCTTTAGCCCAGCTTGGCAATGTTTTGGTTCCTATAGTTGTAGGAGAAGGGTTAAAAACTTCCGGGTAAGGAGTAATCTTGCACCAGAAACGAACTCTGTGAAGCTTTCACAGGGTCATCTGTCAAAAATTGCTAAGAGTTCTTCCTAAACGTTTCCCAATCTATTGGTTTCCTACATAATAATCAATAGATTGAATTAAATTAATAAGGATGTTTAGAAAAATTTCCGTAACTTCTCTTTTTAAATTTTGTGATGTACTTTAGTTTCAAAGGCTGAAGTAAAGCTTGCGATTTCCAAGGTTCAACTAAAGGAATTGCACTAAAATTTTAGTTCCAAAAATTATTACTTCAAATTCAAAATGTATATTTAAAAATCTTAAGCTTAGGTATTTTAAATTCGGTTCATTTTATTATTTCACTTGGTCATCTCTTGGTCTTCAGTAGAACGCCTTTGCTGATGATCAGTTGATGATTAACTCTCTGGTAACTTTATCCTATGTTTCGGTATTCCTTGGTTCGGTATTGAGGACTGTAGCGGTCTCGGTGTTTTCTGATAGCGGCACACGAGTTATTTGGCAAAATTGGTCTTTTCGGATAGTTTTGAACTGGTCTGAAAACAATTTGTATACGTATTTAATTTAAATCAAGATTCCTTACCACTGTTGGCGAAGAATCTGTATTAACAGTATTGCTACTGGCTTATCAACATAATTGCCACTTGCTTATCAAGACTATTGCTACTGGCTTATCAACGGATTTTAACGGCACTACCTACATATAACATAAGATTCCTTACCACTGCTGGTGGGGGAAATCTGTTAATAAAATGGGAACCCTATCAATCCTAATTAAATTGTTAAATTTAATTTAAATCTTAATTTCTCTTGTTTTATTATTTTTCTTATTATTCTTTTATTACTTTCCGGGCTTGTTTTGTTAAATAATTCGCCTCTATGAAGATCTTCTTGTAGAATTTCGCATAATCAGCTACTAAGTCAATTTCTCCTCGGAATATTTTCACACCGTAGCGTTGGCATAAATTAAATACTTTGAGTTACATAAAACAGAAGGAAGGTAATTAATAAATAAAAAAAACAATAGCGGACCAAGATGACTTCCTTGTGGTACACCTGAGTTTACTCTAGACCATTTACAACATTCATTTTTGAAAGAAACATGAAACATCTTTGAGATACGAAAACATCCATAGAATAAAGCTATCGTTTAGTCCAATAGTGCTTTGCTTGTAAAGTAATACTTAATGATTCAATTTGTCGAAGTCTTTACTGGAGTCATTAAAAACACAGTCTACTTGCTTGTGTTTTTTAAATGCATCTAAGCAAAAAGTCGTTAATTGCAACAAATTTTTGACCGTTGATTTCTTTTTCACAAAACCATTTTCACATATGACAGATGTATAATGGAAAAACAGACTACAGATAATGGATTCGAATAATTTAGGAATGACAGAAAGCTTAGAAATAGATAATATCTATTTTCAGTATTTGGTGTAATAAGAACGGATTGAATCTTAACCCTTTTAAATGTCCAATGACAAAGAAAATTAAAAAATCAAACTGAAGTAGAACACTCTGAAAATTCAATTCAATTCAATTGAAAACACGTGTACATTAATTGTTTCCTATGTTTTTTTCTAAGTGTATGTATGAAATTTCTTGCTTTCTAGAACGCTTATGATGAGTTTCGGAGCCAAAAAATATTTGAATATAACTTACTGCAATTTGTTCAAAAGAGCCGAATTTCCATAAAAAAATGTATATAGCAAAAGTCAGTAGTGTTGTTGGAAAGTGTTAAAGTGGGACATTTTTATACGAAGTAGTAAATATTTATGAAATTCAATGTAGTAATTTTTTTTTTTTTTTGTTCTGTCATACTTGGTGGAAACCATTGTCGGTTCATAGACTTAGAATAAGCGCAATGGGGCACGAAACGGAGACGGAAAAACTTAATCGTTGTTCTGATTTCTTGTTTTATAATTCAGTTGGATAATTTTTCTTTAAATAAACGTTTAAATAAATTTTTAGCTGGAATCAGTTTTGATTAAGAAATAGATTTTGCTGTTTTTGTTTTTTTTCTCTTTTGGGAATAAACAAATCCATCTATTTTTAGTTGCGATAGGTAAACGTACTATAGGTCAAGTTTTGCATTTGGAAAAAATCAAACTAGAGATTTTAATCAAACTTGAAATTACAATGATAGAGTACACGAAACAATGTGGGTCCCGCAAATCTGTCTGTTTGTCTGTCTGTAGGTCGATCTACAGCCTAAACCGCTGAAGCGATTTCCTTCAAACTTGGCGATTGACTCTATTTTTTTTTCTAATCTTTTTTTTTAGCTCCAAGACTAACGGTATAGGTACCTGCAATCATTTTTTTTTGTTCAAAATAGCTTTTAACTGCCTTTAGTTCACAAAATATGTTTCGTTCCGGCGATCTGACTTGGAGTAATCAATTGGCTAGTAAGTGCCTTACCAATATGCACTTTTTGTTAAGTTCAGTTCAACTTCATTGATTTTTAGACAAAAAAAAACAATGTGAACTATATCCAACAAGATTAAAATTGGAAGATTTTGTCCTGGGCCGGACATAGTTAATAAGAATGTGTTTTTTTTTTTTTTTTTTTTTTTGAAAGTGCAATTATGTGTGGAGATTAATGTGTAATTTCTCTTTGAAACTTCTTATTAAGATTTAAGATCAGTTCTACAGTTCTATAAATTGAATCATGTACAAGCTTTCTTTGTCAATTCCTTGCACATTCCTTAACTTAAATTTGTTTTTCTTTTATCATGTTTTACAATTTTGAATTAATTTACAACTTTTAGAGTGTTCCCTCTTCACTCCAGTGACACAAACTATATCCAATCAGACAATTTAATGCACTAGTGACACGTAAAAGATTGAAAACTTCACCACACCCAAGTTAATGCACACTCACTACCTGATGCTGAAACTAAAATCTGCAAAACTACTTACGTATAGTTTAATTTAAACTTGAAATTACACCTCTGAACTATGAACGTTATCGTTTCGTTGTCTGTTTCGTTGACAACGGGTGGGAGGACACATTTTCCTTAATCAATTTATCTTGCCATCCCTTAATCACTTTCGTGGTATAAAGCTGATTCATCTTATTCTTCAATTCGGAATTTTCGAAGTTCGCCCATTACAACACAATATACACAAAACGAACGCAAAACCCACCACTAACAGCACCAGCAGTACGGTACATCAGACAAAATGGTGGGCGGAAATAGTTTTCGGAACTAAACTACAATCGATTTCCTTTCAAACATGACCAGCTGCTAATTACATTTTAAGTGAGCTTACAATGTCCTTCCATCCGGGGCGGTACTGATGGTGTTGGAACTTCCCACTTCTCACACTTTGGTCGGCTTACAGAACCTATACAGTTACGTATCTTATACGAATTTTCTAATCGCCCATTTGTTGTCCAACATATAACCCACTCAAGAAGTAAAGAAATACGAAAAGAATGCTTTTGGATATGCCGGTAGTTTTTGTTGTATAAAGGTGGCTTCCGATGTCATTCTCGGACCAAGATATATTGATTTAGAGTGAGGTGAGCCATTGTTACGTACATACCTACAGTACATCCTATGTACAATGTAATATCTATGGTTTTATTTCTTATTTTCTATCTCTTTCAGTTGAAATGCCAATCGTAATTGAGTTTTTAATTGAAATTATTATAGGTTCTTCTATATACCTATACATAAAGAAGAGCTAAAGGATGTGTTGTTAGATATATTTAAAGTATCTGTCTAGGGCTAAGCATTACATATTTTTTAATTAAATTTCAAGTTTAGGAAACCATACAGACGAAAAGGGCAACGACAATTACTTTAAATTCAAGTATTGTCAGGTGAGAGGTGTGCTTGAAATAGACGCACAATACCTGCAATCTACGCAATATGTAGGAATTGTACTCGATCATCATAGTCCTTCAAAAAAAGTAAATGAAGGACCGAATTCCCTATTTATATAAATATAATATATATTAAACTATTACGTGCGGTTTGTCTGTAGATAAATTACTATAAACTGTTCAAGTATGAATCTGTGGTGGCAAGTTGATAAGAAGTCTGCATCAAGTATTGTGTGCATTTCTTTAATTTTCATAAAATGTGTAATACATTACTTAAGTTATTGTTGTTTGTATATATCAATTAATTTAGTTGTTCATACATAAGCTGTTTGGTCAAAAAACAAAATATGACTTTTAATTGAAGAAAAATAAAATGTACGACTGGAACGCACGTACTTGCTCTTATTTTTAAAAGAAACTGCTAAATATATTTTTAAAGTAATTTTTTATAAACAAAAATTCTTAAATTTTTTTCTAAAAATGTCAATTTTAAGTATTTAACAATACACATATAAAAACATAATTTTAAAAAAATATTCCAAATATTGAAATTTGAAATTCAAATTTGAAATTATTTCAAAAATCAAAAAAAGAATATTTTTCGAAAGTTTTTGTATTCGAAGGACCTTCTATGTAAAAATATTATTCAAGATCCGCCGATCCATTTATGAGAAAATCGAAAATAAAAAAATTGTTGTATGGCAAGTACTGTTAATAACAAAATATTTAAACTTTTTTTTAACCATAATGTAGGTAGAGTATATATATAGTAGTGCACAGATTTTTGAAGTAAAACTTATTTGGGGGCGTTGGGGGTAAAAAAAATTCTATGGAGCTGTCAAACCGACCGACATTTTCATAGATGAGTGCAGATATGTATGTATTTGCATTGTGTGTATTCGCTGAGGGTTTTTTTTTGTTGGTACGTGTTGTGGATACTCATTATGTAGGTATCACATGAATTGTGTGTATTCAACGAGAAAATATTTTATTTTTGTTGCTTTGTTTTTTTTTTTTTTGATTCAATTTGTGTATGGGCTCGTTGTGGATTCGCATGGATTAATGTACGAGTAGTATGTATACGCATTGTGTGTATTCGAAGAGGAATTTTTTGTTTGTTTGTTTTGTTGATGCTCTTACATTAGTGTATATTGTGTTGTATTAATGTGTGTAATGCTTAAGTCTATGGTCTTGTTGCCAGTGCTTCAGTATATCTACTTCGTAGGTTTATACATCCGCAGTAGTATAATGTATGTAATGTAAAATTGCTGAACCATGAATCAAAGTTTGAACAACGCGATTGCGACGTTTTTACAATTGGAAGATGGGGTCGTTATGTGCGATGTATTTATGCATTGCCTCGGAAACAAGAAACAGAATTATTGGGTTAAGTTTAAATTGTTTGTGTAATCTTCTTCGCGCTCACGTACATCCCACCATGACGTATCTGTACCCCAAGTAAAAGCGAAATGAGAAGATACCCTTTAAAAAACGCACCTGCTATCTTACCTCTTAGGGGCGTGGAAAAATACGGATTCAATTTATTTAGGCTATCATTGTTTTTTATTATAAAATTTGTGTACGAGTATATTAATAAATATTTGTGGCAATCTTAAATGATCACTACGGCAAAGCTGTAAAAGACTTAAAATAGAGATAGCTTATTGAAATCCAAATTTTGCAGACTGGAACGCATATATCCTTCCTTGTACTAAAAATATAAATTGGGCAGAGTATCGCTGTATATTGCTGCTGGAGATATTTCTGGATCCTTCTGATCACAGATGAGAAACACCAACATGGGAATCTTAGACTGTCGAAATGGGTTGGCCTACAGGCTGCTAAAGCACACAACTATCTCTAAAGTTCTTCCAGTAACGGCATTTTTTAAAAATTGGTGGGTATGTTCATAAAGTATGAAAACGGAGTGAACTTCTTCCTTAGTGCTATATCATTTCAAAATAGAATTGCATTGAAAATAAATATAATTTGCACAGTATTTTATAATAACTTAATTCAATGTTTATCACTGAAATGTATACATATCGAAGATGTTTAGTAATTGCTAAAATGATACAATGCAACTTATATATTTGTGCAAAATCTTTTAAAAAAAAGTTTTTTTTATCCAGCAATTCAAAATTTAGTTCAAGGGTTCATCTTTAATGAATTAAGTTTAAGTTTTTTATCAAACGCTTTTAAATAATAGAAAAAATATTTACTTTCGTGTAAATGAGGGCCGTTTTAAATATACCCCGTATCAAAAAGGGTTATTTAAGTGGAAATTCCACTTAATCATCAATTCTTCTGAACGAAATCGAAAATTTTCTGAACAAAATCGATTTTATTCCGTCAAACCAAATTTTGCATTTGTAGCAAGATTTGATCTACTTTACGCATACTAGCAAAATCTTACAATCCTCTAAGGTTCCTAATTTTCCATTTTATCCTTATGAAACTCGAATTGGAAGTCTCGTTTTAATATCTTACAGGAGTGATATAACAAACTATAACAGACATATTAAAAAACACGATTTAGTGACGGTTTAACGTGCGTAGACCAAGTGCAAACTGTCATTGATAAAGCAGAATTTCTATTATTTGACATTTAAAAAATTATCCCTTCGCTAATTCATCGATGACGGTGGTTTATCCGTCAAGGATTTTCTGATCCCGGACCAGTTTTCGCGTTCTTTTCTGGATCAAAATCACAGATCCAGATTTTTACTAAATTAGCTGAAACGACAAATGGTTTTCTTTAATCTACAGAATACATAAACATAAGTAAAAAAAATGTTTCCTTTGGTTTTGCTCAGAAAAGTCCGTAATCCTGGATCGAACTCCCTATTGGCAAATCTGTAAACTACCACAGATCTTTTTTTTTATTTTTCCCACAAATAAAATATGTCAACGCCATCACAATTTTTGTTGTTGTTCGATTTCACATCGTTTCATGGATATAAAGCCAAATTTACAAATACAACAATGTAAATAAATGGGCTTTGGAGGGTGAAACATATATGAAAAGATTCCCATCTTGGTATTTCTCATCTGTGCTTCTGATATTAGTATTCAAAATTACAAGTTTTTACAACATTAATTTAAATTATATTTTAGATTTTGCTATGGCTGTTTTGGGACTTTTTTTTAAATTTGAATAATGAGACGATATTTTATGGATTTGGGTGATTAATTTATTTAATTTAAAATTAATTAAGTGTCGAAACGTCGGGCAATTAAAACTAGTTTTTAATCTTTTTCGATTAAATTAAATAACAACAAAATCGTCTCATTAAAAATTAAAAAAAAACATGCAACTAGTTATAACGGGTGATCCATTTGGCGGGGTAAAATATTTTTTTTCGTGATATTTCTTTTTTATTATAAAGTTTGAACGTTAACGTTATGTGTGAAACATTACATCATTTAAATGACCACCACGCGAATTGTTGCAAGCATCGATTCTTTTGAGGTAATTTTCGACCACTTTTTGACACATCTTAGTCATAACTTTACGAATGTTGGTTTTCAAGTGCTCAAGAGTTAAAGGTTTATCTGCATAAACACGGTCTTTTGAGTAGCCCCACAAAAAAAGTCCAGCGGTGTCAAATCGCATGATCTTGGTGGCCAGTTGATATCGCCACGACGAGAAATTACGCCGCCAGGAAATGTCTTGCAATAAAGCCATATTCGCTCGAGTGGTGTGGCATGTGGCACCGTCTTGTTGAAAGCACATATTCTCCAAGTCATATTCTTCAATATCAGGCAATAAAGTCCGTTATAATATGACTATAACGCTCCGAATTGACGGTGACAGTCGTTCCATCGTCGTTTTCGAAGGAGTAAGGTGCAATCACACCTCCGGACTAAAGAGCGCCCCAAACGGTGACTTTTTGCGGATGTAATGGCCTCTCTTCAATTACTTGAGGATTCTCAGAACCCCAAATACGACAATTTTGTTTATTAACATACCCACCCAGTGAGAAAT
Source organism: Philhelius pedissequus (assembly GCA_910595825.1). Lineage (NCBI taxonomy): Eukaryota > Metazoa > Arthropoda > Insecta > Diptera > Syrphidae > Philhelius > Philhelius pedissequus. Next base: position 199,520,016 of record OU343161.1, on the reverse strand, counting down.
GTGCTTCGTCGCTGAAGAAAATTTTGTTCTAAAAATCGCCGTCCACCGCCTGTTGTTCAAGCACCCATTCGACTTATCTACGACGTTGTGAATGGTCAGCTGGCTTCAGTTTTTGTGTAAGCTGGACATTATATGGATGTAGGTGTAGATCCAAATGCAAAATATGCCATCATGTGCCGTGAGACAGTTCTAATTCCTGAGAACGACGAGGAATCGAGTTGGCGCAGTTGGACGATTATGTATTTTTGTAGTAGGTTTTAACAATTTTTATGCGTTGTGCGAGAGTTAAGCGATCCATTTTCGTTAATAACAGACTTTCAACTGAAAAAAAAATTGGTTTAAGAACTTAAAAATGGATAACCCTTTACTAGTGTATATCGACAAATGAATGTAGATATGTACATATTTCATTAAATACACAATGCTGTCTTCTGTTTTGAGGTACATATCTCACGTGTAAATAATATGTATAATATTGGGCCTAGAATACTTCCTTTTGGTACCCCAGCCACTATTTCTTTAAGATCCGAGTAATCATTTCCATGTCTTACTCTAAAAAGTCTTTTATCTAGATATGCTTTTAGAAGCGTATAACGTGCTTCAGGAAGAATTTGTTTTAATTTAAAAATTAGGCCTTCGTGCCACACCTTATCAAGAGCTTGCAACACGTCTAAGAAGACCACCGAACAAACTTTTATGAAGTCAGTGGTCATATACACTTGGTCAATTGTCGAATGCTTGCTTCTAAATCCGAATTGATATCCAGGTATTAGGCAGTTTTCCTCTATTATTTTTGACAGCAGGTCAATATTCTTTCAAATACTTTTAGGACGTCGCGTCGATAAGATTTATTATCACATGATGGTTTTCTTGGTTTCAGAACCATTGAAACTTCCGCACACTTCGATTGCCTCGGAACGTTCTCTAGACTTAGAGTGGCATTTGATATATACAGTAAATTAATTAAGCCTTTGAGAGGAAGCATTTTGAGAACTTCGGCCGTAATTAAGTCATATCGCGGAGCTTTCTTATACTTAAGCTTTCTTTTTTCTCTAATTCGGCAAGGGTAACATTTCTTGTTAAGTAATTGTCGGTTCAGTTATAACTTATATATTTAAATTTTCGTTGAGTCCTTGCTCATCAAGATAAAATGATAAAAATGTGTTATCCGCTAAAACGTTGTTTGCTTTCTCTTTGTCGCTTTTTGCCAATTCGTTTTGATCATTTTTAATCAGAGGCGCTGGGAGCTTTGGTTTTTTTTTTTTGTAACTTTAACAGCTTTCCATAGTAAGTTTGAAACACAAGAATTTTAGTATAGACTTTTTCTTCTACGCCTTTGAATTATATCAGCTCCTCTGCTATCGTAGATAATAAACTGTACACAAAAGAAATATAAATCAAAATATCTAAAACATTTTTGAATTTGTATTCGAAACCTAAAAATGTCAACTTTTCACTCGTCACCCTTATCTAAACAAGCAAGCCGTTAATTTTGCAATAAGAATTGCCTGATTTGAGTACACTTACATTTCTATTCTAAGGTGCTTACGTAATTAACGGAGCGTATTACTTTACTTTCACTTCCTGATATGACAAACACACGAACACTTTTTGACATAATACGACGAGGTCGTTTTACTTATGTATATTATACTTGGATATCATTAGATTTCAAGAATTACAAAAAATGAAACTATATACCCGTTGAATTGTTGATTAGTTGACACGCTACTGTGGGTAGGTACAATATAAAAAGGTTGGGTATCCTTGTGATAAGGGTTGAAATGAAAAGTGAACCGGAATAGTCAAATAAATTATTTTACAGTGTTATTTTTGGTGCCTTCACTTTTACGTTTCTTTTTTGCTTTATTAGTCATTCGTGTTTGAGTTATGTATGTGGCCGTGAATAATTTTTTTTTGTCACTATACACACATAGAAATGTCCGTGACTGGAAAAGCCAACACGACGATTGAAGACGATACACGGAGAAGTTTTTAAGAGCCAATATGTTACAATTTGGCAATTCATTTATACTACCTCAGAGGTTTTTTTGTGTTGACTGTAGTTGTTAGGTTTTTCTTGTCGTGATTTGTATGTTTCTATAGAGTGTTATTATATTATTAATTATTATAAATAAGAACAAATTTTGAAACACGGAAACTAATTTTGGAACATTAATTTTTGATCTTGCTTTTGAAATTGTAATGTAGTTTCAGTGGGGGTACTTTTAGACGGTGTGAAAGCAGTTTTACTAGGTTTAAGTGACAATCAACAGAAGGCTATTTCCTTTTTTTTGACATTCACAACGTCAGAAAGTTAAGATGTGAATTAGTAGGTGGGTTTGGTAACTTGAAAAACGAATTTGTACAAATTTTCACATTTTGCTGTCAAAACCAATATAAAAAAAAAGTTTGGGAAATTTGGTGAAAATTTCTAGTAACCAAACAGGCATATTATCATGCTAATTTTGTTGTAGCTACTATAATGCAAGTTATGGATTCGTGCAAAAAAATCTAGCAATGAAACATGACAAAACGACCATAGAGAACACGAAAGAATTGGGTCCCCCATTTTTTTTTTGTTTTTTTTATTTTAACTATATGCCTGTAAGACCTAAGGTCTCTTAAATGCAACCTGAATTGCACGGCACTAGTTTCGCACAGCGGATGTGAGAACCAGGTATTGACTGTCTCATTTTAACCCATGGGCGGCATCCAATTAAAATTGGAGGTATAGAAAAGAATGCGCCTAGCGTGGGGATCGAACCCACACGTCTAAGTTAGCAATCAAGCACTTTATCCACTGCACCATTGCCACCCACAGTATCCGTCTGTCTGTCTGTCCTCGGTTGGATAGATTTGCTTCAAACCTGGTACATATTGGGGGTGGCCGTGGCGCGATAGTTGTGTGCTCGCCTGCAAACCTCGTGGTTGCAGGTTCGATACCTGCCGTTGTCTATGTCTTCTTATATTCCATTAAGAACCAATTCTAAAAATTGTCATGAAATAAGTTGCTGCTTTGCTCATTACATGCTGTTTATGCATAACACTAACAACATGTGATTGAGTAAACTAGCATACCCATAAAATATGACAATGATATAAATAAAATAATGCTAATTATAAGGGACATAAATAAATAAGACACGGTAATTCTCTCCTTATTAGTTCAGCCGCCATCCCTGGAGATAAATCTGAGACAACAACCAGCTCTATTCTCAGAACATCGCGCCACACATCTTTCCTATCCTTCTTTCTCTTCCTCCACCGGATGCCCGCGCTGTGTTAAGAAAATCATATAAAGGGTATTCATAATCCCTTGAGCGCGTGCAAAGTTATAAAAAAAAATATTGCTTTTTGGTAATATGCCCACACGTTTTTTGTTTCATTGTTTTTTAAGGCGACAAATAACATTTTTTTTGTGCCAAAACTAATTTTTCTCAAAAACGGCTCCAACGATTTTTATTAGAAAAAATCAGTTCATTAATGAATGGAAAGAAACATTTTGGTAATTTTTTTTGGAGAAAATTGTTATTTTTTGTACCTCTAGTAGTTGCAATTTTTTTTTTTGGTTTTTTGAATTTCTGTAAAACGGTTGATTTGATTGTTTTCACTATTTTATGCCCCTAAAAAGTTTAAACACTAATGTGAACCAAAATTTTTTTATTTGCAAACTCAAAATTTCGAAAACGACTTAATGGATTTTCTTGAAACTTCGTTTTTAGGAGTTTTTTGGCATTACCTTGAAAAACATCCGTTAAAAATATATATTTCTAGAAAACGGCTGCAAATTTTTTTATAAAAAAAATGTTTGTGTTCTTAAAGTAGTACAGTCCACTTTTAAGTATACAAATATTTTATTTAGCGAACTTATTAACTTTACTTCCCATAGAACAACTTCTTATATATTCTCACTATTGGATGAACCGATTAAAATTATTTTTGTTTTATGAAAATGATCCCTAAAAGTATTAATAAAACTGCTTTCTAAAATTTTCAAAAAACAAGTTTTTCGATTTAAAAAAAATTAAATATTTTTTTTTTTGAAAAATCGATTTTTCAAGAACCAGTCACTGTATTTTCTTGAAGTTTTAACTTTATATGTATAATATTAATAGTTTCAAAATGGCGTTTTAAATTTTTTTTTCTAAAATTGTTTTTAAAATTTTATACATAAAAAATTATTTTAAAAAAACCGCTCCAACGGTTTTTGAATTTGTTTTCCTTAAACTATAACCACTAAGTAATATAAAAACATTAATTATGTGTATTATCCATTAATTTCTGCCTTATTAAGATTAAGATTAAGATTGATTTTTATTTACATTTCGCAATTTTTTACAAAAATATAGGTATAATCAATTAAATGCATGGCTTTGCCGTCTGCCTGATTGACAATGAATTTAAATAATTACTTTATATTTTTAATATTCAATAAGTTACAGTATTCATTTAAAGACATTCATTTATAATTCTGTTTCTATAATTAATTGCCGTTTTACAATATTTGTATAATTTAGATACGTTCATTTCATTAAGAAGATTTAAGGTTTCGTCATCCGTAAAAAAGTCACTACCCAAAAAGTATCTTCTTGTTTCCCTTAATATCGGGCACCTTCCAACAAAATGTAATATATCCTCACGCTCCGCCATATTGCACATATTGCAAAGTATTTGTAGTTCTTCACGATGCGGTATAAAATTCAAATTAAGAAGTTCACCTCTTAGCCGGAACATGCTTGAAATTTGATCGATGGTGTAGTCATCTCGGAAATAGTTACGTTCATTAATGTTATAGCTCAATTTACTGTAGATCATTCGGTGTAATGAATTTGATGCCTCTTCCTTGTATCTGTCTCTATAGATTTCATCTAGACGAATAATCATCGTATACAACGTAGGCTTCCAAGACCTCCATTCACTAGAATTTATTTCCAGACCTGCATCTTGTGAAAGTTCAATCCAGTTTTTAAACCATCCTGACTTGGAGTGTATAGCATGAAGAGCCGCTTTTTTTGGAAGCCGATTATTTGGCATCTTAAGAACTTTGTTAATGTAGTCGACTTGTAGTTTTAATGTTTTGATAAATAGTGGAGATAAACCCGTTTCCAGAAAAATCATATAATTCGGAGTGCTGGGTGGCAAACGAAATATTCGTTTTATATAATATCTGAGGAGTTTTTCTACTGGTTCATATTTTTTACCACCCCACACTTGCGCTGCATAGAAAAGAATTGATTGTGAAACTGCTTCGAACACTTTATATTTGTTGCTATGTGCAATAGCCTTGTTATTAAAACACTCCCGCCATGTTACATTAATAGCTGTCTTAGCTTTCGCAAGCTTATCGGTGAGATGCCTTTCCATGTTAAGGTTATTAGTGAAATAGACACCCAAGTATTTGTAATCTTTCACAACTTCAATTTGTTCATCATTCAAACACCAATGTTCGTTAGACCTGGACCTGCCTCCACCTTTTTTGAATATCATAACCTTCGACTTGTTAAGGTTGATCAACAAGCTCCATCGCATACAATATTCGGCCAGTCTATTTATCATTAGCTGGAGGGATTCTGGTGAGCTAGCAAACAGTACAATGTCATCTGCAAAAAGAAGAGCTTTAATGATGACTCCAGTGTCCTCCACGCCCCCTGGTAGTGCTTCAGTTAGATCATCGATGAATACCGCGAACAAACTTGGACTTAGCGCACAACCTTGTCTTACCCCTGACTCCGTCGAAAACCAATCAGATATAGTTTTGCCATTCCAAACCGCTACTCTGTTATCCATGTACAAGTTTCGCAGAACTCGGCCAAGCTTAAACGACATTCCTAATCCATATAACTTGTACATCAATGCGTTTCTGTCCACGGTGTCGAAGGCTCCTTTCAAATCGACAAAAAATGTGTAAAGTTTTTTACTTCTCGAAATAAACCAGTCGGCGATGCTATTGAGCACAAATATATGGTCTATTGTAGAGTACCCTGTTCTGAACCCCGCTTGAAACTCACTTAGTAAATTATTTGAATCTATCCAAGTGTTCAATCTTTTTAGTAGTATCGTGGTAAAAATTTTATAAGATGAGTTCAAAAACGAGATGCCTCTATAATTTGCCGGATCCTCTATGTTGCCTTTTTTGTGGACTGGAAATATCAGGGCATCTTTGAACTGTTGAGGAATATCCCCAGTTTCCAGAATTTGGTTGAATACTTCTGTCAATTGCTTAGTTAGCTCTTCCGTTCCATATCTATAGAATTCCGTTGGTATTCTATCAGAACCTGCTGCCTTTCCATCAGATAGTGAATTTAGAGATGCTTTAACCTCTTCTTGGGATATTGATGTTTCCAAAATGTAGTCATGGAATCCAGGTGGGGCGTACTGCATCATGCATGGGTTTATGGCGTTTGAGTTTAGCAGTTCTTTGAAGTGATTTTTTAATCTATTACAATCTAGCTTGGGACTGATGATGTATTTTGCTCCATTAAGTTTCCGGGCCAAGTTCCAAAATTCAGATGGGTTATTGCACATGGCAAGTTTTTGCGCTTCAGCTTCATAATAAATTTTCTTTTTATCCTTGCACAGAATTTTGAAACTTTGGTTATATTTTATATACAAGTTTTTTGCGGAGGATTGATTACATCGTCTGTACTCATTTAGCCAAACATATGATAAGTTTCTTGCCTGCATACACTCTTTATCAAACCATGGTTCTTTATAGGTATTCTTTTTCTGCCAATTATTATTTACCGGTACCTGATATGCCTCTTTTATACAACTCTCGATATTTGTTAGGCTACTTTCATATTCATGGGTCAGCAGAAGTGTATTCAACTGTCGCCTATATATTGGGGCAGTTGAATTTGACCAATGCAATTTAGGCATTAGTTCTAAATTTATTCTTTCATCATTTCCCTCTTTTCCACCTTTAAATGACACAATAATCGGCATATGATCTGAGTAAGTTTTCTTTTCTACCTCGAAATCTGTTATAAATAAATTCCAATCACCGCCTGCAATGCTATAATCGATGACCGAACTTCCCTGCTTCCCCACAAAGGTGTATTCTCCCAGCTCATCTCCTTTACTCGTACCATTTTGAATTCTAAGCCCAAACGAGTTGCACAGTTCAAGAATTTTCGCACCTCTTGCATTTTTAGTTGAATCCTTAGTTTTTCTTCTACACCCCATCCGTTCATTTTCAGACCCACCTTCGTTTCCAACTCTCGCATTTAGATCCCCAACAAGCATTACGTTATCGCTGTGTTCACATGTCAAAAACTCTTTGATCTTTTCAAAATCTGTATCCCAGTGGTTACAATTGATATAGGTTGGTACTATGCCTTATTATTATTCCCGTCTTACGTAGTTTTGCGTACGTCACTGAATACTTTATACACTGTAGTAAAACATGATTCTTATTATGCATATTGCACCTAAATTATTCAGTTATATGTATATTGCTACCTACCAACCTTCATCCTTCATTTTCATTATCCTAAATATACATATTTACATACATCCATGTACATATGTAGCATGTAGGTACATATTACTCTCCTAAGTTAGATAATTAAAATTCATAACCCAGATTTAAATATACATTTGTACGTAGGTACCTTACCTATCAACTATTCGACAATTCATTATACTAAGAATCAAGGTAATCTTCCTTATATCGGCTTTAAACCTGCATAGGATAACTAGACTACTTACCTACTAAACAGCTTCAATGGTTAGCTACATTAAAGTTGTTAGCTACAAGAGCAAGTTCTGGAAAATAATCCTTAATATTAAAAGTTTAGTACTGATAAAAATATCCTTCGGACTTTAGTGCGATTACAAAACAAATATTTTGTATTGTGTAGCTATAGAGAAATAATATGACAAATTTAATTTTTAAAGCCTCAAAAACAAATGAAAATTCCTTGTTCCTTGTAGAATGCGCAAGGATTTATCAGATGAACAAATTCAATATTGGAATTTTCATAAATATATCATTTTTAATTGTGTGAGTGCTTTTGCGGTGCCTTTGTTCAAAAACCGTGTCAAGGATAGATTTACACTGTCACACAATTAGCAATCAAGAGCAACCAATGAAGGAGTACCTAGTGTATAATCGAATACACCAGGAGGAAATGCAACTCATATCACCCTCACTTGACGTGAACCCAAAAGACAATCGACAATGTAATTTATTTATGTACACATACTAGGTATATCGACTTGCATTTCATGTCGAACAGGTCTTTTGCAGCATCGTGCATCAATGACAGACTGGCAGACAATAATGGCTAATAAGGTATTCATAAAAGCTTTCATGTGTGCAACTGGAAACGCAATTAAAATCCTTTTTTCCTGTCAGTTGTTTGTCACTTATTTTTTTTTTTTTTTTTAACATACCTATACATAATGGACGTGTATAGGTATAGTACCTATTCATTTGACAATTTCATGTATAATATGTATACATAGGTAGGCAACTACCGTACATACAAAGGTACTGTAATATATTTGTTTGGTTTTGTGTTTCGCATGGATTGCAGTTTTTTTGCTTCACTTTTGATTTACAATTAAAATGTATCGTGCGCTATATCCACCTAAATAATATTAAAAGCTCGTTTGAACCACATTGAGTTTTTATCTGGAAATGGGTGGTTTAACATAAATATATATGTATATTCTATGATGTTCGATTTCAAAGGATGCATTCAATTGGAAAACGAACAAGATAGAATGGAATACAATCTATACATATCCAGAGGTGCCTACATAGAAAAAGAATTGTGTATAGGTGGGTAGGTATTGGTGGATGGCTGCAATGTGAATAATAGGTACGGATAGACAATGAAAGTGACAATTGATTTCACAAACGTTTAATTTAAAGACGACAATAATTTATGATTACAGTTATATTTTTTCGAAGAACCTACGTATTTAATGTATGGAGGTTATGAATCTGCTGAGATTTGAATACCTACCTACAGTAGGAATAATGCATGGTGTCCTTCTCCTGAGGTTTTTTTTATTTGCGATATACATAGGTACCTAGTTACTATAAGGCAAGTTTTGCATTTGAAAAACAAATCTAACTCGAGATTTTAATCACACTTGACATGGCATGATGATAGATGGCACTAAAAAAGTGTGTCTCGAAATTCCGCTTGTTTCTCTGTCTTTTCTGTCTGTCTATATAACGTTCCACAGCCTAAACGGCTGAAAAGATTCTCTTAAAACTTTGTATTAAAGCGTTTTAGGTGGTTGTCTAAAATAGATTTTTGCATGGCTTCTAACGGTACCTGCCATACAATTTTTTCTACCATCTTAATTATTTCGAAAACGGCTCTAAAGATTTTGATTTAAAAAATATTTGCACTACTATAGGTATAGTCTACATTTTGGTTAAAATTTGTTGGTTACATATTTTGTTATTAACGGTGGTACCTAGGTTAGGTACCTGCCATACAATATTTTTTTTTTTTGATTTTAGACTCTCGTAAACGGCTGAGCGGATTTCGATTAAATTTTGTATGTAGGAGGTCGTTTGATTTCTAAATACATAATACTAGGTAGTAGGTACCTACATACCAACATTTTCGAGAAATATGTTTTTGGATTTTGAAAAAAAATATTTGGTTATGGTTCAATACACGATAAAGGCACAAGAAGTTTTTTGATTCAAATTTCGTATGTGTGATTATTTTGGCATTCCTCAGAGGGGAAATTGAAATTTTATTTTTAGGCCTAAAAATAACCGTACCTGCCATATGACTTTGAAGGAAAATCTTATTTTTCTCGAAAACGGCTCCAACGATTTTGATGAAAATTTTTGAGAATTTTTTTGTTGGTAATAGCTATCATTTGATATCAATCAAGTTTACGGAAAAAGTCTATTAACAGTACTTTTCATTTTACGGTTTTTAAAATTTTTGGCTTTCTCGGTAACTGTACATTGGATTTCTGTCAAATTTTATAGCTGAGAAGATTAAGGTAGCCAAACTAATTCTGCATATTAAAATTTTAAATAACTTTCTTTTTTATAATTAAAATTAATTCTAAAAAACTGCATACCAAAATTTTAAAAAAAATTTATTTTCAAAAAACTAAAAATAAAAATCCGTCCTAAAATTTTCGAGATACTTTTTTATAACAAATTTTCATTGATCCGTGGCACCTGATGGTGTTCTTGGTTTTTTCGAGAAACCAATTAAAGTGATGGTTTTGGCAGTTTTTATAAGTTAAAAAAAAAGCGATTTTGACCCATCAATACAGAATTCACTTTCCTTGATACATATGTATGTACATATCTACATACCTAGGTTCTCTAAATTTCTAAATAAAATACATTTAAATATACATTTGTTGGTAGGTACCTATGTAACCATTCCTTGAATCATATGTATTCCATATTGATTCATTATATTAAGAATCAAGGTTATCTTATCTACTTCGGCTTTAATCCTGCAAAGGATAACTAGACAACCTATACCTACTAACAGCGTCAGTGGTTAGCTACACTAAAGTTGTTAGTTACAAGAGAAAGATTGTACGATCCAGTCGTTCATTTTATTTTTGAGATTCAGGTTTTAAATTTATATTATTAAATACATAAAATTGTCATACTAAAAATTTTTTACAAACGAAATTTTAACGATTTTTTTTTTAATTTAACTATATGCCTGTAAGACCTAATGTCTTTTAAATGCAACCTGAATTGCACGGCAGTAGTTTGAAGAATGAGAATGATAGTAAAGAATTTTTTGTTGGCACGTGGATTTGAGAACCAAGTACTGACTATCTCATTTTAACCCATGGGCGGCATCCAACTAAAATTGGAGGTATAGAAAAGAATGCGCCTAGCTTAAAAAATACTACAAACATATTAAGCTCTTTCTACTAAAAATATTGTACTTAACATAATGATCGAAAATAAAAGCAAGTACGTGCGATCCATTTTATTTTATTTCTCAACTGAAAAAAAACTATTATTAACATTTTGTAAAATCTGTGTTTTGAGGTACAGTCGAACTTCGATAACCGGAACCATCACTTGCCATTCATATGATTCGAGTTATTAACTTAAGTGAATACAGAATTGATATGAATACATGTACATATATGTATGTATTTGTTTGCAAAAATAAAACGTACAGAAACATAATTATTATTTAAAATAGTCTGTTATACTACTCGTTTTCAAAAAAAGATCTAAAGATTGAATTGAATTGTGGTTCGATTAAGGACTTAGGTATTAAGGCAAATAAGTTGAATGATGTATTTAGATGATTTTAAAATTGGTATATATTTATTTTTAAAAAATATTAGCTATGGCGGAGTATGTACAAACATACATATATATGTACTTATCCTTGGGAACAAACATCCGAGAAGCGATATAATATTCATGACTACCACGTGTTCGAATCTATTTTTATCCCACAAATATTTCTGGCGATGTTCGCACTCCAACTTTACACAAATCTCATTGCAACTTGATACAGGTTAACAAAGAGGCGTATAGATTTTAAACTCGCTTCAGATCTGCATATACAAAAAGTTCACCCAGAGAAAAACAACGTAAAATCAAACAAAACCACTTTGATTTAAGTATATTTAGGAATGATTCGGGCTTAAAGATGAACATCTTAGAATCAAAGTGGAATATCGTTGAATCTACTGTGCGCCATATTAGATTCAAAGGCATGTACGTCCTTGAAAGTACAGGGTGACCCACGAAACGTGCTACAATAAGAAATTTAATTAACTTTTATTTTAATCGATGTATTTCATTAATTTTTTTTTATTGGATGAAAAATTAAATTTTATTTTAAATAACTAATGGTTTTTAAAGATGGTAGACCGCAAATGACCTCCACGCTCATCCACGAATATGCGGCACCTGATCATATAATTGATCATTGCGGCCTGAAGAGTTGAAATTGGGAGCGCCTCAATTATTGTCTTAATGGACTGCTTCAATTCAGTCAAATTCTTGGGTTTCGTTTTATACACTTCCTGCTTGACATACAGTCTGGTGCAGTCAGATCAGGTGACCTTGGGGGTCAGCGGAAAGTGCAGTTTCTGGATATCAATTTGTTTTGGAATTTTCGTTGGAGCTCCGCCATAACTTGTGTGGCTACGTGTACACTTGCTCCATCTTGTTGAAACCAAGTCCTGCTGAAAGGGATACGCCTTCGGCGAAGTTCTGGGTAAAAAAAACTCCTTCAACATCTTTAAATTACGGTCCCCATTGACAGTTTGTGTTACACCGTTTTCTTCAAAGAAGTATGGCCCGACAATACACCTTGATGAAACTGCGCACCACACAGTGACTCGTTCTGGGTGCAGTTCCGTCTCATGGAGCATTTCTGGATTAGATTCACTCCATATACGGCAATTTTGCTTGTTAACATTGCCGTTTAAGTCAAAATGGGCCTCATCAGACATGAACAAACCACTTATCAATGTGTTGTCTTCTTCGGCCATTGCAATCAATTTTCGGCAAAATTCCAGGCGAACAGGCAAATCCTGAGGGTTTAACTTGTTGTAATTTGGACTTTGTACGGAAACAAGTTTATGTCATCATGAAGTATCCGTTGTAATGACCGTATGCTAACTCCAATTTAGCCCGATAAATTTCGAGTCGAAACACTTGGATTTGCCTGTATTGCCGATGGAACAGCCACGATTGTATCCTGAACCCGAACATTGGTATCTCGATGATACGTTCTTCGTTCGATGCTTCCAGATTCGGCAAACATGTTCACCAGCCTCATAATGGTCCATCTACTCGGGGGAGTACCCCGCCAAACTCCAGCCTAAATTCCCTTTGGACGGAAATGACGGACTGCAAAGAATGGTATCGCTACACTATCCGAATCCTTTTTTCAGTATCCCAAGCATCCATTTTGATAAATCTAAATAGTAGCCTATAAAATAAAAAAAAAAAATAAGCCGATTACTCACACTGAAAAAAGTTATTACGATTTTTTTTGTAGTACGATTCGTGGGCCACCCTGTATAATGATCTAACTTTATTTTTAGAATGATGTATCCTTCAAATAAATGTATTCGAGCTTAAAAATATTACGAACCAACCTTGAAATAACTATATTTCAATTTTCACTACGTTTCAATGTTGTTTTAAGTAATTTCTAAAATAGAAATTACTTTGAAATGGAAATGTTTTAGTTTTAATCTTACAATCCTGAAACGTTGTAGAATTTACTACTTTACGTTTTTAAAATAACAACTTGGATTCACCCATGATTTACGTCAATCTGAATTTAATAAAAGTTTTCAATTTTTTTAACAAAAAAACGATCATTTTGAAATATAAAAATTTTATTTTTATTTTTTTAATACAACTTTGAATTTACTTTATATTAATGTATGGATACATTTGTGCTTTGCATTAAGATGCCGGCCTTTCATGCTTAGGACTTATTCCGTCGACTAAGTGCGAAATTTTATTAATACAACAGAATTTCTGCTATGACGTTTACCAACTTAGTCCTTCGCTGGACCATCTAAGACGGTGGTTTACTGAAGGATTAAGAATTGACATGAAATAAAAAGATTAGATTTTGTTCGATTTTTTATTAATATGACATTTTATTCCATGGTCTAACAATTATTCCATGGTTTTGTAAGTCCAACGACTAAAGGCGGACTAAGCGTTTTTTATTAAAAGGGCTAAAAGTCCTTCAATTCCTTGTTTTACTGAGATGATAATTTTCGTGAAATAGTACAAGATTTCTCCCCATATCTACGATTTGCAAGAAATCTCTGCGGAAAAAAATCAGTACGTGAATGAAAGAAATTTGCAATTGAAACACTTTTGACGTTGTTTTCGCGGTTTCCGAATTTAAAAAAAAAATTGTATACTTATTCGTGAAAAAATTAATAGTTTGTGGGATTCCTATACAAAAGTTATGTATCCTCCAACGTCATGTAAATAGTATCACCAGCAAAGGAAGTCTTACACTGGAATATCACAGATGCAGGGTTGTTACTCTCCAATTTTCTTAAGTTCCGAGTAATTTTGGTCGCATGTTGATCTAAGTTTTAGATAGAGTTTCAGTATTTCGTGCCTGTGAATATACATAATATATACATAATAAAATAATAAAATATACATATACAATTTTGTCATATCTCAGTGTACACATTAAATAATATATATATCTGTTAAAGGGCCAGTTATAACCAAGTCCGTTCCCATGACTAATGACCTACAAAAAATAATTCGAAATCGACAAAAAGAAAATAAACTTAAAAGTCTTCAGTATCCTCTTAGTACCTACTAACATATTCAATATATGTATACACACATGCTATCGTCACCATATCGTCTATAATGAAATATTGACTATAAATATACATATATTAATATTAACACAGATTGCACTTGAAAGAAAAACCTTGGTCAAGATACATAAAGATATGAATTTTCCCATATGGCATAGTCTATACTTGGTGTGCATTTTCTCTTTGAATTTCTTCACAACTAGTTCTACTGGATTTTTCTATGCATGTCGCTGTCCATGTATAATAGGTAATTCAGGTCAGTCTATGTATAGTATAAGATATATACGGGCACAAATAAGATTCAACTTTTATTGAATTGACATCAATATGCATTATGCTTAAGAAAAAAGTGGCATCGCCACTAATGGCTAAAGATGACCCGCAAATAATAGATTCAAATTCTAGTTTTTTTTCCTGTTTCAGAAGAAAATACATAATTAGAAAAATTAAAATGGAAAAACAGGTCTAAATATGCGTTTACTATGTGAAATGTTTGTATTTTCATAAAATGTTGAACTTTTCCCATTGATTTTAAAATAGCAACTCTTCTTTATTGGAATGAAAAAAGAAAAAAAAACAGCCGATTAATGGGTATTTTATAGGATGCAACCATCGCATATTATCATTAAAAGCTTTATGCACTTATACTACCCACTATACACGGTAGTGAGTTTAAGATTCTTCTTCTGAGAAATTTACAATTTTCTGCGGTAAAACTTTAATTTTGTAAAGGGTTTTTAATGCATTTAAATCGGAGCCATCCTTGATTGGTTTTTAATAGTTCATGGCTTGACAGGTATGCAAAAAACTATGTTTTGAAGTTTTGATAATGTTTTTTTTTCCAACTTTCACCGAAAAGTATTAAAATCAATTTTAATTTTCTGAGGTAAAAGTTAATTTTGTAGAGATTTTTTAATCCATTTCAATCGGAGCCATTCTTCACTAGATTTTGACAGTTCATGCTGTCAAGCCATGCTGTAGGCAACATACTATATTTTGGCGTTTGAATAATATTTTTTTTTCCAAATGTGTGCTTGTTTCTAAAAATTGATTTACCAATACCGTACAACACTTTTATTTTTAACAACGTTCTAACATTAAGTTATTTTCCTGATATGTGGAAGATGGCAAAAGTATTGTTGTCCTTACTTAAAAATGCAAAAGGAGATGAATTCAGACTCATTTCAATCTTGCCTTTCTTATCAAAAGCATTTGAGAGAGTTCTACAAAACAAATAAGCACATTTCTTGCTTTAAATAATATTCTTACTCAGAAACCACCAAGCCTTCGTGAAAAACACACCTGTATAACAGCTTTATTGATTATATAAGATGATTTTGGACAGGCTCTTAATAGGAATGAAGTAAACTTTCTCGTGTTATTTGAGTTTTTAAAAGCCTTCGACACAGTCAACCATTTAAACCTTTGAACAAAGCGTAAACAGCAATTTAATTTCTCATTATCTGCTACAAAAATGATCTTCTCATATTAAACGCACAGAAAGCTCGTAGTTAAAAACCTTTCTAATTTTCTCCGGAACGTCTCCGGCGTTCCTCAAGGTTCAATACTTGGTCCTCTTCTTTTTTATTGCAATTAAGAATTGCAGGTCTAAATTTATATTAAACCCTAAAAAAAAAAAAAAATTCTTGGTTATATCGAGGAAGTCAATAGTTCTTTCTTACTTCCCTTCAATTCGTCTGAATAATCTTCCGATCGACTATGTCGAAACTGCCAACAATCCCGGGATGACATTCAACAGTTTTTTTTTTTTAACTTGGGACAATCATATTAACTTAATAGTTAGTAAATTTTACGGAGACGACTAGACTAGTCTCGAAGACCGAGACAAGACTACTTTAAAAGCACTCGAGACCGTATTTTTGTTACAGAAATTCTCAGAGAGGCTCGCTCATCTCGGCGGTCTCGGTGGTTTGGTTTAGGTTTTCGCTAGAAGAAATATTTTTTATTTAATTATTTATAATATAAAATACACAATATAAAATACACAATTCACAAGTGTTTTTTTTTTGCGAAATTTTTTTATGCGTAGAATAAATAAATACATAAATATGTACCTATTTATGCTTAGATAGGGGCACTGCCAAAATTGAGAGAAGAATATGTACGATTTATATATGCGTTGGAATAGAAATTGCTAATTTTTCAAACTTTTTTAGGTGACACTTTGGAAAAAAATATTATCGAAATGCCAAAATATTGTTTGCCTACCTATCAATCCATGAACTGTCAAATTGAAGGGTTGCTCCGATTTGATTGGATTAAAAAACCTCTACAAAATTCAAATTCTTATATATTTAACAATTTATAAATATGTGTTTCATATTAAAAACAATTCCTTTGGCTCCTAAGTATGTACATACTCCATTTTAGTATCAAACTATCAAATTTCCCAAAATTATAATTCGAATTTTATGTGGTCCGCACTTGTTTATATTATAAACAATTTTTATGTTTCAAATACATTTTAATTATTTTCAAATTAAATGTATGTATTTACCTATTCAAATATTGGTCTCTACCAGCTGAATCGTATTGTGCTCCATATAGGTATATTTTATTTGCAATAATAAACGCTTGCAGCCATTTTAAACACTAAAAATTTAATTCTCTAATTAAATCTACAATTGCATTGCAATCATTTGACATTTTCCTGTGCCGCAATGTGCCGTTTTATTTGATTATAGCTAATTCAATTAACATCATCCCCTTTGCCCCCTATAACTATATCTACACGAAACGACCTAATACTATTATCATTAAATTAATTATTAATTTTCAGTTTTACGCCTTCAAGTCGGTGCCGGGGCTGCGTTGTCTACTCTACAATTACAAAAACTACACATCGAATAAAAGAATAAACAAATAAATGAAATACCTATCCTGCTTAATATTACTACGTGATGTATCTTACATCCCAATGGTAATTAATTTCGAAGTTTAGTCTTCTTGTGAGCGTTTTATACTTATTTGAAGCTTTATAAGCGGAATTCATTAAACCTAAAACTTAGCCAACAATGGCGTAGGTGGGAGTCATTGCTTACTTTGGCCCATTATAACCCGCCCCGTGTGTTCAAGAAATGAAAATAGCTCCATGGTGTATAATCAAACCCTAAAACAGACAATACTATACCTCCTCCCTCCCTTCTCCTACCAACACAATTCACATCGCACACAAAAACACTGCAGCTACAGTGTACTCGTTTATAATATATGTATAGGTATATTATACTTATACACATAGTGTCTCGTAAAGTGTGCTGATTTAATTTCATTTTGCTGTGGAATATTTATCCAGTGTATCCCTTTTGGGATCAGGAACTTGATCAAACAAAACGCAAACGTGCGCACTCACTCACGCCTATTTACGCTACGTAATTGTCACAAAAGTAAACACACCGAAAATTTTGTGAGTTTGTTTGTCCTTTTTGTCATTTGTCGCCTTGGCGGCGCGGCTCGACGTGGCCCTGGTGCGCGTACGTAGGACCTTTATATACTAAATCAGCAACATTGCTTGCTGCTTTCTCTGTATCCTGGTTCTTGGGTGATGGTTATTGTGATGAACGTTTGCTCAAATATTTACAGTTCCTCAACCTTTGTCTGTCTGGGTTGGGGAGTAAAAGTATGACAAAGTTATGCTCTGATCTTTCCCAAAAGGGCGAATGTGAACAGTTTTTTTGTTTGATATATTTTTTTAATGGTTTGTTTGGTTTGTTTAGTTTTGTTGCTTTTCATTTGTTCCATCCAATGTAACATGACGTGTATTTGATTTAAATAATGTCTTTTAAATAAATCGCAAAAATAATAAAATCAACTTCCAGCACATGTGGACTTGCTCATCGCCAAAGTTAACGTTTAATTTAATAATTAAGATTTAATAAAACTGACTAAACACCTCAATAAATCAAAATATGTCCATGTGTGTTTTTTTATGTGTGTTATCTTTAGATTCCATCCTCGGGCACTCCAAAATAATAATCTGTTTCAAGTTATCTTAAAAGAGAATTGGAATTGTTAGTAAGCCAATCTGGTTTAGAGGAACCTGTAAAAGCAACAATGTAATACGGAAGTTCGAAGTAACTAGTTTTTTTTTATTAAAATTGAAAACGTGGGTTGTCTACTTGCTCTATAACTTAAAGATTTAAATGTTAAACATGTTCTGAGTTTCATTCGTTGGTAAGTGAAGAAAATATACGCCTAAAGGTTTGGTTGTTACATATACAAAATTGAGACTTAGGAATTTGTAACATGAATTGTAAACGGTGATTTTTTAAGAGCTTGGTTTTTGAAAATTCAAAAAAACACAGGAACTTGTAAAAAGTGAATGAAATTTTTATTTGGATCGATAAATCAATTTCTGCCATTTACTTTTTAAAAATAATTTCACTTAAATGTTGCCCGCGGCTACGCTTCAGGTGGTCCATTCTGAAGGTCCAATTTTGGCAAACTTTTTCACACATTTCGGCCGGAATCTCACCAATGACGCGTTCAATGTTGGCTTCCAAGGCAGCAATCGTGTTTGGCTTGTCCCCATAGACAATAGACTTAACATAGCCCCACAAAAAATAGTCTAACGGGGTCAAATCACATGATCTTGGTGGCCAATTGACTGCGCCAAAACGTGAGATCAACTGCTCACCAAATTCGCCTCTCAATTGATGCATGGTTTCGCGTGCAGTGTGGCATGTGGCACCGTCCTGTTGGAACCACATGTCGACCGAGTTCAATTCTTGCATTTTCGGCAAAAAAAAATCTGTTATCATCGAACGGTACCTTTCTCTATTGACCGTAACCCTGCGGCCTTCATCGTCCTTGAAGAAGTACGGCCCAATGATGCCGCCTGCCCATAAACCGCACCAAACAGTGCATTTTTCGGGATGCATTGGTAGCTGCTGAATTGCCTCTGGCTGCTCTTCACTCCAAATACGGCAATTCTGCTTATTCACGTATCCATTTAGCCAAAAATGAGCCTCGTCGCTGAAACGGACGTAGCTTGCGAAACACATTTTTCACAGAGCACGAATTTTGATAATAAATTTCAATAATTTGCAAACGTTGCTCAGGTGTAAGTCTATTCATGATGAAATGGCAAACAAAACTGAATCGAAATGTCAAATTTCGTGGAATTTGTCATGTGTGATCTGTCAAAAATATAAACGTCAAAAACCAAGTAGCAAAAAAATCACCCGTTACATATATACGGAGTAGTATAATGTATGTAATGTAAAATTGCTGAACCATGAATCAAAGTTCGAACGACGTGACTGTGACGTTTGTAAAATTGTAAGATGTGGTCGTTATGGGGGATGTATTTATGCAAGTACAGGGCTGGTATAAAATTTCCATAAAATTGAAATACATACATACATACATGTTGTAGCTGACCTAGAATAACGAAAGAAAAAATTGTTTTAAATTAGGAAAGTTTTACTTCTGGCGTGTGTACATAAGTACACAATCTTTTTTTCTTAAAGAAAAATAACGGTGGCATACATTTTTTTTTTGCCAAAAACAAAAGTTATTTTTCACAAAAACGGATCCAACGATTTTTATAAAAAAAAAATAAATCAGTCAATTAATGATTAATGAATTGAAAAGGTATGGCTATTTTTGGAAGGAACCTCTAGTAAAACTATTTTTTTATTCTTAAAAAATGGCTTCAAGAATTTTGATCAAAACATTGCGTTCTTAAGTGCACTCCACTTTTAAGTAAAAAATATTTTATTATGCGTACTTAATAACGGTACCTCCCATAGAACCACTTTTCCTATATGTATTCGACTTTCGCACTATTGATGAACTGATACTTATTTTTTGTATGCATGCGATGACTCTAGCAAAGCAATTGCACAAATTGGCAAACGGTTCTCTTAGGTGATTTTTCTTTAACTGAGAGGTGTTGGTATGAGAAATTTGCAGATATGGCACAATGGTTTGATGTGCCTTGAGGTGATAATATATAGGGTTTTCCAATAAGAGGTGTTATTTTGATATTCAAAGAAAAATGGCATTTTTGGAGATAAATGATCGGATGTTTATTTCATTATAAAGAAGAAGGTATGCCGTTAATAAGGGAACACAACATCAGCCAAATGGCCGCCAAGACCACGCTTACAGGACCATATCCTTTTCATGAAATTTTCCATAACCAAATCGCAAAGTGGCTGCCCTATGTCCTCGATAGCCTCACGAATTTCATCTTTGAGGTCTTGAATCGACGCTGGGCTGTTGGTGTAGACCTTATCTTTCACGTGGCCCCAAAGGAAGAAGTCGCAAGGTGTTAAATCACAAGATCTCGGTGGCCAATTGTGATCACCTCTTCGAGAGATAACACGGTCCGGAAACTTTTCCCGTAAAAGATCGATGGTTTCATTGCTTGTGTGGCACGTAGCGCCGTCTTGTTGAAAGTAAACGTTGTCCAGATCAATACCATCCAATTCAGGCCATAAAAAATCATTAATCATCTCTCGATAGCGCAATCCATTGACCGTAACTGTTGCTCCAGCCTCATTTTCGAAAAAGTAAGGTCCACTGACCCCGCGGGACCATAAACCGCACCAAACAGTCACGCGTTGAGGATGGAGAGGCTTTTCAACAATAACTCTTGGGTTTTCCGAGCCCCAGATGCGACAGTTTTGCTTGTTGACGTAGCCTCCGAGGTGGAAATGGGCCTCATCAGTCAAGATGATTTTTCGATGAAATTCAGGTTCATTTTCATGCATTTCAAGGACCCAATCAGCAAAGACACGATGTTGTTGATGATCAGCCGGCTTGAGTTCTTGTGTTAACTGAACTTTATAAGCCTTAAGACCCAAGTCTTTATGCAAAATACGGTGTAATGACGTTTGTTGAATGCCTAATTCCAAAGAACGACGAGGAATGGACAAACCTGGGTTTTCTTCAACACTTTGGGCTACAACAGCAATATTCTTAGTTGTTCTTGAGCGACGTGCACGGGTTTTATTCTTCACATCACTAACTTGTCCCAACAGCTCGAATTTGTCCACCAATTTCTATATTGTGGTCCGACAAGGTGCTTCACGACGACCCAAAAATGTTTTAGTTTTACGAACCGTCTCTGCCAAATTTTCACCATTTTTATAGTGAATTTTAATAATTTCAATGCGTTGTTGAAGCGTGTATCGTTCCATTTTTATTAATAGCGTAGTTTCTACTTGTCAAATGTCAAAAAATGACAGCTTCAGAGGTGACAGCTACCGAAATAGCGGGCTATTCAAAATAACACCTCTTATTGGAAAACCCGTTACTTACAGTGTATTTATCAGGGTTAGAGTTAAGAAACAAGTCTAGAGTCTTGGCGGTATGATCTGTAACGTCAGGGATTTGACAAGCTGAGTCGGTTGGTTTAACTCAGCAAAGACCTCAACATACCTTCCTCCGGGTGTTGTCTGGTACGAAAAGCGGAGCCAGCTAGAATTGTATACATTGTAATCGCCCTTTATGACGATTTCAGTTTAAGCATAGTGAGAAACAATTCTTTGAATGGAGTCGGACAGATCATCAAATTCGCATCCAAATTTGGACTCCGATAATTAAAACATGGGTGTATGATGTCCTTGCTTACCTGGAATTTTAGCCACATGAAATTGAAAGTTGTCTTTGAGCGCAAACGATATTGTGATTGAAGTTGGTTTGAAATATAATTTCTTATGTTAAGTCCTGACCATGGAAGGAAAAGAATAATGGCACTAAATTGTACAGTAAGTAAGTTGTATAGTAAGTCTTTGCATCAGTGTTTTTAATGAACACAAAAACTAACCGCAACTAAAAACAAATAATAAAATAGTCTAGCCAAAAACCTATATGAGAGTGTAGGTAACTATGACATTGAAGAATTTTACCCGGACTTCTTACGAGGATAATAACTGTATGTGTATTGACAAAAATATTTATTCTGCATCATTTCCGGCGACATTTCTGCATGATATCAACAGCAACAGGGCTACAACTGCAGTCATATCAATGAATGCCATAGAGAGAACAGTTGAAATATTTAATTAGATGCCTTGTTGGGCTTGGTCCATGCAACAGGATATAAGGAATGTGCAGCACAATTGCACAAACAACAAGGGAAATGTGTCATTATTTCCTTGTTTGAGTTTCTTTTTCTTTCCTTCATATAATTTCCTTGGCTTGTATAAATATATGTACGCGTAATTAGTTCGTACATTTAAGTCATATCCCAAGTGAATACATGTCCTTTTAAAACTAACATACCTATATGTATGTTAAGTATATAGACACTAGACCAACTCAAATTATCTTTTGTCAGAACATGGAATTTTTTTGTTCATTGGTTCACAACTACTTTATGCTTGCGAACATGTACATTGTATGTATTAGTGATAAAAAAAAAACTATACTCATGATATTATGGTCGACAAACATGAGACCATTATCAATATCCTAAGAATACACTCTTCTTCTTCTCCTTTATAGGTATTCAAGTGCTATACACCAATCCCACACATTCTCCGGCTATAATCTACTCAGCTTTTATCACTAAACTTAATGCTCAATTAGGTTATTATAAAAAGAAAAAGGCACAAGCATATCGGATGGGATTAAAGGATATCGTCCTTGTGCGTACTTTTGTGTTGTTGTGTGTGTGTGTGATTGGAGCTGTTTGTGTGTGGATACACTTTGGCATTTGCTGAATTAATTATACAACAAAGTCAAGTTTCCATTAAGTCATCCCTATTTATATCTGATTCCTGTTTTTTTGTTGTTTTGTTTTGTTTGAGTATTAGATTATATTGTTCTCCCGGTATACCATAATAATGTTCAAG
The DNA here is from genome assembly GCA_910595825.1 of Philhelius pedissequus. NCBI lineage: Eukaryota > Metazoa > Arthropoda > Insecta > Diptera > Syrphidae > Philhelius > Philhelius pedissequus. The sequence goes on along the minus strand of OU343161.1, from coordinate 199,496,881 downwards.
TAATTCTTAATTCATTTAAGCGGAAGTTTCGTTGTTCCTGTTTCTTTTCGAGGCTCTTATTGAGAACCAGAAGGTTATTTTTCATTGATTTACTTCTTCCTACTTTGTTGGATCTCTATTAGTCTCTGAATTTCCTTCTGTTGATGAAGCTAAAAAGCTTTGCCGTTCAGTGCTGGATTATCTTCTTCAGATCACAGCTAACCAGGCCAGAAGGTGTGAGAAACAGAAAATGTGATTTGAGAATAAAGTGTACAAAACAGTTTAATGAATTTGTCGGTTCAGTCAAAAAACTATGTATTAAATATTAATCGAAACGATTCTGAGGCTATATTGAGGTATGAGGAACGCCTATGGTAGACTTGAATCCGAACACAGTGCGACTTGTATTGAACAGGACCAATAGATCATATCGAACAAAGAAAATATTTGAAAACCAACGAGAAAAAAAGGATTCCGACTGCACTTTTCGGTGATCATGTTTAATACAGGGTTTTTCGAAAGAATATTTTAATGTCTGATATTTGTTCAAATAATTTTTCTTTTTGGCTCTGAACTCCAAACTCATCACTATCATCCATTCCAACTACTCTTAAAGTGGAAGTTGTTTTTGTAAAAATTCGTGTGTAAATACCCCCAACTCAAACAAATTGTAAATATTAGCTCTTTGTTAATGCAATTGATTATGTGGGTGACCTTACAGCTCAAAAGATTACTTAATCATCGATAAAGATTTTAATCTAATTGCTTCTGATGAAATTTGTTTCTTTTTATCCAATACTTTTTCTAAAAAGTTAAGGCAGAAATTTTATTTACTGGCCGTCTTCTTTCTTCTAATCTCGCTCAGATATAACAAATGGTGTTAAAAATTGTTAAGGGGGGCAATTGTATTTGGCCTCTTCATCTGACGCACATAATACAGAATTGAAAGTATTTATTTGCTTTCAAAAATTGACAGTTACAACCCGAATTGGATATTATCCACCCTTACACTCTGCCGATTGAAGAATTCAATTTTCGTAAAGCGAACTTTAATAAACTTAATAATCTTATTGATAACATAAATTTGGAATCTAATATTCAAATTGTAATTGACACCTTTTATGCCCTTGTACAAAATTGTGTTTCACAAGCTATCTCACTTTTACCATACACAGATTTTACCTCTTCATCCTTTTGGTATAACAAAGAAATTCGTCCAACAAAAGAAATAAGCTTTGGAAACAATTTTTTTAGGTCGAAGTCAAATCAAAACTTTCTAACATTGTATTACCCGTCAAGATACGAGTAGCTTTTCAAATTTGTGTGAATCTCTCTACTCCAGACACCTAATCCAAATTCAATCTGATCTTTTATCTTTATTCCAATTTTCAATTTATCGGAAAATCGGAAATTCTAACCCTATTAGTTTAACATCAGGTGTACCGCAAGGAACTCATTTAGGACCCTTGTTATTTTTGTTAACCATTAATAATGTGGAACTTAATCCCTCGAGATCCGCAGATGATATGCGGATATCAAAACACATTTTATGCATAGTAGATGATTAATTGTTACAAAAAGACTTAAAAGCTTCTTCGTTTGGTGTAAAGATAACTTTCTTGAGCTTAACGTAAGTTAATGCCAAGCCATTACTTATTACCAACGACAATATTTGATAAATGATCAACCAATTCCGATAGTCACCTCCATTTGTGGCCTAGGTGTTATATGTGACACCCAGGTCAACTTTCATCAATATTATAAACAGCATCACTTATAAAGGCTTATCCATTTTGCGGTTTCAAAAGTATAGGGCTGGAATTCGACATCTGTCAATCTAGGTTGTTAAGCCAACTTTTTTTTCAGTTGAAAGTCTGACATTTACGAAAATGGATCGCTTAACTATCGCACTTACGGCACATTATGGCGCATTTTGAATTTGGATCAACTGAAGCCAGCTGACCATTCTCAACGTCGTAGATACGTCGAATGGGTGCTTGAACAACAGGCGGTGGACGGCGATGTTTCGAACAAAATTTTCTTCAACTACGAAGCACATTTCTCACTCGGTGGGTATGTTTGTTATGATCTGATTTGTCGGAGACGTAATTGTTAGTCTTATTTAGCAACTTAACTTGCCACATCAAGGATTCAAGTTGTTACTCACTTAAGATAATTTTGTGAAATTGAAATGCATATAAAAATACAATATGTAAATATTGTAACCAGTCAACACGTTGACTATTTTATATGTTGGTAGTAAAAAGTTTCTGGCAACAAAATAGTTCCAGCACCAAATATGTGTGCGCAAACCTAGAGCAACAAATTTCTAATCTTACGTGCCTGGTTTAAGGCCTTTATTTGAATATGTGCGGCCCTGCTAATAAACGATAATTTACCTACTGTCTTCCGACTCAAGGATATGAAGAAACCAGAAATATTAAGAAGAATCTGTATATAAATATGTGTGCATTGTTGCTGTATTGGCTTTTAATTGGAATTTTAGTAGCTAAGAATGTGTACTGAATAATTATTAAGGAAGAACAAATTGAGAGCAATCGGAGGAAATATGTTTAATTGTAGTGGTGGCTATGGCCATGGCGATTTATATTGATGCTCACATAATGAATACTGGCAAATTATTTGCGGTATTTGAGCGTGGTGGGGATTAAAGTTTTTGGATAAAATAATTTATTTGTGCGCTTGTGTATGTGCAGAAGAGAGAGTTGTATTTAAATGAATGAAGATATAATTAATCGAATTAAAGAATGGATAATGTTAAAATAATGACAGCAATTTAAAAGCCTCGGGTATTCTTCGGAAACAGAACACTGCTGTGAAGGTTAGAATTAAGTGTAAATAAGAGATTAAAATGTCATGCTGGTTTATTTTGTAATAACTTAAAGAAATTTATAGGCTTATCATTTAGGGGATATTTTTTTTACATTTACCCCAATGAGGGCTGAATGATGTTTCATCAAATTGTAGAACTTTGTTTGCAAGTAAAAAAATAAAAATTCTAATATGTACCTACGTTTTTTTTTTTTGTTTTTTTTAGCTATGACTTAAAGGTTAGACTTACCTAGATAAGATTATATTAGATTTTTATTGGTATTAATGAAAATTACAAAAAAAATCAAAAAGCTTAGATTTCATTTCGTCTACCTAGACGATAAAACTTGTTCATTTTGGAAATCAAAAAAAAAAAAAATATAAATAAATTGAATAAAATAGTTTCATGAATTTTAAAAACTTTTATTAAATTTACTTTTGCTATAGGCTAGAGCCATTTTGCAGTATTGGTAGAGTTTTTTTTTTAAATTTCGATTTTGTTAAGCAGAGACACTTCATTTTCCTTCAAAAAACTGGTACGGAAAGAAATAATTCTTATCCCACTTAGGATAGGACATTTCGCCATAAAGTGCGTAATATTTTCTCTTTCACCTAAATTTACACAAGGAACAAACGATGGGTAAATCGTCTCTATGAGGTATAAAGTTTAAATACATCATCTCACCCCGTAATACGGACCATCATTGATATTGCATCGACACTGTTTTCATCCCTAAAATAATTGAGTTGGGAATATATGCTGCGATTCCGTGGCGTTATTTTCGAACCTCTCTGCACTTCAAAGTCAACTGTTGAAATAAGGTGATATATCAACATTTTCCAGAGAACAAAGTCAAAACTACCAAGACTTAGGTCCATACCACAGTCCATAGCTAAGTCCATCCATTCAGAATACCAACTTGATTTATCCCGTTTGACTAGGAGAGCCGCTATCTTCGGAAGCCGGTGAATTTCCATCTTCATTACTTTAAGGACATAACCAATTTGCAATTTTAGTGTTCGAATAAAGAGTGGTGACAGTCTGGTGTCTAGCATAATCAAGTAAAACGCCAAGAATTCTTTAACCACCTTTATGGACTCTTGGTTAAAAATCCATTTATCGTTTGCCGAGTTTCTCTCTCCAGCGTTCTTAAAAATCATAACTTTTGGTTTCTCCAAATTAACTACTAGATTTCAAATCCTAAAGTATCAAAAAAGTCGGTTGATCATTAACTGTAATGAAAAAGGAGAAGAAGCCAAGATTACGATGTCATCTGCAAATATAGCAGCGCTTTAAATATGTGACCCGCGTATTCAATGTCACAGGATAAAATGTTTGCAAGATTCAGTTTTAAACCACTCAGCGACTTATCTCATCACAGTTCCAAACTGACGACATTGTATCAATGTACAAATATTCCATGACTCTGCCAAATTTAATGGACATACCGATACTATAAAGCTTGTACAAAAGTATACTGTATAGTGTATATCCAGGGCTAGGGCTGGCAATGGAGACCTAGACCGAGACAGTATTTTTGGTACCGAAATTCGACGATAGTCTCGCCATTGTAAGATGGCTCCGATTTAAAAGGATTAAAAAACCTCTACAAAATTCAAATGTTACTACAGAAAATTCGAAAATTTTCCGATTTTATTTTTTCCTCCGGATTGATTTTGACCCTTCTGGGTGACATTTGGAAAGAAAATATTATTCGAAAGTCAAAATATAGTATGTTGCCTTCGTTCCAAGCGACGAACGGTCAAAATAGGTTGAGGGAGGGCTCCGATTTAAATGGATTCAAAATTCTACAAAATTCAAATTTTACCTCAGAAAATTCGTATCGAAATTACCAACAAACCGCGTTTCAATCTGAACACGGGTCATATCTTACAAATTTTTACTACCAAAAAACACCGAAGAAACCAAGATTAAGGATCTGACCAAGACCTGGTCTAAGACATGCCTAATATTCTTTCTGTGTGCTGACACGTCTCTGTAGAATTGAAGTAGAAACTTTGTAACAAGCATTTACAAACGATATGCGTCTATAATTCGTGCGGTATCGTTCTAGTTGGCAAAACAACATTATATATTTAGTATAGTTATCGTGTCTCTAAACTCTGTGAGATCCCGACATAACCATTTGTTTGTCCACCTCTGTGACTTTAAACTAAATAGAATAGTTTTCTGAGGGTTTGAACTATACACAACTCTATCTTCCGCACTTATCCTCGTAATCTAATATATTCTAGCTTTTTCTGTAAAGTTCTTATAGTTCAAACGAACTTAGTACCCATACGTTGCAGATTGTTTACTGCTCAGACTATAAACAAAGATATCCTTGGCAAAAACTCAGTGTTCTGGAATGTCGTTCCAATCTATCCCAATCCATGTCAGCCGTATCTATTAGTCTTAGAATTGCTTGAGAAATAGCATGTATTAAGCCGAATAAATTGAGATGTTGCACCTTCAATCCAGACGGAAATTTGTGGAAATATATCAGTAAACGGAATTGATATGAATGTCAAAACTTCTTTTGATATTCCGAAATTATCTAAAGGCGTTTTTCTTTTTTCGTTCAGAGCGAATATAGTATGCTCTGAACACTCTGATTTATTTTTTAAACACACTTGAACCACACAAACCAGAGTAAATTTTCATTTTAACCACAAACAGCAATACAACACAAAACAACCCTTCTTTTTTACAAAGATAAATATCAGATACAGAAAATCAATAAGCGACAAACTTCTTCCGCCATTTTAATTGTATCTGATAATTTTTGTTTACACATTTTCCTTTTAGACACACATGACGTTTCTTGTGCTCAGCAATTTACTCAGAATGCTCAAATGATTATCTATGATCAGAAGCACACATTCAGAGTTCTGAACGCTCTGAGTGAAAAAGAAACACAAACTAATTTTTTGATAAATTCAGACTGATCCGACCTAAAAAAGAAAAAAGCGTTTAGCGCGATATTAGACTGCATTTATAATTTTAAAAAAGTTGCACCACTGGATCGCACAAACTTGCTCTTATGTTCGATCACATCGTATGTAGAAGGCTGCTTCTATTAAAAATCTAAATATATTTTTTTCAGAGCCGTTTTTTACTTAATTTTTAATATACCTACAATTTTTAAAAAATTTTTTTCTACAAAAAAACTTGCTACGACAGTTTTAGATATTTAATAATATAAACTTGAAACAAATGTTAAAAAATCATGGACTTTGAACTATTGAATTTTCAGAAAAAAAAATATTTTTTTTTCAATAATATGTACAAAAAAATATTTGTATGTAGTATTATTTATAATTTGAAGGACCTCCTATATAAAAATTTTGATCGACATCGGTCGAGCCTTTTGTGAGAAAGTTCAAAATCACGAAAATGGTTGCATACCTACAGGTATCGTTAATAATAAAATATTTAATTTTTTTAAATTGAATTGAACAAGAGTATACCTAAAATATAGTACGTAGACTTTTTTATATCAAAATCGTTGGAGCTGTTTTCGAGATAATTGAGATGGTTGAAAAAATTGTATGGCAGGTACCTACCGTTAGTTTCAGATCTTAAAAAAAAGATTCAAAAATCTATTTTAGACAATCACTTAGAACGCTTAAATACATGCGTTTTACTGACAGACAGACAAACAGACGGAATTGCGGGACCTACTTTGTATTTGGTGTTCTCTATCATCGTAATGTCAAGTTTGATTAATATCTCGAGTAAATCGCAAGTAAAAACGATATTTCTTTTGTTTACGTTTTTGAAATATCAAAACCAAATGTACAAATATCCTTTTTTTTATAACAAATACAACTGATAAATAACTTAAGAGCTCAACAAAGGCACACCATTAACATTAATTAATTAATTAGGTCAAGAATCTTAAAAGGAAGCCAATATGCTTAACCGAAACTCTCCCACTACTTTTGTGTATGTACTCTACTCCAACAGAATGAATCCATTGTTTTAGCAGTAAAGTCCGTTATTTTCACTTAGTATATCCTGCCAAAGGGCAAGCATCCACCCTTAACATCATCGGCATCGCAAAAAATTCTAAGGCAATTGCCTCACAAATGCACAAAGAAATCAAAACCAAATCTGAACTACCTAAACTTAACCCCAAGTTTATGTTTTCGTGTACCTACCTATTTATTTGATGCAACCCTCTGGAACAGAGAGTCAGGAACCAAAGAATCTAATATAAAGCAAGGGAAAAAATGAAATATAATTTGTATCTCGAATCTCTTCCAGCAATTTCAAAACGAGGAAAAAACAAAAAAAAAAAAACGATAAACACCAGGAAACAAGCAAGAGGCAAAGGAATTCAACCTTCCCTTGTGGAATTTGGGTCATGAATTATGACATCTGTTGCTGAAACATTCGTAGCTTCTGTAGAGGAAACCCCAAACCGACCCTCGCACTTGTTTAATTTTCTGGCAATTCATTTATTTCATTCTCCATAAAATTCAGATATTATGGACTAACATTTCGATTCTAAATTCTCGGCAGAAACATTCCTTTCTCTGGAAAATAGAATTCCAATTATCCTTCCAGGCTTTTTGCATACATTCATACATACGTATGTATAAACAAACAATCCTTTTTAACTATAATTTTTGTTTTTCTCTTGCAGCAACTATTCAGATCACAAAATCCTGGTTTAGCAGCAGCAACAAATGCAGCAGCTGTTGCTGCAGCGGCTGCGGCCGCTTCATCGGGAGCGCCCGGAGCACCAAATGGCACACCAATGCAACCGCAACCAATACCTATGCCATCACAGCAATTTCTGGCCGCACAACAAAATGCCTATGCGGCGCAGCAAGCCGCCCCCTATGTTATTAATCCAGGACAGGATGCCACGCCGTACATGGGTCTGATAGCTGCACAAATGCCACAATACTATGGAGTTGCACCATGGGGCATGTATCCAGGCAATCTAATACCACAGCAAGGATCACAGCCGCGAAGGCCATTAACCCCATCCCAACAAGGTGCTGAAAATCAATCTTATCAGGTATGTGTTCCCCAAAAAAAAAATATTTATTTGTTCTTTCAATTTGAAAAATGTACAAAGTGTGAGAAAATTTTATAACACCACAAATGTAAATTTGTAGAAAAAAAAATCAAAAAATAGTAAGCTTAGACTAACTACATAATATATATACACGCGCGCTGTAAAAAGAGAAAGATTTAAAAGTTGCTACTAGAATTGAATTAATTGACAAACCTTTACTTAGACTTTTTCCATTTAATTAAACCTCGGTGTCGATGAGTTATCGGCTAATGAACAGTTTCTAACAGATTCTATACTCGTAGGATACTGCTTACCATATTTTAATTAAACTAACTTGTAGATACGAGTACACTGACCTAAATATCTAATCCATTCAAACCCCCTCCTAGTGGTGAGAAATGCAATTGTTACAAGCTACCGGTCTTGTTATGGACGTGTGTATCTATGTATTTGCACTCAATAAAAATTGATTTTTATTCATTTCCTCATCATCAGATGGATTTCATTTTGTAATCCATTTGTTAAATTAGAAAGAAAAAAAAAACCGTTAAGTGCAAATACAATTTGCAACACCTTTACACCTGTATCGGAAATACATATTTTAGAAAAATTTAAAAAAAAACATACATTGACGGACAATGAACATGATTGGATTTTCAGGTTAAAGAAATAAGACGTTATTCATGTCCTGGGGACCCAAAAACTAAATAAAATTAATTAGTTAATGAGTTGCCTTATGTGTAAACCCTTTCTGGAATATAGTAGATTTGAACGTCAAACATTTTTTTTGAAGTTTGCGCATTCATAGCTGTCACTACAGAATATAATTGTAAAAATAAATAAAAAATAGATTAATTATTTCTGAAACGGATCTAATGATTTTGATATATATAACGGGTGATTTGTTTTGCTACTTGTTTTTTGACGTTCATAGTTTTGACAGATCACACATGACAAATTCCACGAACATTTGACATTTCGATTCAGTATTGTTTGCCATTTCATTATGAATAGACTTACGCCTGAACAACGTTTGCAAATTATTGAAATTTATTATCAAAATTCGTGCTCTGTGAAAAATGTGTTTCGCAAGCTACGTCCGTTTCAGCGACGAGGCTCATTTTTGGCTAAATGGATACGTGAATAAGCAGAATTGCCGTATTTGGAGTGAAGAGCAGCCAGAGGCAATTCAGCAGCTACCAATGCATCCCGAAAAATGCACTGTTTGGTGCGGTTTATGGGCAGGCGGTATCATTGGGCCGTACTTCTTCAAGGACGATGAAGGCCGCAGGGTTACGGTCAATGAAGAAAGGTACCGTTCGATGATAACAGATTTTTTTTTTGCCGAAAATGCAAGAATTGAACTCGGTCGACATGTGGTTCCAACAGGACGGTGCCACATGCCACACTGCACGCGAAACCATGCATCAATTGAGAGGCGAATTTGGTGAGCAGTTGATCTAACGTTTTGGCGCAGTCAATTGGCCACCAAGATCATGTGACTTGACCCCCTTAGACTATTTTTTGTGGGGCTATGTTAAGTCTATTGTCTATGGGGACAAGCCAAACACGATTGTTGCCTTAGAAGCCAACATTGAACGCGTCATTGGTGAGATTCCGGCCGAAATGTGTGAAAAAGTTTGCCAAAATTGGACCTTCAGAATGGACCACCTGAAGCGTAGCCGCGGGCAACATTTAAGTGAAATTATTTTTAAAAAGTAAATGGCAGAAATTGATTTATCGATCCAAATAAAAATTTCATTCAATTTTTACAAGTTTCTGTGTTTTTTTGAATTTTCAAAAACCAAGCTCTTAAAAAATCACCGTTTACATACATATGTAGTTACGGACAAAACAATAGAACCATTTTTAAAGTTTTTTTTTTTAATTACATGTAAGAACTCAAATATTATATATATTTTCAATATATGATTTTAATTTTATTATTTTTTTTAATTTTAAGAAAATGTTATTAATTCATTTACAAACAAAAAATTATATAAAGGGTTATCCATTTTGCTGTTTCAAAAAGTAATATGTAATGTCCTCTCTTCAATTACTTGAGGATTCTCAGAACCCCAAATACGACAATTTTATGTATTAACATACCCACCGAGTGAGAAATGTGCTTCGTCGCTGAAAAAAATTTTGTTCGAAAAATCGCCGTCCACCGCCTGTTGTTCAAGCATCCATTCGACGTATCTTCGACGTTGTGAATGATCAGCTGGCTTCAGTTGTTGTGTAAGCTGGACTTTATATGGATGTAGGTGTAGATCCAAATGCAAAATACGCCATAATGTGCCGTAAGACAATCCTAATTCCTGAGAACGACGAGGAATCGACACATTCGGGCCTTTGGCAACACTTTAACTTACAGCAGCGATATTTTCAGTGTTACATGCGAAACGATGATCCACAGGCCTTACAATATCTGTAACCAATCTAGTCTCTTCAAATTTCTTCACAATTTTGCCAATTGCTTGCGTAGTTGGACGATTATGTAAACCATAATCTCCTCTTAAAGCACGATATGTGGCTGTGGCAGAATCACCATTTTTGTAGTAGGTTTTAGCAATTTTTATGCGTTGTGCGATAGTTAACCGATACATTTTCGTAAATGTCAGACTTTCAACTAAAAAAAAAAAAATTGGTTGCACAACTTAGCTTGACAGATGTAGAATTCCAGCCCTTTACTTTTGAAACCGCAAAATGGATAACCCTTTACTTAAATACAAAAATATGAACAAATAAAATGCACGACTGCATCGCACTTATGTTCGATTACCACTTATGTTCAAGATTCTTTTTAGAAACGGTTGAGTAATTTTTTATATACAAAATTTCTTTAATTTTTTTTTCTAAAAAAATTTCGTATGGAAATTTTAAATATTTAATAATATAAATTTAAAAACAAACTTTCAAAAAAAACTAACATGCCGTTTGTCAAAAATCCAAAAAAAAAAAATATTTTTTTCGAAATTTTTGGTATGCAGTACTCTTAACAATTCGAAGGACCTCCTACATACAAATTTTGATAAAAATCCGTAGAGCCGTTTACGAGAAAGTCGAAAAACAAAAAAAAAATGGTTGTATAGCAGGTAACCTTAATACCATAATATCTAAAAAAAAATGTACCAAAAATTAGACTATACCTACAAGTTTATTTTTTAACTATACACCAATTCACAGTAAGAGTACACTTTTAAGTTTGTGAAAAGTTAACAATTATAAATTACAAAAGGTAAATATATGGAGATAAAATAAATTAGAAGAAAAAAATAAGAAATAAATCAAGATAATGAGCTAATAAATAAACAAAAACTACCTAAAGTAGTTTTTTATCAAAATCGTTAGAGCCGTTTTCAAGATAACTAAGACGGTAGAAAAAAATGTATGGGAAGTACCATAAGGCAAATAGTTAAAATTAAAAAAAAAATTACGTTTATTTTTGGGGCTAAAAATCGATTCAAAAATCTATTTGGGAGAATCTCCTAACTGGCTTAAGTACCAAGCTTAAAGAAAATCGCTTCAGCTGCACATGCATAGCGAGAAGTGTTGAAGAAGACGCTAAAATGTCGATTCGTCGCTGTTCTCAACTTATTGGCCTTCGTCCTTCGACTACGTTGAAAATTTTACGTAAGAATCCACGACATTTGATTGCAACAAGACGGCGCAGTTTGCCTGTCTATTTGGTGACAGCTTTATTTCCAAAAGTGATTTTGTTGTTAACGCCTCTCGGCTCTGTTAAGTCATTGGCTAATGCTGACAAACAAGCAATGCTTGAAATATTAGCATGCACTATTTAGGCCCCCATTGACGCCATATTGCCAGATTTATTGGTAAAAGTAGTCAAAACTTATAGACTGCTTGAATGGACTATGGTAACTCGTAGCCGCGGCGGACATATGGCGGAAATCAATTTAAAAAATAAATGCCACGAAATTATCTATAACAGATTATAATAATACAAAATTCATTCCAACAATATTTCTGTGTTGTATTATTATTTAAAGTTCTGAAGCTCTTAAAAAGCTATTAAGGTGTATCTGATGCTAAGAATTTTGTGATTAGTACATAAAAGAGCAAGTACGTACGACTGAGTCGTATTTTCGTATGTCGCTACAACAAATCCCTTGTATCCGCTCAGCCATCTATTATACGTTTTAATAAAAACTTACAATAGTTAGTGAGAAGTGAAGTAAACTTGATAACTGCATCTTATTCATCACAATAACAGGGAATGCGTGCACTCTGTTTTTTTTTTGTGATTTTGTGTGCGGTCAGGTGTAACTGATTTAAGTGTTGCAATTTGTGTACTGCAGTACCCTGGTAGTTGTTTTCTATGTAGATAAGTACCTAAGCAATTTTCTGATTGAATAACTTTTTGGGGTACGATTACATAATTAATTACGAAAAAAACAAGGTGTTAATAAATGTTTATCCAAGGAAGAGAAAACATAAAAAATTAGTTAAGAGGCCCAATAACTTTTTTTTATTAATTTTCTTTCGAAAGAGTTTTATTCAATTCTTTTTGTCTGTAAGTGAATGATTATGCAAATATTGGTCACTTTTTCAACATTCGAACCGCCTCCTATTACAAAACTTGTGCGGTCAAATTTTTTTAAGAAACAACCAAATTGAATTGAATGTTTTACTTACGATATACAGCCGGTAAAAAAAAGTTGCACCACTGGTACAAGTTTCATTTTAACTTCTTTAAATGAGTGAATAGAAAAATATTTACAGCTTCTACTATTATTATGTTATTGCTTGAACTATCACCTCTGTCTATTGTAAAGGGTTATCCATTTTGCGGTTTCAAAAGTAAACGAAAATAAAACACATATACAATATTTTTTTCATGATATTTCTTTTTTATTATAAAGTTTGAACGTTGACATTATGTGTGAAACACTACATCATTTAAATGACCACCACGCGAATTGTTGCAAGCATCGATTCTTTTGAGGTAATTTTCGACCACTTTTTGACACATATTGGGTGGTATCTCAGCCATAACTTCACGAATGTTGGTTTTCAAGTGCTCAAGAGTTAAAAGTTTATCTGCATAAACACGGTCTTTCGCGTAGCCCCACAAAAAAAAGTCCAGCGGTGTCAAATCGCATGATCTTGGTGGCCAGTTGATATCGCCACGACGAGAACTTACGCGGTCAGGAAATGTCTCTTGCAATAAAGCCATATTCGCTCGAGTTGTGTGGCATGTGGCACCGTCTTGTTGAAACCACATATTCTCCAAGTCGTATTCTTCAATAGCAGGCAAATTATCATGTGAACATAACGCTCCGAATTGACGGTGACAGTCGTTCCATCTTCTCTTAAAGCACGATATGTGGCTGTGGCAGAATCACCATTTTTGTAGGAGGTTTTGACAATTTTTATGCGCTGTGCGATAGTTAAGCAATCCATTTTCTTATATGTCAGACTTTCAGCTGAAAAAAAAATTGGTTTAACAAGTTAGTTTGACAGATGTCGAATTCCAGCGCTATACTTTTGAAAACGCAAAATGGATAACCCATTACTATTATTATAGTATAATACATAGTCCATAGTTCGGACTACGTAGAGACAAAACAAGAACGAGAAACACGAACAGAGCGAAAATGTACATATCTGTTTAGTTACAAATTGAAATACTAATACACACACGTATATGTTGCGAAATTCACAACCAAAGTCAATACCAACACACAAGAATGAGAACGAGTTGGATTGGAATTGGACATGCCGCATCTATAGATTATAGCACATACATTCAGGAACGATCATGCAAATAGTTCCTCCTTTAGTTCCATCTTCCATATCTTCTTCAAGCACATTGCTTCGCACATGTTTGCTTCCCATCATATTCCTAATAAGAAAGAATGGAAATACAACGAAAAAAAAGGCATCGAACTATAAAGGGAACTATGAGTATGAAAATGAGATCGGACCGATTTTCATCCAGTCGAGCACAAAGGAACTACAGCAAATGGTTTAAGTACGTGCTTGAAGAAGATATGGAACTAAAGGAGAAACATTATGTGTGAGGTCGGACCGATTAACATTTCTTCGTAGTTCTACGTCCACACTTATTACTAGGTATGGAGTATAGTTAATTTGTTGTAGTTCCTTCTGCCTTTAGTTTATCATGCTCTTAGTTTCCTTAATGTTTCCGCGGACATGGTTCCAGGAACTATTTCGGACCATTAAAAGAACCGTTCCATGTTCGTTCCGCCTTTGGAACTGTTTTCCATAACTCTAAATTGATTGGAAGTCAATATAACCCTTTTCAAATCGGTCGGTTAAATACTGATAGCACATAGAAAATATAAGGAAATCCCCCGCTTTGTTTAGAGGTATTGCCAACTTGCCTCTAGTGTGGTGCGAATCATGATTTTTGATATTACCAGCATATGTATAGAAAAATAAATGTATAGTTAATCATTTTGATGCAAAAAGTTGTGACTAAATCTAATATTTAAATAATATTTTGTATGGTCAGCATTTGCTCATACAATCGATTTTTTGTCAAAGATTTTTCAATTCTATAAGCAACATTCAATCGCGCTCTTGTACATTTTATCTTTGTGCATACCTATATTTATAGTAAATAGAATAAAACATATTGATTTTGTATATAACAGACAATTTATATATTTTTCTTTTCGTTCCATCTTTTCCCTGTCATTTAATGCTTTCTCACACTATCAAAAAAAAAAACAAAAAAACCCTATCCCTTTAAATGCCACATAACACCTTTTGCGTCATGATCCCACATGTACAGGTTATACCAGCATTTTTTGACCAGAGTGGTTCACTAGTGATGGGACCACGAACAACCACACCAATGCGCCTTGTTAGCCCAGCTCCAGTGCTAGTGCCACCGGGTGCCGCAAGGGGTGGACCACCTCCACCACAGGGTCCACCGCAATTATATCCACCGCAACCACAGGCTGCTCAACAGAATCTCTATTCACAACAAAATGGTTCAAATGTTGGAGGTAAGGATAACATTATTTCTTTTTGTATATTTTTTTATGTACAAAATTATTTGTTTTTGTTCATTTTTCATTAAGTTTGGTAAAGTTTGTTTTTTCTTTATTAATATTAAGATGTTTATAATTAACATGCATACACAAATAAATTAATTTTTGTATTGGTATACGTGATGTTTGTATTTGCATGAAACTTCATCAATAATATAAAAAAAAATTGAAATAACTTAAATTGATCGATTGTTTAGAATGAGTATATATTTGACTTGAAATATTGATAACTCATGATGTAAAGGCTAAGGCAGTGATGACAAATACCAGAAACAAAATGGGGTTCAATATACAGTGGTGTGCAAAATAATCGGTGCGAAAAAGAATGTTTGAAAGCTTTAATTTTCTTAAGAAAGAGTGAATCAAGTGCTACTAAAATCACTTATAAAATATGTCGCTCCACTCTTGTACCATCTTTTTGATGGTTTAATTGCATCCAGCCGTTGCTTTTTTTATAAGTTATGCGCGCAATCAAGGGGTTATGAATAGCCTTAAAATGTTTATACGCAGTGCGAGCGATTAGGAAAATGGGATGGGATTAGACAGGAGATCCCGATGTACATTGATTTGAAATGCCTGATTATCGCAATGAGAGGGAAAAACTCGGTCGGTTAAAGCATTCCACATTCGTGTTGTGCGACTAAAGAAACAATCTCTATACTTTGCAGTACGTCCGAAATTGGGCTCAAGGGTAAACTGATGGGCATTCCTAGAAGAGCGATTGTTACGGTTGAATAGTTTAAGGGGATGTATGCAACTGGCTATTTCACTAGAACACTGTCTATATTAATACCGATAGAATAATGAATAATGAAAGCCATGAAACATTGCGACGGTGCTCGAGAGGGTCAATTGTTTTAGTTATTGTTTCATGACCTATTATTTTTAAAGCTCTTTTTTGGATTCTGTCCAGAAGACTTAAGTGCGTTATGGGATCACCTGCCCAAATATGACAATTGGACTCAGGCTTTGGACGAATGAAGGCTTTATAGATTACAGCCAGATCAGAAGGGCAGAAATATTTATTGCATCATCTCAGAAAACCCAAACATCTTGCAGCGTTTTTGGCGGCGTCGAATATGTGTTCATTCATATGAGGTCCCACTTTAACGACAAAAGACAGCATTGGGTTTTTGAAGCATTAAATTCTACGCGGTTTTTTTATTCCCCATTGGACAATGCTATGTAGATCAGAATTTAATGACCTAATCATACGCTGCCGTTTAAGTTCCACATACGAAGGGCATGGATGAGAATCTACAAATGAAAATGAAAAGCTGAGGGTACTGTCGTCAGCAAAACAGTATATTGGATTAGAAGTTTCAGACAAGAGATCATTGATGAAAATGAGAAAGAGAGTCGGAGACAGAACGGAGCCCTGGGGCATACAAGCATTTATTGAACTTTAAACCGTCCAATACAACTTGTATTGAGCGGTCCGAAAAGTAATTTCTAATCCAACGAAGAAGAGATTCTTCGATACCAAATGCACGCATTTTCGATAAGACAGCCTGATACCAAACTCTATCAAATGCCTTTGAAATATCAAGCGCAATTATCTTACTTTCTCAAAAACGATGTAAAGATTTGTGCCACTGTTCGGTGAGATATACCATCAGATAACCAGTTGACCTCTTGCTATGAAAGCCATACTGCCGGTCATTAAGGAGCTTTTGTTCTTCAAGATATTTCTTTAGCTGATAATTAATCAGCGTTTCCATGACCTTGGAAAGAGGGGACGTAAGTGCAATTGGACGGTAGTTAGAGGGTGAAGAACGTTCGCCTTTTTTTAGGGACAGGTTGGACAAACACTGCTTTCCATCCACTCGGAAAGAGACCAGTAGAATAGGATAGATTGAAAAGTTTACGCAGTGGTTTTGTCAGCGTAGAAGAACACCTCTTCAGAATGATAGGGGAGATACTATATGGACCAGCGGATTTGTGTATGTCAGAAAGAAGATACGTCCCATGAAACTGTTAATGCTCTCAAGTAGAGGAGGAGTCATGACACTTTGTGGAATCGTAGAATTAGCAGCAAACTGAGGTGCTAGCGAATTTGCTTTTTCTTGTGCCCTTACCAAGGGAGTGTTATTGGAAATTGGATTGATTTATTGTCCCTCTAATGATTACCTTTGTTAAATTTCGCTGTGCAATAAAATAGTTGTACAATTCTAATACTCTCATTCGTGGTTTTAAATTAAGAAAAGTAAGCTATTAGTTTTTTTTTATGAGTTTAATACTATTTGTTAATTAATTTAACTATTTTTAAACTTGTAGAAGGAGTAAAAATGAGTCGTAACTCACATTGTGCTAATCAAGTACGAGAAATTATCAAAACGCTTGGAAGTAAAGGAAACACCCATAAAACAATCGCAAAGTCAGGTTGGTTGTTCTCAAAACATGGTCACAAATGCCTTTAAATTGACCTGCCATCCAGAATCCCGAGTAATACCAATAAGACCAACCCAACATTTATAATTTTTCAAGCGTTTTTGATAATATTTTAGCACACACTATTATTTTGCACACGACTGTATGTGCATTAACTTGAAACTTAAATCGCTAAAACAAATTTTTTATAATATTTATTTTTATTAGTTTGTAGATACTATATTTGTATCTGGTAAGTGCGACCGAAACGTACACTTTAGTTAATTAGAATTATCTCTCCATTTCGATAGCTTTTTCTACTCAACGCTATATGATCTTATCTGTCACTCATCAAATAAAACATAAAACAATTAAGAAATCAATCAAAACTCATGATAGTCATAAAATAGCAATTAGACACTTGAAATTGTTAGACAACTCAACGCAACGTAACAAAAAGCTAATTATAAATACAATTTTCAAATGTTTTTAAAACATCTGAGATAGCTTATCTTACCAATGATATAAATATGATCATTGAAATTGAGGGCCGATAAAATAAAAAAATATATATTTTGGTAAATCAGTTAAACAAGGTTAACCCATTAAATGCCAAGTAACTTACAAATAATAAAGATAAATGAAAAACCTTTAAAATCCTGTTTAATGAATTATATTTATGACTAAAAATACAATTTTTTTTAAAATATTTGTTTAAGTTTGGTACTTAGAGGGGTGTACTCAAACGAGATATTGGTACATTTATTACCTAGTTAGGAAATATTTTGCAACACACTTTTCGATGCAAAGAGTACTTTATGGTATATGTCACATATCCTTCGAACTCTTCTGTGACATATTCGGCATTTTCGTAGATTTAAAATTTTTTTTTGGAAATATCCGTCTTCAACGTGAAATTATTATTTGGTGCTATTTGTTGACGAACATGAATGTATATAAGTCTTTGCTATGGCCCTGACAAATGGAAGTAGATTGCGATTTTCTAAGGTTTGCTAACATTTCTTTTTCTATTGTCACAAACCGTACCAGTTGCACGAAATCCTTTTTTTGCATAAACTAGCCGTAAAATCATGGCTGATGGTGAAATAATTGTCAAAAATAAGCCGTGCTATCACTTGCCTTTTTTGCTATTTCCAGTTAGTCAATCATCACTCGAGATCCAAGTTGTTAACAATTATTGCTGGCACCGCAGTATATGCCAAAGTTAAAGCAATATCCACATCAACTGCAAAGCATCCACTCCTTATAGATAAACTGAACAGGCTTTCCACGGATATACTGCTTTGCAGAATGATAGCCAAAGTATTTGACCATAGCTACCATCTGGGCGCCAATACGATGACTCTTGATGTAAAGTGCGATATCCTGAAAAAAGCATTATACCAAAAAAAACTATTTCAAATCTTTCGTAAACACGAACGTGTGAAAATTTTGGTTCACTGCGTATATCATCATCGAAAAACTGTTTCAATATTCGAACTTCGCTTTCCGAATCCATCTTTTCTTTTACTTTGTTTAAATTTTCCAAATAGTGGACAGTTTCGTCTACTTCAGTAGAATAAACCACATGCTTTGACCATTTTGGAACATTATCCTGAGACTCACCTCTTGCTTAGCTTTATTTCTTTTGATAAGCAAGTGGTATATTGTTTTCGCTTTCATATCCATTGTTGACTTTGATCTCCGCTCCTGGGATGCTCAAGCAAGTCATCGTCACATAAATCCCCCCCGTCCGTTTAAATATATATCAACACCCGGTGAAATAATATATCCTTCATTTCCATCATCCGGAATATCATTAACAGATATGTAGATATTTGCGTAGAGCGTGCCATAAAAGCTGTTGCAGGTATTTATTGAAAAACGATTTTCCCTGCAAAATCAGTGAGAAAAAAAAATTGCACGGTTTTGGCCAGTATCCTTAATTGAGTACAGCACTTTTGTAGACCACTTACCATGACCAAAAAAAATTCCTTTTTAATGAAAATTGTTAACAATGTAGTTCCTTGGCAAAAAATCTATTGAACAGAATTGGTTATTAACAAATTAGCCGACAGTGTACTAACATTTTACTATCGCGGACACAAAACTGCTATGCACGACACAAAAGTTGACCAAATTTTTTGAAAATGGCTTTCAACCTCAACAAAATTCTTCCGAATAACAAAAAGACATGTCCACGCTTGCTTTCAAATCCAAAGAAATTAAAATTAAAGCCTATTTTTCAAAAAAATATATTACTGAAGTTTTTGAAAATACTGTACTCAAATGAGTACAATGGCAGGTAAATGGTTTTTGAATCCTGATTTTCTCACAGACAAAAAATTTAAGTGAAGTAGGTATGTACATAGAAACTAGCACACTTGCTCAGTGGCCCAATTTGATAGAGTTGATGTGGGTTTGAAACGATTTGCATAGTTTTGTGTACGAGTATATCCGTTAATGAGTCTGACGATATCGTCTTTGGATTGAACAAGCGAACTAACACGATTGGATTACCAACCACCCGGAAAACATCTACATTATGCCACATTAAATATCTAGCAGTCGATTCAAAATCAAATTCTTATTCAAAATAATCTTAAATTAAACAATTTTCAAGATCGCTTCACTTTGATAAAGAAAACTGCATGTGATTATTTTTAACCAGAGTTGCCAGTTCATCATTCTAAATATTTTAAAGTGGAAAGCAGTGGTTTTTCTTTTTTTTTTTTGTAAATTCTATTAATAAATCAAAAAAATTCTGTATGTGCCCAGATCTTGTAAATCAAACATTTTTAAAATTCATAATTCAGCTTTTCATAATTTTGTAAACCCAAATGTAACGTGTGTTTATTTAGGCGTGTGGTTTTCAATCTGGCAATAATTTTTTCGGAGTTGATCTTTATACAGCTGTCACTTGGTTTATGCTCAGTTTGGTTTGCAATGTCATAATGAATAGACTTACTCCTAAATAACGTTCGGTGAATAGGCCCAAAACGAGATGACCACCGATCCTGATTTTCACAAGAAAATTTTGTTCAGCGATGAAGCTCACTTTTGGTTAAATTGGTACGTTACTAAGCAAAGTTGTTGTATTTATAGTGATCATATACTAAAAGCCATTGTTGAGACGCCGTTAGACCCTGAAAAAGTCACTGTTTGGTGTGATCTATGGGCAGAGGGAATCATTAATCCATATTTCTTCAAACATGAAGCCGGCCATAATGTTACATTGAATGGGGAACTCTGTAGAGCCATGATTAATGACTTTTTTCGTGCCTGAATTATCTCGCGTCGTGGTACTGTGACCTGGCCTCCAAGATCGTGCGGCTTAACACTGCTGGACTATTTTTTTGTATGGTTATGTTAATTCGCTTGTCGAGACGATAGACGCCTTTGAAGAGAATATTCGGCGCGTTATTGCTGACATAAGGCCCCAATTGCTGCAAAAAGTGGTCGAAAATTGGGCATATCGGCTGGAATTTTTTCGAGCTAAATTCTTGGCCATAACATTATATTATATGCGTTTTATTTCTTCTTGAAAACCACACGTCAAAAAAAAGCACGATACTTCGAGACTACTCCGACAGAATGACCAATCATATTTGTAAATTTTCTAAATGATGAAATAATTTTCTGATAATAAGTTGGTACTAATAAAATAATATTTCTTTTATCATTTACACAATTTTGAAACCGTTTTTTTTCTTTGGTATCTTTTCTAAATTCTAACTTGTGCATCTAAAATTTATTTTTTTTTTCATATTCTTTTTGAGAATTTTTAAAGCTATTGGGAAGCCTCGGCGGCATTTTCTTAGAAATTGTCTAATGATTTTTTTTAATAAATTATTTAAAAATTCACTTTTACTTGCTAATATACTTGCTTATGTACTATAGGGCAAGTTTTGCCTTTGAAAAAAAAAATCGAACACGAGATTTTGATCAAACTTAACATTACGATGATGGGAACCACCAAAAAAGTGGGTACCGCAATTCCGTTGATCTGTCTGTCTTTCTGTAGAATGATCTACCGCCTAAACGACTTAAGCGATTTTCTTCAAACTTGGCCTCAAAAATAACGGTACTTTCCATAAAATTTTTTTTCATCTTAATTGTCTCGAAAACGGCTCTATCGATTTTGATAAAAATCAGTGTGTGTACTCCATTTGGTAAACTCTACAAGCTGTTTAAAAAAAAAAATGTTTTATATATTTTGTTATTCACGGTACCTGTCGTACAATAATTTTTTTTATTTTCGACTTTCTCATAAACGGTTCTACGGATTTCGGTCAAAACTTTTATATAGTCGGTCCTTAGAATTATAAACAATACTGCATACCTACCAACATTTTCGAAATATATTTTTTTTTGGGTTAAAAAAAAAAACTTGTTTTGAAAATTCAATATTTCAAAAACGTGTGGGTGTTTTCTTTTGAAAATTTGTTTTTAAGTTTATATTATTAAATATTTAAAACTGCCATACCAATTTTTGCTTGCGATATATGTACTATATTGCAAATTTTGCAATTGGAAAAAAAATCGAACTCGAGATTTTTTAATCAAAGGTGACATTACGATGATAGAGAACAGCAAAAAAGTGGGTCCCGCAATTCCGTCTGTCTGTATTCTGTCTGTATGTAGAATGATCTACAGCCTAAACGGCTGAATCGATTTTGTCCAAACTTGGTGCTTAGACGTTTTAGGTGATTGTCCAAAATAGATTTTTGAATCGTTGTTTTAGCCTCAAAAATAACGGTACTTGCCATAAAAATTTTTTTACCATCTTAATTATCTCGAAAACAGCTCTAACGATTTTGATAAAAATTGGTGTACATACTACTTTGTATATGGTCTACATTTTGGCCAACATTTTTTTTTTCAAATATTTTGTTATTAACGGTACCTGTCATACAACCATTTTATTGAATTTCGAATTTCTCAGATACGGCTCAACGGATTTTGATCAAATTTTTTATACAAAGGTTACCGCAAATTCTAAATAATACTGCATTAAAAAGTTTCGAAAAATAGTTTTTTTTGGATTTTTGAATTTATATTATTAAATATTTAAAATCTCCATACCATTTTTTTTGGATACAATTTAAGAATTTTTATGAACTTATAAAAAATTAAGAGAAAGACGACCATAAATATACATTGAGCCGTTTCTATTAAGAATCTTTTGCAAATAATGTGATCGAACAAGTACGTGCAATTCAGTCGTGCATTTTATTTTTTTAGAAAAGAAGTTTTGTACCTATATAAAAAATTAAGTAAAAATGACTTTAAAATATTCAATTTTTCTTTGATCACATACTTGTTTTTAAAGCACTTTTTGTATCATTTTATGATTTTGAATGACCAACAACAACTTGAGTGTGCTACCACCACCAAGTTTTTCTCATATTATTTTTGGCTGGAATTATAGCTATTTCACGACTTGCCAAGGTCGATCATCGATCATGAGCATTTAAAATATATATTTAGTCGTTTCTTTTAAGAATTTTTGCATTCGATGTGATCGAACATAAGAGCAAGGACGTGTCATCCAGTCGTGAATTTTATTTTATTTGCTTTTGGGCTATGCACTTATCATGACGATAAAATTCGAAAAAAAAATCAAAATTACAACTCTGTTGTTAATTGAAATCGTCCGTTGAAACTTATCAACTATTCAACAAGTTTATTTTTTTATTCTTAATTCTTGTTGTTTTCATTTACACAAATCTTGTTTTAAATTATCAGCTAAGGCACTATCTCATCTTTGTATATTTCCTGATTTTCCTTTAAATAGTGCAATTTTCAAACAATTGCAAAGTTCTGATTACTTCACAATTAAAGTCTTTAAATGACTGTAGAACTTAATTTCGTTAATTATTATTCACTAATTGGGGTTTCGATTACACACGTTGTATGTATAGTTACATAGTTACCCCACTTTCGGATTTACAGATAACGTTGTATACTATTTTATGAAAAAGTAATGAGGAAGGATGCGCAAACCTCCTCCATCCCTTAACATTCAAAAGTTGAATTGGTTTCGGTTAATATGGAATCATCCTAATTAACTGAATCTTCATTAACAGTCTATTTCATTATTATAAATATAGCATAATGCTTTTTGCATGTATATATATATATATGCATATATTTTAATAGAGCGTCTGCAATTATTATCTTAACTTCACCGTGAAATAAAGATCAATTATTTATTCTGGAAAATAAATTTCGAAAACTTTTACTGGTTTAGTACATTTTCTAAAAAAAGATGCCTAATTTTGTTAATAAATAACAAACACAATGATGTTTATATGTATTTTATTACTAGCATAAGAGAAAAAAAATATGCAATCAAGAAAATGTCATTGCTCTTTTCACAAGAACAAAAGCTTAAAAAATAAGTTAACCTGGGTGTATACGCAACTTTTTTATCATTTCCTGGAAAAGTTAAATTATTGTCAACTTATGCGCTAACCCAGCAATTATGTTTCTGCGTACTTAATGCTTGTTAGCAATACTTTACATCCATCATACAATTTATTTGTGAAGAAAGTTACACACTCATACACAAAGTTTTACCAAATACATACATGTACATATATAATCTACTCATCCCATGTTAAATAGTATCAATTTTTCTGTGAATCCACTTTTTCGGTTCAGTGAAAGCGCATCGATTTATGAACTTTCTTCCATGCTTCCATACACACATGGATTTACAAGTACGATAATTACTATTAGTAGACTGCAATTGCACTAGTTACTATAGCAATTTGATGAAAGTGCTTCCGTTTTACATGGCTGCGCAAGACTCTCCTCTAGACCCGTCTAAAAATTGTATTCTCTTGCAAAATGTTGCCAAACTCTTTAATTTAAATGAAGCTCATTGTACTATCCGAATTATTAACACAATATTTTTATTTCGCAAAAAAAAACAGTCAGGTAGTTATATATGTAGATACTTGCCCAAAACATTGCCAATCTTTAAGATCCCCATACTGCAATAGCGTTTACGCGGTATCGCTTCGTTGATTGTATCACACCTCTGCCGTCGTCGATTTGGTATCGATTGTAATTAATTTGCTTGCATTAACCTCGTTTTGATTTATCGCACTTTATTATCTACATATACATACTAGAACCATGCGCTTACTTGTGCGATGGCTATAAACGATATAAACGCGATTGTAAATTGTGATTGTGCATAATTAATTGAGCTCTCTTCGTTGTTGCTCACACAGATATAATGTGCACATCCAATTCTGGCCTTCTTCTTGCAAAATCCCAGCAGTAGTGAAACAATTCAGTAGCAGGTGCTATTATACTTGTATAGTGCTGGGCTAACGGCAATCGGAATGCATTCCACTGAATCCCTTAATTACAATTATGCAATGTTTATAATTTAAATTTCATTGCAAACTATAAAATTCTTCGATTGATTGATGAAATAAAAACCGCATCGAATATCAGCTCGCTCACAAAAATGTCTGTTTGCCGCAAATTACAACAAAAAAACAACAGATTTTTAACACAAAAAAAAAACAACTTGTCTGCTCTTTTCCATCGGCAATGGGAAATTCCAGAATGCATTTCTGGTCTGATAAAAGCTCTTTTCGTGGCAAACATAAGCCTTTTTTTATTATATGGGATGTGTTCGTCGTGCGACCTTTATAAACAGGGTGGTTTTAATTAAAAACGAAATCTCAGTATACGCATACCTGAGACTAAACTTTAATTAGCATTTAAAAAATATTACAAGATACCACTAGCTGTATCTAGATTTGACACTTCGACAATTAGCCTTTTTACTTGGGATGTATGCACTATAGGGCAAGTTTTGCATTTGGAAAAAAAATCGAACTCGAGATTTTAATCAAATTTGACATTACGATGATAAAGAACACCAAAAAAGTGGTCCCGCAATTCGATCGATCTACAGCCTAGATGACTGAAGCAATTTTATTGAAACATAGTACTTAAGCGTTTTCGGCGATTCTCTCAAATAGATTTTTGAATCGTTTTTTTAGCCCCTAAAATAACAGTACCTACTTGCCATACAAATTGTTCTACCATCTTAAATATCTCGATATCGGCTTTAAAAAAAAAGTGTGTGTACTACATTAATTGTAGTCTACATTTTGGTTAAACATTTATGTAGATATTTTGTTATTAACGGTACCTGCTTTTTGACTTTCTCATAAACGGCTCAACGGATTTTAATTAAGATTTTTATAAAAGAGGTCGTTCGAACTATAAATAATACTACATACCAACATTTTCGAAAAAAATATTTTTTTTTTGAATCTTGATTTTTTGAAAATTCAATACAATTTCGAAAACGGTTGGATGATTTTTTTAAAATTTTGTTTTTAAATTTATATTATTAAATATGTAAAATTAGAATAGCAATTTTGTTTCAGAAAAAAAAATTTAAACAAATTTTGTACCAAAATAAAAAATTAAGTAAAAAACGACTGTAGCGCCCCAATTAATAAACATGGACTATGGAAGGCTTAGAACTACTTCCGTGGACTAAGTGCGAAATACTATTAATAAAAAACAATTTCGCAAGACGGTGGTCTAGCGATGGACTAAGAATTGACATTTAAGAACAAAATTTACAGGGACATAAAATAAAAAGAGGTAGAGTTAATACATTTTTTAGTAGATTTTGTTAGATTTTTTATTAATGGGAAAAGGTGGACTAAGCGCTTTTTATTAATAAGGCTATAAAAATATATTTAGCCGTTTATTAAGAATACTTTGAATATGATGTTATCGAACAGAAGAACAAGTACGTGCGATCGGGTCGTGCATTTTATTTTAAAGTAAATTCGACGACAACACTATCTCTTACCTGATTTTTGCTGATGGTGTGGCTTGCAACTTGGTGTGTAGCGGCAATTGGATCGAATTTTTGGTGTGGTTTATCAATGATCGAGAATATGCTCGCATATGGCTGACTTTTCATTTTGGTGTTTGGAACAGCCCTGATGTGTTCTTTCAGGCGTGTGACAATGCTTCTCTGAGTTTGTCCTATATTTGTATGATGACACACAGCTACAGGGTACCGCATTTACTCGAGGTGTTTAGAAGGGGAATCTATCTTTTGGTGATTGAAAGAAATTTATCGCTTTTTGGGTGGTAAAAATAAGGTTTTTACACCATATATCTTCAATATATTCCCAACCCTGTCTGTTACACCTCTTTAATATGACAGGAAAGCTTTCTTCCCTAAAAGCATATCTTACGTTTCTTGCGACGAAACTGGCTCCCACGTGGCAAGATGGCCGCTGTCATATATCCTGTGGGCACGCGGATCAAGACAACATATCTTACATTTGCGGGATAGTGGTGGGAAGTAGCGTATAGATACCTGTTTGTGTTTGTGCTTTTTCTTAGAATTGTGTCCGCTAATGTGCCATTTTGTTTCCGCATCACTTTTACATCAAAAAATGCGATCGACTCTTCTTTCTATTTTTCCATCATAAACTTTATTTTTGGGTTTTTCATGATGCAAAAAGTATCATCCACACATCTTAGCAAAACTTTCGGGTTTTCTTTTGAGCTATTCACAGCTTTTTTCTCAAACTGCTCCATCAAAACATCTGCAGTGAAGGGACCCAAAGGCAAACCCATAGCAACGCCATCTTTTTGCAAATAAAACTGTTGGTTGAAGCAAAAATATCCTAATGTTAGGCAAAACTCCTAACGTGGCAGATAGTTTTCATTTATGCCGCAAGTTCAAAAATCGTTGGAGCGGGTATTTTTTTAAATAGTTTTTTAATTTATAAAATTTTGAAAACATTTTTAGAAAACGAAATTTCAACACCATTTTAAAATAATAATTAGTGTACATACAAAATTTTTATTTCAAAAAAATTCAGTGAATGCAAAAAAAAATGTTTAGAAAATTTGAGTATGCAGTCTTATAAAACTTTTAGGGAGCATTTGCATAAACAAAATAATTTTATGGGTTCATCCAATAGTGCGAAAGGTGAAATTATTAAAAGTTATTCTATGGAAACAACTTTTTTTTTTTACTTAAAAGTAGGCTGCACAATTTAAGAACACACACATTTTTTTATAAAAATCGTTGGAGCCATTTTTGAGAAAAAATAAAAATTTTTTTTTGGCCAACAAATGGTATTGCATGTACCGTTATTTTTCGTCTTAAAACAAGGAAATAAACCTACGAGCACATTACCGAAAAAACAATATTTACAAAGTTTAAAGCAAATCCATCCAACCGTTTAGGATGTATGGTCGAGAAAAGACAGACAGGCAAACGAAATTACGGGACCTACTTTTTTCGCCTTCGCTTTAATTTTTATGTAAAGCTTGACCAAAATCTCGATTACGTTTCTTTTCAAATGTTTGCCCTCAATAATAACAGTAGAACTTCGATAACTCGAACCATCACTTGCCAAAAAATTAATTCGAGTTATCAAGATTTCGAGTTATCAAGTAAAACAGAAAATTAATATAAATTACGTAATATTTATTAGCGAATAAAAAAAGTACAGTTGTTGTGATTATTTAAAATATTCTGTTATACATGACTGACGAATGGATTTGCTGGAATGCTATATTTAATAGCCACATCCGTTTTTCTTGACCCACTATTAATTTAAATTTATCTTCAAACTTAGCCTTACTTTTAATAAAAACTTCACACTGCACTTTTAATATCTACGTCCGTTTCTTTTCACTTTTTATTTCGTCTTTTTTTAATTTTTTAAAATAAGACTGGATTCGTATTATAACGGGTGATTTTTTTGCTACTTGGGTTTTTGACGTTTATATTTTTGACAGATCACACATGACAAATTCCACGAACATTTGACATTTCGATTCAGTATTGTTTGCCATTTCATCATTAATTGACTTACGCCTGAACAACGTTTGCAAATTATTGAAATTTATTATCAAAATTCGTGCTCTGTGAAAAATGTGTTTCGCAAGCTACGTCCGTTTTATGGTCGTCATAATCGACCCACCGAGCAGGCTATTCAGCTGATTGTGACCAAATTTCGCACCAGTTTCACTTTATCCACCAAGATCATGTGATTTGACCCCGTTAGACTATTTTTTGTGGGGCTATGTTAAGTCTTTTGTCTATGGGGACAAGCCAAACACGATTGCTGCCTTGGAAGCCAACATTGAACGCGTAATTGGTGAGATTCCGGCCGAAATGTGTGAAAAAGTTTGCCAAAATTGGACCTTCAGAATGGACCACCTGAAGCGTAGCCGCGGGCAACATTTAAGTGAAATTATTTTTAAAAAGTTAATGGCAAAAATTGATTTATCGATCCAAATAAAAGTTTCATTCACTTTTTACAAGTTTCTGTGTTCTTTTGAATTTTCAAAAACCAAGCTCTTAAAAAATCACCGTTTATAACATACGTATATCAACCTAATAATGTGTGTTCTAACACCGGAATATGACAACTTTTACTCACACTTAACGGAATCACAATTCTCAACCCACACATATGTATACAAGGTAATAGAACATACAACACAGTGCCCACAAACGCAATGCATTATGAAATTAACTTATAAAAATCTACAGAATTTGATAATTTATCTACAAAATTCGACTTATCGAAGGTATAATAATATATTAATAATATCTTCGAGTTATCGCGACATTCGAGTTATAGAAGTTCGAGTTATCAAACAAAAATAACACGTAAATTTCAGACTTCGCGCTATTGCCAACCAATTTCATTCGAGTTATCGAAGTTCGACTTATCGAAGTTCGACTGTATATCGCAAGTAAAGGAATATAAATGCACAATCTGTAAGACGCTGATCACTTTTATTACGTTTATGACCATATCTTATTCAAATTTATCTGCGTTTGCTCGATCCAATAATCAAACACTAACTAACGCAACCCTTAGTTAGACAGACGTTTATGAAAACACCCTATTTCTCGTATTTTCATATGCAGATTAAATCTAACCTATCATCAATTTATTTTCAAAACATGGAAAGTTTATTCAAAAACATCCTGTGATTGTAATTCAAATCCGTCAACATTTTTAATTTAATTTTTGTCTTGATGCTCATTGCTCATTGTTGTGCATTTTAAATAATTGATATGTGCATTTTGTATTGCATATAGGCTCAATTGCCTTTATATGGCTATGTAGAGTAGGTACATTTCAAATTAATTATTTAACATATTTCGACCGAAATTATTTTTCACACAGAAGGACAGAATAAAATATTTGTTTTTTTTTTTGTTTTTTTTTTGGATACGACTAAATCAAAAGCACTGATTCGTAATATAAAGAATTCGATGTGTCAACGTTGTGGTAAATTGCTGGGTAAATTCAGGAATGGACAATTTTGGCATCACATACATACTCGTATGCATATGCAATCACTATTTTTGTGATGTCTGCAAAAATTCAAAAAGTTTTTAGATAAGTTAAACTTTTTTCTTTTGAATTTTATGAATTTTTTATTACGTTCCTACATATGTTTTACCTTATATTTCTGAAAATGTAGATATGTACACATATATTTATATAAAAAAAGGCAACAGAATTGTTAGTTTTAAATAGTTTTGCGTGCACAAGTTTGGTATTTGTAGGAATTATCTTTTACTTGGTCACGACAATAGAGTTAAAGTTGAGCGAAATTTTTGAATTATGACGAAGTAAGCACAACAATTTGGATAAAAATAACATTTTCTTTAAAATTATTATTCACAATCACTGATGTACAGTGATGTCCAATGCTAAAGACACATGCAAACAGAAAATAATATTTGTTTCTTAAACTATACCGAAAATAGTACTAACAAAGTGTTAGCAAAAATTGGTGGTAGTCTTCTTCAACTGCGCCATGCTTCAGCTTTCGGGACCAGAATATTGCCCCTCCGCTTTACAATTTTCAGCCACTTTAACATATTTTTGTCAATTTTGCTTGACAAGCCCGTCCATTGTTCTATCTTCTCCTTCTCATCATCTTTACAGACGAGCCCTAACGTCATACGGTGAATTTTTTTCAACTGTGACAGGTAAATAGAGCGTGAGCCTTATCCATCCTCATTCTGCACAAACGTTCAACGTAATTGATTGAATCTCTGACGTAAAAATGACTTGAAAATCTGTCGTACTTTTGCCACGAAAATTGTTATCAATGTTTTGACGAAAACGTTTCCGTTGCATTGGCATGCATTTTTCTTGTCGGTCAATGTATTGACGGTGTGGTGACAAAATAAAAATAGATATTTTAGTAACGTCAGAGAGCCACAGCGATAAACGATTACGTTGACCGTGTAAAGTGTAGCTGAAGAGCTTTCTTTGGGTTTTTCTTCAAATTTGCATGCAGCTTCTGCAGAAAACGTTTTAATAAACAGCAATCCTAGTTGCGTACTTGTCTATGAGACAGTGTCCGGTTATGGCACCAATTACGTAGCTCATGTGCAATCTTCTTAATGATATCAAACACTTGGAGCGTTTCAGTTCAAGTTTTTGGCCAGAACTGTTTTATATAAGGGACTACACTGTCTAATTGACACTTAAATCCCTTTTTGTTGTATTATTTTGAATACCAAAAACTATAACATAAATAAAAAAAATATTAGCCTTATAGTTTTACAAAAAGTAGGATTTCTTTTGATTGTTGCAAAATCTTTAGAGTTAAGCCTTAACTGCTTTCAACATACTTTTGTACAATAGTACAAACAAAAATGTCTTTTTCCAACCGCGGTGACATAATACATTAAAACATCTTTTTTTTTTCTTGATAGTAAAACTTCAAAAAAAAAAAAAATCATTAATTCTGAAGGCTCTTGCTCCTCACGGAAATTTTATATGTGAAGTTTTTTATTTTCATTATTTAACCCAAGCAGTTGTTGTTACAATCGGATGGTTTCTGAATAATACGTACACTTACACTAATTTTATTTTTACTTGCGATACATGTATGTAAGTACTATTGGGCAAGTTTTGCATTTACTAAACAAAATCGAACTCCAGATTTTAATCAAATGTCAAGTTTTACGATGATAGAAAACATCAAAAATGTGGGTTCCGCAATTCCGTGTGTCAGTCAGTCTTTCTGTTTGTATGTCGACGTACAGCTTAAACGGTAGAAACGATTTTCTTCTTCTAAATCCAAAAATAACGATACAAATTGTTAGGGCAAAAATGGTAAATCTCAATTATCTCGAAAATGACTCTATAGATTTTAATAAAAAATAAAATGCACGACTGGATCGCACGAACTTGCTCTTATGCTCGATCACTTCGTATGCAAAAGATTTCTATTAAAAATCTAAATATATTTTTAAAGTCGTGTTTTACCTAATTTTTTATATATACAAAGGAGAATCTTAAATATTTAATAATATAAACTTAAAAACAAAGAATTTAATCAAAAAAAAAATAATTCAAAATTCTGAAATAAATCCTTATACTAACTTGAGCTCAAAAAAAGGACGCCATTTTATTTCTTGGATACATTTGAATTTATGAGAAAAAAAATTTTAAACATCTGTTGAGCGGTTTTTGACAAAAAAAGTTTAATTTATTTAAACTTTTTGAAAACATTTTTCAAAAAAAAATTCAAAAACGCCAATTCATTATTCAGTAAATACATATAACTATAATTTTTGAACAAAATTTAATAAGCAGTTTTCAAAATATAAATTTTTTAATTTTTTAAAATGCTTTTAAAAATACAATTAAATATTAATTAAAAATATTGGTACACAGTATAAATTGGGCAACCTAAACCTACATATGTATGTGTGAAATTTCGAAAGAATCGGTTGAGCCATTTACGAGATAGTCTAAAGCAAAAAACGGCCCTATGGAAATTACCGTTTTTAGACATTTTTTTAAATTTTAACCATATGATCGGTCGTACCTAAAAAGCTGCACTGATTTTTTTTTAAATAAAAATCATTTGAGCCGCTTAACGTAACGGTTATACCGTTATTTTTTTGAGCTAAAAAAAATTTCAATTTCCCCTCTGTACAATATCTAAAAAAAAAACTCTATATACCTATATACATACAGACAGACTGACAGATTGACGGACTGACAGACTGACAGACTGACAGACTGACAGACAGACATACAGAATTATTAGACCATCTCTTTTCGTCTTCGCTATCATCGTAATGTCATGTTTGATTGTTATCTCAGAACTTTTTTTTTCGACGAATGCATAAATTACCTATAATAGCAAGTAAAACATTCAGTTCACCATTATAGGTATGTCTACTTTTTGGTCAATACAAATTTTAATTTAAATGTTATTAACAGTACCTGCCATATATCTAACCGCTTTTTCGATGATCGACTATCACATCAACGGCTCAACGGCTTTCGATACAAAAGTTTATACCGAAGGTGCTTCAAATTCTAAATGATACTCCAACATTTTAGAAATTTATTTTTTGGGAGTTTTTGAAAAAAAAACATAATTTTTTAAATACTCAAAATTGTAAAAAATGTAAGTATTTTACAAAAAATGTGTTGCAAAACGACTTTAAAAATATATTTTACTGTTTCTACTAAGAATCATGTGCTAAAGATGTTATCGAACATAACAGCAAGTTTGTGCGACTGTATACAGTATACAGATCAAAATAACACCACATAATATTATTGTGCTCGTTTTTGTGATTTTCATATGAAATGGCAATAAAATGTGGCACGAAATTTCTTGGGATGATGACAACGCTGATCGTGCTTAATATGATTTTTATTGCGCCCCTACCCATGGTAAGACATGGTGAATTAACAACGATTAAAAAAATTACAAAATCAGTGGTAAAAAAATAATTACTCTAAATTTTTGTTGGACAGAGTATAGAAATGGAGATTAATTACTTAATTTTACAGACATATTTTTTATATGTAAATATATTTTTCGTATAATAATAAATGGCAATTTTGAATTTTTAAAAAAGCTTCCTATTTGGACTTGTTATAGGTAATGTTATTATCTAGTTTCTTGAACTTGGTGATTAAGTGGACAAATGCGAAACACTTTGTCTAGCTTACCAATATTTCAATTAAGTACATCTACACAATCGATCAATTTAATTAAAATGTAAAATTTATAAAAAAAAAAACATCGAAATTCATTTAACCTCTATATAAATTTTTACTATTCATTAATCATTTCGATAACATGCTAAAAAATTATTCATTAAGATCTGTATTTATTAAAAAAAAAACATTTCATCGTTAAGTTTTTAATTAACATAAAAATTTTAATATTTATCATACATTCATTTTGTTGTTGTTGTTGTGTTTAACCAATTGAATTAATTTTACTTTTAAGGTGGCGGGTTATTTGCACCCCAAGCATTTAGTGGAGGTCTCGGTACCTTGGGGAGCCCCGCACAGCCTACAGGTACATGCATATACATATTTATTTTCATTAAAGCTTTAATAAAAAATTTAGTTTTATTTAACAAATATTGTTAGCTTAATGTATAGCTTTTCTATCCACAAAACCGGTACCATTCATATTTACAGCTCTTGAAATTGCATTCATTATCTGGATGCGGATATGGCTGTCAAAAGTAAATACTAAGCCACATGTTTTACCGCACACGTTTAACAGGGATACAAACTATACGGTATTTACCAGATAAAAAGCAGAATGACACAACAGTTCATGTATCCTGTCATGTTTCTACCATTGACTTAATTTAAAGTTAAAAGAATCCAGACTTATTTATGTCCTTTTTTCCACTCCTTCCTTCCTGTGCTCGTTTCCTCTCCATGAACTCCTCCGTCATTTGCTGTGTGATAAAAATTGTAATTGCAAATTATGCCGCGCGTGTGTGCACACTATTCAGACGTTTACAACAACGCAAACAAAATATCCTGTTTATTTTTCTGTAAATTATGTGGGTGGCTTGTATTTGTTCAGTGTTTCCTACAAAATTGTGTTCGTCCTTCCACTGACCTGGTTTCTCATTTATTATTCATGTAATCATTACATTAACTAAGTAAAGTCGCTTTATACTGCGCTATAAGGACATCAGAGCGATTTGTCCTCAATAGTGTTTTTTTTTGCATAAGAAATACAAAACTCTTTGCTCGTTATGTTAACTAAAAGTCTGCACACTTTGTAGCGTCTGAAAGGGTTTCTTCATGGTCTTCTCTTTGATAAAGTCATACAGGAAACTTGAATAATAATAGCAGACGCCTGGTGGAAAGATCCTTGCAACCATCAAATGAATGCAATGAAATGCTTCTGATTCCCAATTTAGACATGCGTTTAACGTTGTTATATATATTTTTTTTACTCTGGTAGAAGGTAAAGGGATAAATTATTAAGAAAGTAGCTACCTTTATCGTTTTTTTATTTTTGTAACTAAGTGCATTTATGTTTGCAATTGTTACTTTACTTACTTTAAGAAAATATCATAGCTTTGTCTGTTTTTTATTTAATCTACGAATTTCAGACTCAACAGATGCAAAAAAGATAATTAATAACGGGTGTTTTTTTTAGATGTTTGGTTTTCAAGAAGAAATAAAACGCATATAATTTAATGTTATGGCCAAGTATTTAGCTTTATTATAAAGATAAGGATTTGCCATATGTTATAAAAATGATTTCGGATAAGTGGCTGGCTCGAAAAAATTCCAGCCGATAGACACAATTTTCGACCATTTTTTGCGGCAATTGGGGGGCGTATGTCAGCAATAACGCGCCGAATATTATCTTCCAAAGCCAAAAGCGCCTAGACAAGCTAATTCACATATTCCCAAAAAAAAAATAGTCCAGCGGTGTTAGATCGCACGATCTTGGAGGCCACCACCAAAAGTGAGCTTCATCCCTGAACAAAATTTCTTTTGAAAATCGGGATCGGTGATCATCTCGTTTTGGTAATAAATTTGAATCCGTTGTTCAGGAGTAAGTCTATTCATTATGAAATGGCAAACCAAATTGAGCATAAATCAAGTGACAGCTGTCAAGAAGACCAACTGCGAAAAAAGTATTGCCAAATTGAAAACCTCGCGAACAGTAACTTTATTTAATTTTCTACATGTTTTACCTTTTTTATTTTTGTCAGAAATCAAAAATGGCAAAGTTATTGACCAAAATAAAATGTTCATTGAATTCAAAATGGCGGCTGAAGCTCCAGCGCAATTTTTCCGAAAACCGAAATTTAGTCTATTAATGAGTCAATCCCAAACTTTCAAGCCTACGAAGCAGTATGTTATGGCATACTGAATCGAATACCTTGCTAAAATTCGTATAGATAGAATCAAATTGACTTTTACTTTCAATAAAATTAATAACGAAATAGCAAAAAACATGCCAGATTAGAGACAGTTGATCTGTCCGAAATGAACCCATGTTGCGTGTTACTTATTCTTTTGCGAAAAAGTCGAGTTTGCTCTTTACTAAACTTTCGAGCAGTTAATGAATTGCGGATAACTTACAAATGCCTCTGTAATTTTCAACATTGTTTTTCGAACACGACTTATAAATTAGGATCAAGAAAGATGATTTCTATTCATCGAAAAATAATCCGGACGATAAAGATAAGTTGAAAATAATTTGCAATGGAAAGCGGACAGAATTAGAACACTTTTTCACAATACAAGATCAGGTATTGGGTTTAAAATCCTGTTTCCATTTAATGCATCAGAGAATTCTTAGTGTGTTGAGCTAATATCTACTTTATGGACAATAATGAAAGAAGAAAATTAAACAAAAAGCTCGAAAGTTTTATTAATATGAGTAGAATTATTCCCTTTAAAATTCATCGATGTTGGGGAATGCAGAAGTTGATTTCCTTTTAGAACTAATAAAACTCCAGAATTGTTTCAGATCACACTCCAAATTAATCTCAATATTCCAGATATAATTTCTGTGCAAGAATTTTCTGAGTACCATGAATTCTTTACGAAGTTTACAAAATGTTTGTTTATTATCTAACGTGTTTGAAGTTTAATACTTGCCAAATGATTTATTTTGAGTCAACCTTTTGTTATACCACGGAGTTTTTGAGACATTTTTTGTTTGCCCTATAAGGTATAAATAAAGCTTTATTTAAGATAAGATCCCCGTGAAACAGTCAAGCATATTCTTCAAATTTATGTTTATGTATTCAGCATTTCAGTCTACAGTTTCAAGATAATTATCGAGTTCAATGAATTTTGACTTTAAGAATGGCAGTTCTCCCTTTATTAACTGTGTTTAAAGCGTGGACAATCGTCATGAAAGTAAGCACGCGCTCAAGGGATTATGAATACCCTTTGTCAGATGACTGACTGTTCTAATTTGTTCTGAAGTTTCTCCAGAATCTGTTCTGTTCTGTTCTATTCTGTTCTAACTTTTTCGTCACTGAACAATCTTAATGACATGAAAATGTAGAGATGGGCGATGTTTATCGATGTTTTTTTTTTTTTTTATATATAACTTTGCACGCGCTCAAGGGATTATGAATACCCTTTATATGTTTTTCTTAACACAGCGTGGGCATCCGGTGGAAGAAGAGAAAGAAGGATAGGAAAGATATGTGGCGCCATGTTCTGAGACTGGAGCTGGTTGTTGTCTCAGATTTATCTCCAGGGATGGCGGCTGAATTAATGCGGAGAAAATTACCGTGTCTTATTTATTTTTGTCCCTTATAATTCACATTATTTTATTTACTTCATTGTCATATTTATGCGTATACTAGTTTACTCAATCACATGTTGTTAGTGTTATACCTAAACAGCATGCAATGAGTAAACCAGCAACTTATTTTATGACAATTTTAAGAATTGTTTTGTAGTGGAATATAAGACATATATAACGGCAGGAATCGAACCTGCAACCACGAGGTTGACAGGCGAGCACACAACTATCGCGCCACAGCCATCCCCTGTTAAATTTGGATTTTTTTATTAATTGGCATTTTAAATAAATAAGGTGCACAATTATTTCAACATGACGAATTATATTAATTTATTGATTGTAAATATTAAAATGTTAAAATAGTTCAAACAAATCTTCTAGTGTATGCAAACAAAAATTACGCCTTCACTGAAAAAATTATATAATTTACTTACTTATATACACGTTATACATATGTATGTATTTGTGTGTACATACATGTGTAAGTTTTTTTTTTAATTTATGTGTTAAACGTGTATCTACTACAGCAAGTAAGGTCTATTCATGCGTATGACACACATAAAATGTTTGAATAAATCGTTTTTTAATATGAAAAAGTAATTTCAATATGCCTGCCTACTTACATATATTTATGTGAAGCTTATTTTTGTCTACGTCAAACAAATAAGAGTCTGAGTCGCCACAAAGGCAATTTTAAATAAATTATTCAACTTTGTATCCCCTGGAAACAATATAAAATTGATTACCAAGGACACAAACCAGTCAGCTCTGCTTGACACTTTAACAAGAAAAACATTTTAATAATTTTCAATCAGTAAAAAAAAATCCCCCACTGATTGATTAATCATCATCAACTTCAGCATCTGCCAAAGAAACGCAAATTGTCAACCCAAAAAGGATGGGTGACTCCTTAAACTTACTTACATACATACATACTCCTATAGGACTGGGTTATTTGACAACTCGCCTCCCTGTCTGGAAGATTGATTGATTGATGTAGGTGAACTTCGACAAAGTTCCTCCCTCTTTCTTATAGAAATTTATTATGCAGCCTTAATTCAGATTCCATAAAAAAAACGCAATACTAAAACCATCAGCTTGAACCATTGATAACGTGACTGATAAAGAACAGTATGGTTGGTTCGGAAACGCTTACCTTAATAAGGGATAATACCAGTGATCAACTATTTCTATAGATTTTCTGTAAATAATTTCATTAAATTGGTATCCTTTGTCCTGTTTATGGGGATCATCTAATTTATTCTATGGATAAAATGACTTCCCATTGCCTTTACTGCGGAATAAAGTAATTAAATTTATTGTTTACAAATCAGTTCAAACCCTATGTGAGAAGTTGACATTGAATTTAAAACGTGAGTCTTATGTATAGTGAGGGTGAGTTTCGTTATTGATCTGATTTTATGCAGAAATTTTAACCGATAAAAGGTCACATCATCCTAAAAAAAAATCACAATAGGGCTTTTTCGAATCTGTCAATGTCAAAAGTGACGGTGTTTACTCTGTTGAGACTGACATTTATGCAAAATTGTAAAGTGAAAATAAAAGCTTATTTTTAAAGAAGCTTTTGTTAAATTTGGATTGTTTTAAAAAGTGTGGGTGCACTGTGTGAGACATTGTTTTTTGCCAAGAAAAGAAATACTAGGTTTAAGGCGTAGATTTTGTGTGTCCTTTATATTAGCGTAAACCAGCGCTGCTGAAGTGACTACTGAGGGATTATTCGTACTCCCCTTTCATTCAACGTACTCTCGTACGCCCCTCACTGTAATGGTACTCCTCTCGCAAACATTGATTAAAGACGACATTTGCGATTTCATCGGATGCGTTCAACCCTAAAATGGACTGAAGGTATTCATTAATGCACTTCGGCTCCTAAGTGCTGGGCTGTCATTTAGAATTAAAAATCGAAAAACTACTAATATTTATAATTTTGCAAAAGTATGCCTCAAATCTATTCACCGACATGAATGAAATTAGAAAAAAAAGAAGAAAATTGTATGTGAGCCGTACTCTATAGTTCCTCTTATACAAATATTTCCAAATCTTTTAACAGGTAATAAATGTTGAGGAACTAGATGAAGAATGGAGCTTTTGAACAACACCGAATTCTTCAATAGAGTTTGAAAGATTTCTTGCTAAATCTGTTCGGAACTAAAAATGTTCTTGGTGAACTAATGTAGAGCGCATTGAAAACATTTACTGATTTTTTAATTTGTATACGTCACAGCAGAGTGCGAATGCTGAATGCATTTTTTTTCAGTTGTATTTAATAAAATAAAACATAGAACCCGCTTAAGAATTGCCAAAGTGAATTTAATTTTAACGGCAAAACCTCTTCTTCAAAATGCACACATGCGTCATAAAGTTTGCTCTTGTGTATAATTATTACAAATAATCTATAAAAAAAAGTTCCATCTCTTGCACATTGAGATTTCTTGGAAGTGGTTGCTACCAAATCTTTATCGTTAACAATTTCGGTTTTGGACTTTCACAGTCAACTGTGTCTGGCAACAAGGAAATTTGGTAGTATGGTATGGCCCGCCAGCAGTAGCACTCACATTTTTTTGTAAACTACAATTTTTTGTTTCAGTTTTAACTTATAATCCAACAAAACCTATATACTAAAACACAATATTACGTGCAAAAAATAATATATTTTCTTACTAACTAAATGCAACTCTTTTTCCTCATGAATCGGAGGCTTAGGAGAGTTTAACTCGACAGTTAATTGTTCCCAATATTCTCTTTGTTTTTGTTTTTGTCTTCGAAGAACCACACGCACATATACCTTTATATACGTCCGGATTCGATTCCATCAAATTAATTACCTATAGTTTGGCCAATTGATTTGTATTGTTCCTTATAATAAGTTATTATTTTTATTTGTTTAAGAATGGGCCCTGTCGGGAATCTCCCAGGAAATTTCATTTCCAATTTACTATTATACATTATTCCCTCGAAATTTTTCTGCAATCATGAATCTCCCACGGAATAATTTTCCCTCTAACGAAAAATCATGTGAAATGACAGCAAAATTTCCTTCGAAAGGTTATTTGCCAATATCAATAAATTCCTAGGGAAACTTTTGAGCATCGTTCACGTTCCCAAGATTCGAATTGAAGACAAAATTCATGGAAATTTTTAGTCACAATTTGCATATACATTTGTCTGTGTTTGTTCTTTTGTCGGTCATTACGAATAATTTATATTCAGTATATATGTACAGGCCTTATGGGACAGCTTTTTCAAACACACTGGCACTCATCGCTGAAATTCCCACTGAAAATAACCAATGAGTTATACAACCTTTTCACCTAAAGATAATCCGGTTTAAATTGAGCAGATTAAAAATTAATCTTGAAGTGTTTTCACCAGAGAAAAAAATATTAGTTTGACGTTTTCATTGTGAATTGTCATTCAAAAGTCAATATACCAAGACTAAAATATTAATTACAAAGAATATAACAATTTCGGTGCCAAATTTAATTTCAATAAATAAAACTGAGTAAAAACTTAAAAATATTTGCGCAAAATTTTAAACGATTTAGTATTATTTTAAATCATTTTTAGTATGATACTAGGCTAAAAAGAGGATTTTACTAATTTTAAACCATTTTAGTATCGTACTATTTTCTTAACATTTTACTTAAGTTAAAATCACAAAATGGCTACTTTATATTTTTAGTATCGTACTCGACTTTGACAAACGTCAAAAAGTTATGTTCGCTTACTCTTTTGCACCATTTTAAGCGTATTTAGTTGTAGTTTATTAAGAAAATAGATTTAGTAAGATGCTAGTTAAAAAGTGTTTAAAATTAGGAAAATATTAGTAAAGTGCTTTAGTATTAGCAAACTGTTAAGTAGTATCATGCTTAGCCCTTAACATCAGGCTTGCGCCATTATTATCCCAACATTTTATCCTCCAAAATTCAAGCAGTATGTTATAGTAAATGCAAAACAAATGAAATAATGTTGGACAGGTTTTTTTTCGTTGAATGTCAACGGAGGAAATGACATTATTCTTTGAAATAAGGTTTGTTTCTTTTGACAATCTTCTACCTCGAAGAATATTTCAAAGAGATTAATTTCTGATCTTCTTTTGAGGAGATTGAAATTTCTATTGAAAATCTTTAGTTTTAAGAAGATTTCAAAGAGGATTTATGGATGGTTAATCCGCTTAAATCTGTATTAAGTGGTAGGTGAAAACGTAGTATTACATACAAATGGTTTTGTAATCTTGTTAAAACTAGCATATATTCCACCATGAACCTACCTACTGCACATCAAAGTACTAGTACACATTGCTGCTTGTGTGCCTTCACCATGCACTCAACCCTCGTTGTGACCTTTTAAAATAAACACATTGAATCAGAGTAACCACTTCTATGTTTGTGGTAATTTAGTGTGCTTAATACTGCAACCCCGTAAGAGCTTTAAAACAGTACGAACTTACTGGCATCTATTACATGCTAATTTCCTATCCTTCCCGTACTGAAAATATAAATTCAACAGAGTATAGCTACAGGTTAATACAAGTAAATTTAAAATTTTTATCAACAATAAATACAAAATGTTTCCCGGCACATTTCGCTAACGATATCACTAAGTATTTTGATTTGATAGTATATTACACATATAAGGGTTAGATTAGCGAAGATTTGTTATTTGTAATCCTTCGATAATCAAATTCTCTAAAGTTTTGACATTTGAAGCGAGCTAAGTTTGAGCGAAAC
Source organism: Philhelius pedissequus (assembly GCA_910595825.1). Taxonomy (NCBI): domain Eukaryota; kingdom Metazoa; phylum Arthropoda; class Insecta; order Diptera; family Syrphidae; genus Philhelius; species Philhelius pedissequus. The sequence continues at coordinate 199,455,244 of OU343161.1, read as the reverse complement.
GCTATTCGTAATACACTAAACTAGCGAATTCACAAGATTTTAAGTTAATAATAAATATATAACGGGTGATTTTTTTGCTACTTGGTTTTTGACGTTTATATTTTTGACAGATCACACATGACAAATTCCACGAACATTTGACATTTCGATTCAGTATTGTTTGCCATTTCATCATGAATAGACTTACGCCTGATAAACGTTTGCAAATTATTGAAATTTATTATCAAAATTCGTGCTCTGTGAAAAATGTGTTTCGCAAGCTACGTCCGTTTCAGCGACGAGGCTCATTTTTGGCTAAATGGATACGTGAATAAGCAGAATTGCCGTATTTGGAGTGAAGAGCAGCCAGAGGCAATTCAGCAGCTACCAATGCAACCCGAAAAATGCACTGGTTGGTGCGGCTTATGGGCAGGCGGCATCATTGGGCCGTACTTCTTCAAGGACTATGAAGGCCGCAGGGTTACGGTCAATGGAGAAAGGTACCGTTCGATGATAACAGATTTTTTTTTGCCGAAAATGCAAGAATTGAACTCGGTTGACAAGTGGTTCCAACAGGACGGTGCCACATGCCACACTGCACGCGAAACCATGCACCAATTGAGAGGCGAATTTGGTGAGCAGTTGATCTCACGTTTTGGCGCAGTCAATTGGCCACCAAGATCATGTGATTTGACCCCGTTAGACTATTTTTTGTGGGGCTATGTTAAGTCTATTGTCTATGGGGACAAGCCAAACACGATTCCTGCCTTGGAAGCCAACATTGAACGCGTCATTGGTGAGATTCCGGCCGAAATGTGTGAAAAAGTTTGCCAAAATTGGACCTTCACAATGGACCACCCGAATCGTAGCCGCGGGCAACATTTAAGTGAAATTATTTTTAAAAAGTAAATGGCAGAAATTGATTTATCGATCCAAATAAAAATTTCATTCACTTTTTACAAGTTTCTGTGTTTTTTTTGAATTTACAAAAACCAAGCTCTTAAAAAATCACCGTTTATAAATAATTCTCTGAAATGCTGCCATCCAAATTTTCAAAACGGCAGCGCTGCTGGCGTAAACGTATTTGTATGGAAAATCGATCATCACCGCTAGCATTATGTTTAAAAGTTCTAATAGTTGTAATTCTGTTAAAATCTACTTGCTTATAAGCGAAATGTTTACTGCCCGAGCTAAGCAAAATTGTTGAATTTTACATGGAAATTATTATTAAGCCAAAATAAATGAACAAAAAAACGCCTATTGCTTGTCACTTCTTGAAAGGAGTCATTAATGTGGAAAGGTTTCGATACCATACCTACGCCGGCCGCAGCGTCAGCAACGGGATAATTGGATTAACAAAATGGTATTATTATATGCCTGTAAAAATTCCCTTTTTTTTATATTTTTATTGACTTACAAGCCTGGTGTCCGATTCCTTTATTTCGAAAATCAAAAACAATTTTTTCTTTAAAAATCATCGTCTATTCAGCAAGTTAATGAGCGTAATAAAAGGCAATAATCTCATCATTAATCCTTTTTTGCCCAACTAAGCCAAAGAAAAGGTAATTAGGTGCTCATTGTCGTCTTTTTTTATGCCACAGAAGAAAGGTCTTTCTTTCCATAAAAAACATAGGCACAGTAGGTATACGAAAACATAGAACATCTGTCATAAAAATTACTAACCACCACAATGGCGCCAAATTATTTTTGTTTGGGTTTTTCGTGATAGGGGGGTTCGCATGGACCAACATGCTCCTCGGATTTCAAAATTTCTTGATAACTTGCTGGCTCGTCCAATCAACCAACTTGTGTAAAAAGATGCCCGACAACTTCGTTTTCTTTTTTCGTGTTAGGTTTAGGTTTATTTTGAGTCTCATGAAAGATAGTTGCATTTGGCATCAAACGAAGTACGCACGTATTTTTACTTGCGGTTATGGTACTATAAAGCAAGTTATGCGTTCGTAAAAAAAATCTAAAAATCAAACAAACAAAAGTAGGTCCCGCAATTCCGTCTGTCTGTCTGTCCTTGAGTCTACAGCCTAAACGGTTGGATGTATTTGCTTTAAACTTAGTACAATTGTTTTTTCATTTTTTCTAAGACAAAAAATAACGATACCTATCAAACATTATTTTTTTGTCAAAAAGGTAAATCTTATTTTGTAAACGACGCAATAGATTTTTTCGAAACTTCGTATTTGGTAGTTTTTCAATACATATATCTTGAATACTCCGTTCGCTTCGAAAATTTAAAAACACTGATGTTCGACAACATCAGTATCCATGTGGAAGCAGAGTTGATTTTTAGGTTCGTCGAGCCATGCTATCGAGCATGTTGGATCATGTGAACCCCCCTAATGAGGTCTCAAAAATGCGTCACAAAAGTCTTATAGCGAGTTTCATTGAGATTTCATAGATCTCCTCTCAAAATCGAGATTTGATCTTTTCAATGAAACTTGTTTCCAGATTTAATTGTAGTATTGTTGAATGACTGATAAAACATTTCTGAAAAATGCACATCTGCATCATCAGATGACGAGGAAGACGAAGACGAAAAGCAGGCAATAAAAAACTCCACTAAATCTATAAAATCTAAATTATTAACTTCGTCCATTTTTTGTTTATTATTTTTTTTTTTTTATTTTTAGCACGGACTGGCACAAGTTCACAACAAATTTATAACAAAATATTTTCCATTTAACGTTTGACAGAAAAGATTTTTTACATGTATGTATATGTATGCATTCAGATCAACTTTGCCAACCCATCAGATTTGTGTTGAGATTCGTCTACATTTGCTTTTTTTATTGCAATGAAACTCACAATTCAAAAAGATCAAATCTTTTGACAGAAAGAGCTAATCTTTTCTTGAATGAAACCTCCTATTAAAAAAAAAAACTAACAACCATTTTTTTTTCTCCCAAAACTGATTTTGTTTTGATAAAGATAAAAATTTCACTGCTTTACGGTGTATCAGTTTCTGTAGACATAACCAGGCAGGCTCTTTTGAACAGTGTGAAATCAGTCTTAGCATCCAGGGCTTCTGAAATCTAAAACCATTTTTTTGTTGGTCTAAAATTATTAACTGCTAAAAAAAACATCTGGAATGTTTTTTTTAATCAGTCGATTTTTTTTTTGTATACTAAATCACTTTCATTCAAAAATTTGAAAACCAAAATCACGTTTCTTACCATGCGACACCAATGTATAAACTCGTAAAGCAACAAATACAAAGGAAACTTTTTATGACTGCTCTATTTACCCACTCAATTTGCCTCCATATCACAAATTTGTATACAACTTAAATACACATGACATCTCATATTCCGAGTACCTAACCATTCTCTACTCCTTTACTTTGCTCAAGTAGGTACCTAGCAGTTACAAAAAATGAACCGAAATTAACCCAATAATACCAAAAAAAAAATAATACAGCTCTACTTTCCTACCTCCTTGGCGAGTCCTCAGAATTTTGTCGCACTGGTGCTCCTTTAATGGTCTTCGAAATCGATTGCCACACAATGTGATTCACGTTTTTGAATGAATTGACAACTAAAAAAATAGCAGGAAAAGGGTGTATATAGGAAGTAATACGCAAAAAGTATCAACATCCTTTTGAAAATATAGTCATTTTTGAGATTGTATTTGTGAAGAAAAGTGTGGATAAACTGAACTGATTGCTTCAGATTAGACATCTTTATCCGCACGTGCGGATTTTACAGATTAACTTTGCATCGCACACCGATAACAAGTGCATTTAAAGAGCTGCCTTGTTATATAGTTTTTTTTTTGTAATATTTTGATAATGAACTTGAATGGTACTCAAACAATATGGAACTGGACACAAATCGCTTTGCTTCCAGGTGTCTTATTATTTTTATATTCTTTAATTGTGATTTTTGTTTTTAATTTCATCTCATGTTTATTTTTCATTTACTTGAAACAGGTTTGGCATTGAACACCTCATCACTGACAAATCGTCGGGATTCTTTTGACCGGAATACATCGGCATTTAGTCCATCAATGGATTATAGTACTAGCTCAGTTGCAGCTACTGGAGTCTCATCAGCAGTGGCAGCAGCCGCTGCTGCTGCAGCCGTCGCAAGAAAATGGCCGGTAAGCAGCTATGGAAATTTAGGATCGGTTGGGAATGCTTCGGCCAGTCCAATTGGGGCCCCCATTACGCCTCCTCCTGAATCTTGTCTGGTTGCCAATCGGGCACCTGGTGCTGAGACGAAATACCGTAATCAAATCTTAGTCGGAATCGCAGGACAAAATATGTTCGGTTCGAACAGTTCTCTATTCTCTAAACACTTGGGCATTCCGGGGGCTACAGCTGTTGCTGCTGCGGCTGCCACCAATGCAGCAGCTGCTGCTCGACAATCAGCTGCTATGGCTGCTGCTACTGCAGCTGCTGGTGCAGTAGCCGCTGCCGCTGCAGGCGGCGTAAATGGTGAACGTCCACCAGGCCGATCAAGATTACTTGAAGACTTCCGCAATCAGCGCTATCCAAATCTTCAATTGCGTGATCTAACGAACCACATTGTTGAGTTCTCCCAGGATCAGCATGGATCTAGATTTATTCAACAGAAATTAGAACGTGCTACCGCCGCAGAAAAACAAATGGTTTTCAACGAAATTCTAGGTGCCGCTTATAGCCTTATGACAGATGTGTTTGGCAATTATGTCATCCAGAAATTCTTCGAGTTTGGCACTCCCGAACAAAAGAATACACTTGGCATGCAAGTGAAGGGACATGTACTTCCATTGGCATTGCAAATGTATGGATGTCGAGTGATTCAGAAGGCTTTGGAGAGCATAACACCCGAACAACAGCAAGAAATCGTACGCGAACTAGATGGTCATGTGCTGAAATGTGTTAAAGATCAAAATGGAAATCACGTTGTGCAAAAATGCATTGAATGTGTAGAACCAAGTGCGTTACAGTTTATCATTAATGCTTTTAAGTCTCAGGTTTATTCACTAAGTACACATCCGTATGGTTGTCGGGTGATTCAGCGTATATTGGAACATTGTACAACAGAACAGACATCGCCAATATTAGAAGAGCTGCATGAGCATACGGAACAGCTGATACAGGACCAATACGGCAACTATGTAATCCAACATGTCCTTGGTGAGTGTTATTTTCGAAAAAAAGTCCTTTAAAACTGTCAAAGTTTTGAGACTTACTGATAATTTTCCCATTCTAATATATTTGTTTGATCTTTCCTTTCAGAACATGGTAAGCCAGAAGACAAATCTATTCTCATTAATAGTGTACGCGGCAAAGTTTTGGTTCTATCACAGCATAAATTCGCTTCAAATGTCGTTGAAAAGTGTGTAACACATGCAACACGATCTGAACGAACTGGACTCATCGATGAAGTCTGCACGTTCAATGACAAGTAAGTCTCAATTAAATATTTTTAAACGATTTCTGCAATAATCATTTTTTTTTGTATTTTCATTCAAGTGCCCTCCATGTCATGATGAAGGACCAATATGCGAACTATGTTGTTCAAAAAATGATCGATGTATCTGAACCAACACAGCTTAAAAAGCTAATGAACAAAATTCGGCCTCACATGGCTGCTTTACGTAAATATACTTACGGCAAGCACATCAATGCCAAGCTCGAGAAATTCTTTATGAAATCGTCGAATCCTATACAACCTGTTACTGCGGTCGTCACGTCATCCACAGCAGTTCCCTCAAATGCTATGATCACAGAAAATGGTATCACTCCCATAGCAGTTACAGCCAATTCATCGGCTACGCCATCATCGGTGTCTTCTGTGATGTCTTCATCGGCTTCGTCAACTCCATCATCGGTATCAGTGGCTGTTGCCGGAGTCAACAATGGTAGTGGATTAGGACCAATCGGTCCACCAACTATTCCAACAGCCAATGGTGTCATGTAAAAAAAAAATACAGCAAAAATTTGACACCCAACACTTTTCTATTAGAATCTTATATTCATAAATATAAACCCTACCAACCACAAATCAACACACATACACACACACATATTTAAGGATTTAAAGGAAGCGCAAGAAGCATTGTTTGTTTTATCATCAACGACTATAATCATTTTTTGTATGTTTAATTTAAAAATATTATTTTCATTTTGTATGTAAATTATGTTTAAGTTAAAAATCTTATAGTGAAGAAAGAGAAAATATGTAAAAAGGAGAAACAACCATTACACACATTTTAACAATATAGTTTTCTTTCTTTGTTTTAATTAAATATTGAATCAATATAATTTTTGTATGTAAAACAATGTCTGACTATATAAACAAAACCTAGCTTATAAGTTGTATCTTGTCTTGTAACTTATCTTTCAATTCATATAGACTTTTCTTGTACAATTATGTATTTTTTAGTTTTTATTTTCTTTTTTTTTTGTAATTCAAAAACAAAACCCACATCATCTTTAACTTTATATATATAAAAAAAATAATATTTATCAAAAGAAAAGTGTTTTATTTTAATCTGCATATATTTTAAGAACATTAATAAACGTGTGTCGTCACCCTCGCCCTCTATACGCTGCGTGCCTTGTGTGTTCTAAATTCCTTGAAAACAAAAAGCATAAATGTTAACGTTCTTCACATAATTTATGTCAAAATAAATTTAGAAACATAAAATATTATTCATAATTTTATTTTGTTTTTCTAAGTGCATGCATGCAAGCTGTATAATTTGTTTAAATAACCTTAATTTTGATTTTCCTTCTAACAAAATATATATATATAATTTTATTGGCGATGAAAAAAAAGGAAATATAATTAATTAATTTAATAAAAAAAGGAAAATTTAATGTAAATTAGTGTAATTTTTGTATAGAAACAAAATAATTAAAACAAATATGAAAAAAGAAACAAGAAACAAAACTGCCTTTTAAGAAATTAACAATAATTAAGGAAAACTGTTTGTATAAAAAACAACGTCTGTAAACATTTTGTATAAACAAAGAATAACATAGACAAGAAACGGAAGACATTTTACCCTATGCCTTAAAGGATTTACTTTCGCAGGACTATTTCGCTTATTTATATGTATATGTATATCAGGATTCATTTTCAAGGGCTCATTTTGTTTTCATTGTAAAGAATGTAAATGACTTGTAAAATTATATATATAATTTAATTTGTTGCAACTTAAATTGGTTTGAGAATTCACTTCTTTCCTGTAGATAAGAAAAAAAATTATTATATATTATTAAATAAATTAATGTGAAATTGTACCTTTTTCCTTCTTAATTTTATGTGAACAACTCTTACTGCAAATATTTTTTTTTTTTTTTAATATTTGTTCCCTTTATAGTTGTATGCATTGTTTAAACTGTAAATTTTACATTGTTATTTCTATTCTTTAAAATAACTGTAAAATAATTTTATGTAAATTTTTGTACAAAAAAAAAACATACCAATCATTAAATCATAACAAAACAGAACCGGGCGACGTGTTGCTTGGAGATGAAATCTTGACTATCTGTAGAAAGATTGTCGAGGATTTATTAAGGGTATTCATTCAGTGAGATAATTTTCCGCCTTGCAGAAAGATATAATTTTCCGCCAGACGTTTGCATAAACACCCCCTTAAAAATACTTCCGTAAATGTGGTAAATAATCAGATTATCGTTGAAATAAAATTTATGAAGTTTATTAATTATTCTGTTTCTACATCAAATTCGTGAGATAATTTTATCTAATGTGCAGAATGTTTTTCCCATACAAACTTTGACATTTCATTTCTGCGGAGATAAAATTATCCGGTTTCTGAGGTTTATCTGGGTTTTCCGCCGTTGCATAAGGGTATTCTATTAATATTAAATTACACTTTAGTTGTATAATATGCAGATTCTGAAAGAATCCTGATTCTCTAAATGAAACAAAATATTTTAGTTTGGAACTCATTTCATCAATTATGATTTTTTTTTCATACCCTGAGTGAATGAAGACCAAATTTACTTTAAATATGAAAATGCGTACATCTTTATTCAATAAGATATATTGGGCCCAATCAGGAATCTCGCAGGGAATATCGTTTCCCACGGAATATTTTAGTCCCTCGAAATTTTTCTTGCGATCTTGAATCTCCCACGAAATAAATTTTCTTAGAACAAAAATTCGTATGAAGTGACAGCCAAATTTTCTGGTAAAGTTTATTCCCGATACCAATAAATTCTGAATGAAACTTCATCACATTCGCAAGATTCAAATTTGAGAAACATTTCCAGGGAAATTTTTATTCATTTTCCAAGGGAAACTTAATTTCATTTCATACGATTTTTTGTTCGAGGGAAATTTATTCCGTTCCGGAAATTTATTCACGATCGCTGGACAAATTTCGTGGAAATAAAATATGCCGTTGGAAACGAAATACCCTGGGAGATTTCCGATAGGGTCCAATGTAAAGTTTCGAATCAAGGATAATTGAAAAAAAAAATCTAAAAGCGTATAAATTCGACTTTTGAGGTTTAACTGTACATATATTGTATGTTTTACATAATGTTGGGTTATTGAAAATTTGTCATAATTATTTCATTCAAGTTAATAAGATCATAACATTTTACATGTGTATAATGAATCAGCCTTTGATTGCCACTTCAAAATGTTTTTACTTTATAAGAAAAAAATCAGTTAATTCCAGCATTTTTTCGTTTGTCAAAAGATACTCTCCAACCCACGTTGCCCGACTGTAATTATCCACACAAAATTGTATCTATGTATTATTATATATTTTTTGTCTAAATTTTAGATTTAAAGAAAACAAAAACCGCACCTCATTATTATGCGTTTTCCACCTCGAAACTTCCAATTATATATATCCAATTCATTTATGTTTCCCCTTCATCAAAAATTGTATAAATTATCGAAGCAGAATATTTTTTCTTCCGAAAAACATACTACAAGAATACGAATTTAGAAAAAAGAATATTCTTCTTAAACAAAAAACCTGAAACATTGTAAATTCCTGTAAAATTTTGTATAAAAAAACTTAAACGATGTAATATTCTTTTCAACGATAACAACATTGATATCTGTTGGATTTTTAATCATTTAAAGAATTATAAATTCATGTCTCTTGTGAGCCCTTAACACGAGATATATTTTTTTTTGCGGAAGTAAGTCTCTTTAAAGAAAATCAAATTGTAATAAAATTTTAATTTAAAAAATGAAGATGAAATTTGCAAAAAAAACTAGTTTGTAAATTCAAAATAAAAGAAAAACTAATTATTTTTAATTTTAAGTTCATCAAAAAAAATATATATATATATACTAATTTTCGTGTGTATTTTAATTTTATTGCCTAACTCTGTGTGTAACTACTCTTTTTCATGGTTTTCCATTTATTTTTATTGCTTCTATCAAGCATGCACTGATAATGTAATGAGACGTGGATTTTCTTTTCAACTACCTAGCTTGTAGATTTTTTTTTTTGTAATTCATTATAATGTAATTATTATTTTTATATGAATTTTTATTTTAACTCTTGTGGTTAATTATTTTTTAAAATAAAATTTAGAAATCTAAGCACATGTGTATTTTTAAAACATAATTATGAATTTTTAAATGCAAATAATATTTATCCTGTCTGCAAGGGAAGCATTGTATTTAATGGTAAACATGAAAGAAGAAAGAAAATGTGCTAAACAAGTTTATATAGATTCCTTTAATTATTACAACAACAAAAAATATAATATATATTATATATCATTAAACGTTGCTAAACATTATACACACATACATTTATAAAGAATATATATAACAATTACTCTATAGTGTAAAGTCTTATATATAATTGTAATAAATGTAGATTTTAAAAAATAAGAGAAACCCCTTAATAATAGAAACAATTTTTTAAATGGAAAATGCTGATTTTTTTTAAATGGAAAAAGTGGCACTTGTTTTAAACTAGCGGTGTCAATTTATTCACAATAAAAGGAACACAAATTGTTTCACAAAAAAAGAAGAAGAATTTAAATGCAGCATAGTTGCGTGTATAGATTGAAGTTTCAAAATTAAATATATATACCGTGTATTAATTGTAAATGTTTGTATTAAAATAAATTTAAAAAAAAATGAGATACACTCTCCAGAAGATAAACTAACTAATTGAAACTAATCTTTGAATTCGTTTGTATAAAAAAAATAGAAATTAAAAAGTGTACCCAACCCAACATATTATGGCACGAATTAAAACAAATAAAAAATTAAACAATTTCAAATAAAATGCAAAAGCAATTAATATATTTAGAACACATTTACACGTTCAACACACACAGACCAAAAAGTTGCAAATACTTTTTATCATTATACATCCATTTTATAAATATCTCACAACATACACATTTTTATACATAAATTTAATAATAGTTTTTTTTTTTGTTTGTTTTGTCCTTTTTTGTGAAACTTCGTTTTCCATTTTATGTTTGCAATGAACGTTCATTCAATTAAAAAATAAAAAAAAAATAAAACACAACCTCAGGAGAACAAAACCGAGGTGAATAATGCTTTTCAAATAATGTTTTTTATAATAACTATTATTTCAATTAGGTTTTTTTTACTAAGTTTCTATTACATCCGATTATATATTATTTTATTTTATATTATAATTAAGTTTAAGAATGAAAACTTTTATAATTATTTTTATTGTCTATTATTACATCTTTTATTCTTTTTAATCTATCGTCTCGCTAGTTTTTATGATTTATATAAATTAAAACATTTTAATTAATTAAAAACTATTAAACTGAAAATATATAAAATAAGAAAACAAAAATTAATTTGAATAAAAACAATTTTAATTAAAATGTAGCGAACTTTAATGATGTTTTATTTTATGTTTTTTTTTATTATAATTTGGATGATTGTTGCCGCAGAATTTTAATTTCAGAATTTTTGTATCGTTGGTTATAGCTTGGTAATGAAAACGATGGAGTTTATGTTTATTGACTGGTTAATTAATCAAAATGAAGCGAGTCGAAAATGAGATCGAATTAATACCGATTCGCCTTGTATTCCCTAATCAAGGCACATATACTAACCTCAATCAAAATAATTGCTTAATATTGATGTGCTATAAAAGAAAATGAAATTTTCAACATTAAAAGAAAATATAAAGCAAATGGGGACTGCACTGGATATTTTGATAATAATTTTAATTTGGTTTGTGTGTATAACAATGATCATAATAAATATGCTCAAAGCGCAGCGCTTTAGCATCACTGCTAATCATTTAATTGTTCGGCGTTATTTCGTATACATATATATGTAGATCATTACAGAAAGCAAATGCGCTGCAGGAGAAATTATATATTATTAAAATTTTTGTATTTGCCTTAGGGAACAGCTTGCATTTGTGAACTTTAGACGAAAGGGAACGACCATAATTCCTTCACTGATAAGCTTATGATATTTTACAAACATAATTTAGATTTACTAAGTTAAAAATAATTATATCGCTACAAACGAACATTTTTTTCTTGTTCATCCTTGAAGCTGTGTATAAAGACATAATACCACAATACTAAATATTCGCCGGGAGATGTGTTCTCCCGGGAGTAGAATTCTCCAATTATGAATTCCACAGGACGGCGGGAAGGAGACTATTTTTCATTTCGAAAGCGGAAAAGAGTATTCTGAATGTTCGAATTAGCTGTTTCACTGTCACAGTATTTGACAGGCTAAATAACTCGCAGAAAAAAATGTATCATTATTTTGTAAAATTAAAAGAAAAAACAAAAATGTTTTCCGCAAGAATTTTACATCAATATGAATATGAGGTCCGCCTTAGATCCTTTGTAAAATCCACACGTAATATCGCTGTGAGCTTCCATCAAACTCAAAAGAATTTGAAGCTGGCAATTATTTGTTGTTTTTGACCTAAAAATTTGAATTATTTTAATATTTCTTATTAAAAAAAATCTACTTGGCAGTACTCCAGCAAATCTATCGGGAAGAAATTCTCGCTAAATGAAGTTACAATTTCAATTTTTATTTGACATTAAGAATGTGAATGGAACAAATCCCGGGAGTTTTTTTGTTTGTTGGAATAAGAGAGTAGGGAAATATTCCATGGGAATTATCATTTAGAATTGGTCTGATAAATATTTAACTATTTTCAGTTTTCTTAAATGAGATTTCTTCGTTAAATGTTAAAACAGGGGCTCTATTTCGTAAAACGGTTATCGTTTAAATTGGCTCGTTATCGTTGAAATGCGTTTGCTTGCAACGAGAATCTTAACGATACTTGTTTTTATATACGACTGAAATTTTGCCTTCGTATAACTTTCGTTTTTGTTTGCTATTGCGCTTGAAAAATATATTTTTTTTTATTTATCTGGCGATTTTTTCATGGATGCTTTATCGTTTTTGATAATCGCTTAATTCGCGACTATCGTTTTCCTAGATTTTTTTTACCGTTCGTTTCGTAACCAAGGAAGTTTGCTCTCAAATTTTTGTTTCTGAAATTGACGACATATATTCCACGGCCAAACTTTAAAGCAGCTGGCGAACAATTTTGTGGAGATTAAGAATATTTAGTTGACTTTTAAGGAATAATAATGCCTTTTAATACCTAATCTATTTATAAATACAAATAAGAACGTTTGCCAAATAAAAGACGTACTGGCCAATCTTCAAAGGTACCTTACATATTCGACAACGCGGGTTTCCTTACATACACATGACTCAATTTTTCAGTCCAAAAAGGACTACAGCTTATAATACAAAAGGGCTTAGGATTGGACTATCAAGCTGGTGATATGAAATCCGTTAAGTCTGTCATTCTTGAATGAACAGAGTTTCGTTTTTTAGCGTACTGCTTTTACATAGATGTCTTTGATTCAATTGGCCGATTCCAAGAATCGCGGATGATCGCCAGGCGATACCATAATTTCGACACTTTCGCTGTGGGTAATTTTTAAAGCGATCATGGGCGAAAACGATCATTCCAATTTTCCATTAAAATGTCGGCTGCCTCCAAGTTGTTTCAATTTTTAGGCCGTGTGTGAATTGCGTTAAAATGTTGGTTAATTTTCTACCTTGGTTAAATTTTGAAGTTTGGTTTGTGGTGGGATCAAATTTAGCTTTTTGCTGTGTGAATTGCGTTAAAAGGGATTTATTAAAACACTATTTTGGCTAAAATTCCTTCAAGATTGAAAAAATATCCCTAAAAATATTTTTTTTTTGTTGTTCAAGTTAATTGATTTCTTTCCCAAAATCCGACTTAGAAGATATAAAGTTAATAATTTGGCACGAAAAAAGTAACGAATTCTCAGTTTTACTAATATATTCCGGTTTAACATCGTTAATTTAATATTTTAAAACAACAATTCGTAATCTTTTCAAAACAATTCCCATTATGGTTAGTTTGTTGATTTAGTATGTAAACACTAGTTTTCACAGCTGACGAATTTGACAAGCTGACAAATCAATCTAGTTGTATTCAATTTACAATGAGTATTTTAATTAATTATTTTATATTTGTTAAAATATCAACGGATTATAATATTTGTTTTTTCCTCTTGAGACCCTACACAAACAAAAATAATAATGTAATTTAATTTTTCAATTGAATAAATTAAAACTTACATTTATTATATGGTTTCCCAGTAGTTCTGGACTTTTTGGAGTTCATATTTCTTTTCGGTTATCGCTTACAGTTTCAAATTACTCTATCTTGAGAAACGTTAAATTTTAACGCAAATTTAGCCTGCTCTACAGCTGCCTACATTTTAACCCATTTTATTCAACACGCTAGTGTCAAATTTTAACCAAGTTACAAAATTTAACAAACATTTTAACGCAATTCACACACGGCCTTATTTCAAATTATCCCATTGGAGTTACAGAAATTTCAAAAGTTATGACAGCAAATTCCAGGCAAATATTCCATTAGTGTTTTTCTGGGTACCGACAAGTAAAAGGAAAGCTAATAAAGGTACCCAAAAACCTGAAGATCCAAAGGTAATGAATTAGAAGTGGTTTCTCCTTTTAGACTTTTAAATTAATTTTCTAAAATACTTATGAATTTGGATTTGCTGAATTTATTTCGGCTGTCGATAAGGCATTAATAAATATATTTAAAGATGTAAAAAACAAGAGAAGCTCAGTGTCTCCTTAATTGAGTTTTGCTGCCATTCAGTTTTTAGCAGAAGTATCACAGTTTCAAAGGTTATGAGTGAAGTGTGGGGTCTTATTCAATATTTACCTATTTTTATTATAAATCACTCAGCGCAATTTGCCACTCAAACACCAACCGCTTTCAGAACATTTGGAAAATGCTTTTGCTTTAAATGAAATGGCGGTCGAAAAGTTATTTAGGATTTCGAAAATATACAAAAGCGCCTCCAAATGCGAACCACCGAGCGGAATCGGCCTACAGTGTTCTTTGTGATCAAGACATGGAGTTTTGTAAAATGTTCATTCCCACTCAGAAAGAGCCTTGCGTCAGAATCGACCCTTATTATTGGTTTTGATGGTTCCCTCCCGGAGTTGTTGTTGCGTAGAGACTAATCTTTGATGATCATTAATTCCATCAGTATCCTCGAAGAATTTATTATTTCAATAAAAACAGAATGCGATATCAAGAAGTCGCTGGATGCGAAAGGTATCAAATTGTACCATATTAAACTTATATATTTAAGCTGATCACGACAGAATTTTTTTTAATGCATAACTTCAGATTGTTTTCGTTAGTTTGAATTGAACGTTTGTATTTATAATCGCCTTAATTTGTACATCAAATTATTATTTCAATCACTAAACCAAATTAAGTCCATAAACAATAAAAGTAAAAACAAAAAAATATATACAAGATTTACACATACATGCATAAGTAAATAAATACATAAATAAAAGTTTCAAATAAATAAAATACCTTCTTCTGTCTTGTAAAAGTTGTAAAGTTTTTCATTTATATATCTTAACTTATAATCCAATGTTAATAACCGAATAATAATCAAAAAAAATTAAAAAGAAATAAATAAAAAAAAATAATAAGAATTTTTTAACGCAAATGAACATATTTTTTACATGCGAAAATTACACATGTAATTATGAATTGTGAAATTTACAAGTTTTGTTGTAAAAAAAAAAACAATTTATACATATGTATATCCAAGAAAAAAAATAGAATTTTATTGAATTTACTCACAAAACAGAATTCATTTATTTTTTTATATGCGAAATTTTTGGAAATACAAAAAAAAATACAAATTAAAATCAACTTGAAAAAGAAAAGACACTAAATTTACAGTTCTCGATCAAATGTTAAATTTGAAAACAGAAATTGCAAGAGAAAAAGGATATTTAATAAGTTTCTCATTATTTTAGAAACGATGCAAATTATTTTTCGACATTATCCCTAAGAAATAATATTTAACACGTTATATATTATATCCCGATAAACAAAAACAAATAAAAATATTTATACACAGCAATTGCTATATATGCATAGATAAAAGCATAATATATATATATGTATATATATATATATATATATATATACATATATATATATATATATATATATATATATATATATATAAATAATTGTAGATTAAACAAACAAAAAAAAAATAAAACCAACTGTAGATTTTTGTGTAAACTATTGTATTCATATGTAAACAATGTAGAAGTTTTAAACTTAAGAACATTTTTTGAACAATAATCTTAGTTATTTATTTTTTTAGGTACATATTTCTTATATTAATTTGCTGGAAATAATTCGTAGACAAATTTTTTTTCTGTTGGAAACATTTTATCTAAGTTTAGTAGAGAAAACTTTTTACAAAACTTTTTTAAGAGAACCCAAAAATAAAACACATTTATGTATAAAATGTTTTAATAACCAAATATCTCGTAAGAAAAAAATAAAATGAAAAGTAAAGATTTTAACATTTGTAAGATTTTACAAGGGAAAAAATATGTTATTAAACAATTTGTACACAGAAAATTATTCAAGAAAAACAATTTGACATATACATAGTAGTAATATGAAATAACAGAAAAAAACTAATAATTAACTGTATTTACTAAAAAAATGAAAACAAAAATATTTCTTAAAAATTTCTCAGACGTTGAGCTAGTCAGCAAAAAATAAAAATAAAATAAAAATTATTATAAATAATTTGTCACAAAAAATGTTGGCATATGTAATAGAAAAATTTGCGAAACATAAAAAACCTTTATTAAAAATAAAAAAAACACTTTTTTAGAAGAAGCAAGCAGTCAAAAAATACAACTTGAAAAAAAAAAATTAAATATATTTGCGAGTAATTTTTTTATTAGGAAAAAAGGGAATAAACAAAACCATAAAGTAAACATTAATTAAAATGCAAGAAGTCTTTAAAAATGTTGATCTTTTTGAGGAAAAAAAAACAACAAATTCAAACAAATTTATTTAATTTTGCCATTAAAATTTATTAAGTGGAAATTCATAAAATTTTTTTTTATTTACATGCGTGTATAAAAAGATTTTTTAAAAGTTATTTCATATATTTTAATTGTGTTTTCTGATCATAAATTGTAATCTTCTAAAAATATCATTTGCAACATAAGCATCATTAAATTTTTTCTCAATTTTGCAATTTGACAAAGTTTGTGTCTTATATTTAGTAAACAAATTACACATTTAATTCAAAATAATAATGGATACTTGAGTTGAAAAATTAAAAAAAAAACTAATAAATACAATTTACAAAAGATCCTTAAGTAAATAAAAGAAATCTAAATCAACAAAAAAAAAAAATATTATTATAAATAAAATCTACGAAAAAATTATTAGAATTGAATGGTTTGGCTTTTATTTTCTCGTAAAAATAACCAAAAAGGATTTTGACGGCAGTACACATCCATACATATGTTTGTACATAAGAAATACATATAACCTAAGTTTGCTTTTAATCGAGCTAACTTATGCCTTTTTCGATTGGTAATCCGGAAGAACTCTCTGATTCGGGGTTCCAAGCGAACACGTTAACACTACATTCTTGGTTCGGGGTCCCTATTACGAAATACGAAACCAACGGCAAGTAGTGGCGTAGAGCGATTATGAGAAATGAAAGTGGAATCAATAAAATGTTGCGGAGTAAATTGAAAAACATTTTTTTTAAACCGCAACTAACTTCGCACCTTTTTACAAAAAATGTGTTTGTTGACTATTCTGGTTTCTTTTAATCGCAGCAGCAATGCAACAAAGAAAAGAATTTTGAGGGTAACATAAATATTTATTCATATAGTCACGTCAGCATTGACATACTCGATATGGACTGCTAGGAGCCAACTTCACGTTGGATCTCTCCTCAGCTAGGACCACACGAGTGCCACTTAGCTCCCAGCGGAAATCGCGAATATTTTCAAGTAGCTACATATGTACCAGTACTTAAAGGATTTATTTTTTTCAAAGGAATCCAAAAATTTACTTTTCTCAATTTTCTACAGCAAAAAATAGGCAACTAGCAGCCACATTCTGCTATTCATCTAGGGGAATTTTTCTTGAATTTTCACTCATCACTATTCTGCTATTCATTCGAAGTGAATCTTGTACATATTGGTAAAGCGATAATATTGTGCGGTATTCTGCTATTCACGTGAATCCAATCACTACATAATTCAAACCCGCATATCAATTGTTGAGGATTTGGTATTTGGTTATGTCTGGTTGAGTGTTAAAAGGTTAGCGGTTCTTGAAATGTAATTAATTTGCTAGAAAACTCTGATGGAGTTGTTTATAAATACATCTTAAGCTATTGACCAATTGGTTGAATTATTATAGGTGTTCGAGATTTAAATATACCTCTTTTGGCTGTTTTGGTCGTAATGTATTTTTATTGAAACAATTTCATTTCCTTTCCCGACGTTTCGACGGTGGTTGCCGTCTTCTTCAGAGGATCTTTTATTAACAAAAATAAATGGGAAATCCACTTTCTCCTACCATTGCCGATTTAGTTTTGGTCAACCTTTTGGACAATAAATTTGCCGACAGTAACAAACCAAAGATAATCGTCAAATATGTAGATGATATATTTGCAGTTGTTAATGAGGGGGAGGTCGACAATGTTTTACGATGCCTTAATTCATATCATGAAAAAATACAATTTTTACCGTTGAGAGGGAACAAATCAGAGCGATAACGTTCTTAGACGTCAAGATTAATCGCGATAATGATAGACTCTCTTTCAATTGGTATCAGAAGGACACAGCATCTGGAAGACTTGTCAACTTTAGATCCAATCAAGCAAAGCATATTCTTATTAATACAGCCTCTAATCTAGTTCAAAAAGTCTGCGTTGAGTGACCGGGAATTTCACGCCGCAAATGAGAAAACAGTCACAAATGCTCCTAGATAATGGCTATCCAATGGAAATCATACGGAGCTTGATACTTCGCCAAAAACACAAAGCTCCTGTTGAAAATCGGCAAAAAGATAAAGGTATTTATAAGAGTATAGTTTATGTTCCCAAACTGTCAGAAAACTTTAAAGAGACGGTAAAAAATATTACTAATGACGTCAGTTTAGCGTATAAATCCAATAGGACGCTGGCACCTCTTTTCACCAACATGAAAACAAAAACGGAAAAGGATAAGTGCACAGACGTAGTCTATAAAATTAACTGTCTTGGCAATGCGGAAGAAAATTGCAATCTTTCCTATATCGGTACAACGAAACAACTTCTTCGTCAACGAATTTCCAACCACAAATCCGACATTAATTTAAAAAGTACTGAGAAGACAGCATTGGCCTTACACTCCATTGAGCATGGACACAAACCAGATTTTGACAGAGTGGAAATCCTAGGAAGCGGTATACTCTTGAAACGCTTCATATTATTAACAACAAAAACAATATGAATCGTAAACAAGACAGCCAGAACATTTCATCAGTTTACTGCTCTTTGGTGACTAAGCAGAATCCGTGACAATTTAAAGCCGACTAAACTTCAATCGAAGTGTTTTTTTTTATCATTGCTTTATATTTGTCTTTTATTGTATTATTTATGTTTATCTGTGATACGTACTAAATATAAGTTTGCCAAAATTTTACACTAAATGTTCTTATGTGTATAATATGTTCTTTTTATTTTTGTTAATAAAAGATCCCCTGCAGAAGACGGCAACCACCGTCGAAACGTCGGGAAAGGAAATGAAATTGTTTCATTAAAAATACATTACGACCAAAACAGCCAAAAGAGGTATATTTAAATCTCGAACACCTATAAAATTCTTATTTTCGAAATCAGCGGTGTATGCCAAAATGAAAGGATAAATAGCAATACCGTGCTATTTTCAATTTTAATTAAGCTTACACACATGATTTTGTGAACATTTAAAAAAATCTTGTAGTCCAAGGTTGCTCTTTTACAATTTCCCAGACATTTTCAATTTCTTCTTTTGCCAGTTTCTTATCGCCTTGGTAGACCAGGTCGCCTAGCTCATTAAAGACTTTCATATTGAAATTTAAAATCAAATTATTCATAAAACCATAGAATTTGTAAAAATACTTACATTTTTCTTTAAAATAACTGTTAACGACGCATTACTTTCAGTGTCCGACACAAGTAGTTTGCCGTAGAAAATTCCATTCCATTCGAATTCAGTGATACCAATTTCTACGAACTTCGAAAATAGTAGCATATTTTCGATTACGATGGAATTTGTGAAAGGGCTGAATATCACGATTCATTAAATTTGTCATTATGTCGTTCCTCCGTAGTTATCAATTTGGGAATTTCCTTATTTATGTAATAAATAAACAAAATAACCATTTTTATCCAAACTTGAGACGATTTTCGCATGAGCATCTGTTTTAAATGGTAATATGAACTTGGGATAGTGCAGTTCCTCCTATGGATAGCAGAATACAAAGGCAGTGTTAAAGGGAATCAAACGGGCGGGTGGATTGAATATACGATTCACGTGAATAGCACAATAGGGCTGTATATTATAGTTCTTTGCGGATGAGCGGAATGCGATTAAAACTAGATCAAACAAAATTTAACACACGCAGATAAGCTTAAATTACATTTCAGTTTTTACTTTAACTGTATGACGAAATAAATAAAATCTATAAAATTTAAAACAAGATAATATGCGTAATATAAGTTAAAGTGGTAAAATGGTAAATGTGGTATGAGCTGTCAAAATTTGTATGGAAAAACTTTACCAAAAAATGGTAAACTATTCCGCATAATAAACAAATATTTAAACACATTAATGTTTATACAATTAGGTCTTTGTCGCACTTTAACATAACTTTCAATTAGTCACAACGATTAAACGAATTACAAGAGAAAAACAATAGAGTCTGGTAAAGCATTCCACATACGTGTTGTACGACTAAAGAAAGAATCTCTGTACTTGACATTACGTCTGAATTTGGTCTCAAGGGTACACTGATGAGCATTCCTAGAAGCGCGAGTATTACGGTTGAATTGCTTAAGGGGAGGAATGTACGATGATGTATATATAGAATGGTTTAGGGAACATTGTTGAAAACTTAATTTTTTTTCTAAAATGTCGAAAAAAATTGAAGTTACGAATTATACAACAAATTGAACACAAAGGCAAAGGTCTGTGCAACCCTTTGTGAACACTGGCAGCCGCAGCTTTTTACGGCGCTTGTATGCGGAAATATCATCACCCAAATCAAGTCAAATGCAGTTGGCTGGAAAATCATGGGAATAACTTTGGATTGAAATATCTCAGCAACCAGACGCCGCAAGAGCTTTTTCTTCACAGCTGTGATAAGGTATTGGACAGACCTTTTTATTGATGTATATACCGATGGGTTTAGCGAACATTGTTGAAAATGTAATTTTTTTGGCAAGGAGTTAGCCTTGATTTTTTTCTAAAATGTCGACAAAATTGAAGTCAAGAATTGTATTTATAACAAATTGAACACAAATGGAAAGGTCTGTGCAATCCCTTGGGATTGAAATATCTCAGCAACCAGACGCCGCAGAAGCTTTCTATCCACAGCTGTGATAAGGTATTGAACAGACTTTTATTTTGATGTATATATCAATGGGTTAAGAGAACATTCTTGAAAATATAATTTTTTTTGGTAAGGCGTTAGCCTTAATTTTTTTTCTAAAATGTCGAAAAAATTGAAGTCACGAATTGTGCAACAAATTGAACACAAAGGGAAAGGTCCGTGGAACCCCTTTTGAACAGTGGCAGCCGCAATTTTTTACGGCGCTTGGTTACGGAGATATCACCACCCAAAGCAAGTGAAATGCAGATGGTTGGAAAATCATGGGAATAACTTTGGATTGAAATGTCTCAGCAACCAGACTCCGCAAGAGCTTTTTGTCTACAGCTGTGATTAGGTATTGGACAGACTTTTTATTGATGTATATATCGATGGGTTTAGCGAACATTGTTGAAAATGTAATTTTTTTGGCAAGGAGTTAGCCTTGATTTTTTTCTAAAATGTCGACAAAATTGAAGTCAAGAATTGTATTTATAACAAATTGAACACAAATGGAAAGGTCTGTGCAATCCCTTGGGATTGAAATATCTCAGCAACCAGACGCCGCAGAAGCTTTCTATCCACAGCTGTGATAAGGTATTGAACAGACTTTTATTTTGATGTATATATCAATGGGTTAAGAGAACATTCTTGAAAATATAATTTTTTTTGGTAAGGCGTTAGCCTTAATTTTTTTTCTAAAATGTCGAAAAAATTGAAGTCACGAATTGTACAACAAATTGAACACAAATGGAAAGGTCTGTGCAACCCCTTTTGAACACTGGCAGCCGCAGCTTTTTACGGCGCTTGGTTGCGGAGATATCACAACCTAAAACAAGTCAAATGCAGGTGGCTGGAAAATCGTGGGAATAAATTTGGATTGAAATATCTCAGCAACCTGACGCCGTAAAAGCTTTGTGTCCACAGCTGTGATAAGGTATTGGACAGACCTTTCTTTTGGTTTATATATCGATGGACGTAACGAACATTGTTGAAAACTTAAGGGGTTATGCCTTGATTTTTTTCTAAAATGTCGAAAAAATTGAAGTCACGAATTGTACAACAAATTGAATACAAATGGAAAGGTCTGTGCAACCCCTTTTGAACACTGGCAGTCGCAGCTTTTTTGCGGCGGTTGGTTGCGGAGATATCACCACGAATGGAAAGGTCTGTGCAATCCCTTTTGAACTCTGGCAGCCGCAGCTTCTTACGGTGCTTAGTTGCAGAGATAACACCACCCAAAGCAAGTCAAATGCAGTTGGGTGAAAAATCATGGGAATAATTTTGGATTGAAATGTCTCAGCAACCAGACGCCGCAAGAGCTTTTTCTTCACAGCTGTGATAAGGTATTGGACAGATCTTTTTATTGATGTACGTATATATATCGATGGATTTAGCGAAGATTGTTGCAAATATAATTTTTTTGGCAAGGGGTTAGCCTTAATTTTATTCTAAAATGTCGAAAAAATTGAAGTCACGAATTGTACAACAAATTGAACACAGATGGAAAGGTCTGTACATGCCCTTAAAACCTGGCAGGCGCAGGTTTGTTGCGGAGATATCGCCACCTAAAGCAAGTCAAATGCAGGTGGCTGGAAAATCATGGGAATAATTTTGGATTGAAATATCTCAGCAACCAGCCGCCGCAAACGCTTTCTATCCACATTTGTGATAAGGTATTGAATAGACCTTTCTTTTGATGTATATATCGATGGGTTTAGCGGACACTGTTGAAAATGTAATTTATTTTGGCAAGGGGTTAGTCCTGATTTTTTCCTAAAATGTCGAAAAATTTTAAGTTACCAATTATACAACAAATTGAACACAAAAGGAAAGGTCTGTGCAACCCCTTGAAACTTGCAAGGCGCAGCTTTTGCGGCGCTTGGTTGCAGAGATATCACCACAAATTGAAAGGTCTGTGCAACGCCTTTTGAACACAGGCAGCCGCAGCTTCTTACCGCGCTTGGTTGCGGAGATATCACCACAAATGGAAAGGTCTGTGCAACCCCTTTTGAACACAGGCAGCCGCAGCTTTTTACAGCGCTTGGTTCTGGAGATATCACCACCTAAAGCAAGTCAAATGCAGTTGGCTGGAAAATCATGGGAATAAATTTAATTAATAAAATTAGACTCCGCTTTTTGTCCACAGCTGTGATAAGTTATTGAACAGACCTTTCTCTTGATGTATATATCGGTGGGTTTAGCAAACATTGTTGAAAATGTAATTTTTTTGGCAAGGGTAGCCTTGATTTTTTTTCTAAAATGTCGAAAAATTTGAAGTCACGAATTGTACAACAAATTGAATACAAATGGAAAGGTCTGTGCAACGCCTTTTGAACACAGGCAGCCGCAGCTTCTTACTGCGCTTGGTTGCGGAGATATCACCACAAATGGAAAGGTCTGTGCAATCCATTTTGAAAACTGGCAGCCGCAGTTTTTAACGGCGCTTCTTTGTGGAGATATCGCTACCCAAAGCATGTCAAATGCAGTTGGGTGAAAAATCATGGGAATAACTTCGGATTGAAATATCTCAGCTAATAGACTCCGCAAGAGCTTTTTGTCCACAGCTGTGATAGGGTATTGGACGACCTTTCTTTTGATGTATAAATCGATGGGCTTTTTTTTTTTTTTTTTAAACTATGCGCGCACTCAAGGGGTTATGAATACCCTTAAAATGTTTATACACAGTGCGAGCGATTAGGAAAATGGGATAGGATTAGACAGGAGATACCGATGTACATTGGTTTTAAATGCCTGATTATCGCAATGGGAGGGAAAAATTCGGTCGGGTAAAGCATTCCACATTCGTGTTGTGCGGCTAAAGAAACAATCTCTATACTTGACAGTACGTCCGAAGTTGGGCTCAAGGTTAAATTGATGGGCTTTCCTAGAAGCGCGAGTGTTACGGTTGAACGAACTTTGTTGAAAACTTAATTTTTTTGGCCAGGGGGTAGCCTTGATTTTTTTCTATTATGTCGAAAAAATTGAAGTCACGAATTGTACAACAAGTTGAACACAGATGAAAAATTCTGTGCAATCCCTTTTGAACTCTGGCAGCCGCAGCTTTTTACGGGGCGCTTGGTTGCGGAGATATCACCACACAAAGCAAGTCAAATGCAGTTGGCTGGAAAGTCATGGGAATAACTTTGAATTGAAATATCTCAGCAACCAGACGCCAAAGAAGCTTTCAATCCACGGCTGTGATAAGGTATTGAACAGACGTTTCTTTAATGTAAATATCGATGGGTTTAGCGACCATTGTTGAAAATGTATTGTTTTTGGCAGGGGTTAGCCTTGATTTTTTTCTAAAATGTCGAAAAAATTGAAGTCACGAATTGTACAACAAATTGAACACAGATGAAAAATTCTGTGCAATCCCTTTTGAACTCTGGCAGCCGCAGCTTTTGACGGCGCTTGGTTGCGGAGATATCACCACCCAAAGTAATTCAAATGCAGTTGGCTGGAAAATCATGGGAATAACTTTGCATTAAAATATCTCAGCAACCAGATGACGCAGAAGCTTTCTGTCTGGAACAAGGATTCGGAATATGAAAAGAATAGTTTTTGTCTCTATAAATGTTACCGTGACAACCTTCCATGCAACCAGTTTTGATTATGGACTTTCTCATAAACGGCTCTATAGATATCGATCTAATTTAATATTTTTTTATTTAATTATTTTTTAGTACTCATGTTCAATCATTATAATATTCACACGTTTTTTTTTGCGAAGTATTCTATGTGTGTTAAAATATCAATCCACATATAAACATAATTATATTCATATAGGCGCACTGCAAAATTTCAAATTTTACCTCAGAAAATTCGAAATTTTTCTGATTTTATTATTTGCTTCACACAAGACTCCGCACTCCGCATTTTTCTAACCAACAAACTCCTGCGATACTATACTATCATCTGACTATATATCTTTTCAATCTAAATACCCATTTTTTCACTACAAAAAAAATGCACTACTGGATCGCACGAACTTTCTCTTATTTTCGATCACATTATATGCAAAACGTTTCTGTTGAAAATTTAAATATATTTTTAAAGTAATTTCTTACTTTACTTCTTATATACAAAATTGTCATACTAATTTTCTTTAAAAAAAAAATGGTATGACAATTTTAAATATTAAATTATATAAATTTAAAAACTATATTTCAAAAAAATCATCCAAGCTCTTTCGAAATATTGAATTTTCAAAATAAAAAAAATATTTATTTTTTAAAAAATCCAAAAAAATAGTTTTCGAAAAATTTGAAATGTAGATATTGTTAGTAAATGACCTCCGGCGTAAAAAATACTCGAAATCCGTTGAGGCGTTCATGAGAAAATAAAATATCAAAAAAATTGTTGTGTATGCAGGTACCGTTAATAACAGAAAAAATTGTGTGGTAGGTACCTATAGTTGTGTGCCTAATGCTATGAAAATCTATTGTTCAACGACAGCAACAAATATTTGAAACAACTTTTTAATAATAAAAATAATAAAGAACACATGCTTTGATATTCAGCGTTGCCCTCCGTCACTTGGTGACAAAAATGCATACAAAGCAAATTTAGAAACAAAAACAAATGTATGCTGAACTACGTCACTCGGTGACAATGTGTGCGGGAGAGATAGGATAATGAAATGCGGAATATCATACCAGTATTATTCATGCGACTCTTTTTGTACTACAGCTACAACTTCAATTGTAGCAATTTGATACCATTCAGCTTCACTTTTGTGCCTAAGCAATGACAATTCAAAGCCGAAGGTCGAGAACCGATAAATCAGAACGAAAGATAAAGAGAAATACACTTAGCCGATAACTCTAGGCATAAGTAATTGTTTGCTTACACAAACACTCCTCGCCACTTTAATAGGGCACCCCTTAGTTCTGTTTTCCGTCATTCATTGCTCCTAAGGCAAGCATGTTATACTCTGTTCAATTTATATTTTCAGTACAGGTCATATTGGAGAGTTTTTTTTTCAAACACACTGGTGCCTGTCGCTGAATTCCCAACGAAAATAACCACTGAGTTACATACAAATTATTTTTGCAATCTTGTTAAAACCAGCGTATATCCAACATGAGTTATCCAATGCATATCCAAGTACACACTGCTGAGTTCTGCTTGTGTGCCTTTTCCATGCACTCAGCCCTCTTTGTGTGCTTTTAAGATAACAGTATTGAATCAGAGTTACCACTGCTACGCTTGTGGTAATTTAGTATGCTTATTACTGCAACCCTGTAAGAGCTTTAAGACAGTACGAACTTTTGGCATCTCTATCAGTTAGAGGAAAAGGTAAATATACTATCTTCCCTATACTGATCATATAAATTGAACAGAGTATAGAGACTTACTTTTTTTTAAATCAAAGTTCATAGGTACTTCTTGTTATTTAAAGTAAAAGTTTAATGTTATTGATTTAAGTATTAACAAAAAATAATTTTCTAAAAACCTAAAAACCGCCAAAATGCGGGGTCATTTTAGAGAATTTTGATTCCTTTTATTTAAAAAATTATTTAAATTTAACGTAATAAAGGTATTTTTGATTAAACAATAATTTTTTACTTGCGATATAGGTACTATATAGGTACGGTGACCATCCGTCCCGTATTTTCCGGGACAGTTCCGTAATACGCTCGAATGTCCCGGCTAAATTTTAAGAAAACCTGGGACGTGCATCTGTCCCGTATTTTATTTTTCGTTCCGGGTTTGACCCTTATTACCATGTATTTATATTATTTGAATAACGTTAAAAAAAAATTACAATTTTGATAACAGTATTTTAAATATGTTTTTAATATTTGTATGGCAAAGTGCGAATCCGCCTTAACAAATGGTTCAGAGGGATTTACTATAAAAGCATGTTTACTGAACGCATTAATTTGTCACCTTCGTTGAGCTGTCAGATTTCTTTTCAAACTGTATCTTCACAAGAAAACACAATACATAATATAGAAATGTGAGTATATACTTGTACCAGCAAATGGAATTTGTTTCTTTTAATAATTTACAATAAACTTGTGAAATGTCTTCAAATAGAAAATGTGAATTAAAGGATGATCTTCAGAGGGAATTTTCTTCATAAACAACAATGAAAAGGCCAATACAGTAACCTGTTTCAAATATGTTTCTACGTTTTCTATTAGCAGTGGTGGAAGATATGATATTGAACAGCGCTTAAAACAAAAAAAAAAATAAAGAATCTGACTCTGATGCTACTTCAAGCAAAATGTACAATGCTTTTTAATTCGACAAATTTTCAAGGGCCTGCAAGGAAGAATGCAATTAATGAAGGCACCTGGACTCATTCTGGTCTAATGATTGCACGTATTAAAAGCCGTTTCGTATTAAAACTTCTCTGCACAGAGGAAATTTGTGCTTACAACATAAACTGTAATTTTGGCAGGTCTGCATAGAAGGGCAAGAACAACACTTTTTCATAAGCTTCAAGCCATTACCGGTAATGATCTCATTGGAATTAATTGTGCTGCTCACGATTTAAATAACTATTGTTTTTTTTTATCTCTACATTTAAGGAAATTTGCGAAAAATCGCAGACTAAATACTTCAAACTAGTTCGTTACAGAAAAACTAGTTGGCTATTTCTAAAACCAGCTATTGAGAGAATGATACCTATTACTTTATAATCCTTTAAGAGAATTTTTCTTATTTTAAGGAATTTGTTTAACTACTCTTCATCTGAGGTCGTTCTTTCTTCATTCTTTTAATCCGAGGCCTCAATTTAACATGTGAGCATATTATTAGCAGATTCCCAACAAATTTGCATGTCCAAAGTTGCGCTAGCAATGAAATGCCTTAAATTAAAATCTACATATATTAGGAGAACAATTGATAATATTTTGTTTGCAAAGAAATTGATCAATGAATAATTCAAACAAAAATTAATTGATCAAAAGTAATTTAAGGCAAATACTCATCAATTTTACATATAACGTGTTACGAATACTTAAATCATTGGGATGTATCTTAAAGAATATGAAGTTTTAAGTTGGGTAATTCTTCGAAACATTCCTATTTCCTAACTGGCCGGAAATAGAATCTTCGTTATCTTTTGTCAACCAAAAGTAGAGGGATACAACTATTAGTTTTTTTTTTATTTTTTTTTTGTTTTTGAGAATTTTGTTGATTTTGTACCAAACACATTTTTCAATTTTTAAATTTATGTCAAGGGTTTTGCTCAGAGAAATATGGTCACCGTATATATAGGCCAAGTTTTGCATTTGGAAAAAAAATCGAACTCGAGATTTTAATCAAAGTTGACAATACGATGATAGAGAACACCAAAAAAGTGGGTCCGGCCATTTCCGTCTGTCTGTCTGTCTGTGTCTGTAGAACGATCTACAGCCTAAACGACTGAACCGATTTTGTTCAAACTTGGTGTTTAGGTGTTTTAGGTGATTCTCCAAAATAGAGTTTTGAATCGTTGTTTTAGCCCCAAAAATAACGGTATTTGCCATACTAATTTTTCTACCATCTTAATTATCTCAAAACCGGCTCTAACGATTTTGATAAGAATTGGTGTGTGTACTAACTTAGGTATGGTCTACATTTTGTCCGAAAACATTTTAAAAATATTTCGTTATTAACGGTACCTGCCATACAACCATTTTATTGATTTTCGCCTTTCTCATAAACGGCTCAACGGATTTCGATCAAAATTTGTACACAGGATCTCCTTCAAATTCTAAATAATTCTGCATTTTAAAATTTTCGAGAAATTATTTTTTTTTTTTTGACTTTTGAAATAAAAAATATTTTTTTTTTTAAATTCAATATTTCGAAAATGGGTGAACGATTCTTTTGAAATTTTGTTTTTAAATTTATATTAGTAAATATTTAAAATCTCTATATCAATTTTTTTTTAGAAAAAAATTAAGATTTTTTATTTATAAAAAATTAAATGAAAAACAACTTTAAAAATACATTTAGCCGTTTCCATTAAGAATTTTTTCATATAATGTGATCGAACATAGGAGCGATCCAGTCGTGCATTTTATTTAATATTGTGTTGAACCACCTTTCTGCTCCAGAACTTTACACATCCGGCTTGGAAGGGATGCATACAAAGTGGCCAAATAATTTAGCAAAATCGAGCTCCAAACTAATTCGATGGTTTGGTTAGTTCGGATATACTCAAATATTGTTGTCCTGATCCATATATTTGACGTGTAAACCATCCCCAAGCATTTTCAAGATTATTTAAATCCGATGAGTAGGCCGGCCAACTTAATAGCTCCACATTTTGGTTCTCTAAATACGTTTTAACTACCCGGTCTGTATGTATTGGCGCGTTATCATGTTAATAAATCCACGGCAATGGTTCAAAAAGTGTATGGAAGTTCCTATAAAGGCCTCTTTTAATATACCACTGTCAGTCAATGCATTTATTGTAGTGGACAAAAATTGAAGTTTGCAGGTGTCATAATAGGATATGGCCGCCCACACCATCACACTTTCAATTCTGCTATGGGGCTAGTCCAAATAATGATTTTGCGGAGATCATGAAAATAGTAACTATAGCCATCGGGGCCTTCCAAATTAATTTTTTTTTCATCGGAGAAGATCACGCGATGCCACTCCGAAGTCCAGGTCACATGTGCCAGACAAAAATTGAGGCGTTGGTCTTTTCGAACAGTGTTGAGTGGTGGATTATTCTTGATTTTAAGTCTTTTTATATGCTTAGCTTTTGAAATAACACGACGCATAGTTGTGAGACTTGGCTTGATACCACATTTTTTGATTTTTGCTAAAGATTCATGTGGATTTGACGCTTTTCTTAATATAAGTCGCATTTCCGCATTAGTAAGCACATTGTGTGTGCGGCGTTTCATATTTTTGCCATACTCATTACTTAAAAAATCTGGATATAACTGTTTATCTCCTGTCGATTTCTTTTTAACTATTTTGGGAACAGATAAGCCAGCGTAGTGTCCTTATAAGCTTATAAGCTTTCATTTGTCATTTTTCTGCCTCAGTTAATACATTTCCTCGACCCATGTTCCGGACCCGAAGTTTGAAACTTCTAAACAAACTGATTGGAATTGGCGACGTTCAATTTGTTTTCTCAAATTTATCATATTTTGGGTATTTTAGTATCTAAACATTAAAATCTTTATATATAAAAAAATGTTGGCAAAAACGTATGACGCTAATGATCTCAGTTGGCATTCGACCATTTTCAAAATACTGTTTTTTATTAAAGACATGGTCGAGAAGAAGGTATTAAGCTATGTGCTTATGTGTATTGCTTTTCGATTTATGGCTGTTTTTGTGAGCTATTAAAATTTAAAAATGCTTACTAAAGTTGTTAATTCTCATGAACTAATAAACAAAAACATAAATAATAAACATAAACAAATTTTTATTTAAAAAAAAATGTTGTCAAAAACATATAATTCCTGATTTCGCCTTTGGTAGTTCAGCCGGTGTATTTCTTTGACATAAACTACTTTGAGTTTAATTAGAACGATTTCTAAATAATACGTTTATACTGATTCCGATCTAGCCTTGGACGACGTACACGTCTTGCAATAATTAATCAGAATGTCAGTGATAATCAAACGCAAGAGGTACGTGGAGAGGAAATAAATGCAGACGTGCCCATATTTCACAGCTTCAAACTGGAAAATTACCACCACAAATTCGACAAAAAGTTATTAGAAGAATAAAAGTGGTATCTGTAGACTTGAAAGGCGCTGCTTTGGAATACGATTACGCAATCGCTAAAACTTGCTCGATGCAACCAGTGGGAGACATTCGTCATTTACTTGATTCTAGCAACAATTCGGCCAAGATTTCTTTCGTTGCCTGTTGCATCCTATGGCATCTATGGTATTGATACCACACCGTTTGAAGGCCGTCGAACTGCGCATTCCGCTTTGAAACTGGCGATGCATTTTTTCATGGTTGATAAACCAATAACGTGTCAATGAACGATTTCCGAAATAAATAAGTCTTATATCATTGTAAATTGGACAAATTGCCAAGAAGTAAAATGTATCTTCTTTTGCCGTAAGGTTACATATTGTACAAAGGTTTGAATCATTTTTTTAAAATGGCGAACCGTTTAAATTCAATACTTCACATCTGGCTCTACATATCAAAGACATAGCTCTAAGGCTACGACAACCATTAAATAATTTTTAATTCCCAGTACTATATTGTTTAAAATGAAAAGATCATCATACTAAATATTAATGGTTGTATCGCATTTTTCCGCCAAAAAATCCAATCATTAACCTATTCCAATTTATTTTCAAATGTGTATTTGGTAAGAATGTGTGGGTGCCGGATAATTAAGCACTTTGATTATATAATCGAAATGTAATTTAGTGTAAACGTAAATAGGTTTGGAAGACCTGTCTCCAGGGCGAGGACGTAGTTAGGAGTGTTCAAAGGGAGGCGGAAAAGTTTTTTTAAGAAAAAAGCGAAGTAGTTTTTCAACTTCTTCGTATTGCTTGAATTCCCATGTTTGCCAACTGTAACACATAACTGAGCGCATGACAGCTTCAAAAACACTGTATTTTGCTGAGATTGGAATTACACTTTTATTTATAATGGTTTTCCATAACGCGGTTATTAGGCTTTTAGATGATGATAACTTTTTTTGAAAATGATGAGTGAGTTTCATATTGGGTTCCAAAATTATTCACCGTCGAAATACCATTTTTCATTCACTCGCAGCTTCGTTTGTCTATTGTGTACGATCATGATTTTAGATTTTTCTAGATTCACCCCAAGTTCCAAGTTTTACAGAAGTTGTGCATTTTATTGATCATTAGTTGTAAGCTGTGAGGGGATTCCGCCAATAATACAATATCATCAGCATAAAGTAAAACCTTAATGATTTCTTGAGCAATTCTGATACCGGCTGGTAGATGTTGCGATATGTCATCTATAAATAAAGCGAAGAGGACTGCACTTAGCAGACAACCCTGTTTCACTTCGGTCTTAGTTTCAAACCATTCAGACTTATTTCTGCCGTCCCATACACATTGACGTGTGTTATTGTACATATACATATTTTTTAAGCATTTTATTTTCGTTGACATACCTTTTTGAGATAGTGTATAGAAAAGTGCATTGCCGTCAATCGAGTCAAATGCAGCTACAGAAAACACGTACAGATTTCTTTTTTGTCTAAGGAAGAATTGGGCGGCTGTTTTAATGTGAATATGTTATCAACAGTGGAGTATCCTTTTCGGAAACCCGCTTGATATTCACTCAGTAAATTGTTTCTTTCTACCCAGGTGTTGATTCTTCTCAGAAGGATAGAGCAGAAAATCTTAGCAATTGAGTTCATGAACGAGGTTCCTCTATAATTATTTGGTACATTAACGTCCCCTTTTTTATATATAGGATACACAATAGAGTCCTTGAATTCGGTTGGTACCTCACCCGTTCTATAAATGAAGTTGAATGCTTCTTGCATTTTACTTTTAAAAAAATGGGTGGTGCATTTTTATAGAATTCATTTCCTATTCTATCAGGTCCAGGGGCTTTTTTGTTTTTTTTAATTATTGAGGCTAGTTATCAGTTCACTCCTATCAAATTCCACATCTAGTAGTTCGTCGATTATTAGGGGCTCAGCAAATTGTATATTTTTATAAATGTCAGTGGGATTAAGTAAGTTGTTAAAGTAATCTGCTTAATTTGAGGCCGAAATATGAATTCCACAGATAAATTCTATACCTTTGAGTATCTTAATTTTATACCAAAAATATTTACTATTTTTTGCGCTCGAAAGTTCCAGCGCTACAGACTTAAAATATTTCTGACGTTTATCTCTGCAAAGCATTTTATATGTTTTATTTACGCTGATGTATTGCTTTGTAAGGGATTTATTCGGACTGGTTGATATTTTTAATCTCCGTAGTAGTTTAAATGATAATTTTCGTGCGGTGAAACATTCCTGGGGGTCAATTCCCGATCTGTGAAGATGTGAAGTGATAAATTTTATCACGCTATCACGTCTAATTCGATTCTCGATTCGTGAAAAAGTGAAGTTAAACGCCAAACATTTTTCATATGATAATTTTTTTATCACAGTCAATTGTTTTGTGAAGAAAATGTTTCTAATCGAATATTAAGAAGAAAAACAGGATTTGGCACATGACAACTAAGCAACAATTATATTTATACACAAATTTATTTTGGTAGTAAGTTATATTTGTGTTAATTCGAGTAAATAAAGAAATTGTTAAATCATTTTGTCAAATTATTGAACAGATTCACAACAGCCGAAGCGACGGTGCTCATTCCCGCGACAGATCGTTGGAAACTACCCATTGCAAAAAAATGCAGAGCACTTTACCATATTTAAATGGCTTTTGAGCGCACTTATAAGTTGAATGTTTTTCAATAATGCTCTCAATTCACGTATTAAATCCATGCATAAATGTTTTGGAGATCTATAAAGTTCAATAAAGTGCTCCTAGTTGTAACTTCGAATAGATTCTGCCCATCTCGAAGGGAAAGCCTCAATATCCTCACATGAAAAAATAATAAATCTTACTCAAAACAGAGATACTATTGAATATAATATGAAACCCACAATTGTTCAGTACGACGTCTTTTATTAATTTATTAAACGAATTATTATTCCGGACATTATTCTTAAGCAAATCTAGAAACTGAAATGAAATATTAACCTTTCCCAACAAAAAATCTAATCAGAAATGACAGAATTTATCATTTAGTACTTTTTAGTACAAAATTTATCACAATGAGTTCTAGAATCGCATTAGGCGTGTGCGTGAAGTTGGAAAATGATAAACCTCTGTGAAAACTGAAATGATATTTTTTTTATCACTTCATAATTTCACAGATCGGGAATTGACCCCCTGGTCGAAACACTTCTACCGATAGTTTTGTTTGCTCGACATAGAGCTTATACTAACAACTTTTTTAATGGAGTTGCTTAGGTAACTTATCTTTTCTGCGGCGGAACGGTAAACGTTGGTGGTTGCGCAGGTACTCTCTATCTCGGTAAATAATTTTAAAGCATATGATTCTTTTTGGTTCTCTTTCCACATAAGTTTTGGCGGCAAGTTTAGTGCGAGGCATTGTGTATTGATTTCGAAGTCGAACGTAACAGATATTGGCATGTGATCTGAGAAAATTTCTGTTCCTACTTGAAAGCAAGAAAGGATCTTATTCCATTCGACCGATGCTGCACAAATATCTATAACAGACTTCCCTGAACCTCCAACAAAAGTAAACTTCCCGTTTCTATCACCTTTGCTACACCTATTAAGTATGTACAAATTGAATTTTTGGCACATTTCTAAAAAAAGGTGACCATTCTTATTCGTGATTTTATCCATACCAATAAAACTCGTCTCAGATGGAATTATCTGCTCTTCACCAGTCCTGGCATTGACATCCCCGATTAGCAGAATATTTTCAGATTCTATTGTATTTAGAAGATCATAAAGAGCATAAAATTCGACATCCCAGAAATTGCAGTTAATGTATGCTGGCAAGATATAAAATTTTGAATTTAAACTATTTAAAATCAAACAAAAGTGGTTTTTAATTTCACTAAAACTACCATTACATATTTTTTTAGACGAAATAAAAAACCTCCTATTGCTTTACCAAACTTTTGTTCACGACTTGCCGATATCCAATATAATTTATATTCATTGAAGTATTTGCTATAGTTTTCAAAATATTCATTTGTTATAAATGTTTCAAATAGAAAGAACATATCATGTTTTTTTTACATATTTAAAGAAATCGGCAATAATTAGTTTGTTTGCCAAATCGGCAATACATATTATAAGAAAGAATTTTAAAATTATTATTTTGAATGTTATTACTACTTAATTTTATACTACTTTTACTTGCGTGACAGACGGCAGCACTGCTTCAAATACGTTCTGCAGTTAGTTGTTTTGTTAAACTTGTAGATGGCGGTGCTAGTATCATATCCTTATTGACAATAGGTGTGTTTTATTGGGAAACTATCCATTGTACCGTAAGTAATTCCCAAAAAAACGCATCGACCGTAGCATGGACAGTAGCTTTTTTATTTTTGTAAAAATGGTACCCCTGCACAGCAGTCACAAGTAATGAAAGAGTCTTTTACAAAGTAAAATTAAGTAAATATCCAAATTATGAACAATAATTAGCTTTTATTCATATAAAATAGAAAGTACAAAAACGTACCAATATTTAATTTATGTTTCAAACCTATTTCTTGTTTTCATTTTAACTCCATTTGTAATTTTAAATTCGACCATTCATTTTGAACCAATAGAAAGGAAATGATAAGTGAATGGGTTTGTTCAGACTATGGTCAAGTCTCTTTTTACACGGGACTACTTTTGTATTGCTTTAAAAATCGTCTAAGCCTTTCACACGAGGAAACAAAATTGCCGGAGATTTGCTTGTTTCCTTTTAATGTTTCTTGGTTTTGAACGCACACTACAACGTAGTTTAAATTGTTCACTCCCCTTACATTTCCGATTATATTTCATGCTTTTATTTATTTTCTGAGTAGATCGATAGCTATAGTTTTAATTTTCAAGTCAATTTACAAATTTATTTTCTGAGTATGTTTTGCTTTCAATTCAATATTCACTCATCAGACTGCACGTAACTTACGCGGAGTAATTAACAAATAGTTAACATTTGGTTTGCCATTTCCATGCACATGTCCAGGAAAAAAAACAATGGGATCATAAAAATGTACGCCTAGTCCATGTCCATGTAGTCTTGCGAATACCGTCCATGGCCAACGTCCATTAAACAGTGAAGAAAAAGCACATTTTGTGAAGTTCAGTTGCCGCTTAGTGCGTTTAGGCTAGGCGCGCACATGCATTTTTTCCGAAACCAAATAATTTAATCAATAGTTGAACGATGATCTCGCACATAATCAACTTAAAATAAATCAACGAGATAAACCAAAACACATACAATATTTTGCTTTAATGTGCGCGCAGTTACATTATAGTTCGGTGTAATACAACTGAAGAACTTTTAAGTTGCTCGAATCGCGGACTGCATGCGCGCACTCTCATATAAGTCCATGGTATTCACTTTAGCAACAGAACTGTTGCCAAACTGAAAGTTGCATATGTGCGTGCCTTGCCTTATAGCTCATAGAATTTCTTACGAATAAATATTTTGCGGCGCAATGTCGAGCAGTTCCTCTATAGTGCAGTTCCACCCAAAGCGGTTTGTCCTCTCAAATTCCAAACTCCGTTTATTTATAACTATCAATAAAAATTAAACACAAAACGAGTATTGGTCTTAAGTTAGTCAAAATAAAAGAAAAACGGAATTCATTCTATAAATATTGGTTTCTTTTTCAAAATGGATATCAAAATTTGTTAAAGTTGATTAACTGACATTAGGGGTATGCAAAATTTCAAATATAGGTGCAATTTTAGACGTACTTCAGAAAATAATTGAGCAAAGAATACAGTTTTAATAGTAAAAGTCAGAAAGTTTTCAGAAGAACAGCTTATAATTTATTAAAAAATGGAGTTATCTAAGATTTGAGAAATATAAACTGGCCAACTATTAAAAAAAAAAGAATCTAAAAGATCGATTTGTCTTACGAATGAAATTAATAATTATAACACTCCATGAACACATCCATCGAGATTCAATTCAATTATCAATCGTACCAACAAAACTAACAAAATCAGAATCGAGACTCGACTGAACGTCAACCAGCCATCCACCGTAGCTTCTACTTTAGCTTTTTATCGACCGTAGCGAATTGTATGTAATATGCTACGACGGATAAACTTACGGCGGATAAATTTCCCAATAAAACACAGCTAATAGTCGACGTTTCGCTGACGTTCTGTTGTGATTTATTTGTTTTCGATTGTAAAAAGTTAATTATTTCATTTTTTATTCCGATGTCACCAAATAATTCATGTAGCACCTCAAATCCATCTCGATTGCTAGAAAAGAATTTTCTTTCTTTTCACACGTTTTTGCATTTACAACCATTTTCAGACCTCGGATTTGTGGAGAAGCTGATGGATGTTTGGTCTTGATCGCTCTTCGAACTTGCAAGATTTGTTGTCGCCTTCTTAGTTCGTCTCTGGTGTAATCCGGGTTCACGTACACACCGCTTCCTTTGAGCTTGCCTGAGCTCTTAAACAGCTGAGATGAAATGTGTTTGTTCTTTGTTTCTACTAGTACAAGTTGCTGTCTTCCTTTAGATTGCAATGCAGTTACATCCTCTATATCCATGTGTTGATCCAGAAATTGTTTTGTGATCTCATTGATTGATTTGCGGATGTCATCACACAGAGTGACAATTAATTTTTTTTCCTTAGAACGCTTCTCCAACGATTCAATTTTCTTTTCGAGTGTATTGTTCTTTTTTTTAACTCCTCAAGTTCTTGTGCAAGGGTCTCATTTGAGGCTTTCCGATTCTACATTTCGGCAAACATGTATGCAAAGTCAGTTTTTGTTGGCAAATCACTAAGTTTGCTTTCTAAAGTTTTTGTAAGCATATCTTGCAGTTCAGAAACAGTCATTGATGCTACAGGCATTTTGTTAGTGTGTTTTTTTGCCATTTCGGGCTAGCTCCGGAGATGTTTCTAGCAAATTTCTTTTGTGTGTTTGTTGCATTAGAAATCACTAGATTTGGTGTTTAGTTCTCTTACTGAATATTTTAATTTTATAGAATTTAAGTTTATTACTAAAATAAATATAAAAGGGCTTTTTATTTCGCGATAAAATACAGAAAATAAAATATTTTTTTAAGAGCCGTGGTTTTTCACTTTTGAAACCCTTGACAGATCAACGGTCAATCCCCAACGGTCAATGACCAAGATTTCGGCGACAGCGAAGTTGATGCGAGAATGCAAAATCATAATTTGGGATGAATGCACGATGGCGCATAATCGAGTTTTGGAGGCAGTTTACCTAACAATGAAAGATTTACAAGGTGATTCGAGATGATTTGGTGGGTAAATAATATTGCTCAGCGAAGATTTTCGTCAAACCTTACCGTTATCCTGAAATCTACTGCTGCCGATAATCTTAATGGATGCTTAAAATCGTCGTCTATGATGTGCCAGCATGACCCAAATGTGTCGATTCCTCGTAGTTCTCAGGCATTAGGACTGTCTTACGGCACATTTTGGCGTATTTTGCATTTGGATCTACACATACATCCATATAAGGTCTAGCTCACACAACAACTGAAGTCAACTGACTATTCACGACGTCACGTCGAATAGGTGCTTGAACAACAGGCGGTGGACGGCGTTTTTCGAACAAAATTTTCTTCAGCGACGAAGTACATTTCTCACTCGGTGGGTATGTTAATAAACAAAATTGGCGTATTTAAGGTTCTGAGAATCCTCAAGTAATTGAAAAGAGGCCATTACATACACAAAATGTCACTGTTTGGGGCGCTCTTTGGTCCGGA
Source organism: Philhelius pedissequus (assembly GCA_910595825.1). Lineage (NCBI taxonomy): Eukaryota > Metazoa > Arthropoda > Insecta > Diptera > Syrphidae > Philhelius > Philhelius pedissequus. The sequence goes on along the minus strand of OU343161.1, from coordinate 199,416,846 downwards.
GGTGTGATTGGACCTTAGTTCTTCGAAAACGACGATGGAATGACTGTCACCGTCAATTCGGAGCGATATGGTCATATGATAACAGACTTTTTTTTTGCCTGCTATTGAAGAATACTACTTGGAGAATATGTGGTTTCAAAAAGACGGGCCACACAACTGGAGCAAATATGGCTATATTGCAAGATACATTTCCTGACCGCGTAATTTCTCCTCGTGGCGATATCAACTGGCCACCAAGATCATGCGATTTGACACCGCTGGACTTTTTTTGTGGGGCCACGCGAAAGACCGTGTTTATGCAGATAAACTTTTAACTCTTGAGCACTTAAAAACCAACATTCGTCAAGTAATGGCTGAGATACCGCCCAACATGTGTCAAAAAGTGGTCGAAAATTACCTCAAAAGAATCGATACTTGCAACAATTCGCGTTCAAACTTTATAATAAAAAAGAAATATGAAAAAAAAATATTTTATATGTGTCTTATTTACTTTTGAAACCGCAAAATGGATAACCCATTATATATACTTTTCATTTTTTTCATTTACAGAGAATTTTCAGGATTATAAATTGTTGCAAATCACGCCGTCCGTCGTGGTTTGCTCTCTTATGAATAATCCTTAACAGTTACCCAAAGATCGATGAATTGATAAAACCGCATAAATTAAAACATTTTTTTTTTTCAAAATGCCATTTTAGTTAAGTGGAGTGATTCTATCTGATCAGAAGAAAATTCATCATTGTATTATTGTAACTTAAAAGTTTATTTGAGTCCATTTAAGTTCATAATTTATTCTTAAAACTAAAACTTAAAAAAAAAATATAAAATAAAAATATTTACAAAAGTACGGGATGGCTAAATAATTCTGAATACCTTGATAAAGTAACTTTTGACTAAAAAATAAGACAAAAGATGATACCTACAATTGTATCTTGCGGTTAATAAAATGACATACAAAAATGTTTGCCAAATGATTCTTAAAGTTAATGCTGCTTGTATAGTTGACTTCCTGCTTATGATACTCTTCAAATCTAATCAATATAAAACATCTCTCTTGGGACGTGTTTCAAAAGTTGATTAGCCAATTGACCGAATTCATGGGCCAACTTCTTTTGTAATTGAGGTCGCATGGCATCAACTACCAACCTCCCATTATCACGAAGGAACAGGTTTGTTGCTTCGACTAAAACAAAATAAAATAAAATATTATATTGCACATCAAATTGCCATAAAAATTTAAAAAAAATTAAATTCTTACTTAAAATACGATTATTGTTGAAAGCCCTTGATATACTCATTTCGATATTTTTGACATCAAGTTCAATATTAAGTGCGTCGACATGTAAATAAGTGCCACCTGGCTTTTCGTTCGTCGAAACTTTTCCAGTCAGCTTCGCAAGGACTCCATCTAAAAAAAACCCGCATTATTTTATATCGTTTTAGAGTGCTTATAAATTTTTAGCAAATACCAAAAACTGAATGGAATTCTCCACCTCCTGAAGCTGGAATTATAAGCAGAACTCCAGAGCTGGTATACTTGGCTTCAATTCTCAGTTTCGGCATAGCAATTTTTGCCTCGAATGGTTCGCCGTTTTCGCTTAGTTTCATGGACTTTACTTGAAAATCACTAGCACCAAACACTTCCATGTTCTTCAAGGTGATCTTGTACCCCTGGGGTCCATCACTTAATTGTAATGATAGTGAGTTCATTTTAAATGGTTCCACGGACGGCAGCTGTAATTATACAAATTATTATTACTTAATTGTTATTACAAAAGAATTAGTGGTAAAGTTTACATTATTCACCACAAAAAATAACAATTACAAACATGTTGATTTCTATTAATTTTGAAATGTAGAATCTTGGACTCTTGCATATTTAATAGTTTTCTGAAACGTTTAATGTTTGGGTTTAGTGATGAAGCTCATTTTTGGCTTAATACCTCCATCAGTATGCTAAACTGTCATATATGGAGTGAAGACAACCCTCAAGCCATTAATGAATCACGCTGGCGGCATAATTGGTCCTTATTTCTTTCGAAATAAGAAAGGAGCTGCCGTTACGGTGAATGGCGAGCACTATCGAACCATACTGACTGATTTTTACTTGCTATATACATACATACATATGTAGGTACTATAGGGCAAGTTTTGCATTTGGAAAAAAAAATCGAAGTCGAGATTTTTAATCAAACTTGACATTACGATTATGGAGAATGCAAAAAAAGTGAGTCCCGCAATTCTGTCTGTCTGTCTTTGTGTACAACTCCCTACAGCCTAAGCGGCTGAAGCGATTTTCTTCAAACTTGGTATTTAAGCTTTTTAGGTAATGGTCGGAAATAGATTTTTGAATTGTTGTTTTAGCCCCAAAAATAACGGGACTTGCCATACAAATTTGTATACCATCTTAATTGTCTCGAAAACGGCTCTAACGATCTTGATAAAAATTGGTGTGTGTACTACATTTGCTATGGTCTACATTTAGGTAAAAAAAGTTTTTTTTAAATATTTTGTTATTAACGGTACCTGCCATTCAACCATTTTATTGATTTTCGACTTTCTCATAAACGGCTCAACGGATTTAGAGCAAAAGTTTTATACAGGACCTCCTTCAAATTCTAAATAATACTGCATTTGAAAATTGTCGAAAAATAGTTTTTTGGATTTTTGAAAAAAAAATATTTTTTTTTTTTTTTTTGAAAATTCAATTTTTCGAAAACGGGTGGACGATTTTTTCTGAAATTTTGTTTTTGAATTTATATTATTAAATATTTAAAATCTTCGTACCATTTTTTTTTTAGAAAAAAATAAGGAATATTTATGTATACAAAATTAAGTAAAAAACGACTTTAAAATATGTACATACAAATATTTTTCTATTAAGAATATTTTACATATAATGTAATCGGACATAGGAGCAAGTACGTGCGATCCAGTCGTGCATTTTATTTGCTTCCAAAATTAATCAACTAAACATCCACGACATTTGGTTCCAATAAGCCGTTGCGGCGCAACTAAGTAAGTCATTGGTTTATGCCGACAATCCACCAACTCTTCAAACATTGGAAGCCAGTATTCAAGCCACCAATGGACTATGTAACTCGTAGCTGCGGCGGCGGAAAAACGCATGAAATTATCTACCAGATTATACTATGTAATAAAAAATTCGTTCCAACAATAGTAGTCCTGGAAATTAAGATACAGTCGAACTTCGATAACTCGAACCATCACTTGCCAAAAAAATAATTCAAGTTATAAAGTAAAACAGAAAATTAATATAAGTTATGTAATATTTATTAGCGAATAATAAAGGTACACTTCTTGTGTTATACATGACTGGAATGCTATATTTAATAAAAAGTTATCAAATATTTGAGTTATCGAAGTTCGCTGTATTCGAAAAAAACTAGGACAAAACTGAATTTTGGTAAGGAGCTTCGTTTTTACGTGCTAAACATTTCCTAAAAAGTACCATAAGTTTGGAGTGGAGAAAAAATTTATTGGTAAACATTACACCAAAAAGATTACGACAGTTTTCATTGTACAATTGATAGATTTGATGAAAAAATGTAGGGGTGTAGGTACATTTTTCAATTTTTTTTTAATAAATGTATGTTTTTGAGATAATGCAATTATAAATTGGATCCTGCGCATGTTAAGAAATAGATAGATCTTCAGTGAACTTGATGGAACGCAAGTAAATGTATCAGTGTCAAGAGGAATTCCCCAAGGGGGAATTGGACAAAAAATGTGGTTTACCAGTTAATCCCTTAAAGATTCAGCTGGTCCTGTTTACAAATAAAAGGAAAATACCTGATTTTTCAGTTCCCACAGTAGATGGGATCCCGCTTAATATCTCAGATCAAGCCATAAATATCTCGGTGAGATTCTAGATAAGAAATTAACTTGGAGTCCAAACATCAAAGAAAGAGCTAAAAAAGCAATGATCGCGTTCTATTCATGCAACAGGATTTTTACTAAAAACTGGGGCCCTAATCCTAAAATTATCATGTGGAAGTATACAATGCAAAGGCAATCGTTAGACCCATATTTAGATATGGTAATCTTGTGTGGTGGAACGCGTGGGATAAAGCCATGATCCTAAAAACCCTAACAAAAGTACAAAGAATGGCTTGTATAGGTATAACTGGAGCAATGAGGAGTACAACCACAGAGGGATTAGAAGCAATACTCAACTTTAAGCCTATTGACCTATACGTACAAGAATCAGAAGTAAACAGTTCCCTATGGCTAAGCCAAACTAACGTCTGGAACACTAGCCACATAGGACATGTTCAGATTCTGCATAGAATTATGGGCAACAATGTTGCAGACTACATGCCACCAAGACTTTGATCGACCATTCAAAACCTATTTCCCTGATAGACAAGTATGGCTAACCTACGAACTCCATGATGAGTCGTCAATAACTATCTACACCGACGGCTCAAATATGGACACTGGGGTTGGTGCAGTTTTCTTCTCAGAAATCAGCTAGCTCTGCTAGACTTCCTGACCACAGTAGTGTCTTTCAAGCTGAGGTATTGGCAGTGAAAAATGCTGCTAAGTAGGTGTCAAGACTGCAGATACCAAATACCGATATCAGCTTTTTTATTGACAGCCGAAGCTTGTAGCTAGCTGTTGCGAAGAGCTGAAAATTAATGGCACGCAGCATAACATTAAACTCTGCTGGGTCCCGGTTCACAGTAATTTACCAGACAACGAGAGAGCTGATGAACTGGCAAGAAAGGGTTCAACAGTTGATCCTCCCCAAATAGACCCGTCGATTAGAATCCTACTCTGTGCCACGAAACAGAACATTTGAAAGAAGATTCTTTCAAAAACCAACGAAAGATGGAATGGGCTCGATACATGTGCCACAACCAGGAAACTATAGCCCAACTTCGACAAGAAATGGAAAGAAAGTACCAGCCACATAAACAAAAATTCTCTTCGAACTCTTGTAAGCGTACTCACTTGACACAATCTTCTCGGCTACCATAAAAAGAAAATGGGGCTAAGCACCGATGATCTATGCAGAGGCTGCAATGACGAAGACGCACATGAGGACACCTCTCACTTTTTTTGTCATTGTCCAGCACTTTGCCATATAAGGAACAAATTCCTGGGCAGTTACTTCTTCAATGATTTAGAAGAGCTTTCGAATCTTTCAGGCAAAAGCCTGCTGAACTTCATAGAAGCCTCTAAATGACTCGATAGTTATTATCGATAGAACTCATAGGTTATACCAGAGGTTCCCAAACTTTATCAGTTCGCGGCGCACTTTCAGGCTTAATATTTAGTCTCGGCGCCCCGTAGTGTCGAAATTGGCACAAAAATTATAACATTCGTAATATAGATTTGAGTAATTATATTTTCATTGACACACATGAAAAATATATAATTTAAGAACATTAAGTTGTAACAATGAAAACTCTATGTAACGTGTGAGCTTGATCTCCACACATTTTTTTCACAGCGTGGGTCAATATTTGATACCGCTACTGTCATTTCCTGCTCAACATTTTTCTGATCGATATTTATTACAGCTACAGCTGAAAATACAGCCTCACATAAATAAAATGTTGCAAATTGAATAGGAATTCTTAATGGTTTTAAACTTAAATTTGGGTATTCATTTTGGACCGATATGCAAAACTTCACCAAGTCAGAACCTAGGAAATTCAATAATATTTTCCTGTTCTTGCGAAGAAAATTCTGGTGGAGCTTGTGCATAGAAAGGATCTTGAATCCATGCATATTTTTCGACATTTTTCAATATTTTGAAAACAATTCTGTGAGCTTCGAAAGATTGTTGGTGAAGAGCGACATTAAGTTTCATGAGACAACAAGCTCATTAGATGCTGCAAATTTATGCAATTGTGGAAAACAATCTTATCCGCCATCTTCATTGCTTTTTTACCATAACTGTAGTTCTTTTCTAAATGGCGCAATCTTGTCAACTTTCAAAATATGCATGTTATTGCCTTCAGAGACTGATTCATATTCTTCAATTTTTCAAATATATCACAAAAATACACTAGTTTTAGCAAACATTTTGAATCGCCAAAGTATTTGCAGTCTTGCATGATCCTCTTCTTGTAAAAAAGTTTGCATTTTTCCCGTAATTCGAATGCACGCAATACATTCCCATAGTGAACTACACTATCATACACGATCATACACATCCCTGTGGCTGATGCAATGGGTCCACATATCTATCATCATATTTGTGATATTTCCGCTTTTTTGCGTCTTCGCCACTTTTAGACGGTTGAACAGTACCCATGTTCTGTAACTAAGGCGATAACTTTTCCTCACTTACCGCCTCTGAAAAATGGGTTTCTGTAAGTTGAAACGATACCTTAATTTTTTAATTTGCTTGACTGGAATTTTCCAATATAAGGCGATAAATTGAAATGTCATTTTGGTATCTTAAAAACAAAACAAACAATTTTATTTCTTGTTTCTCGACTTAGTTTATCGATTTGAAAGTTACAGAACATGGGCGCAGATTTCTATCATTTGAACTGCCGACTTACCTATATTTATATTTAACAAACATCTCTACATTTTGACGAAAACACAAACAATGCGACTTAATCAAAGCAAAGTAAACTCACGGTCAGAAAGAATAATTGATATAGAATGAGAGAAGACAAAACAAATGCCAATCAAATTTGTAGGGTGTGTTCAGAGGGAAATGATTATTAGTACGCGTTCGGGATGTATGGTCAATTTACATGGTGCCCCTGTGCGACGTTCACACATTACTACTGGTAACGTTTACATTGCGTGGCTACATTATTTGTTTTCAATGCTTTTTATTAACTTGGCTCATCCATTTATTAATTAAATATCAACTACAGCATACAAGAGCGTCTCACGGCATCCCTGTATACTCTCTACGGAGTTACAACACTTCAGGGTACCACAATGGATCTGCTTTGATCTAAGTGTGCTGGCAGCTAACCTATGTTTTTGAGTGGGGAACTTTTTTATGTTTTTATTTATGTTTGGAAAAACATGGTCTATTAAAAACAAAAAAGTGTGGAACCGGAAGGGAAATTCTGCCATCTTAAAAATATTAATTTATTTTATTTTGTTCAATAACTAAGTTCACAAACGCACAGTATATTTTTCAGCAATGTATCAGAAAGCTGTTCGACACCGAACGCGCCTAATTATGAATACTGTCAAAGTCCCCTTTCACACAGGGAAACCAGTTGCTGGAGATTTTTTTGACGTTTTCCTTTAATTGCCTTGTAGCTTTCACACGAAGATATTGATGAGGAAACTGAGTTTCTCGTTTTTTGAATTGCTTTTGATTTGACATTCGCTTTTTGTAAACAAACAATTTGTTTCGCGGCTGGAAAATTCTACACAATTTTGAGTTATAAATTAACCGCAGCTTATTTTTAGAAAAATTAATTCAAAATAAAGAAACCTGGTGCGATTATGTAGGTAAATGTTGTTTTTTTATTGTGGTTGTTAATAATGGTTTGCTAAATTAATATATTAAATGGTCACGGAAAAACAATGAACCAGGAGAAAATTGATTTGATGTGCGTTTCTCTTGCCATCTAAATCTTGGGCTCAACAGATGATAGTGATGATGGGAAGATTATATTGGACTTATTGGAATGCACCGAAGCTTTATTGGTACAGTTGGACACATAAACCACTGACAGGATGATATGATTGATACCTGTGGTGCTGCTGCTGCTCGCTAATACAGGAACATCATTATAAACCAAATGTGATGATGAAGCCACAATCTGAGAGCTTAGTTGGTCCGTGCGTTTTTGTTGTCGTGATGGATTGAATTAAATGCCTTGCCTACAAGAATTAAAACTTGAAATTTTCTTTCACAATGAATTTATTTAAGTAGCTCACTTGGTTTGGTTAATGTAATAATACAATTGTAGGAAACAATTTCTCTTTAAAAAAAATATGTTTGACATCTATCAGAGACAGAAGTCAAAATGGAAACCTAAGAAAATTTCAAAGCATAACGTCAAAAAAATCTCTTCAAATCGTTGACCGGGGAGATTTTTTTCATTCCCCTTACTTCGTGCCCTTCTCACCTACAAGCTCCCAGTTGCCGGCAACTCAGTTTCCTTGTGTGAAAGGGGTAAAATGAAGGAAAAAACAATACCTAATCTGTCAGTTGGCAAGTGTATCGTTACAAAAGTTGAAAATAGGGGAATGTATAGTCTGATAAAGCTTATTCATGCAATACATTAAAATTTGTGATATTTGGTTATTTTAAGAAATAATTTCATTTAAATCCTTAATAAACATTTTCAAAAACACACTTTCTGTTGTTTTTTAAAAAACGGCAAAAATTATTGTTCAAAGCATTCACGTAATTTTGTGAAAATTTGTTGTGCTCTGAGAGATTTTTACCCCAACTCTTGCAAAAATAGCAGTCTTCGCATTTTTGTGCACAAAGTACAGGAACACATTTAATAATTCTGTCTTGTATTATTATGTAAAGTTGCCAAGCTATTAAAAAAAACACCATATATACAAACATTTTAACAACACTGTTGTGAAAATATCGGGTTTGAATTATGTGCTGATGTACATATACAAACAATTTAATGTAAGAGTAATTACTTTGTTAATTAGACAGCAGACACGTGAAACATTTATTGTTTGTTAAGTTAATTAGATAGTTTTCTATCATCAATTAGGTATACAAAGAAATTTCGTTGTGAGGTGAGCAATATTTATAATTAAAAACAGCAACTATAAAATTAAATGATTTGTTTTTTAAGAGCACAGGTGATTTCCTCTTTCAAAAGATCAATGCAAAACAAATTAGAATCAATAATGATGAAGATTAATATAAGCGTCTACGAGTATAATGTGCATAAAATATCAATTAAAAACTTCAGAAAAAAACATTATTTTCATAGTGTAAAAATAAACCTTTCTCACCATATTAGTGCGTGTTTTTGTAAATAAAAGAAGAGGAGAGTTCACAAATTCTTGGCGCACGTGCGGAGATACATTGGCTAAACTTTTCAGTCAACAAATCGAGGATTTAAATATTCAACTAATATTGGTCTATAGAGGTCGCCATTTAACATTTCGGTTCTTATCGATTATCATTTTAGGTTACGAAGAAATAGAATCCTAGGTATTGTATAGTTATGGTTGTCGAAATTTCAGGATTTCTTAATCTTTGCATTCTTCAATTCTGTTTTGTGTTTAGCTCTCAACCTATATTCAACATTATAATGGGGTTTTCGTTTGGTAAATTTGTATTTTGATCTATAAATTGATTTTTTTTTTCGCAACGAATCGAATACGTTTTCAGATTGATTTTTATTAGATAATTCAGATCTGCAAAATTGATTTAAGATCAAAAAATATATAGCTGAAAATGTTTTTAGTTGATGACAGTTTTTTGAGTGATAATCTTTTCTTTGATCCTATTTCACCTCATGAACTAATTTCCATCATTAAATCATTTAATAACTCTAGTTCTGTCACCAACGCCTTTCATCAATGGAAAGGAAATGATATTGAATGGGTTTGTTCTTAGACTATGGTCAAAGTACCTTTTACACAGTAAAATTTTCTTATTGCCTTAAAAATCGTATATGCCTTTCACACGAGCAAACAAAATTGCTGGAGATTTGTTCTTTTCCTTTTAATCTTTCTTGGTTTGAACGCACACTACATGAAGTTTAAATTCGTGACTCCCCTTATATTTCCCTTTTATATTTCATGCTATTACTTACCTTCTGAATAGACCGATAACTAGAGGTTAATTTCTCAAGTCAACTTACAAATTTATTTTCTGAGTATGTTTGGCTTGCAATAAATTGACTTCAGACTTCACTCACTTAACATAAGCGGAGTTAGAAACAAATGGTTAACATTTTGCCATTTCTAGGCACATTTCCAGAAAAAAAAAACAATGGGATCACAAAAATGTATGCCCAGTCCATGTAGTGAAGCGAAGTCCGTCCATGGCCAACGTCCATTAAACATTGAACAAAAAGCACATTTTGTGAAGTTCAGTTGCCGTTTAGTGCGTTATAGCGCAAGAATTTTATACGAATAAATATTTTGCAGCGCAGTGTCATGCAGTTCCTCTGTAGTGCAGTTCCACCCAGTGCGGTTCTACCTTAAATCAATTCTACCACCCATCCAAACTTGTCAAATTGCTTTTTTGTAGATCTTAATAAAAAAATTATTTTTTTTTCACCAAACTACCTTTATTTATAACTACCAATAAAAATTGAACACAAAACGAAAATTGGTCTTAGAAAGTCTAAAATAAAAGTAAAACGGAATTCATTTAATAGAGATTGATCTTTTTTTTAAAAATTGAAATCGGAATTTGTTAAAATTGATCAATTGACATTAGGGATATACAAAATTGCAGATATATGTGGAATTTTAGACGTGATCTAGAAAATAATTGAAAAAAGAATGCAAAAAAACTTTTACTTACACTTTTTAATAGTAAAAGTGAGAAACTTTTCAGAAGAACATATTATATATTTATGAAAAAAATTAAGTTATCTAAGATCTTAGAAATATAAACTGGCTAAAAAAAACCAATTAAAAAGATCGATTTGTCCTACGAAGGGAAATTAATAATTATAACTACTCTACGATCACATCCACCGAGATTCAATCCAATTATTAGTGCTTTTCTTTTGGCAAAATGACATAGGCAGCAAAGCAGAATTTACACACATTACAAATACAACAACCTGCTTTCGATAAAACTAACAGCAGAATTCTACTTTGGATAGATTTGTGACGAGTATCGAATGTCATTATTTTGTTTAGTTGGTAGTTCCGATGACTTTAATGAATATCGAAGGGCACGTTCACATATTTATTGGATAAGTTATCTCGGAAACCAAATAATTGGAATATATTTTTGAACGGTTCGGAAAAGTTAGCTGAAAGCAGTCAAAATTCAATAATTTTTGGTTAGTTATGTGTTCTTTTCTTAAAAAAATTGTTTTACACCTATTTTCGCACAGTTTATTACCTGTGCGTAAATAGGTGTAAAATGTCTAACGCAACAAACTTGGCCAGAAATACGTTTTATTCATTTGTGTTGCTTTATAAATCATATTAATAAGCATAGGTAGGGGGCATTCTTCCAATTTAAGTAAAAGTTAAAGTTAGCTTATTCGTGCGAAACTGCCAGATCCAAAGATACTTAAATAAAAGATCTTTAAGTAACTTTGTGTTAGCTGCTGTCAAATTGCCTAAAAAAATAGCTAAATAAAACTTGAGCAGCGCCCCCTACCAAAGCTCTGAAATTGGAATAGCAACAAGCATTTAAGGAGCAAGTCAGTGCATATTTTGGTTTAGTAATAAATAAGCACTCATTAGCAGCACGTAAGTGTATGTTAACGATAGAACACTTATAACACACGCAAGACATAAACTGTCGAATTGGATTGTGAAGATTTTTTAGATTTTCTTCTAAAAAATCTCAATTTGGTTACACCTACAATTGGAAATTATCAGATCTAATTTCATCTGCGGAAAAGGGTGATACTTTAGAGCTTTTTGGCAAGAAATACATTCTAAATATTTCAAAATATAGCTTATTGTCTAGTCAGAAAATGTCAAATTTTATTAATGGATGTAGATAAATTACTTCACCCTAAAATTCACGAACTTAAGTAATTCTGAATTCAGAGTCGAGTCGACCGTTGTCCAACCAGTAAATATAAAAGTGGACATAATCGTTTATTTTCAGTGTATATTTGTTGCGACGTTAATAATTTTTACCACTATCTACCCCAATTATGAGATTCAAAAAGGGGATTTCTGTCCATATTTCACATAACTCATTTTCGATTAATCTCTCTACTTTTGGGCCGCAAGTAAACGAAGCTTAAAAGTACTTAACAGTTAAATAATGAATGCAATCATTTTTGCAAGGAAACACAATGCAAACATAACCTTTCATTTCCACTAGATATGATTTATTAAAAAGAAACGTCAAACACATAAAATGATTTTAAAATGAACATTTTGGGACACACAGAGGTAGAAAATTCAACTTTTTGTTTTTTCTTACTGCTTTATATATATTCCATTTTATTTGCATCTTTTAATTCAAGTTTTAGTATTCTTAAATGCCTTTAATCTGAAGAAATAAAAATAAATCAATGCATTTAGTTATTAGACACAAGTTCGGTAATATCAACTTAAAGATACAAAAAATCAGGCTACTGCGGATCGTTCTTTTGGGAAATCCTGCTACATTGCCAAAAGAACAGCTATATTAGCCGTGTTTTATTGGGAAATTTATTCGCTGTAAGTTTATCCGTCGTAGCATTTTACATACAATTCGCTACGGTCGATAAAAAGCTAAAGTAGAAGCTACGGTGGATGGCTGGTTGACGTTCAATCGAGTCTCGATTCTGATTTTGTTAGTTTTGTTGGTACGATTGATAATTTAATTGAATCTCGATGGATGTGTTCATGTAGTGTTATAATTATTAATTTCATTCGTAAGACATATCGATCTTTTTGATTCTTTTTTTAATAGTTGGCCAGTTTATATTTCTCAAATCTTAGATAACTCCATTTTTTAATAAATTATAAGCTGTTCTTCTGAAAAGTTTCTGACTTTTACTATTAAAAACTGTATTCTTTGCTCAATTATTATCTGAAGTACGTCTAAAATTGCACCCATGTATATCTGCAATTTTGCATACTCCTAATGTCAATTAATCAATTTTCACAAAAGCAATTTGAGAAAAAAAACCGCATTGGGTGGAACTGCACTATAGAGGAATGCTCCACAGTGCGCCGCAAAATATTTATTCGTATGAAATTCTATGAGCTATAAGGCTAGGCGCGCAAATATGCAACTTTCAGTTTTGCAACAGTTTGGTTGCTAAAGTTAATACCATGAGAGTGCGCGCAAATGCAATAACAATTCAGTCCACGATTCGAGCAACTTAAAAGTTTGCGTTTTGGCACAAATCGAACGATCGCCCCAAATAAGTTCTTCAGTTTGTATCACACCGAACTATAATGTAACTGCGCGCACATTAAATCAAAATATTGTTTGTGTGATGGTTTATCTCGTTGATTAATTTTAAGTTGCTAATGTGCGCGATTACTAGTGATTAAACTATTTCGTTTCGGAAAAAATGCATGTGAGCGCCTAGCTTAAACGCACTAAGCGGCAACTGAACTTCACAAAATGTGCTTTTTCTTCACTGTTTAATGGCCATGGACGGTATTCGCAAAACTACATGGACATGGACTGGGCGTATATTTTTGTAATCCATTGTTTTTTTCTGGACATGTGCATGGAAATGGCAAACCAAATGTTAACTACTTGTTCCTTACTCCGCGTATGTTACGTGCAGTCTGATGAGTGAATATTGAATTGAAAGCAAAACATAATCAAAAAATAAATTTATAAATTGACTTGAAAAATGAAATTCTAGCTATCGATCTACTCAGAAAATAAATAAAAGCATGAAATATAAAGGGGAAGTGCAATGGGAGTGAACAATTTAAACTACGCTGTAGTGTGCGTTCAAAACCAGGAAACATTTAAAGGAAACAAGCGAATCTCCATCAATTTTGTTTTCTCGTGTGAAAGGCATAGAAGATTTTTAAAGCAATACAAAAATTGCCCTGTGTAAAAAGGGACTTGACCATAGTCTATGAACAAACCCATTCACTTATCATTTCCTTTATATTGGTGCAAAATGAATGTTCGAATTTAAAATTGCAACTGCAGTAAAAATGAAAATAAGAAATAGGTTTGTAACATAAATTAAATATTGGTACGTTTTTCTACTTTCTATTTTATATGAATAAAAGCTAATTATTGTTCATTATTTTGATATTTTCTTAATTTTACTTTGCAAAAGACTCTTTCATTACTTGTGACTGCTGTACAGGCGTACCATTTTTACAAAAATGAAAAAGCTACTGTCCATGCTACGGTCGATGCGTTTTTTTGGGAATTACTTACGGTACAATGGATAGATTCCCAATAAAACACACCTATTATAAATCGTACCAACAAAACTAACAAAATCAAATTCGAGATTCGAATAAACGTCAACCTGCCCTCCACAGTAGCGGTAGCTTTCTGCTTTAGCTCGTCCGTAACGAATTGTGAGTGTGTTTCTTTATTCATTCCGGTATGTCCAGAATATTCGAAATACCAGTTTTGCGTTTCTTTATTCCATGGAATATTCCGGATAAACTATTTTGTTGTTTCTTTATTCATTCCGGAACGTTTGGAATGCATTCTTTTTATTCCATGTTAAACACGGAATGAAAAGAATATTCTTCGAATAACCCTCTCATATGAAAGCAAAAAAATGACAGCAGCCAAAGACGAAAACCAAGTAAGTAAACAAAATGGATAACCAAACAATGTTTATATTTTTATTATTAAAATAAATATATAAATAACAATTAAATGTGACTTTTCATGAATTAATAAATTAATAATAATTTATTTTTACTATTTTCCATTGAGATATATGTTTTCTTGTAATCACTTTAAAAGATCTGATTGATGTCATCTTTTTTCTTTGCTATTCCGGAGAGAATTTTTGTTTCTTTATTCATTCCATTCTGGATATTCTAGATAAACATTTCGTCTTTTCCATCCATTCTATTCCTTATCCGGAATAAATAAAGAAACACACTCTGTGTGTAAAATTCTATACGACACGGATAAAATTACAATGGATAAATTTCCCAATTAAACACGCCTATTGTCAACTTCAATCAGGTTTAAGGTAGCTCTATAGATCGCCTATAAAAAATTATAGGTAAGCATACTACTATTCGTGAAAAATTGAGATTGGTATTTATGTTTTTATTTACCAACTTCCTTGAACTAACTTTGAATTAATATATTTGTATACTAAAATCTATTACCGCTAATTCTGTCGAATTTCAGAGGTATCATAAAGATTTAAGATATTACAGTGTTAACACTTTTACTAAATATTTTTACTTGCACGAAACTTGCCACCTTTTTCATCAATTACTTTCAGTCAATCGTGTTATTGCTAGTAGGTATGTGGCCGGCGGAAATTATGTAACGAGCAAAAACAAAAAAAAAAGCAAAAATCGAGAAACCACAACCTCCTCTTGCCCGGCAAGCAGTCATTTATATCTTCTACATGTCGGCACACTCAGTACAGTAGTAAGTCTCCATTACCATTAATAGCGTTTCCCCTGTTTGCTCAATTTATTCGATTTTGCCACAAGTTGCTTATAATTATTTACAAACTTATGCATTGGACAAACAATTAGCTGTGCAAGTTGGAATAAACATACTCAACTCATGCTGCAACAGCGTAATTTAACTATTTCTTTTGCAATAATTTATTCAATCCCACAAAGTGTTACGAGATCGAGAAATGTCACTGAACTGTTATGCAATATTATTATAATTTTTTTTTTGTTTCTCCCTTAGAGCTGTAGTTAATATTAGCACACTATCCTTACAAACTTACCTCAATTTCTGGGATTCCAGTTTTTAAGTACGGTCTCAAATGCTCCAGTGAACTCTTAAAACACGTCACGATCTCTGGGTCATTTCTTTTACAAGGTTTAATGTATTCAGCTGAAATCAAATTAAAATGTAAAATTATTACCAAAATCCAGAAGAGGAAATTCAAAAAAAAAAAAAAAAAAAAAATACACAACTAATTTACAATATTATGGTCAACTATCATTATAATCAAACTTGAACTTGAATCTGTAGAAGGCAGCTGAATTTGTTGTTTCTGGGTTAGAGCATTTAATATGCCTCGCATTTTAATGGCTATTTCGAACTTAATGCAAATTGGTGATCTTGACCTTCTATGGATTGATATTCGAATTCGCAAAATTACATAAAAACTAGTTTCGGTTGAAGGTAGATTATCTTTATTTGTTTTCATTTTCAACGAACCGGCACTCTCGGAGCGGCGCTGAATGGTATCCGTAGCTGATTAATTTATTATTATACGAGCATCTGTAAGGCCTTCTGTATAAATACGTGCTCCAGAGGGTTTTCAATATTTTGGTAAGCTTGGTATGTTTAATTTATACAAAAATTTATATATTCTATGTGCAGCAGTATTTTGCACAATTTGAAGGAAAACGGAATAAAATTAAATGCATCACTGGGTCACTTGTAGGTTTTCGATCTTCTGGTTCAAGGATAAAAAGTTGTTATGGTCAAGTATTAAAGAGGTAAGGTATCAGTGTATTTTTTATTTATGGAGAATTGGAGAACAAAATATAGTAACATTACAGAATAATTAAATTACATTTTCTTTAAGGTTTTTGTTTTAATAAAATGTCATTTTATGCCGTGTAGTTTTTAATTATACATGTTAGTGAATTTCCGACATAAGGTTCACCAGTGCCTGTGATTATTAATGTGTTTTTGTTTTGTTTGGTATTTTCGGTTAATTTTGATTTTTACTTGCGATTATAGGTATCTACAAGGCAAGTTATGCATTCGTCGAAAAAAAAATGTTTGAGATAACAATCAAAAATGACATTATGATGAAAGCAAAGACGAAAAAACACTGACTACAAATTCTGTCCGTCTGTATGTATGTATAGACAAATACAGCCCAAACTAGTGGGTGGAATTGCTTCAAACTTGGTATACATACAAAACTTATTAAAGTATTGTACAGAGGAGAAATTGAAATTTTTTTAGCTCAAAAAATAACGGTACCTGCCATATAGCTGGTACGTTAAAGCCTATTATAATATTGATTTTAAAAAATCAGTGTATCTTTTTCGACACGACCGATCATAGTGTTGAAAAAAAAAATGTGTAAAAACGGTACTTTCCATAGGACCGTTTTTTTTGCTTTCGGCTATCTCATAAATGGCTTAACCGAAATTTCACATATACAGGTGTAGGTAGCCCAATGTAAAATGCATACCAATATTTTTAATTAATGTTTTTTTATTCTTAAAAGGATTTAAAAAAATTAAAAATTTATATTTTGAAAACTGCTCATTATTTTTTTTTGAAAAATTATAGTTATATGAATTTGCTGAATACCTATCAATTGGCGTTTTTGAATTTTTTTGAAAAATGTTTTCAAAAAGTTAAAAAAAAACTTTTTTTCTTTTTTTTTCTTTCATAAATTCAAATTTATCCAAGAAATAAAATGGCGTACTTTTCTTTTTTAGCTGAAATTGGTTCAAGTATTTTTGCATTT
Organism: Philhelius pedissequus; assembly: GCA_910595825.1. NCBI lineage: Eukaryota > Metazoa > Arthropoda > Insecta > Diptera > Syrphidae > Philhelius > Philhelius pedissequus. The sequence goes on along the minus strand of OU343161.1, from coordinate 199,399,627 downwards.
CACAATTTTGAACTATTTTTTTTTCGATTAAGTCGATTTATTTTTGTTTTTAAGATTATATTATTAAATATATTAGATTGTTATACCAATTTTTTTAGAAAAAAATTAAAGAAATTTTTTATACATATGTATATAAAAATTAAGTAAAAAAAAACTACTTTAAAAACGTATTTAGATTTTTAATAGAAATCTTTGCATACGATGTGAACAAAAATAAGAACAAGTTCGTGCGATGCAGTTGTGCATTTTATTTTTTATGTTGAAACTTTTAACATTAATTTTTAAAGTTTTTGTACAAAAAAATTAAAAAAATTATTAAAATTGAGCTGTGCATGTGACTTGAAATTGTATTGTTTCTGCCATAAGAAAAAAACAAGATGGTGAGTTGTTTTGTTTGTTCCTGAGAAATCTTATTCCGGTTTCTTTCTCTGCTAGGGTGACCATTGAAAATGTTTCAAAAAAAATGCTAAATTCGTTTAGGAAAAAACTGACAAGAATCCTGCCAACTCTATAAATCGTGTAATTAGAACGAAAACAAATATACGCCTGAATCACTCGAACTTATGTTAGGGTGACTGTTAAAAAGTTATAGAGTTTTTTTTTGAAGATTTTTGCCTCTATTGTCTTGAATCTTAAATAAAAAATCAAAATGAAAAAATGCACGACTGGATTGAACGTACTTTTTCTTATTTTCGATCACTTCGTATGCCCAAGATTCTTCTTAAAAACGGCTAAACATATTTTTAAAGTTGTCTTTTACTTAATTTTTTTATATACAAAATTTCTTTCATTTTGTATAAAACGTATTTGGAATGGCGATTAATAATATAAACTAAAAAATATTATTTTGAAAAAAATCGTCATTATTTTTTTCTAAAAAAATTGTTTTTTCGTCAAAAATTAAAAAAAAATTATTTTTCTAAAATTTTGGTCGTTCGATTTTTTTCTTCAAATGTAAAAACTTCCCGTATTACTATGTATATTGCTAATATTGCTAGTAAAATGTATAGGAATAATTTAAAACTATGTCCAGTCAGTTCTTTTTGAAAATGCCACTGGATAGCTATATTTCCAATTTTGTAAACCAAATCATTTGGTATATAGGAATATCTTGCAGTTACCTATCGTTTTTAACTGTATATTTTCCAAAAAATAACCGTTCCAAAAATTCAACGCGGTAGTTATTTTCTACTTTCGGAAAATTTCCTCAAAATTGCGATATTCTTTTTTAATAGCCTCTTTTCAAAAGAGATGCTTGCTCAGGCCACTTTTTAAACTTTTTTATCCTGTATTATGACCACGGTTGTCAACTAGAAATAAAGCCTCTGAACAAAAATGAAAATAAAAAGGAACAAAATCAGTAAAATGTGACCAACAAAATTTAAATATCAAAACTCCATAATACACAGAAAATTAAGGTTAGCCATATTTTTTCCAATTATTATCATAAATAAATAGGTAAAATTAGAATATAACTAAAATAAATAAATAAAAAGCTACCAAATAATTCACTAAATTTCCGCCCCTTCTTCTTAATAATTTTAAAATTCGAGCGAATACGCAATTCGATAGAATCAATTCGAAAGAAATTTGTAGATTTTGACATCCGAACGAATAATATTCATTTTCAGCCAATTGCACAAAATGAACAGGAATGAATCTTATTTTCAGCTGTTTGAAAGTTACTGACATTTATATTTGACATAGTGGACATTTTTTCTACATCTACATAGGAAAATGATAATGGATGCAATAAATCCATCATTCGAGAGTGATTTTTTTTGATAGTTAGATCCATGAAGCTCGAAGCCCTCTAGACAAAATCTCTGCATTATTTATAATTTTTTTCTATTTATTGTATTATAGCTATACTCGTTTAATCAATTTTTATGTAATTGACTTTTTCCCAAAATTCGCATTTTTTTTAATCTACACGTACTCAAGGGATTATACTAACCTTTTAATGTTTCAACACGGTGCGGGCGTGAGGTTAAAGAAGAGAAAAAATGATAGGAAAGATGTATGGCGCAATGTTTGGTGACTGTATAGGTGGTTGTTGTCTCATATTTTATCTCCAGGGATGGCGGCTGAACTAATGCGGAGAAATTTCAGTGTCTTATTTATCTATGTCCCTTATAATTCGCATTCATTTTTTTATTCCTTGTCATATTTTATCGGTGCACTAGTTTTACTCAATCATATGTTGTTAGTTCTTTGCTTGAACAGCATGTAATGAGTAAACCAGCAACTCATTGTATGACATTTATTTTTAGAATTGGTTTTTAGTGGAAGAATAAGAGGACATAGACTACGGCAGGGATCGAACCTGTGACCATGAGGTTGACATGCGAACACACAAGTATCGCGCCATGGCCACCCCAAATGCCGGTTTTATCGTTATTTCGATTATTATTTAAAAAACTAAGCAATTTCCATTGCGTTACTATATCTTCATGATCGCGCTCAACAAAGTATGGAAAATTATCACTCAATTTCGAAATTGAAACTTCGGAATCCGACAGGATACTTTTAGATATTCTTATAGACAAATTTCTCAAATCATGGTTATTGAGATCAAATCATAGTAACAATTGTTTTAAAAGTTCTGAATAAAAAAGTTCAGCGTTTATTTTAATTTCATTTTTGTTTTAAGAAATTCCTCAGCTTTGTTTCCAATGAAATAAAATGCACGACTGGATCGCACGAGCTTGCTCTTGTAGCTAACAAAATGTAGCTAACCATTGAGGCTTAGTTAGTTAGGTGTAGTTATCCTATGCAGGTTTAAAGACTATGTAGGTAAGATTACCTTGATTCTTATTATAATGAACTGTCGAATGGATGATTCAAGGAATAGTTACATAGGTACATACCTTCAAATGTATATTTAAATCTTAGTTATGGATTTTAATTATGTAAGTTAGGAGAGTAATCTGTATCTTCATATATATACGTATTGATGGAACCCAAGTATGTAAACATGTACATATAATAATGAAAATGAAGGACGTAGGTGGGTTGGTAGCTTCAATTTCATCATTGAGGTGCAATATGCATACATAAGATTCATGTGATTTTTAAAGACACATATGTACACATAATTGCATGAGGGCCTACATTGTATTTAGTATTAAGTGACGTACGCAAGAATTCGTAAAAAGGGAATAATAATAAAGTAGAAATAAATGGATAATACACATAATTAAATGTTTTTATATTGCTTAGTCGTTATAGTTTGGGGGAAAACAAAGATGCAATTTGAATTCATGGATAAATAAGAATGTATCAAAAAAAAATTCAAAAATCGTTGGAGCGGTTTTTTAATAAATTAATTTTTTATGTATAAGATTTTGATTTTTTGAATTTTTTATGTTTGAGATTTTGATTTTATTTTTAGGAAAAAAAATTTGAAACGCCATTTTGAAGATAGTATTAATACACATATAAAATTCAAATTTCAAAAAAATTCTGATTTTTGAAAAATCGATTTTTCAAAAAAAAATTTTATTTATTTTTTAAAAATCGAAAAACGTTGTTTTTGGAAAATTTTCGTATGCAGTCTTATTAACAATTTCAGGGAGCATTTTTATAAAAAAAAAATATTTTAGTCGGTTCTTCCAATAATGGGAAAATCGAAAATATGAAAAGTGGTTCGATGGGAAGTACCGTTAATAAGTACGCAAAAAAATATTTTTATACTTGAAAGTTAACTGTACTAATTTAAGAATACAAATTTTTTTTATATACATTCTTGGAGCCGTTTTCGAGAAATACATTTTTTTCTTAACGGTTTTTTAACATTTGTTTGGGAGGTACCGTTGTTTTTTATTTAAAAAAAATAGTTTTTTTTTACTATTCAAGATAATGTCGTTTTCGAAATTTTGAGTTTTCAAAAGAAAAAAAATTAATTTCCAAAAAAATTTTTTTTTGAAAAATTTTGGTATAGAATAGTGTTTAAAGTTTCTAGGATCTTCTGCGTAAAAAATTTCAAGAAAATCAAGTTAACCGTTTCCGAGAAATTCGAAAACAAAAAAATGGTTGTACTAGAGGTACCAAAAATAACAATTTAAAAAAACAAAATTATTAAAAGGTACCCTTTCCCTTCATTAGTGAACTGATTTTTTTTTAATAGAAATCGTTGCAGCCGTTTTTGAGAAAATTAAGATTTTTGTTTTTGGCCAAAAAAAATGTATTTTTGCTACTGTTATTTGTCGTCTTAACAAAAATGAAAAAACGTGTTGGCATATTACAGAAAAAGCAATATGTACCAAGTTTGAAACAAATCTATCAAAGCGTTTATGCTGTAGACTCCAGGACTGACACAGAGAATGAGAACATGACAGAATGAAAGACAGACGGACGGATTTGAGGGACCCACTTTTTTGGTGTTCTCTATGATCGTAATGTCATGTTTAATTGTTAGAAACTTTAGTAAGTAGAAATCTTCATTGGATAAATAACTTTCTCTGTTCTTTAAGGAAGATTTGGGCTCATCTTCTTCTGTGAGGATTTCCGTGATCTTTTCGATGTTCTTAAGTCACAACTAAGCTTTTAATAATGTTGTTTTAATTTTACAAGAAAGATTTATTAATATATCATATTACTTACCTATCGATTTTGTATGATTTTTGAGAACATGAACATTAAAAGTCGATTGATTTTTATTTCTTCTTAAAAAAAAGTGGCCATATTGAGAACAAAACAGACCAAGTGAAAACAAAATTACCAATTTTGGTCACAAATGACCAACGTGGCAATCATGATTATGACTCGGGCGATAAAAAGTGTCGAAAATTTTTTCTTAGAAAATATATATTTGTTAGTATCAGTATGCATATAATTTGCGCATATATATTTTTCTACATGTTGGTCATTCAAAGGAAAATACGGTAAGCCTTGTTTTTGACTAAATTTTAAATAAAAGATTTATGTATCTCTTCAACGATAGGTCTAAGAAATAAATGTGTTTTGATCTAGATCTGGATAGCAAAATTGATTTTTAACCCCATTAGCTGGAAAACACTTTTGCTTTTTGTGTAATTTATAGTTAACTTATAGTTCAACATTAATGAAAACATAATTTGTTTATATCTACCTGCTTAAAATAAATCTAAAATAGGCTTATTGAACTAATTTTAAATATAAAAGATGGTAATGAAATTTTATCATGTTTAAAGTCCGCGAAAAAGCTAAGACAAAAATGGCTGCTCCGTTTTAAATATCAAAAAAAAAAAAAACTTTCCGAAAGTTGAAGTAAATCTTTGAAAAGGCCTTATCCAAATTCTTGACTATTCCTAGCAAAAGTTTCATTATAAAAAAAATATTTTCAAACAATTGATAAAATAATACAAAATTGCATATTAGAAAAAAAGTTAAACCAATATTAATACTAACAGACAACCGTCAGTTAACAGCTTTAAAGTGAATCCAGTACCAAACTGACGAACACGTGTAATATTAACTGCTGACGATTTTTATAATATCCAACCATGAATCAATGAAAACAAGATTACGACACTTCTTTTTTCTCTTATTTGGCTGACGTCACGCGATAGTAAAAACTCTGACAGCAAAACAAATTGTTTTGTTAGTTCGATGTGGATTAATGGATTTTTCGTGCGCGAATAATATAAATATACAATTTGTTCAAATAACTGAATATTGTTGAATTAAATTAAATTTAAATTAATTGCAAAAAAATCAAGAATAAAAGAATGGCGGAGTGCTAAATGGATATCAAAGATTTAACTTAAATTAAGTAAAACAACAATTTGTGAGGATGTGTGAATTAAATAAATGGAATATGTTTTAATAATGTTTTAATTTTGTTGTATTTTCGTTTTTTGCATTTGGATAAGTCTACAATTTTTCTTATTCTAAAATAAAAATATATTCTTGCGCGGAAAAAAAGTTCTTTTGTGTCCGCATCGCAGTCAATGTCTGGCCAATTCAAGTAGGTTTATTTAGTAGTCTGGACAAATTACTAAGCCTTTTACGTTGAAGGATTTGACGATGTTGTCCAAGATCGTCAAGCCATTCAACATCTTTGAAAAGCCGCCTGCACTTAGGTGGTCTACCCATGAACACGATGCGAATTCTTCGGCTGGAATTTTGTGTCTTAGCGTATGGCATATGTATCCGGCCATATTTTCTAGGCCATCACTCTCTAAAGTGGCCAAATCTTGATCATCTTTGTTGCCATCCTCTTCTGGTTCCCAAGCAATGCTTTGAAATATAGTATCTAAGGAAACATTCCAGATTATTTGTTTTTATAAGCAAAAGCAATGTCTGCAAACCGCTCAATGGAGCTTCCAAATCTGGGGTATCGTCAAAGCTCTTACATTTGCTGCGTCCGAAATAACACACTAGTTGTGTCCTAAAATGTGGGACCTTAATCTATAACGAGGAATTTTTCTCTATGAGGATGATAATGGAGGCCTCCCTTGCCACGTAACATTCAAAATGAGTTTAATAATACGTCCTCATTCAATCTGTACGACAACACATACTTGAATCCAAATCGCCTTACGTCTAACAGGGTTCTACTATTTTTTTATTGTCCCTGGCCAAAACCCTAGTTGACCATCCAGATAATTCAGCGTTTAACGTTGCTTTGTACACTGTTGGTATAGAACGAAGTTTAAGGCGAGGGTGTTTTTAATCCGTGCAGCTTATGAAGATAGAATATATTTTTAATTTATTGATTATAAAGCAACTCAAATGCACTTACCCAGTTCAAATTGGAGGTTCGTTTCTATGTCATCAAAAACAAAATATACAATTTCAATTACTCCAAAATTTACAAATTCAAACTCTGTTTCGCTTTTATCTCGTTTTCATTTTTAATCTCGTGTGAGTTCACACGAGCTGTCAAAAATTACAACAATCAAGCGAAAAAATAGAAGTGTCGTAATCTTGTATTCTTTCAATTATGATATCCAACGATGTGTGGAACACATCTATTGATAAAGTCTGTTCTCTCATAAGAACTTGCACTCCCAACTTTCCATTATTGTTTTTATTATATTAAACATTTATTGATCATATTCTGAAAGCCCGCAAGTTTCTTGTTATGGTTTTCTGACGTCATAATAAAAAGTAACTTCATAATATTCTTTCTGAAATTTTATCAGTCTCCATATAATTTTAAGAACAAAATGCAGTAGCACGCGATATCGACTTATTTCATTATTATCACAACGCTGCCGGTTTATAGCTGCAGACTTCGTGATCCCTCTTTACAGAGTGTGGTGTTCATAAAAGTTATTTTTATAAAATATTTCATTGCATTGTGATTCGAATTAATTAACTTTCAGAATATATTTGTTCGTTATATAAACAAATTTAAAGGTATTGCATAATTTAAGCTTGGTGTCAATAGATTGATGGTTCACAATTTCAGTCCCGTTGGAGCGAAACATGTTTAACTTGATGATTTAAAAATTTTGTTCTTTTGATGGATTTTATAAAAAAAAGAGCAACTAACAAATTTATCAGTGCTCTCAAAACTAAAACACAATAGAATATCATAATAATTAACGATTTTCTAATTTAAAAGCACATTACATCCTTTATTTTACACCCTTATATTTAAAAGGACCAAATCCGCATACGGTAAACAGAGTAGCAAGAGGATAGTACGATACGAAAAAAGTAAATACAGTAGTTCCTCGATAATGTGAACTAATTAAAACAAGGCGTTTTCGGATTTTAGCTGTGTTCACATTACTGGAACATTTTCTTTAGTTCTTTTTAACGGTTTGAAACAACTTTCGTATCCATTTATAATAAACAGAACAATGTTTAAAGCACAGTTTCACCATTTATGAAGTTCAAAAAAAAAAAAAATACCTATCTATATGTAGTACTAATATGATAAAATGGTATCGGCATAGTATAAATTCTTGGAAAAATAATTCGTTATTTTGGACTGGAGAACAACTTGACTTGATCTTTCCATAGCTACTGCCCTTAACTTCAGTATATTCTATTTTATTTGGAGTTTTTATTTAAGTTTAATTTTCTTATATGCTTTTAATCAGAAGAAATAAAAACCAAATCAATTGTTGATTTTTTGCATTAATTTATTTGACACATGGTCGGTAATACCAACATAAAAATACAAAAAAATAAACAGGCCGCTGGGATTCGTTCTTTTGGAAAATCTTGCTTTACTGCCAATAGATTTCCCAACAGAACACGGCTATGAGCTTATGCAGACAAACCAGCATTTCTCGAAGCATTGTAAGCCAATATTCAAGCCACGATTGACGCTATTCGGCCAGATTTATTGGAAAAGTAGTCAAAAATTGGATTGATCGAATGGACTATGTAACTCGCAGCCACGACGGATATATGCCGGAAATCGTATTAAAAAAAATGTCATGAAATTATATTCCAGATTATTATAGTAAACAATTCTTTCCAAAAATATTTCCGTCCTTTATTATAATAAAAGCTATTAACAAAAAATAACTTCTATTCACATATATGTATTGAAAACAATTGAACCATCGCATAGCGTTTATAAATTATGTTTTTGTGTTGATTCACGAGCCAGCGTGATAATTAAATATTTTAATAATAGAGAAGTGAAAACGAACTCATAAATTAAATCACACACAATTTGCAAAAAATTAAGATCTTTTAATGTAAATATTTTTAAGCAGAACTTGTGAATTGATAATGATCCAATTTGTAAATAAGCTTCTCAATTATGTTCACGTTTTTATAATTAATAAACTAACGACCTTGGTTGTTTATCAAATGATGTTTTAAATTTTAGATTAATAAAACATAAACTTGTTTTTTTTTTTAAATCTCCTTAATGATTTCTGATTTCCATAACTCGATACTAAAAATATCAAATATGTAATTGGGTGTATTCGATGATTTTTAACTCAATTAAAAACTAATAATTTATATACAGTAATACCCGGATAAGTGCCTTTCGCTTAACTACCTTTCCGGCTTAATAGCCTTTTATTTTGTATACTTTTCGTTTTATTCGTTTAAGTACACATTTGAAATTAGCTGATAAATTACAACAGTTTGTTTTCCTTTAGCGCTTCATTTTGTTTTATGCTTCAAAATTCATAAACACAAAAGTAATAATCTTAATCTATTATAATGATTCGTGGACCAAAGGCCATTAAAATCTATTTTGAATCAATAATTCAACAAGTCCGATTAAATATAATACAAAACACCTTCCTAATTAACTATATCTGGACCAGGACACAATCTTCCAATTTTACTGATTAAAAATCTTAATCTGTTTGGATATAGCTTCTTCATTGGTTTCTTGTCAAAAAATCCATGTAAGATGAACTGAACTTAACAAAAGTGAGTATTTGTATGGCCCTTAATAGCCAACTGATAATTCAAAATCGCCGGGTCGAAACGTAAATGTTATGGCCTAAAGGCCGTTAAAAGCTATTTTGAATTATTTATTTATTTATTTATTTATTTATTGTGTAAGAGTACTTGTTACAATTATACTTTATATTTTACTTTAACTTTGTTAAATACTTAAGTATTTATTTATTTTTTTGTCATTAAATTAATAATTAAAAATCATTCAATAATAATAATTCAAAAAATAAAATATGGTGATGGGAGGAGAGAAAAGAAATTGAAACAATGCAAGAGAGGTACCTCAAATGGACACTAGGTGTAGAATGGCAAACTCCAGGATACATGGTGAGAGAAGAAACAAAAAGAGATAAGATAAGGATAAGAGCAGGTAGAAGGGCATGGAAATATGAAGAGAAGTTAACAGATGGAAAGGGAAGTGAAATAGGGAGGGAACGTCTACAGTAGATGAAAGAGAGAGGGAGAGATGGACAAGTGAGAGTATCAAGATGCGAACAGGGTAGGCAACAAATGTGGCTAAGGGAGGGAAGAGATGATAGTACGAATGGATACGAGGGAGTGGAAAGAGAAGACAGAACAGAACAGGAGAAGGAAAGGCGGGAACAAATAAAGGAATCTAGATATAACAGATGGTATAAAGAAATAATGACGGAGGGGATCCCGCATTATCTGGAAGCAGGATGGAAGACAGAAAGAATGAGGAGAATAGCAAGAGTGAGATTAGGGAATGAGGTGAGAGAAAGATGGTATAAGAAACGAGAAGAGGAAAGAATGTGTCGACTGTGCGAGGGTGAACCAGAGACGTGTAATAGAAAGATGCAGATCAGGAGGAAATGAAGGAAAATCCATAGGGGAAAAGTTGACGGAAATAATGGACGAAAAAGGGAGGGGAGAAGAATGGATAATAGAGCTAGAGGAAGTGAGAAAAGATAAGACGAGAGAAAGTGGAAGGGATGAGGTAGACTGAAGTCAGGAACGGAATCCTGTAACCCTTAGGGGAATCAGTAATAATATTAACTAACTAACTAATTCAAAAAAATAAGATTGTTTTAAGAAATTAATATTTTATAATAAAAAAACATCACACTAAGAGATTATCGTATATTTTGTGATTGGCTTAATTATTGTAATACAATTTAATAAAATATGATATGATAAAATACATTTTTATATAAAAGATAAGTGTCTAACTATTTAAAAGTGAAGGAAATAGCATTTTTTGTTTTATTTATTATTTATAATATTTGAATTGAATTTAGAATAATAATATGAATTTGTAATTACTTGTTAGGCTTATATATCTCTAGCCAAGTGCTTAAAAAGACTGGTTTTAAAAGATTTTCCGTTTATGATTCTCCTTAATTGTAGGGACAATGAGTTCACTGTCGGGTGACATTGACAAAAATGATCGTTCAGATTGCAAGCAATTACTTGAAATTGGGAGAAATATGGTCGAAGTATTTTTTGTTGAAGACGTATCGGGTCCAATTATTATAAGTTACTCTCAGTTTATTTTTTGTGTTGTTATATACACTACAGTAAGCTTCACAACAGTACGTGAGGATTAATAGGAGTAAAGCTTTTATAAGTAACATTTTTGTGGCAGTCGGAATAAATCTTTGAGTACACCAAAGCATTCGAAGGCCACTATAAACTTTACCAATTATAGTTGCTATGTGATCTGCCCAGGTAAGGGTTTCGTTAAAAACAACGCCTAAATTTTTCGCAGTGTGGACGTATCCGATTATTGATTCCCCTCATTTAATTGGAGCGAAGCTGGATGTGTCTAGACACTGCTTATATATGCATAATGTTTTTGAATTCCCCGGGTTGAGGGATAGATTGTGTCTAAGTGCCCACTGCTGAATGATTTTTAAGTGCTCATTGACATCATCTATTGCACTTGCAACGTCAATAAGTGGACAACTATGATAAAGCTGGACATCATCTGTAAACATGTGAAGTGAACAATGTTCGATCAATCCAGGTAACTCATTGACATATATGGAAAACAATAAAGGTCCAAGAATAGATCCTTGTGGAACACCAGCTGTTATTCCTACAAATGAACACATTCTATTCCCCACTGCCACACATTGTAGACGATAAGAGTGCAATAGTCTAACTGCATGTGGGGAGAGACCAAAATCAATTAATAGTTTCTTGCAAAGTGCGTAGGGGTTAACGGTATCAAACGCCTTTGAAAAATCGAGCAATGTTAAGAAAGTTCAACAGTTCTTATCCATAGCTCTTCGAATGTCATCAACAACAAGCACGCTTAAAATAATATTGGGTGCAAAACATGAAATTTCCTTTAAATGGTTATTATAGGCGTAATATCAATGTTTTTTTTGGCTGTATGTAACTCCAAGAAGTAATTGTTCAAAACCACAAAACAACTTCAAAAACAAATACTCAGACGTGATCTCATTTTTAGATTTGCATACTATTTCATAATGAATATCACAACTGCGCAAATAAATTGACCCCCCCCCCCACGACCAATTCTATCGGAACGAAGTAGCTTGTATCCTTCAACCCTTAATGCACTGTTTGGAATTTCTGGGGAAAACCATGACTATTAAATGCAAATAATATCAACCTTGGAATTTACAGACGAAATTTATCCAATTTAAGGACAAGACTATGTGCGTTTGTAAGCCATTTTCCTGTGAACGTAAAATTTTCAACATTTTATACAAATTGTAGTCCATCTCACTGTCGGAAAGCCCATCGTTACTACAAACTCTATCTGATTGCATTGATACGAATATTTGAATTGGATAAACAAAAACAGAAAATTAAAAAAAAAAAAAACAGAGTCACAAACGCAAAATGAAGTAAAAGTAATCTAAAGGAAAATGTAACAAAATAAAATTAATACCAAAATAATGATTATAAGTATAAAAGTAATAAATAGGTATTACAAATAAATAATAATATAAAATGTTAATACTCATAATACATGCAATTTATTTGTTTATTATGTTGTGCTTGTTTATGTACTTCTCATTTGATATCTCTGAACAGCAGCATTTAAACTCTCAATGTCTTCTACTACCGCGCCTCCTCCGCCATTACCGATTTTGACATACACAGCACCAGATTTCGAATTAGGTAAATGTTTTTTTTAATCAAAAATGTTTGTTTTAATTTTTGTATATGTAAATATGAAATAAGTACCTATGTGCACTTAAGCGTTTTTTTTATAACTGCCTAATACGCGTATGTGCATATTAAAGTGGGGCATTTAGCGTGAGGCACTTATCCGGGGTTTACTGTACATAGCATGGTAAGCTTGCGCCTAGGAGTAACATTTGTTGTGTTATTATTTTAATTCGCTTACAATTAAATTTGAAAGAAAAATTTGCTCGAAATTTCCGATAGCGTCCATTTAAGGAGTTTTTATTGCCTATTTATTATTATTATAATAAATTATTTATAAATATCTAATTAATAAAATTAAAAAAATCATCATTTTTAGAATAAAATTCTGTATGTAATATTTTTAAAAGAATATCAATTGATATTCTTGTTCTTAGTAGACCTAAGCTAGGTTTAATACTGTATTAACGGTAAAATGTTACAATACAAGGCTGGTGAGACCCTAGGTAATGTCGATAATGTAACGAGGACCTTATTAGATGAGTCAATTCAACTTCGTAAAAAACACTTGATTGAAAATAGTTAGTTTAGCTTTAAAGTGTTATTTAAATTTTGTTAACGATCTCAATTTTATATACATATTTATATTTATCTAAGAAATTTTAAAATTCATTTAGCGATGAGGTGCTAATTTAATTAGTATAACTGAAAACAATGATACAACAATTTTAATTATTTTTTAATACATTTTTAAACAGAAAAAATTTCAACAACAATATTTTTGTTAATTAAAAATTTCTGCTGTCTCTCTTTGGATTGGAATTAGCAAGCTTACAACTGCGAATCTTGACTTTTTTAATATGAACAGCCAGAGAAATTACATTTATCAATTATTGGTTCCTACGTTCACTGATAATAGGGTGCTTGATTTCTAACTGAAAATTTATTCAAACTGTTTAAAATATCCATAAATAGTCAGAGATTTGTCTTTCGGTGGGACTAACCAAAAAGTATTGACATTAAATTTAGGAATTTACATTTGATAAGATAAATTTAATGTGTTCATGGCCAATTTTTTATAGTAGTTCGGGAGTTCCACACCAGATGTGAGAGTTATTCTAGATTTGGACGAAGGTTGGCTTTATAGATTATAGCCAGATCAGAAGGCGAGAAGAATTTCTTGCATCTTCAAAAAAACCCAAACACTTAGCAGCGTTTTTGGCAACACCGAATATGTGATCATTCCGATTCCACAAAAGGTGGTCTGTGATGCAGATACCAAGGATTGAAATCTGATCGGTTTCTTCAATGCAAGTGCCACTCATTGATAGCCGCATAGGTAGTGGGTTCTGCTTTAGCGACAGAAGAAAGCACTGAGTTTTTGAGGCATTAAATTCTATACTCGGCTTCTTAGAATGCTGTCGAGATCAGAATGTATTGAGCGTATCATACGCTGCTGTTGCAGTTCTACATCCAAAGATCAAGGTGAGTCTGAAAACGAATATGAAAAGCTGAGAGTCGTATCATCAGCAAAACAATCTAGTGGATTATAAGTTCTAAACAAGAGTTAATTCATGAAATGAGAAACAGATTTGGAGAGAAACATGAGTCTTGTGGCATACCACCATTTATTTTGTGAACTTCAGACTTGAAACCACCCAATAAAACTCGTATTGAGAGGTCCGAAAAGTAATTTGAAATTCAATCAAGAAAAGATTCATCGATACCAAAAGAACTCATTTATTTATCAAATGCTTTTGAAAAACCTAGCGCAAAGCCACGTTTGGTGATTTTTTAAGAGCTTGGTTTTTGAAAATTCAACAAAACAAAGAAACTTGTAAAAAGTGAATGAAATTTTTATTTGGATCGATAAATCAATTTTTGCCATTTACTTTTTAAAAATAATTTCACTTAAATGTTGCCCGCGGCTACGCTTCAGGTGGTCCATTCTGAAGGTCCAATTTTGGCAAACTTTTTCACACATTTCGGCCGGAATCTCACCAATGACACGTTCAATGTTGGCTTCCAAGGCAGCAATCGTGTTTGGCTTGTCCCCATAGACAATAGACTTAATATAGCCCCACAAAAAATAGTCTAACGGGGTCAAATCACATGATCTTGGTGGCCAATTTACTGCGCCAAAACGTGAGATCAACTGCTCACCAAATTCGCCTCTCAATTGATGCATGGATTCGCGTGCAGTGTGGCATGTGGCACCGTCCTGTTGGAACCACATGTCGACCGAGTTCAATTCTTGCATTTTCGGCAAAAAAAATCTGTTATCATCGAACGGTACCTTTCTCCATTGACCGTAACCCTGCGGCCTTCATCGTCCTTGATGAAGTACGGCCCAATGATGCCGCCTTCCCATAAACCGCACCAAACAGTGCATTTTTCGGGATGCATTGGTAGCTGCTGAATTGCCTCTGGCTGCTCTTCACTCCAAATACGGCAATTCTGCTTATTCACGTATCCATTTAGCCAAAAATGAGCCTCGTCGCTGAAGACAATTTTGCGATAAAAAAACGGATCCTCATCCAACTTTTCTAAGGCCCATTCACCGAAAATTCTACGTTGTGGTAGGTCGCCTGGCTTCAATTCTTGCACCAGCTGTATTTTGTATGGCTTTAAGCCAAGATCTTTGCGTAAAATCTTCTAGGTGGTCGAATAACACAAACCCAATTGCTGCGTTCGGCGCCGAATGGACATATCGCGATCTTCAGCAACACTGGCGGATGCAGCAGCAATATTCTCTTCGGTACGCACTCTACGGATACGATTTGGTGGATTGTCCAATAAAGTGAAACTGGTGCGAAATTTGGTCACAATGAGCTGAATATCCTGCTTGGTGGGTCGATTATGACGACCATAAAACGGACGTAGCTTGCGAAACACATTTTTCACAGAGCACGAATTTTGATAATAAATTTCAATAATTTGCAAACGTTGTTCAGGCGTAAGTCTATTCATGATGAAATGGCAAACAATACTGAATCGAAATGTCAAATGTTCATGGAATTCGTCATGTGTGATCTGTCAAAAATATAAACGCCAAAAACCAAGTAGCAAAAAAATCACCCGTTATTATGCACGAAGACCTAAATAGATCAGAGCTTTGCATGCATTACATCACCACTACAAGATCTTGATATTTATCCAATTCAATTTTCTTGACCCAGAATTTAATGACAAATTTTTAAACCATTTACACGGTTTTTACAATAATGTCAATAAAAAGGAAGTAATGATGGCAATTTGTCAGTCGTGTAAATCTGGCATACGAAGTAGTTTGCGCCGGTATGAGAGTACATTGGCCTCGTTCGGTGGCGCAACCTAACCGATTCGGATTGCTTGGTGTTGTTGTAACGCCTGAGGAAAAAACGGCTGATGAACTAAACATATGTTGTCAAACACAAATCTCAAGCTACCCAAAAATTATTGGATTCGTTGAGATTCGTTTGGAAATGTGAGGAACAGCTGATTCAAAACTTCAGATGTGTATGCAATACAACTGACATAACAAGAAAGCTACCTGAATCGCTCGAAAATAAATCCGCTACAAAGGTATCTTGGATAGCCTATCGGCCGCGCACCGAACGAGGCCATTATCTACAATACTTAAGGGTAGTATTTCGCGATATAAAATTAGGGAAGTTTTACTTCTAGCGCAAGTACATAAGTACACACACTTTTTTTTAAAATAAATTTTTTAAGTTATAAATAAATTTTCAAAAATTATTTTTTTTTGATTTTTAAAATCTTTGGCAATTTTGGTTTCTTTCCACTAAAATTCTTTAAAAAAAATTGCACAAACTACTAAATGTTTCAATTTTTCAAAGTGCTTCAAAATGCACAGTAGAATAAAATTTAACTGAGTTTTTTGTTAAAGCCAACAGGAATTGATGTAATATATTGAAAAAAAAAATCAATAGAATATTTAGAAATTGTCAAAATACCGTATTCTAATTCTTGTTCCACAAAATCCGACCGACTGAACGTCATTTAATAAATTTAAAACCTGAATCATGTGAATCCACTTTTCAATGTTAATTAAAGGATTGCATTGCAGATACATAAAACTAGCTTCTCATAAACATAATATAGATATGTGTTGTTATTGAAAGAAACAACAAAACTACCAGACGATGATTAAAGACACAAGAACAGATATGTCAATACCTTTACTTTAAGTAAGGTTAGGCTTTATTAATGCTTTTAAGAATACAAATCAGTTATTTAGTTCAAGGCAAACGTGGATAATGAAAATGAAAAAAAAAAAAATAAAAAATACTTCGATTTACAACAACACCAGCACAATATGATATACATAGATAGAATGTGATATGTGAATATTTGTTACACGTGGTAGCTATGTATAAGTAAGTATGTATGAAGAAATTATTATTGCGCCTCGGTGTGAAAAAGTGCTCCAGTTTTTGTGGGAATACATTTTAACGTTTATGATATTAAGAAGGTACAATGTGCTACAAAACAAATTTTATATAAATTATTTATTTTGTTATATTTATTTAAAATCTTAGGCTACAGCGTATACAAATAAGAGATTTCAAAATAAATTAGATCTAACTAGAATCTCATTTACATATGAACAGGATTCCTTAGCAAAATTTCTAGGTATTGATGTTACACACTGGAAAACAAAACTTTTAATTGCATGCGCTAAAAGGATTATGAATACCCTTTATATGATCTTACCACAGCGCGGGCATCCGGTGAAAGAAGAGAAAAAAGGATAGGAAAAATGTGTTCTGAGACTAGAGCTGGTTGTTGTCTCAGATTTATATCCAGGGATGGCAGCTTAACTAATGCGGAGAAAATTACCGTGTCTTATATATTTATGCCTCTTATAATTCACATTATTTTATTTACTTTGTTGTCATATTTATGGGTATACTAGTTTACTCAATCACATGTTGTTAGTGTTATGCCTGAACAGCATGTAGTGAGCAGGGTTGTGACTCTACTGCAATTACAGTAGATCTACTGCATTTGTAGCGAAAAACGAATCTACTGCCTTTAAATAAAATCTACTGCAATTTTTGTTTTACGAAAAAAACATTCAATATGTAAACGTAATCCAAAAATTATTTGTTTGAATCTAATTTTGCATATGGTCAATCTCATTCAAACAAAAACCTGAACACCACTAATGGCTTTCGGCTTTTGGCTATGTTTTGAAGGCAAGTGGCAGTTTACAGCTGACTTATAAAAATGTTTTTAATCATTTTGTATTTGTTTTCTTGTTCTGATCAAGCCATACCAGATTTGTATAGAAATTAAAAAAAATATTTAAATAGATGCAATATTGCAATCAGTACAAATATGGCTTTAGAAAGTACTTCAGATTGTATTTGCTATTTGGACATGTATTTTGCGATCGTGTTGCAGGGACTTATTGAATATCACGACTTTGAATAAAGCGAACTGTATGAAATCAAAATATATTTGGTTGAATTTTAAGTAGAAATTGCAATCAAATAAAAAAACGTTTCAATTTTAATGATACACAATTAAAACTTCTTAGGTACTTAGGTGCAATGGTGGTTGAGGAGGGTAGAATGTCCTAAATTTTGCCCAGTGTTACATCTTTTCCGTACTATAACGAAAACCTGGAAAATCTTAATAACAGTCACTGTCGTAATGTATTCTTACTACGAATACGAAAAAAGTATTAGAGATCCAGTCGTATTCAAAATATTTCCTACAAAATTCGGAGTTCGGGGAAATTGGCATTACTAGTCCCGAATGAATAGGACGGAGTTTTTCTACGAACAGTTATTATATAGTAGCCTGCGAAGTGGAAGCAAACAAAAAAACAATTAAACTATCAAAATATTAGCAACAAAAATTTAAATCGATTTTTCTTCTCATATTTTGATGTAAATCAGAAGACTTTGAAACTCCGAAAAC
Organism: Philhelius pedissequus; assembly: GCA_910595825.1. Classification (NCBI taxonomy): domain Eukaryota; kingdom Metazoa; phylum Arthropoda; class Insecta; order Diptera; family Syrphidae; genus Philhelius; species Philhelius pedissequus. The sequence continues at coordinate 199,381,219 of OU343161.1, read as the reverse complement.
GGGTTTCTGTGAGGCAATGCTGTTTTGATTTCGTTCGGGCATATGTAGTACATTTATTCGTATTCGTAGCGTTAAACATTCGGAATTTGCTTGGATATCTTTTTTGGGAAAACAATATCTGTGAGATAAATAGTATGATTCTGATGACTTCTTGGGTTAAACTGAATAACGAAGAAAACGCCTTTAGGGAAAAAACATTTAAACATTTGTTTAAAGTATGTTAACGTTGTGTTCTCTACCTCAAAGTATTGCTGCAGCCGAATGTAAATTTTCGACAGTACCTTTAGTGAAGGATAAACTAAAAAAATAATACAACCACTTTGCAAAATATTATTCTCTGCTAGTTGAAAAAGATTGTTCAGAACCGTTATATTCTGTGGGTAACGTTTTACTTATATATTAAAAATATTAGAATCTACTGCGATACAAATTAATCTACTGCGCTTTTTTTTTCAAATCTACTTCGGATTTTTTTCAAAAAGTCCCATCCATTCCTGGTAGTGAGTAAACCAGCAAATCATTTTATGACAATTTTTAGAATTGATTTTTAATGGAATATAAGAAGTCATAGCCAACGGCAGGAATGGAACCTGCGACCACGAGGTTGACAGGCGAGCACACAACTATCGCGCAACGGCCACCCCATTACTTTAAATTCGCCAGTTTTTGACAAATCCAAATTTGTGACCTCTCAGTTTTCTAAACTGGCCAAATGCCTAATGGTACACATTTTGACACAATGAATACAAATAGGGAAGAGTGGGGCACATGCTAATAAAATTTGACTTTATTACTCTTATCTAAAAGCATTTCAATATTTTAACGTGGCAACACCATATCTGTAAGCTTCATTGCTGGCATTCATTCACTTATAAGATATGTTATAGGAGTATAACAGATAGGTTAGCTAAAAGCTGTCAAAAAACAAGTGCAAAAGTCATACCAAGTGAAGTTTTCAGTCAGCTGCTCTATACATTTGGTCTCAGATAACTAGTTATTCCGAAATTTTTGGGATAAATCAAGAAACCTTTCATGAGAACATCTGTTTTTTTTTTTATCAAAAATTGAGTTCAATCAATTATTTTTGAAATTATAGTCGATGATATGCAAGTCTAAATGCGTACAAATTAACTTGTGGGTCAAATTAAATCTGAAAAGCAATCCATATGGCACACTAAGAGCCTTATGTTGCATTTACACAAATGACGAAATGTAATTGTTGGTAGATATTTTTATGTCACAAGACAGCATTACCCAAGTAACATTTTCCATCTCACAAATGGTTTTAATAGAGAAACGTCGAAAAGTTAAAGTAATAGGTAACCATTTCGATTGTTAAATATTTTGTATCGTGATCAGAATGAATCTTTTAAAATTAATGCTATTGTTTTGCAATTTATGTTTGTGATATTTATAATGCACATTATAAATTGTTAAAAAAAAAGAGTTTTCAAAATAAATATTTTTTAAAATAAATTTCAGCATATCCACATTTTGTATGATGTGGTAACCCTCAAAATACTCAGACAATATTTTCTGCGTACTTTAATATGGATACTGTTGAGAGAATCCTTTAATACTTACAATAAGACCATTATAAGAGTTTTGTTTCCTCTATGTACTTTTAATCACGTACTTATTAAGTTTATTTTAAGTCTTCTAATGGCAATATTCATTATATTATGGGATTATTTGAAAAAGAGCTAGCGAGATAGCAAATTACATATATAGTGAACTATTTATCACGGTCGTATAGTAAGGGAGGGGAGCTACAGAAGTAAAACATGAATTTGTTTCTATCATATCACGACATTATAAAAATGCCAATTTATTACAGTTGTTTGCTATTAAAGTGTGAAATATTCGTCGGACTTTGCTAGATTTTTCAAAACCCATCATACATTTTTTGTAAATTTGATTTACAAAATTATAAAAATGTTTTGACACGTTTTAGTCGACGGCGACGGCCGAACTTCTATTAAAATCCACAGCCCTTTGAAAACAAATGCTGAATGCTTTGCTATTTACTATGTGTTAATTTTTGGGCGTGAAACAATTGCATTTTCAAATATTTGAAAAAATCTTAAAAACAGAAAACACATTTTGGAAAATTAAAAAAAGACTAATGTGACGAGGAAGTTTATGATTCCATGTGCCAATTGGAAAACGGCAAGTCCTATAAGAATCCTGTAACAAAATGTTGTATACCTTAAACTATTGAATTTTAAAATAACATAGACACCCATAAGTCAGTTGTTATGGAATTAGAGATACGAGTATATAGGCGTTTAAGGCCCGATTGTTGATCATAAATATTTATGTTCAACTTAAAACGCTTATTTGCTACTTTTTCCTCTGCGTAAACTGTCACATAAGTGCTTAAGTAGAACTTAAATGCTTAAGATGTGTATCATCAAACGGGCCTTAATTTCATAACAAGATTTTTGTAAAACTTTAAGCTCTGGCAATCTTGTTAAAGGAGGAAGATTTGTTTTAAGTATAAGGCTAGACGCGCACATGCAATTTTTCCGAAACGAAATAGTTTAATCAATAGTTGAACGATGATCGCGCACATAAGCAACTTAAAAATCAATCAACGAGATAAACCAACAACACACAGACAATATTTTGATTTAATATGCGGGCAGTTACATATAGTTCGGTGTGATACAAACTGAAGAACTTTTTTGGGACGATCGTTCGATTTGTGCCAAAACACAAACTTTTAAGTTGCTCGAATCGCGGACTGAATAGTTTTTCCATGTGCGTGCACTCTCATATAAGTCCATGGTATTCACTTTAGCAACCAAACTGTTGGAAAACTGAAAGTTGCATTTGGGCGCCTAGCCTAAGATTTAAATTATTTGAAAATTGTAGAGAGTTAAGTTCTTAAAAAAAACGTTATGACAATAATTTAAGGTTCGTAACAAGTAATTAACTCTAAGGATAGTAATGGGACCTAAAAGAAGCTTACAAACTTGTTTTCAGATTTCGGGAGGTTAGCTCTGTAGAGTATGTTAGTTGTGATATTTTAGACATTTTAAATAAACTTTTTTTTGGTATCGTACTTGTTTCTTTTTACCCTCATTGCACTCATTTTGTGCTACGGATAGTTTTAGCTTGAAGGGTACGAAGACATCAAGTACCCTTTAAGCTAAGACTATTCGTAGCACAAAATGAGTGGCTACTTAACAACCCTTGCAAAACAATAAGAATACACAATCTTCCATCTCCAAATATAACTTCTGGGTTTTGCCAAGCCAGGCGTTTTTTTTTCCATTTTCAAGGAATGCATTCACAATAGAAGACTTTCAATCTTCAGAGATCACTAACCGAACATTAATTGATTCTGCGAAAGAAGTCACTTATGAAATTATTTATCTAACACTAGCTGATGAAGTTGAGAAATTTATCATAACGAGAACTAACATCGAATCACCTGAAATTGCAATACCTGATCTGCTAAGCAATTGGGTTAGAAACGGCTGCATACATCAATTAACGACCAAGGTACATCAAGAACATCCGTTTTGATTTCTTGTTTGCGTTATAATAATTAAATATTTTTAAGCTAATGAGCTTAAATGGTATGAATTCGGTTATGTACTTTTTTATGAACCTTTGTTAATTTTTTGAACTTATGAACAAAAAACCTATATTTTTTGAAAATACAAATAATAAATTTCGTCAAATTAGCCAAATATTATTTGAAATCAATACCACTGTTCAATGTGAGTAAAATTTACAGACCAATACATTGAATACATAATGTCTTATAAGTTTCGAAATAAAATAGTGTTCAAATGTGCCCCATTCTCCCCTATACAAAGAAAATTAGGGTTTGGAACCAAACTATCTGTTTTTTAGTGAACTTTTCAAATTCTATGCAAATATTATAAAGGATGGTACGCATTCTGACTGTAATGCTCACGTCAGCTTTGCGGAAACATAAAACTTTGGCGACAATTCAAATGAAAATTCTTCAGTTGTCAAAACAATTTCACACATATATTTGTAACTTTCAAGCGCCAGTTAAAGATTTTAATGAAAACCTTAGTTGAAACACAAATCAGTAAACTATTAAAATTTTAGTTGACTTAAATTGTGTTTTAATTGGAGTTAACAAAGTAAAAGTTAACTTTAGTAAAATTTGGCTGTGTTGATTATGATCAATTTTTGATAGCTGAATATTTAACTTTTCATTATGCTTGTGTTGTGGATGGCAATGGCGCAGTGGATAAAGTGCTTGAAATGATTGCTAATTTAGACGTGTGGGTTCGATCCCCCACGCTAGGCGCATTCTTTTCTATAGCTCCAATTTTAATTGGATGCCGCCCATGGGTAAAAATGAGACAGTCAATACCTGGTTCTCAAATCCACTGTGCCAAACTAGTGCCGTGCAATTCAGGTTGCATTTAAAAGACCTTAGGTCTTACAGACATATAGTAAAATAAAAAAAAAATATTTATTTATTTATCATAATTGTTATATTATTTCATTGAAAAGCACATACAAAAGTCAATTTTAAGGTTAGGGTTGATCATTGAAAGAATGAAACAAAAGATTGGAACAGACAGCTAACGGAATACAACACTTACATATTTTTAACTCTTAACGAGTTCAATAATTAATATGTGACGAATACATTTTTTTTGACAATAAAGTCTTATAAGCTATGTAAATAAGCTTAACTTTATAAAAATCAAATCAAAAGGCAAAATTTTGAATGATACTTGGTATGGACAATAAAAAAATATAGGCAAAAGCCAATGCTGTATTGCCAATTTCTTAAATAATGAAATTGTAAACAAAATTAGTCACTACTAACATGGGTACTACCATAATTTAAAAAAGATACAAAATCGAATCTTTTCAACCAGCATTGTCATCTTCTGAACACCAATGGTTAATATTATTAATATTCCCATCACACAAACATTTCAGGAAATCATAAAAGTAAAAAGCTCACAAAGGCGTAACATTTTTCTTCTTTAAAGATGAATCGTTAGGTAGGTACTTGTGATAATAGAGATAAATCTAAACAGTAAACAAAAAAAAACAAAGGTAGCTTTAGAGTTACCTATTTGCTAATTAATGCTAACTTCAAATCAAAATATAAATAAAATTGCTTTGCTTTATATTTACTCAGAGGGCATTTACGCTATTGGTAACAAAATTCTTAAAAAAACATCCGTAGTCAGTATTCCACATACATTTTTATCTATTCGAACCAAATCGACCTTTAAAACTAATAAGTAAAAAAAAAATATGTCATTTTAAATCTTACGAGTATAATTATGTAGACCGTTGAGCTATCCGATAGTTTACTCGCACTGATGACCTTAAAGATGCATGATGGTCAAGTCATTAACAACATCACGCCTTGTTTAAATGTTTGTCGGTCAGAAGAGAAAATTATTTCAATTTTACAATAGGTATCAGAAAAAAAAAAATAATAAATAATAAAAAAAAAATGTCAAGGGAACCGAAATTAATAAAACAAACTTCAAGCATGAAAGGGCTTCTGCATTTCCAATGACATTACGAGTATGCGTAGCTGTGTAGATATATTTGCGTCTATTTAATAATTGGGCATTAAACTTTAAGCAATATTAATTTGAAATAAGTAAAGATATACAAGTACACGAATTTAATACTATTGATGTAGAACGAACGGCATTATAAACATTAGTGTGCCATAGTATTCTTGACCTTTTATCGAATACATGAATTTTAGACACACGATACGTCGAACAAATGATTTTTTGTCTCACAATTTTGTTAAAATGCTATAGTATGAGACTATCTTAATGTTATAGATTCCCACATATTTCTGAAATATTTAAAACTAGCTGACCAGGCGAACTCTGTCCCGCCTTAGATTCCATAAATAAACAGATTTTATTAAGGTCAATTTTTTATTAGAAAATACAAATAAAAAAATTAAGTATTTTGATGATTCTTTATTGCTCATGTGTTATGGTGCATAGGTTGCACTCTTCGGTTAAGTACCTTGTGATACACGATATTTTTTGTTTTATTATCAGGCGCTAGAAGAAACAACGCAGCCGGTCTTCCGACCCGTGAACATGCCACATAAAACTGATCATGGGAAAAACATGGATATTCCAGATCAAAATCACAAACTTTCTAGGATTGGCCTTGCGATTTGTTAATGGTCATGGCGATTGCAAGAAGGCTTTTAAACTCAAACGGCATATTGGTTGGGATCATCGGGATCCTTGGAATGAGAACTTACTTCGAATTTTCCTTTGAGTATCGACTAAACGCCTATCGTAGTACAGTTTTGGCTGGTTTTTGTTTCGAAACATGATTACTACGGAGCCAACCTTTAGGCTTAACTTGTGCGGTTGTAAGCCAGGTACATCCAAGGCGCTTAAAAATTCAATTGGATAGTTGGTGGCTTCATCTTCATTTGTTACACAGTCAATATATTTGAATGAATGCATTGTTCCAATGATCTCATTCTGAATGACGCAGTTAAGGTCATTCACATCTTTATTCTTAGCCGCTAAAATTGCTCGCCGACTCAGCCATTCTTTATTTTTGTAGTTAGAAATGATGTTTGGGAATACTTTGTTGATAAGTTCGTCTTTCGATGAGACACAGTTACAGAAATTATGAAGAAATGAAATCAATCCGCTCGATTCGTCGACATTACCGACCATTACTGATAGTCAGCAATTGCTCAGAAAAAATCTTCAGCAGATGTATCATTAAGCAATGCAACAGTCATGTTTGTTGTCAGCTGAAGTTTCTTCACATAGCGCCATAGATTCGATAATTTGAGGCAAGCGTTTATTTCGTCGTCAGCAGTTGGTCTTGGAATTACTGACAGTGTTTGGCGGAAATGGCCAGACAGTAAAATCATCGCTCCTTCAAAACATCTCGACTCATTGCGTAGATCTTTCAATGTTCGGTTAAGTTCTTCTAATGCACGTTTATGCGCCATTGCGCATTCGCCCAAGATGATGATATTCGATGCTTATAAAATTTTGGATAATGCTGAGTTTTTTTTACAATATTACGTGTTGGTTCTTCACTACTTTGAAGATTTAACGGCAATTTTAATTCTGAATGAGCCGTACGACAGCCTTCTAACAATGTAGCTGCTATTCTAGAATAAGTAACTGCAACCGCAATGTTGGATCTCGCACGAACAGTGGCTTTAACTACTGATACGAAGAATGTCTTACGAGTTTCACCCGGAGTATCCAGGAAATATAAACCAACATTCCCCTCATCAATAGCCTTCATTAATGTAGATATCACAAACTTCCTTGTTTTTTGGGGTCAACAGGGGTACATTCATTTGAACTACTAAATCTTATTCCTGGTGATCATATTCACGTTCCCGTTACAATTCTCGATTAAATGCGTGATTCATTTCACCATTTGGCGCTAGCATTCCTAACCTGACTAATAAACTACTGCACATGGGGTAACACATGTCTTCGATCAAGAGTAAAGCCCGATTATGTATCTCCGCATTCATCTCAAGATCGTGATTTCTGGAACTGACACGAATTTGATGTAAAATATCTTCTGACATTATTTGTGCCCCCAGGTTAGATGGATTCGATGGAAAGGATGTCGATCATTTCGACATAGCCAATAATGGCGTATCTGACGATATCTGGAGATGCAGAGATAATGGCTTCAACGATTGTCGTATCCCAATGGGTATCGTTTTCTAGTAAATTGAGTTAATTTTAAGAAGAAATGTAAAAACAATACAAACGCATGTACGGAGGTATTGCTTTTGTTCATTTTTTGTGGACTCTGCTTTTAATTTTAATTCCTGTCTATTTTGTGACCTTTAGTCCAAATTATGCGTTTCGCCTAGGTACCACCTGAATTCGACCGAATTCCCCTAGAAAAATATAATTCACATTGTTTAAAAGTTGTATATTTTATTTGTGTCGATAGACATCGACTAATATTTTACGTCTTAAAGGGTACTAGAGCATCTAACTGATGAGCCCAACTGTGGTACCTGGGCTAAACGAATAATTTGGACTAAAGTTCACAAAAGAGACAGGAATTAAAATTAAATATAGTTATTCACATGCAGTACGATATGTTGGAAATATTATACCATTAATAGTACGTAGTGTTTCAAATGGCGTTGTCCCACGCACATTTACCAGCATCAATCGCAAATAGAAGCATTCATTGATTATTACTGATTATTGATTTGTGAAAAAAAATATAATTATCAAATTTTCAACCATAGACAAAATTACGTTAAGCTGTCATTTGCGTTTTGTTATTCCATGTCAGATGCGTTTTGGTTATACCACGTTTTACAGTGACTTGTATTCTTTTTGATGTTTAATGTCACGTCGCACGGGAACGCGGTCGAACTGGATAAAAATTATCCTTTGTCTGTCTCCTGGTTCTAAACTACCTCTCGACCAATTTTCAGCCAAATCGGTTCAGTCGTTCTTGAGTTTGTCATAATTCGTAAATTCGATTGCGATATTTGACAAAATGTCTTTAAGATTTAACACAGACACACTGATTTTTCACAGATCGACATACAAATAGGAATGGGTCGATATTTAATTAAGAGTTATTCAGTAACAGGTATTAGCAGATTGAAAATCCATGTTATTCAAATAAGATTCAAAATTTCTAAATGTTTATTTTGATAATCTTTTCACATTAACAAAAAATTATTTAGCTTTTATTACTGAATTTGCCTAATATATATTCTCGATATATTATTGATTTCAGCCATTGAGCAAAAGCTGTTATTTTCTAATTGCGTATTTACCTTGATAGTGATTTTGGTAATTCATGATTCTCATCCCAAAAATTCGAAATAGTTAGAAAAATAGAAGAGTTATTTCAATTTCATTACTGATTTCGTTTATTTGATTCTAACTGCTTCAAAATGGTAAAATTGAAACTCTAAAATCGCAAATAATCATGCAGAATCGCAATTATGCAAAATCAGTAAAGACATTTAAATTCCCCATCGCCACTCGCTGGTACAAAAATACTTACATTATTTATAGTAGCGTATGCATATTCTTAAAATACAAAATAAATAAAATACAGGTACCTTTGAGATAGTATTCCTATTTATTTAAATACCTTGATGAAAATGCTACCAAAGGAAACTAATTGAATCGGGATCAACAAAATTGCCCAGGCTCTAAGCTCTTTTTGAAAATAAAAACTTATGTGAAAACTGAAAAAGAAAAACTGACGGAATAAAGTAATTATGTCAATAGACAATATTAATCGAACCGAATAGCGGAATATGAATGATAAAAAGATAAATAATTAATTTTACAATTGTAGTGAAAAATAGTTTATCAAAATTGTTATTTTACTGACAATTTTTAATCTCCAATTTTTTATTTTAGTAGCAGGTATTTATAACTGTTACTTAAAAGTAGCAGGTATGTCGATGCTTAATGTGACACGAGTGTCTCTGAGCTTTGAAACATCGTGGAATTGATCAAAATTGAAAACCTTCAATATGTGAACTGTGTACTGTGGAGTATGGACTGTGGCGTATTTACACTCCCGTTCAATTGATTAGGTGAACACTTTTTGAGGGCCAATTATAGGTATTGCTCCCCACTTAGTTAATTCAACTCAACGGATTTTTGTAAATGGTATTATAAAGATAATTAATTTTTGGAGAGAACAATATAAACCTAATCCATTTATTTAGTGTTATGAAGTTATTTGCAATTTTTATAGATCAGGCTTATTGGAGTTCTATTGGGATTTCCCTATGCGATAATTCAAGGTAAAAAAAAAACAAAGTGAAAATTGGAAAATGGATAGTTGAAAAGCACTCCGTTCGGTTGAACGAGCCAACATTGATTGTTTTAATGATCATGGGATAACAGACTTAAAATTTCGCAAAAAATAAACTGAAGATTTAATGTGATTTATAATTACCTAAAAAAAGAGAAAATACGGTATAAATTATGAAATATTGCAAAAGATTGCGAGTTTATCACCGGACGTTATTGATTTATTTGTGGTCAAAGGAATACCCTCAAATAAAATCAACATAACAGATAGCTGTCATCCAGGTGGTGGAGAAAGTGAAAATCCTTTCCTGTCTCCATTTGAAGAAGACGTGGTCCAGCTGGTGTGCTTAAAAGATACGCATTTCAAAATCTTCTGAAACTTTAAACTTACAATAATCGGAAATATCAAATATATGTATACCCATCCGATTAGTCCTTTGCGAATGATCCCATAAATTCAAATAAATATGCAATAGTTTCCATTTCTTTTATTTCGATCAACAAAAATTACTTTAATCTTTTAGCTACCATTTAAGATGGAGTGTGACGTTTAAGATGTCAACAAATGACAGCAGCGATAATATAGATCGGAAAATGATAAGGTAGTTCAAGAATCGACAGTACCTTTCATTCGACCAATTCAGTAATTGAAATAAACGCGGAAGTGAATCTCGCGCTAATTTGTTCAGCTTCCAGTGAATAGAGAAATGCGAATTGACTAATCGGCATGATTGTTACAAATGAAAAAAAATACACATTTAGCAATGGGATTACCAACTGGGAAGAATTTAAGAAAGTTATTGAGGATATCGTTGAATTAAGGTATCTCTACAAATGCCTCTTGAACTTGAAGACTTAGTAGAGAACTTCGTTAATATCGTACAACAAGCCGCATATAACAACACTCCATACCAAAGAGAAATTCCTCGATTTTGTAAAAGAGAAACGAAAAGCAGCAGACTCAAGCTTCTCAACACAAGGTAAATTTATATCACTTGTGTAATTTCCTAAAAAAGACGACAGCAGAATTCAAAAATTCTGAAGTTTGAAATTATCTTGAAAGATTGGGAAGCAGAAAACAAATTAAACTACTCACTCTGGAAAGCTGTTAAAGGAACGAAGAAACTAAATTTGCCAGCACCTTCGATTAACAATGATCAAATCGAATGGGCAAAAAGTGATTGAGAAAACAAACGTTTTCACGAATTACCTGGAGAGCACATTTAAACCTTTAAATGGACAAGGACTCAACGAAAATTGAAATATATAACAAGAAATGTTATCCTTGCCGAATTAAGTAGAGAAATGAGAAAGCTTAAATATAAGAAAGCTCCGGGGTATGACTTAATTAGTGCCGAAGTTTTAAAATTGCGTTCTCGCAAAGGTTTATTTAATGTTCTTTATATAATATATGCCACTCTAAGGCTAGAGTACGTTTCGAACCAATAGAAGTTTGCGGAAGTTATAATGGTACTGAAACAAGGAAAACCATCACATGAAAAGAAACTCCTGCCTGTTATATCTTAAGTCTTTGAAAAATATTACTTCTGCGGCTGCATCCAGTAATAGAAAAAAGCAGCTTTTACTTGAACATCAGTTCGGACTTAGAAGAAAGCATTCGACAATTGACCAAGTGCCTAAGATCACTGACATCATTGATAACCTCTTGAAGAAAAAAAAAATTGTGAGACGTGTCGCAAGCTTTTGATAAGGTGCAGCTCGAACTCCTAAATGAAAATTATAACAAATTCTGCCTGAAGCATATATGAAGCTACGTTTCTGAAAGTATATCTAGACAGAATAGACTTTTACGAGCCAGAAATGGAAACGATTATTCAGATTTTAAAGAAATAATGGCTGGGGTACCACAAGGAAGTATTCTAGGTCCAATATTGTACCTAATATTGACAGGTGATATACCTCAAAACATAAGATACTATCGTATCCAAATTTGCTGACGACACCGCAATGGGCCAAACGATAAATGATACAACGAATAAAATACAAAAGCTTTGAATAATATCAATAATTGTACAAAAACATGGCGGATATTTTTCAACGAAGTAAAATCAGTCCATGTCTGGACGGATACCGGTATATGTTAATGTGGTTCAAATTCCGTTTGCTAAGGAGGCATAAGCTTTCGGAATCACCCTGGACGCGAAATTAAGAAGAAATGCGAAGAGTTAAGTAATAAAATCAGAGATATGTAGTACTGGTTGCTCGGAAAACAATCTAAGCTCAGTATCGAAATTCCGTGCAGGAAACTGCTTAAGCATGTATGGACGGTATACAATTCTGGGGTTGTACTTGAAATAATCTCAATAATAATCTCTCTCTTATTTAAATAGATTACAAAGATTTGAAAATAAACTGCTAAGACCATTTGTAATCGCACCTTGGTACATAAGAAACGAAAACCTTCACAGAGATCTCGGGGTTCCTACGGTTCGCGACGAAATAAAAAATGTTGCTTGAAATCAAAGAAAACGGTTGTAATAGCCGTACTATTATAGTACTATAATCGATATTATCGATGAGAAGAATGTAGTCCTGTGAAGGAATAAGCCTTAAGACCTGGTGCAATAAACGAGAATCCGCCTTAAGATCGCGGTATAAGCAGGAACTATCACCGGGTAGTTACCTGCAACACATTAATTAAATTCGTTAAAAACAAATAGCTTGATAAGTTTCAAATTAGCTGCAATAGGGAGGAGGAGGTGCTCATACTCCTATGTGCAAGCCTTTTTCGATCCTAATAGAGCCTTTTAACAGTTTTACACAAAAAAGTTTTTCATCTTTTGTGAAAAAATCTCTTGTATATTAACAATTTTGTAGGCCCCTGGAAAAAAGATTAATTTTGACAGACCGGTTGGACAATTTTATTTTGTATTCTCTTTCAAATTCCATTTACAAAAATCCGTTGAGTTACCAAAGTTAGCAGCAATAGCTATAATTGGCTCCCGAAAAGTATTTACCTATTCAATTGAACCGGAGTGTATGTTACTATAGGGCAAGTTTTGCATTTGGAAAAAAATCGAGCGCGAGATTTAAATCTAACTTAACATTACGATGATTGACAACACCGAAAAAGTGAGTCCCTCAATCATCCGCCTGTCTTCTGCCTACCTATATAAAGCTCTACAGCATAAACGGTTGAAGCGATTTTCTTCACACATGGTATTCCAGAGTTTTAGGTGATTGTCTAAAATAGATTTATGTATTTTTTTTTTTTTTAGATCTAAGACTAAATTTTTTCTATCATCTCAATTATCTCGAAAACGGCTCTAACGATTTCGATAAGAAAAGTGTGTTCACTACATTTATACCTAAATCTATGATGATTATATTTTGGTCAAAACAATTTTTTTTTAAATATTTTGTTATAAACGGTAACTGCCATACAACTATTTTGTTGATTTTCGACTTTCTCATAACCGGATTGACAGATATCGATCAAAATTGTTATAAAGGAGGTCCTTCAAATTAGAAATAATACTGCATAACAAAATTTTCGAAAATTAATTTTTTGGATTTTTGAAAAAAAACATATATATTTTTTTGAAAATTCAATATCTCGAAAACGGGCCTATTATTTTTTTTAAACTTCTTTTTAAAGTTTATATTATTAAATATTTAAAATTGTCATTCCAAGTTTTTTTTAGAAAAAAAATTGTTTAATATAAAAAATTAAGTAAAAAACAACTTGGCAAATTAATTTAGATCCTTAATAGAAACCTATTGCATACGATGTGATCGAACATAACAGCAAGTTCGTGCGATCCAGTCATGCATTTTTTTTTAATAAACTTAATATAAGTCTTGTATCGATACAGAACTACTCGTACATTATGTAAAACCTATTTTAGAATAATAACCCTTCCGATTTTTTAAAGCTTTAATAGCCTTCTTGAAAACCAGGATATAAGGAACTGTATGTATATTTACAATATTCTGTTTAATATATAATAAAGTTCATTCAGCACTATCCAATGTTCAAATTTTAATAATAGTTAAATTCACCGATAAAATCAATTTTGGCATTTACCACTAATTGTCAAAAAGGAGCTGGTTCTATTTTTTTTGCTGCTGAAATTGCTTAAGCACGTTTGAAATTCAAATTCAGATGAAATTAGTAAGCCAAATTTAAAATTATTAATAGAAGTTTAATATTTTCTTATGCTTAATCATATCCACGCTTATTATATTCCCGTCTATGCGAAATAAATAAATAGATGTGTAACAATAGATATTTTAAACACGTGTCTATCTCAGATTTTGATAAGTTTTGAATAAGAAAATAAAGTACATAATTATATAAATTAACTATAACTTCCCGCATCCACTAGCGAGTAAATATGTTCATCTTAGTCGAGACGTATCTTTTTTTAGTATCTACCCGCATAATTTCAGACCGTAAACGAATTATAATAGAAAATATATTTTTATCAGAGTCATTCATCAAAACTTATTATTATTACTTCGATACACCGACCCCTAGTTCGTGGCGAGGAGATCCCTGGACACATACAAGACGGCCAAATTTAACTTCATTGTACCGGAAGTTAATTGTCTCGGATTAAAAGAACACACACAATATAAATATCTATTTGAATTGAAAGCGAAATTTTAATGCTTGGATGATCCAATTCAACACGATATAGATAACATCAACCACCACCAAAATTATAAAACAAAAAAATTATTAAACTTACGAATATCGTTATTAGCGGCTAGTATTACTTGGAATATTGTAAGGACAATTATTGAGCTCCACATTTTGAACTGTATAAGTATATTATTATTTTTATTTTCTTAAGTTTAACGGTAATCTAGTCTCGAAGCGAAAATGATATAAAATAATTATTCAATGACGATGCGCGCACAGAGATCACAAACTTAAAATCCAATCTTAACGCTGATGCACCACTATTTATCTAAAAGATACATTCGGCTAGAGCTGAGATCTCAACAAATCAGATAAGGAAAGCATCATGTTTATAGCTTTCCGAGATGAGCTTTTATAACGATCTCACACAGGCTCCAGTTTGTACGTGCTTATTTTGGCTAGTTTTGTTAAAGCTGGCAGTGCCGTAGAAAAAAAAAAACTGTCGATGTTGGAACGAGATTCAAAAAAGTTGCGAAAACTTGATTTAAGTTGTATGCTATCTCATGGAAGGGAAATGATTGAGCGCGCAACAGACTGGCATGCAGCACACACTGCCAATAGTTTAGTTCGAGTGTAACTTTAATGTACAATTTACAATTATGTCGTCATTATAAACAAAATTTTGTCTTGTTTTGTCTGTGATTGACACAAGAGAGAGCTTTGGTAATGCGATAAGAACGTCTGCATTTAACAATACCGATGCCTTTGGCTAAGGTTCCCGTTTAGAAACCGAAGACAAGTCAAGTTAGTTTCAATTATTTTAAATGTTGTGATATAGAAATAAGTATGTTTATGTTAGCCCGTATCTACATACATCCATATTTTGGTATATAGTATACATGTTGTTTTATAAATTGGTTTCCAATTTTTTTAAATGCGGTTTCCTGTTTGAAGCAATATAATTAGAAATACTAAACGAAGCAGGTGTTAGTGATTGTTGTTGGGCAAAAAAAAAAAATTACTAATACATTCTTAACCAAAATAAAATTTTATTGCATAATATTTTATTCCTTGCGGAGTGGAGGAGGTTCGACATTTCTTATTAAGTTGTTGAAATTGAAGTATAGATTGTCTTAATGCCTTATGATAAGGTTTAGCCTTGGTGAAACATTTAATGTGGTTACATCTTGTTTAATTTGTTTTTCAAGAATAAAATTTTATGTCGGCATTTATTAGAAACGATAAATTATAATAGTTTTATAATGTAAAGTGCTTTTTGTATTAAAATAAAGCACAGAATAATCGATATATTGAGTTGAAATGTATTTCAGGTTCAATCCACTAGAAATGTTACATTTAAGAATTAAACTTTATCTCATTCCTCGACCAGCATTTTTTTTACGACAAGAACTGCTAAAATAAAATGCACTACTGGATCGTACGAACTTGCTCTTGTAGCTAACCATTGAGGCTTAGTTAGTTAGGTGTAGTTATAAGAATACTTTGATTCTTAGAATAATATAGTCGAATGGATGATTCAAGGAATAGTACCTACCTACAAATGTATATTTATATCTAAGTTATGGATTTTAATTATGTAAGTAAGGAGAGTAAAATATATCTACATGTATACGCATATTGATGGAACCTAAGAATGTAAACATGTACATTGCATATAACTTTATAATTTAGGTGCAGTATGAATACATAAGATTCATGTGATTTTTAAAGGCACATATGTATATATAAAAATGTATTATGGCCTAAATTGTAAAAATATTTGTACACCCGAAAGTGGACTGTACTAAATTAAGAAGACACACTTTTTTTTATAAAAATTCTTAGAGCCGTTTATGAGAAAAATAAGATTTTTGTTTTTGGCCAAAAATATAAAATTCACAACTGGATCGCACGAACTTGCTCTTATGTTCGATCACATAGTATGTAAAATATTTTTTTTTAAAATCTAAATATATATTTCAAGTGGTTTTTTACTTAATTTTGTGTATATACAAAATTTCTTAAATTTTTTTATAAAAAAATGGTATGGTAATCTTAAACATTATAATATAAACTTAAAAACAAAATATTAAATCAGCTTAGTCAAAGAAAAAGTAATTCAAAATTCTAAAATAAATACTTAAACTAATTTGAGCTTAAAACAAAGTACGCCATTGTATTCCTTGGATGAATTTGAATTTATGAGAAAAAAATTTTAAGAATCTGTGGAGCGGTTTTTGAGAAAAATAACCTTTATTTCAAACTTTTTGAAAACATTTTTCAAAAGAAATTCAAAAACGCCAATTCATAGGTATTCGGGAAATACATATAATTATTATATAATTAAATATAATTTTTTTTAATGTTTTTTCAATGCTTTTAAAAATACAAAAAAAAAAATTCATTAAAACTATTGGTGCGCAGTATAAATTGGGCAACCTAAAGTTATATATGCGTGAAACTTCGAAAGAATCGGAAGCCATTTGTTAGATAGTCGAAAGCAAAAAAAAAAACGGTCCTAAGGAAAGCACCGTTTTTGGACATTAAAAATTTTTTTTTTCAACAATGCGATCGGTTGTACCGAAAAAGCTGCACTGATTTTTTTAATCAAAATCATAAGAGCTGTTTCCGAGAAAAATAGGTTTTAACGTAACGGTCATATGGCAGGTACCGGTAATTTTTTTGAGCTAAAAAAAAATTTCAATTTCCCGCCTGAGAAATGCCAAAAAAATCACACATACCAAATTTGAAGGTAATCCCTCAAGCCGGTTAGGCTGTAGCTCGTTATACATACAGATGGACAGACTGATAGACTGACAGATTGACAGACTGACAGACTGTCTGACTGACAGACTGACATACTGACATACTGTCTGACTGACAGACTGATAGACTGACAGACTGACAGACTGACAGACTGACAGACTGACAGACTGACAGACTGACAGACTGACAGACTGACAGACTGACAGACTGACAGACTGACAGACTGACAGACTGACAGACTGACAGACTGACAGACTGACAGACTGACAGACTGACAGACTGACAGACTGACAGACTGACAGACTGACAGACTGACAGACTGACAGACTGACAGACTGACAGACTGACAGACTGACAGACTGACAGACTGACAGACTGACAGACTGACAGACTGACAGACTGACAGACTGACAGACTGACAGACTGACAGACTGACAGACTGACAGACTGACAGACTGACAGACTGACAGACTGACAGACTGACAGACTGACAGACTGACAGACTGACAGACTGACAGACTGACAGACTGACAGACTGACAGACTGACAGACTGACAGACTGACAGACTGACAGACTGACAGACTGACAGACTGACAGACTGACAGACTGACAGACTGACAGACTGACAGACTGACAGACTGACAGACTGACAGACTGACAGACTGACAGACTGACAGACTGACAGACTGACAGACTGACAGACTGACAGACTGACAGACTGACAGACTGACAGACTGACAGACTGACAGACTGACAGACTGACAGACTGACAGACTGACAGACTGACAGACTGACAGACTGACAGACTGACAGACTGACAGACTGACAGACTGACAGACTGACAGACTGACAGACTGACAGACTGACAGACTGACAGACTGACAGACTGACAGACTGACAGACTGACAGACTGACAGACTGACAGACTGACAGACTGACAGACTGACAGACTGACAGACTGACAGACTGACAGACTGACAGACTGACAGACTGACAGACTGACAGACTGACAGACTGACAGACTGACAGACTGACAGACTGACAGACTGACAGACTGACAGACTGACAGACTGACAGACTGACAGACTGACAGACTGACAGACTGACAGACTGACAGACTGACAGACTGACAGACTGACAGACTGACAGACTGACAGACTGACAGACTGACAGACTGACAGACTGACAGACTGACAGACTGACAGACTGACAGACTGACAGACTGACAGACTGACAGACTGACAGACTGACAGACTGACAGACTGACAGACTGACAGACTGACAGACTGACAGACTGACAGACTGACAGACTGACAGACTGACAGACTGACAGACTGACAGACTGACAGACTGACAGACTGACAGACTGACAGACTGACAGACTGACAGACTGACAGACTGACAGACTGACAGACTGACAGACTGACAGACTGACAGACTGACAGACTGACAGACTGACAGACTGACAGACTGACAGACTGACAGACTGACAGACTGACAGACTGACAGACTGACAGACTGACAGACTGACAGACTGACAGACTGACAGACTGACAGACTGACAGACTGACAGACTGACAGACTGACAGACTGACAGACTGACAGACTGACAGACTGACAGACTGACAGACTGACAGACTGACAGACTGACAGACTGACAGACTGACAGACTGACAGACTGACAGACTGACAGACTGACAGACTGACAGACTGACAGACTGACAGACTGACAGACTGACAGACTGACAGACTGACAGACTGACAGACTGACAGACTGACAGACTGACAGACTGACAGACTGACAGACTGACAGACTGACAGACTGACAGACTGACAGACTGACAGACTGACAGACTGACAGACTGACAGACTGACAGACTGACAGACTGACAGACTGACAGACTGACAGACTGACAGACTGACAGACTGACAGACTGACAGACTGACAGACTGACAGACTGACAGACTGACAGACTGACAGACTGACAGACTGACAGACTGACAGACTGACAGACTGACAGACTGACAGACTGACAGACTGACAGACTGACAGACTGACAGACTGACAGACTGACAGACTGACAGACTGACAGACTGACAGACTGACAGACTGACAGACTGACAGACTGACAGACTGACAGACTGACAGACTGACAGACTGACAGACTGACAGACTGACAGACTGACAGACTGACAGACTGACAGACTGACAGACTGACAGACTGACAGACTGACAGACTGACAGACTGACAGACTGACAGACTGACAGACTGACAGACTGACAGACTGACAGACTGACAGACTGACAGACTGACAGACTGACAGACTGACAGACTGACAGACTGACAGACTGACAGACTGACAGACTGACAGACTGACAGACTGACAGACTGACAGACTGACAGACTGACAGACTGACAGACTGACAGACTGACAGACTGACAGACTGACAGACTGACAGACTGACAGACTGACAGACTGACAGACTGACAGACTGACAGACTGACAGACTGACAGACTGACAGACTGACAGACTGACAGACTGACAGACTGACATACTGTCTGACTGACAGACTGATAGACTGACAGACTGACAGACTGACAGACTGACAGACTGACAGACTGACAGACTGACAGACTGACAGACTGACAGACTGACAGACTGACAGACTGACAGACTGACAGACTGACAGACTGACAGACTGACAAACTGACAGACTGACAGACTGACAGACTGACAGACTGACAGACTGACAGACTGACAGACTGACAGACTGACAGACTGACAGACTGACAGACTGACAGACTGACAGACTGACAGACTGACAGACTGACAGACTGACAGACTGACAGACTGACAGACTGACAGACTGACAGACTGACAGACTGACAGACTGACAGACTGACAGACTGACAGACTGACAGACTGACATACTGACAGACTGACAGACTGACAGACTGACAGACTGACAGACTGACAGACTGACAGACTGACTGACGGATTGACAGACTGACTGACTGACATACAGACATTTCTTGCCGATAACTTTTTTAGACTGCTCTATGATCGTAATGTCATGTTTGATTGTTAGAATTTTTTTTTACGATTGCATATCTTGCCTTACAGTACCTATGATCGCAAGTAAAAAGGCTAAGAAAAAAAATTATTTCTCGAAAATGGCTACAAGAATTATTATAAAAAATTGTGTGTTCTTAAATTAGTACAGATCACTTTGAAGTATAAAAATATTTTGTCTTCGTGCTTATTAACGGTACTTCCCATAGAACCACTTTTCATATTTTCGACTTTCTCAACATTAGACAAACCGATCAAGATAATTTTTTTTATACAAATGCTCCCTAATATTATTAATAAGACTGCATACTCAAATTTTCAAAATAAAAAGTTTTTGATTTTTAAAATATAAATATTTTTTTTTTGAAAAATCGAGTTTTCAAAAACCAGCCAATGATTTTTTTTGTAAATTTGAATTTTATTTGTAAATTAATAATATCTTCAAAATGGCGTTTCAATTCTCTTAAATGTTTTACAATTTTATACATAAAAAAATTAATTTATTAAAAAACCGCTCCAACGATTTTTGAAATTTTTTGGATATATTCTTATTTATCCACGAATTCAAATGGCATCTTTATTTTCCCTCAAACTATCTAAGCAATATAAAAACATTCAATTATGTGTATCATTTCTTTTTACCTTATTTTTATTCCCTTTTTACGAATTTTTGCGTACGTCACTAAATACTAAATACAATGTAGGCCATAATACATTTTTATGTGTCTTTAAAAATCACATGAATCTTAGGTATGTATTGCACCTAAATTATAAAGATATATGCATATAGCTTCCTCCCCACGAATGTGCGTGCTTCATTTTCATTATTATATATAAATATACATTTTTAGGTAGGTAGGTACCTATTCCTTGAATCATCCATTCGACAATTGATTATACTAAGAATCAAGGTAATCTTACATTCATAGTCTTTAAAACTGCAATACGCCTAACTAACTAAACCTCAATGGGTAGCTACATTAAAATTGTTAACTACAAGAGCAAGTGCGTACGATCCAGTCGTGAATTTTATTTTGTATGCACTAAAACGGGTTCCTATTGATGGACAAATGCAATCTATTTTATTAACACAAAAGATTCCAAATAATACATAAATTATATAATAATTCATTTTTCCGCACGTGAATAAGCAGTAATTTTGTATGCTTGTTATAAAAGCCCAGTTTATTTTTCTAAAACAACTTAGATAATTTACTTAATTGATTGCTTAACTGTCAATTACACTTGAATTATAATATTGATTATTATTTATGCAGAAATATGTATCCTTTTTGTGCTTTTTTATCGCCAGGTTAAACTGTACTGATACTGGTGCTCTCCCACAATATCTAAATGTGAATTGCTGGGAGTCCTCCAATACATACATATTTGAAATCTTTTTGCTTCCTATACGTGTTCAATCATTGCGTTACTTAATGTGTGCTAATTTAATTTTTACAGAAAAAAAAATGAAAACCGACTCTCATTTATTCGGAAAAATCTCTTTTATTCGTTTTTTTGCCGAATAAACCAGTTTTTCGAATTAAAGAATTCCGAATTAAAGGGATTTTACTGTAAGTTCAGAATTCATGTTTTTATCCTTACAAAAATATTTTAATGGTTGCTTATGAATCCGAAAACATTTTTTAACAGAAAAGAAGTTTACTTGAGGCAAAATTCTTAGATTTTGTGGATTTTCCGTTTGAAGTCGATTGAAGCTGTAATGTGCGATGCGTAATTATATTAAATTGAATTTTAATTTTTTTGGGCAAATTTTGCATTTGGAAAAAAAATCGATCTCGAGATTTTAATCAAAGTTGACATTACGATGATAAAGAACACCAAAAAAGTCTGTCTGTCTGTGCAACTCTCTACAGCCTAATTGGCTAAGGCGATTTTCTTCAAACTTGGTATTTAAGCGTTTTAGGTTATTTTCCAAAATATATTTTTGAATCGTTGTTTTAGCTCCAAAAATAATGGTACTTGTCATAAAAATTTTTCTACCATCTTAATTATCTCGAAAACGGTTTTAACGACTTTGATAAAAATTGGTGTGTGTACTAATTTGGGTATGGTCTACATTTGGATACAAATTTTTGTTGAATATTTTAGTATTAATGGTACATGCCATACAACAATTTTATTGATATTGACTTTCTCATAAGCGGCTCAACGGATTTCAATCAAAATTTTTAGTCAAGAGCTCCTTCAAATTCTAAATAATACTGGATTTCAAAATTTTCGAAAAAATTGTTTGTTTTTTTTTTTGGATTTTTGCAAGAAAAAAAATATTTTTTTTTTGAAAATTCAATATTTCGAAAACGGATTTACGATTTTTTCTGAAATTTTGTTTTTGAATTTATATTATAAAATATTTAAAACGTTCATACCAATTTTTTTTAGAAAAAAATTTAGTATTTTTATGTACTAAAAAATTAAGTAAAAAACGACTTTAAAAATATAGGTACTAAATTTCTTAATAGAAATCTTTTGCATATGACGTGATTGAGCATTAGAGCAAGTACGAGCGATCCAGTCCCGCATTTTATTTTGTTTAAGAAATTTTATCAGATTAATGGTAAGCAAAATTTATTAAAACAATTAACAAGGAAAAATAAAAATATAATTAAAATTAAAAGCATTAAAGTAAGCGATTAGAAATCAACCTCTAATTTAGCTAATATCACTTACTTGATAACAAATTCAAAATGAACTTGAAGATTAAATCAAAGAGTTTGATACGTATTTTGTTCGGTGTACTCACAATTTTGAGAGTAAATAACTGTATTATATATTAATTAATTTTGCACATATCTATACTATACATAATGTATATCAATCTTCAGTCCCTGATCAAAAGGAGGAAATGAATATTTTATTTTTTTTTTAGAATATTTACAAGAAAAAAGATCCCAGCCTTAAACAAAATCCTCTTAAATTGTATGTATAATTTCTTATAATCAATTCAATAAGAATAAAATTGAGGTGAATTATATATGTATGTATATCGGTTTTAATATAGGTTGGTATACTAATAAAACAAAACAGGCTTTACATTAAAAATAATTTAATGAATTCATTCATAATATGCAATACGCACATGTGGAACATACGAAAGTGTGATCAGTTTATGTTTTTTTCAACGCAAATTAACTTAAAGCTTGCAAAGCGTGCGGCTTACGTATTTTGTTTATTCATTTAATAAAAAAAAATAATTTTTATGTCGTGTTTTATTCGGTGGATCTTAAGCACTAAAAACTAACAATAATAAATTAATACTTATGGGCTATTTTATTTTACATATTTGTATATGAGGAATCAAATATCTGTTTTAGTTTTGCATTTTATGTGGAATTAAATAGCAGACATTTTCACACGATAAAATGGAATAAGATACTTTTTGCATTAACAGAATAAAAACACAAAAATGAATTGGTCACTCGGCCAATCTAAGAATATAGTTACATACACGAAATCGGTCGAGCCGTTTATGAGAAAGTCGAAAATTAATAAAAATGTTTTGTAGCTATGGCAGGTACCCTTAATAACAAAATATGTATGTAAAACAAAATTTTATTGTATAGTGCAGAGATTTTTTTGTTTATCAAAAACGTTAGAGCCGTTTTCGAGATAATTAAGAAATTCTATGGTATGTACCGATTATTTGGGGATAAGACAACGATTCAAAAATTTATTTGAGAGAATCACCTAAAACGCTTAAGTGACAAGTTTGAAGAAATTCGCCGCTTAGGCTGTAGATCGTTCTGCTGACATACAGATAGACAGGCGGAATTGCGAACCCAGTTTTTGGTGTTCTCTATCATCGTAAAGTTTGATTAAAATCTCGAGTTGTATTTTTTTTCGAAATGCAAAACTTGCCCTATAGTACCTTTATCGCAAGTAAAAACACAATCTTGCGATTACGATGTTAACGAAAATACTCATGCATAAGAGCAAGTATGTAGTAGTGGAACCCAGCCGTTCATCAAAGGACACGGTAGTGCCCTGTCAAGTTCTGGCACTTGACCATTTTACCGGAACAAACACAGGCAATTTTCGACGCCCTTCTATATTAAGTACCAATAAGGTCAGAAACTTCAAATTGCGAACATTTGGTAAGCTAGTCAAGCACAGGTGACTTACGAAATTTCAACTTTTTAGCATATGCGGTTCCTGAGATATAAGGCCTCAAAAATCACATAAACTGTAACTGAATCACACACTGGCAGATCATCAAAATTAATTTACTGACAGAATGATCATCAAAATAATAGAGTACTTACCAACATCGTAAAATCACAACGTTAGGTCTTGTGGGTTAATTAAAGAACCAAATCAAAAACATGAGGGCGTGGTAGCCGCCCACTTTCTTATAATTGGTGTCAATTATATGGAGAGCATCCGAATGCTGTAGAATAAAGCAAATAAAAGAGAAAAATACAAAATTTGAGATAATCCCATTTTCTCACAAATATTATCCATAATATAGACCACTTCCGATTGAGGTAGAGTGATGACATTTTGTCGAGTGGTAGGACTTAAAATACGTAATAAGAGAAAAATATAAAATTTGAGGTTTTTCATTTAGGAGCCGTGATATCTACCCACTTACTGAAAAAAAGGTGCAATTTATATGGAGCACATCCACTTTCAGCAGGTTTCTTTCGAGATCTTGACATAGCAAAAATATTTGCAAAAAGGAGAGAGATCAGACAAAAAAATTCTTCTACTCCTTGTAACAAGAAGACAGCCGTGAAAAGTAAGCACATGTTCATTAATATTGAAACAACTACAAATTAAGATATACATTTTATTAATCTTAAATCTTAGCTTTGGTGCCCTTAGAGTCAAAACTTATCCACCAAGTTGTGTAATTTGTTTTAATTTTGTTCCCTTGTGATAAGTAGGTAGTTACGTCAAATTTTTTTTTATATTTTTATGAACGCAAGTTGTTATATGTTATAACAATATTCTGTTCATGGTTAGTATCTGGATTCTGGAATGAGAACTCTTCCTTGCTTAGCGTATGTGCTAAGCATTGACCTTACACACCAGATACGTGTTTCAAAGTTTTGGTGTTTTAAGAATTATTGTTTTCGTTGCATATTGTTGCAGTACACAAAAGAATGAATAATTTATTATTGTTATGATTTTTATTGTTTTTTTTTTAGTGTTAATGGATTCCCAGCACGTTTTTGAAATGTTGACAAGACAAATAATCATTGTCTACTTCTTTCTTTCAACAATTCCTTCCTGCGTTTTTGTAAATCTGTTAAAATAAATAGAAGCTATTGATACTTAAGTCGGTTGCGGTAGTATCTACATACATAAGTATTGTATTGTAAATATGAGTTATCATCAAAGTTGTATCGCCGCTTTGTATTGTCAATGCAATGTTCTTTGCTGAGTATATTTTTTTGTAGATAAACGTATGTAAAATAATACTGTTGTTTGCCGGATCAACAAATTTCACAATAACTAATAATTATTAATTTAAATAATAAATATGTTTATTTAAGCGGAAAATCATTGAACTAACTTTGTATGAAATATTTCGCGAACCACAGAACCTGCGGAAGCATCTGAAATGTGTTGAACAGACCTTTCTCTTGATGTATATAACTATGGGATGGGGGAACATTGACAGTATAATTTTTTTCCGCAAGGGTTTAGTCTGTGCAATCCCTTTCGAATACCGGTAGCCGTAGATTTTTGCGGGCCTGGGTTGCGGAAATATCACCATTCAAAGCAAGTCCAACGCAGTTGGGTGGAAAGGTCATGCGAATAACTTCGGATTAAAGTATCTCAAGAACCGGATGCGGCAGATAGTTTTTGTTCTCAGCTGTGAATAGGTATTTAACAGACCTTTCTTTTGATGTGCATATCGGTGGGTTCGGGGAACATTATTAAAAATGTAGTTTTGTCTTGCAAGGGGTTAGAGTTACATGGGCTTCATCAAACACGAACGAAAAGCCAAGCGTTGGCATATTAGAGGAACCACTTGAACCCAAACAAGAGACGACGATAGAATTCTAAAAAAAAAACAAAGCAATGGAAAAACACCAAGAAGATAACGCTTAACAACATAGGAAAATAACTAAAATACAGCCTTCATGACATCCGAGATACGATGCCAAGATGTCATATGGATGCAAGAACGGACGGCACTTCAAGTCACAAGAGCAAAAGAAGGTAAAACTCTACCTCAATTATAAGCGTTCATTAAATAAATAATTTTAAATATTTTAAAAAAAACAGTGTTTAATTTAATAAAACTTACTTCTTACTTACAAATGTTTCCCAAACTCATCGACATATAAACCAAAAGAATGGCCTGTTCAAAACCTATCCACAGCTGAAGACAAAAAGCATCTGTGGCATCTGGTTCTTGAGTTATTTCAATTCAAATTATTCGCATGATTTTCCACCCAACTGCATTTGACTTGTTTTGGATGGTGATATCTCTGCAACCAAGCCCCGCAAAAATCTGCGGCTGCCAGTTCTCGAAAGAAATTTCACAGAACTTTCCACTGGTGTACAAATTAATGTACAATTCACGACTTTACTTTTTTCAACATTTTAGAAAAAAATCAAGGCTAACCCCTTGCCGAAAAAAATTACATTTTCAACAATGTTTCCCAAACCCATCGATGGATACATCAACAGAAAGGTCTGTTCAATACCTATCCACAGCTGAAGACAAAAAGTATCTGTGGCATCTGGTTCTTGAGATATTTCAATTCAAAGTTATTCGCATGATTTTCCACCCAACTTCATTTGACTTGTTTTGGATGGTGATATCTCTGCAACCAAGCCCCGAAAAAATCTTCGGCTGCCAGTTCTAGAAAGGGATTTCACAGACCTTTCCATTGGTGTACAACTTGTTGTACAATTCACGACTTTAATTTTTTCAACATTTTAGAAGAAAATCAAGGCTAACCCCTTGCCGAAAAAAATTACATTTTCAACTATGTTTCCCAAGCCCATCGATCGATACATCAAAAGAAAGGTCTATTCAATACCTATCCACAGCTGAAGACAAAAAGTATCTTTGACATCTGGTTCTTGAGATATTTCAATTCAAATTTATTCGCATGATTTTCCACCCAACTTCATTTGACATGTTTTGGATTGTGATATCTCTGCAACCTATCCCCGAAAAAATCTGCGGCTGCCAGTTCTCGAAAGAGATTTCACAGACCTTTCCATTTTTAAACAACTTGTTATACAATTCATGACTTCACTTTTTTCGACATTTTAGAAAAAAATCAAGGCTAACCCCTTGCAGGAAAAAAATTACATTCTCAACAATGTTTCCCAAACCCATCGATAATTACATTAAAAGAAAGGTCTGTTCAATACCTATCCACAGCTGAAGACAAAAAGTATCTGTGGCATCTGGTTCTTGAGATATTTTAATTCAAAATTATTCGCATGATTTTCCACCCAACTGCATTTGACTTGTTTTGGATGGTGATATCTCTGCAACCAAGCCCCGCAAAAATCTGCGGCTGCCAGTCCTCGAAAGAGATTTCACAGACCTTTCAACTGGTGTACAACTTAATGTACAATTCACGACTTTAATTTTTTCAACATTTTAGAAGAAAATCAACGCTAACCCCTTGCCGAAAAAAATTACATTTTCAACAATGTTTCCCAAACCCATCGGTAGATACATCAAAAGAAAGGTCTGTTCAATACCTATCCACAGCTGAAGACAAAAAGCATCTGTGGCATCTGGTTCTTGAGATATTTCAATTCAAAGT
Organism: Philhelius pedissequus; assembly: GCA_910595825.1. NCBI lineage: Eukaryota > Metazoa > Arthropoda > Insecta > Diptera > Syrphidae > Philhelius > Philhelius pedissequus. The sequence continues at coordinate 199,353,201 of OU343161.1, read as the reverse complement.
TATTCGCATGATTTTCCACCCAACTGCATTTGACTTGTTTTGAATGGTGATATCTTTGCAAACAAGCCCTGAAAAAATCTGCGGCTGCCAGTCCTCGAAAGGGATTTCACAGAAATTTCCACTGGTGTAAAACTTGTTGCACAATTCACGACTTTAATTTTTTCAACATTTTAGAAGAAAATCAAGGCTAACCCCTTGCCGAAAAAAATTACATTTTCAACAATGTTTCCCAAACCCATCGATGGATACATCAACAGAAAGGTCTGTTCAATACCTATCCACAGCTGAAGACAAAAAGCATCTGTGGCATCTGGTTCTTGAGATATTTCAATTCAAAGTTATTCGCATGATTTTCCACCCAACTGCATTTGACTTGTTTTGAATATTGATATCTTTGCAAACAAGCCCTGAAAAAATCTGCGGCTGCCAGTCCTCGAAAAGGATTTCACAGAAATTTCCACTGGTGTACAACTTGCTGTACAATTCACGACTTTACTTTTTTCAACATTTTAGAAGAAAATTAAGGCTAACCCCTTGCCGAAAAAAATTACATTTTCAACAATGTTTCCCAAGCCCATCGATCGATACATCAAAAGAAAGGTCTATTCAATACCTATCCACAGCTGAAGACAAAAAGTATCTTTGACATCTGGTTCTTGAGATATTTCAATTCAAATTTATTCGCATGATTTTCCACCCAACTGCATTTGACTTGTTTTGGATGGTGATATCTCTGCAACCAAGCCCCGCAAAAATCTGCGGCTGCCAGTCCTCGAAAGAGATTTCACAGACCTTTCAACTGGTGTACAACTTAATGTACAATTCACGACTTTAATTTTTTCAACATTTTAGAAGAAAATCAACGCTAACCCCTTGCCGAAAAAAATTACATTTTCAACAATGTTTCCCAAACCCATCGATGGATACATCAACAGAAAGGTCTGTTCAATACCTATCCACAGCTGAAGACAAAAAGCATCTGTGGCATCTGGTTCTTGAGATATTTCAATTCAAAGTTATTCGCATGATTTTCCACCCAACTGCATTTGACTTGTTTTGAATGGTGATATCTTTGCAAACAAGCCCCGCAAAAATCTGCGGCTGCCAGTTCTAGAAAGGGATTTCACAGACGTTTCCACTGGTGTACAACTTGTTGCACAATTCACGACTTTAATTTTTTCAACATTTTAGAAGAAAATCAAGGCTAACCCCTTGCCGAAAAAAATTACATTTTCAACTATGTTTCCCAAACCCATCGATAGATACATCAAAAGAAAGGTCTGTTCAATACCTATCTGCAGCTGAAGACAAAAAGTATCTGTGGCATCTGGTTCTTGAGATATTTCAATTCAAAGTTATTCGCATGATTTTCCACCCAACTGCATTTGACTTATTTTGAATGGTGATATCTTTGCAACCTATCCCCGAAAAAATCTGCGGCTGCCAGTTCTCGAAAGAGATTTCACAGACCTTTCCATTTTGAAACAACTTGTTATACAATTCATGACTTCACTTTTTTCGACATTTTAGAAAAAAAACAAGGCTAACCCCTTGCCGAAAAAAATTACATTCTCAACAATGTTTCCCAAACCCATCGATAGATACATCAGAAGAAAGGTCTGTTCAATACCTATCCACAGCTGAAAACAAAAATTATCTGTGGCATCTGGTTCTTGAGATATTTCAATTCAAAGTTATTCGCATGATTTTCCACCCAACTTCATTTGACTTGTTTTGGATGGTGATATCTCTGCAACCAAGCCCCGAAAAAATCTTCGGCTGCCAGTTCTAGAAAGGGATTTCACAGACGTTTCCACTGGTGTACAACTTGTTGCACAATTCACGACTTTAATTTTTTCAACATTTTAGAAGAAAATCAAGGCTAACCCCTTGCCGAAAAAAATTACATTTTCAACTATGTTTCCCAAACCCATCGATAGATACATCAAAAGAAAGGTCTGTTCAATACCTATCTGCAGCTGGAGACAAAAAGTATCTTTGACATCTGGTTCTTGAGATATTTCAATTCAAAGTTATTCGCATGATTTTCCACCCAACTTCATTTGACTTGTTTTGGATTGTGATATCTCTGCAACCTATCCCCGAAAAAATCTGCGGCTGCCAGTTCTCGAAAGAGATTTCACAGACCTTTCCATTTTTAAACAACTTGTTATACAATTCATGACTTCACTTTTTTCGACATTTTAGAAAAAAATCAAGGCTAACCCCTTGCAGGAAAAAAATTACATTCTCAACAATGTTTCCCAAACCCATCGATAATTACAATAAAAGAAAGGTCTGTTCAATACCTATCCACAACTGAAGACAAAAAGTATCTGTGGCATCTGGTTCTTGAGATATTTCAATTCAAAGTTATTCGCATGAGTATCTGTGGCATCTGGTTCTTGAGATATTTCAATTCAAAGTTATTCGCATGATTTTCCACCCAACTGCATTTGACTTGTTTTGAATGGTGATATCTTTGCAAACAAGCCCTGAAAAAATCTGCGGCTGCCAGTCCTCGAAAGGGATTTCACAGAAATTTCCACTGGTGTACAACTTGTTGTACAATTTACGACTTTACTTTTTTCAACATTTTAGAAGAAAATTAAGGCTAACCCCTTGCAGGAAAAAAATTACATTTTCAACACTGTTTCCCAAACCAATCGATAGATACATCAAAAGAAAGGTCTGTTCAATAGCTATCCACAGCTGAAGACAAAAATTATCTGTGGCATCTGGTTCTTGAGATATTTCAATTCAAAGTTATTCGCATGATTTTCCACCCAACTTCATTTGACTTGTTTTGGATGGTGATATCTCTGCAACCAAGCCCCGAAAAAATCTTCGGCTGCCAGTTCTAGAAAGGGATTTCACAGACGTTTCCACTGGTGTACAACTTGTTGCACAATTCACGACTTTAATTTTTTCAACATTTTAGAAGAAAATCAAGGCTAACCCCTTGCCGAAAAAAATTACATTTTCAACTATGTTTCCCAAACCCATCGATGGATACATCAACAGAAAGGTCTGTTCAATACCTATCCACAGCTGAAGACAAAAAGTATCTGTGGCATCTGGTTCTTGAGATATTTCAATTCAAAGTTATTCGCATGATTTTCCACCCAACTGCATTTGACTTGTTTTGAATGGTGATATCTTTGCAACCTATCCCCGAAAAAATCTGCGGCTGCCAGTTCTCGAAAGAGATTTCACAGACCTTTCCATTTTTAAACAACTTGTTATACAATTCATGACTTCACTTTTTTCGACACTTTAGAAAAAAAACAAGGCTAACCCCTTGCAGGAAAAAAATTACATTTTCAACTATGTTTCCCAAACCCATCGATAGATACATCAAAAGAAAGGTCTGTTCAATACCTATCTGCAGCTGAAGACAAAAAGTATCTTTGACATCTGGTTCTTGAGATATTTCAATTCAAAGTTATTCGCATGATTTTCCACCCAACTGCATTTGACTTATTTTGAATGGTGATATCTTTGCAAACAAGCCCTAAAAAAATCTGCGGCTGCCAGTCCTCGAAAGGGATTTCACAGAAATTTCCACTGGTGTACAACTTGTTGTACAATTCACGACTTTACTTTTTTCAATATTTTAGAAGAAAATCAAGGCTAACCCCTTGCCGAAAAAAATTACATTTTCAACAATGTGTCCCAAAACAATCGATAGATGCATCAAAAGAAAGGTCTGTTCAATACCTATCCACAGCTGAAGACACAAAGTATCTGTGGCATCTGGTTCTTGAGATATTTTAATTCAAAATTATTCGCATGATTTTGCACCCAACTGCATTTGACTTGTTTTGGATGGTGATATCTCTGCAACCAAGCCCCGAAAAAATCTGCGGCTGCCAGTTCTCGAAAGGGATTTCACAGACCTTTCCACTGGTGTACAACTTGTTGTACAATTCACGACTTTACTTTTTTCAATATTTTAGAAGAAAATCAAGGCTAACCCCTTGCCGAAAAAAATTACATTTTCAACAATGTTTCCCAAACCCATCGATAATTACATCAAAAAAAAGGTCTGTTCAATACTTATCCACAGATGAAGACAAAAAGTATCTGTGGCATCTGGTTCTTGAGATATTTCAATTCAAAGTTATTCGCATGATTTTCCACCCAACTGCATTTGACTTGTTTTGAATGGTGATATCTTTGCAAACAAGCCCTGAAAAAATCTGCGGCTGCCAGTCCTCGAAAGAGATTTCACAGACCTTTCAACTGGTGTACAACTTAATGTACAATTCACGACTTTAATTTTTTCAACATTTTAGAAGAAAATCAAGGCTAACCCCTTGCCGAAAAAAATTACATTTTCAACACTGTTTCCCAAACCAATCGATAGATACATCAAAAGAAAGGTCTGTTCAATACCTATCCACAGCTGAAGACAAAAATTATCTGTGGCATCTGGTTCTTGAGATATTTCAATTCAAAGTTATTCGCATGATTTTCCACCCAACTTCATTTGACTTGATTTGGATGGTGATATCTCTGCAACCAAGCCCCGAAAAAATCTTCGGCTGCCAGTTCTAGAAAGGGATTTCACAGACGTTTCCACTGGTGTACAACTTGTTGCACAATTCACGACTTTAATTTTTTCAACATTTTAGAAGAAAATCAAGGCTAACCCCTTGCCGAAAAAAATTACATTTTCAACAATGTTTCCCAAACCCATCGATAGATACATCAAAAGAAAGGTCTGTTCAATACCTATCCACAGCTGAAGACAAAAAGTATCTGTGGCACCTGGTTCTTGAGATATTTCAATTCAAAGTTATTCGAATGATTTTCCACCCAACTGCATTTGACTTGTTTTGAATGGTGATATCTTTGCAAACAAGCCCTGAAAAAATCTGCGGCTGCCAGTCCTCGAAAGGGATTTCACAGAAATTTCCACTGGTGTACAACTTGTTGTACAATTCACGACTTTACTTTTTTCAACATTTTAGAAGAAAATTAAGGCTAACCCCTTGCCGAAAAAAATTACATTTTCAACACTGTTTCCCAAACCAATCGATAGATACATCAAAAGAAAGGTCTGTTCAATACCTATCCACAGCTGAAGACAAAAATTATCTGTGGCATCTGGTTCTTGAGATATTTCAATTCAAAGTTATTCGCATGATTTTCCACCCAACTTCATTTGACTTGTTTTGGATGGTGATATCTCTGCAACCAAGCCCCGAAAAAATCTTCGGCTGCCAGTTCTAGAAAGGGATTTCACAGACGTTTCCACTGGTGTACAACTTGTTGCACAATTCACGACTTTAATTTTTTCAACATTTTAGAAGAAAATCAAGGCTAACCCCTTGCCGAAAAAAAATTACATTTTCAACTATGTTTCCCAAACCCATCGATAGATACATCAAAAGAAAGGTCTGTTCAATACCTATCTGCAGCTGAAGACAAAAAGTATCTTTGACATCTGGTTCTTGAGATATTTCAATTCAAAGTTATTCGCATGATTTTCCACCCAACTTCATTTGACTTGTTTTGGATTGTGATATCTCTGCAACCTATCCCCGAAAAAATCTGCGGCTGCCAGTTCTCGAAAGAGATTTCACAGACCTTTCCATTTTTAAACAACTTGTTATACAATTCATGACTTCACTTTTTTCGACATTTTAGAATAAAATCAAGGCTAACCCCTTGCAGGAAAAAAATTACATTCTCAACAATGTTTCCCAAACCCATCGATAATTACAATAAAAGAAAGGTCTGTTCAATACCTATCCACAACTGAAGACAAAAAGTATCTGTGGCATCTGGTTCTTGAGATATTTCAATTCAAAGTTATTCGCATGAGTATCTGTGGCATCTGGTTCTTGAGATATTTCAATTCAAAGTTATTCGCATGATTTTCCACCCAACTGCATTTGACTTGTTTTGAATGGTGATATCTTTGCAAACAAGCCCTGAAAAAATCTGCGGCTGCCAGTCCTCGAAAGGGATTTCACAGAAATTTCCACTGGTGTACAACTTGTTGTACAATTCACGACTTTACTTTTTTCAACATTTTAGAAGAAAATTAAGGCTAACCCCTTGCCGAAAAAAATTACATTTTCAACACTGTTTCCCAAACCAATCGATAGATACATCAAAAGAAAGGTCTGTTCAATACCTATCCACAGCTGAAGACAAAAATTATCTGTGGCATCTGGTTCTTGAGATATTTCAATTCAAAGTTATTCGCATGATTTTCCACCCAACTTCATTTGACTTGTTTTGGATGGTGATATCTTTGCAACCAAGCCCCGCAAAAATCTGCGGCTGCCAGTCCTCGAAAGAGATTTCACAGACCTTTCAACTGGTGTACAACTTAATGTACAATTCACGACTTTAATTTTTTCAACATTTTAGAAGAAAATCAAGGCTAACCCCTTGCCGAAAAAAATTACATTTTCAACACTGTTTCCCAAACCAATCGATAGATACATCAAAAGAAAGGTCTGTTCAATACCTATACACAGCTGAAGACAAAAATTATCTGTGGCATCTGGTTCTTGAGATATATCAATTCAAAGTTATTCGCATGATTTTCCACCCAACTTCATTTGACTTGTTTTGGATGGTGATATCTCTGCAACCAAGCCCCGAAAAAATCTGCGGCTGCCAGTTCTCGAAAGGGATTTCACAGACCTTTCCACTGGTGTACAACTTGTTGTACAATTCACGACTTTACTTTTTTCAATATTTTAGAAGAAAATCAAGGCTAACCCCTTGCCGAAAAAAATTACATTTTCAACAATGTGTCCCAAAACAATCGATAGATGCATCAAAAGAAAGGTCTGTTCAATACCTATCCACAGCTGAAGACACAAAGTATCTGTGGCATCTGGTTCTTGAGATATTTTAATTCAAAATTATTCGCATGATTTTGCACCCAACTGCATTTGACTTGTTTTGGATGGTGATATCTCTGCAACCAAGCCCCGAAAAAATCTGCGGCTGCCAGTTCTCGAAAGGGATTTCACAGACCTTTCCACTGGTGTACAACTTGTTGTACAATTCACGACTTTACTTTTTTCAATATCTTAGAAGAAAATCAAGGCTAACCCCTTGCCGAAAAAAATTACATTTTCAACAATGTTTCCCAAACCCATCGATAATTACATCAAAAAAAAGGTCTGTTCAATACTTATCCACAGATGAAGACAAAAAGTATCTGTGGCATCTGGTTCTTGAGATATTTCAATTCAAAGTTATTCGCATGATTTTCCACCCAACTGCATTTGACTTGTTTTGAATGGTGATATCTTTGCAAACAAGCCCTGAAAAAATCTGCGGCTGCCAGTTCTCGAAAGAAATTTCACAGAACTTTCCACTGGTGTACAAATTAATGTACAATTCACGACTTTACTTTTTTTAACATTTTAGAAAAAAATCAAGGCTAACCCCTTGCCGAAAAAAATTACATTTTCAACAATGTTTCCCAAACCCATCGACAGATACATCAAAAGAAAGGTCTGTTCAATACCTATCCACAGCTGAAGACAAAAAGTATCTGTGGCACCTGGTTCTTGAGATATTTCAATTCAAAGTTATTCGAATGATTTTCCACCCAACTGCATTTGACTTGTTTTGAATGGTGATATCTTTGCAAACAAGCCCTGAAAAAATCTGCGGCTGCCAGTCCTCGAAAGAGATTTCACAGACGTTTCCACTGGTGTACAACTTGTTGCACAATTCACGACTTTAATTTTTTCAACATTTTAGAAGAAAATCAAGGCTAACCCCTTGCCGAAAAAAATTACATTTTCAACTATGTTTCCCAAACCCATCGATAGATACATCAAAAGAAAGGTCTGTTCAATACCTATCTGCAGCTGAAGACAAAAAGTATCTTTGACATCTGGTTCTTGAGATATTTCAATTCAAAGTTATTCGCATAATTTTCCACCCAACTTCATTTGACTTGTTTTGGATTGTGATATCTCTGCAACCTATCCCCGAAAAAATCTGCGGCTGCCAGTTCTCGAAAGAGATTTCACAGACCTTTCCACTGGTGTACAACTTGTTGTACAATTCACGACTTTACTTTTTTCAATATTTTAGAAGAAAATCAAGGCTAACCCCTTGCCGAAAAAAATTACATTTTCAACAATGTGTCCCAAAACAATCGATAGATGCATCAAAAGAAAGGTCTGTTCAATACCTATCCACAGCTGAAGACAAAAATTATCTGTGGCATCTGGTTCTTGAGATATTTCAATTCAAAGTTATTCGCATGATTTTCCACCCAACTTCATTTGACTTGTTTTGGATGGTGATATCTCTGCAACCAAGCCCCGAAAAAATCTGCGGCTGCCAGTTCTCGAAAGGGATTTCACAGACCTTTCCACTGGTGTACAACTTGTTGTACAATTCACGACTTTACTTTTTTCAATATTTTAGAAGAAAATCAAGGCTAACCCCTTGCCGAAAAAAATTACATTTTCAACACTGTTTCCCAAACCAATCGATAGATACATCAAAAGAAAGGTCTGTTCAATACCTATCCACAGCTGAAGACAAAAATTATCTGTGGCATCTGGTTCTTGAGATATTTCAATTCAAAGTTATTCGCATGATTTTCCACCCAACTTCATTTGACTTGTTTTGGATGGTGATATCTCTGCAACCAAGCCCCGAAAAAATCTTCGGCTGCCAGTTCTAGAAAGGGATTTCACAGACGTTTCCACTGGTGTACAACTTGTTGCACAATTCACGACTTTAATTTTTTCAACATTTTAGAAGAAAATCAAGGCTAACCCCTTGCCGAAAAAAATTACATTTTCAACTATGTTTCCCAAACCCATCGATAGATACATCAAAAGAAAGGTCTGTTCAATACCTATCTGCAGCTGAAGACAAAAAGTATCTTTGACATCTGGTTCTTGAGATATTTCAATTCAAAGTTATTCGCATGATTTTCCACCCAACTGCATTTGACTTGTTTTGGATGGTGATATCTCTGCAACCAAGCCCCGCAAAAATCTGCGGCTGCCAGTCCTCGAAAGAGATTTCACAGACCTTTCAACTGGTGTACAACTTAATGTACAATTCACGACTTTAATTTTTTCAACATTTTAGAAGAAAATCAAGGCTAACCCCTTGCAGGAAAAAAATTACATTTTCAACAATGTTTCCCAAACCCATCGATAGATACATCAAAAGAAAGGTCTGTTCAATACCTATCCACAGCTGAAGACAAAAATTATCTGTGGCACCTGGTTCTTGAGATATTTCAATTCATAGTTATTCGAATGATTTTCCACCCAACTGCATTTGACTTGTTTTGAATGGTGATATCTTTGCAACCAAGCCCCGCAAAAATCTGCGGCTGCCAGTCCTCGAAAGAGATTTCACAGACCTTTCAACTGGTGTACAACTTAATGTACAATTCACGACTTTAATTTTTTCAACATTTTAGAAGAAAATCAAGGCTAACCCCTTGCCGAAAAAAATTACATTTTCAACAATGTGTCCCAAAACAATCGATAGATGCATCAAAAGAAAGGTCTGTTCAATACCTATCCACAGCTGAAGACACAAAGTATCTGTGGCATCTGGTTCTTGAGATATTTTAATTCAAAATTATTCGCATGATTTTGCACCCAACTGCATTTGACTTGTTTTGGATGGTGATATCTCTGCAACCAAGCCCCGAAAAAATCTGCGGCTGCCAGTTCTCGAAAGGGATTTCACAGACCTTTCCACTGGTGTACAACTTGTTGTACAATTCACGACTTTACTTTTTTCAATATTTTAGAAGAAAATCAAGGCTAACCCCTTGCCGAAAAAAATTACATTTTCAACAATGTTTCCCAAACCCATCGATAATTACATCAAAAAAAAGGTCTGTTCAATACTTATCCACAGATGAAGACAAAAAGTATCTGTGGCATCTGGTTCTTGAGATATTTCAATTCAAAGTTATTCGCATGATTTTCCACCCAACTGCATTTGACTTGTTTTGAATGGTGATATCTTTGCAAACAAGCCCTGAAAAAATCTGCGGCTGCCAGTTCTCGAAAGAAATTTCACAGAACTTTCCACTGGTGTACAAATTAATGTACAATTCACGACTTTACTTTTTTCAACATTTTAGAAAAAAATCAAGGCTAACCCCTTGCCGAAAAAAATTACATTTTCAACAATGTTTCCCAAACCCATCGATGGATACATCAACAGAAAGGTCTGTTCAATACCTATCCACAGCTGAAGACAAAAAGTATCTGTGGCATCTGGTTCTTGAGATATTTCAATTCAAAGTTATTCGCATGATTTTCCACCCAACTGCATTTGACTTGTTTTGGATGGTGATATCTCTGCAACCAAGCCCCGCAAAAATCTGCGGCTGCCAGTCCTCGAAAGAGATTTCACAGACCTTTCAACTGGTGTACAACTTAATGTACAATTCACGACTTTAATTTTTTCAACATTTTAGAAGAAAATCAAGGCTAACCCCTTGCAGGAAAAAAATTACATTTTCAACAATGTTTCCCAAACCCATCGATAGATACATCAAAAGAAAGGTCTGTTCAATACCTATCCACAGCTGAAGACAAAAATTATCTGTGGCATCTGGTTCTTGAGATATTTCAATTCAAAGTTATTCGCATGATTTTCCACCCAACTTCATTTGACTTGTTTTGGATGGTGATATCTCTGCAACCAAGCCCCGAAAAAATCTTCGGCTGCCAGTTCTAGAAAGGGATTTCACAGACGTTTCCACTGGTGTACAACTTGTTGCACAATTCACGACTTTAATTTTTTCAACATTTTAGAAGAAAATCAAGGCTAACCCCTTGCCGAAAAAAATTACATTTTCAACTATGTTTCCCAAACCCATCGATAGATACATCAAAAGAAAGGTCTGTTCAATACCTATCTGCAGCTGAAGACAAAAAGTATCTTTGGCATCTGGTTCTTGAGATATTTCAATTCAAAGTTATTCGCATGATTTTCCACCCAACTTCATTTGACTTGTTTTGGATTGTGATATCTCTGCAACCTATCCCCGAAAAAATCTGCGGCTGCCAGTTCTCGAAAGAGATTTCACAGACCTTTCCATTTTTAAACAACTTGTTATACAATTCATGACTTCACTTTTTTCAATATTTTAGAAGAAAATCAAGGCTAACCCCTTGCCGAAAAAAATTACATTTTCAACAATGTTTCCCAAACCCATCGATAATTACATCAAAAAAAAGGTCTGTTCAATACTTATCCACAGATGAAGACAAAAAGTATCTGTGGCATCTGGTTCTTGAGATATTTCAATTCAAAGTTATTCGCATGATTTTCCACCCAACTGCATTTGACTTGTTTTGAATGGTGATATCTTTGCAAACAAGCCCTGAAAAAATCTGCGGCTGCCAGTCCTCGAAAGGGATTTCACAGAAATTTCCACTGGTGTACAACTTGTTGTACAATTCACGACTTTACTTTTTTCAACATTTTAGAAGAAAATTAAGGCTAACCCCTTGCCGAAAAAAATTACATTTTCAACACTGTTTCCCAAACCAATCGATAGATACATCAAAAGAAAGGTCTGTTCAATACCTATCCACAGCTGAAGACAAAAATTATCTGTGGCATCTGGTTCTTGAGATATATCAATTCAAAGTTATTCGCATGATTTTCCACCCAACTTCATTTGACTTGTTTTGGATGGTGATATCTCTGCAACCAAGCCCCGAAAAAATCTGCGGCTGCCAGTTCTCGAAAGGGATTTCACAGACCTTTCCACTGGTGTACAACTTGTTGTACAATTCACGACTTTACTTTTTTCAATATTTTAGAAGAAAATCAAGGCTAACCCCTTGCCGAAAAAAATTACATTTTCAACAATGTGTCCCAAAACAATCGATAGATGCATCAAAAGAAAGGTCTGTTCAATACCTATCCACAGCTGAAGACAAAAATTGTCTGTGGCATCTGGTTCTTGAGATATTTCAATTCAAAGTTATTCGCATGATTTTCCACCCAACTTCATTTGACTTGTTTTGGATGGTGATATCTCTGCAACCAAGCCCCGAAAAAATCTGCGGCTGCCAGTTCTCGAAAGGGATTTCACAGACCTTTCCACTGGTGTACAACTTGTTGTACAATTCACGACTTTACTTTTTTCAATATTTTAGAAGAAAATCAAGGCTAACCCCTTGCCGAAAAAAATTACATTTTCAACACTGTTTCCCAAACCAATCGATAGATACATCAAAAGAAAGGTCTGTTCAATACCTATCCACAGCTGAAGACAAAAATTATCTGTGGCATCTGGTTCTTGAGATATTTCAATTCAAAGTTATTCGCATGATTTTCCACCCAACTTCATTTGACTTGTTTTGGATGGTGATATCTCTGCAACCAAGCCCCGAAAAAATCTTCGGCTGCCAGTTCTAGAAAGGGATTTCACAGACGTTTCCACTGGTGTACAACTTGTTGCACAATTCACGACTTTAATTTTTTCAACATTTTAGAAGAAAATCAAGGCTAACCCCTTGCCGAAAAAAATTACATTTTCAACTATGTTTCCCAAACCCATCGATAGATACATCAAAAGAAAGGTCTGTTCAATACCTATCTGCAGCTGAAAACAAAAAGTATCTTTGACATCTGGTTCTTGAGATATTTCAATTCAAAGTTATTCGCATGATTTTCCACCCAACTTCATTTGACTTGTTTTGGATTGTGATATCTCTGCAACCTATCCCCGAAAAAATCTGCGGCTACCAGTTCTCGAAAGAGATTTCACAGACCTTTCCATTTTTAAACAACTTGTTATACAATTCATGACTTCACTTTTTTCGACATTTTAGAATAAAATCAAGGCTAACCCCTTGCAGGAAAAAAATTACATTCTCAACAATGTTTCCCAAACCCATCGATAATTACAATAAAAGAAAGGTCTGTTCAATACCTATCCACAACTGAAGACAAAAAGTATCTGTGGCATCTGGTTCTTGAGATATTTCAATTCAAAGTTATTCGCATGAGTATCTGTGGCATCTGGTTCTTGAGATATTTCAATTCAAAGTTATTCGCATGATTTTCCACCCAACTGCATTTGACTTGTTTTGAATGGTGATATCTTTGCAACATATCCCCGAAAAAATCTGCGGCTGCCAGTTCTCGAAAGAGATTTCACAGACCTTTCCATTTTTATACAACTTGTTATACAATTCATGACTTCACTTTTTTCGACATTTTAGAAAAAAAACAAGGCTAACCCCTTGCAGGAAAAAAATTACATTCTCAACAATGTTTCCCAAACCCATCGATAGATACATCAGAAGAAAGGTCTGTTCAATAGCTATCCACAGCTGAAGACAAAAAGTATCTGTGGCATCTGGTTCTTGAGATATTTCAATTCAAAGTTATTCGCATGATTTTCCACCCAACTGCATTTGACTTGTTTTGGATGGTGATATCTCTGCAACCAAGCCCCGCAAAAATCTGCGGCTGCCAGTCCTCGAAAGAGATTTCACAGACCTTTCAACTGGTGTACAACTTAATGTACAATTCGAGACTTTAATTTTTTCAACATTTTAGAAGAAAATCAAGGCTAACCCCTTGCAGGAAAAAAATTACATTTTCAACAATGTTTCCCAAACCCATCGATAGATACATCAAAAGAAAGGTCTGTTCAATACCTATCCACAGCTGAAGACAAAAAGTATCTGTGGCACCTGGTTCTTGATATATTTCAATTCAAAGTTATTCGGATGATTTTCCACCCAACTGCATTTGACTTGTTTTGAATGGTGATATCTTTGCAAACAAGCCCTGAAAAAATCTGCGGCTGCCAGTCCTCGAAAGGGATTTCACAGAAATTTCCACTGGTGTACAACTTGTTGTACAATTCACGACTTTACTTTTTTCAACATTTTAGAAGAAAATTAAGGCTAACCCCTTGCCGAAAAAAATTACATTTTCAACACTGTTTCCCAAACCAATCGATAGATACATCAAAAGAAAGGTCTGTTCAATACCTATCCACAGCTGAAGACAAAAATTATCTGTGGCATCTGGTTCTTGAGATATATCAATTCAAAGTTATTCGCATGATTTTCCACCCAACTTCATTTGACTTGTTTTGGATGGTGATATCTCTGCAACCAAGCCCCGAAAAAATCTGCGGCTGCCAGTTCTCGAAAGGGATTTCACAGACCTTTCCACTGGTGTACAACTTGTTGTACAATTCACGACTTTACTTTTTTCAATATTTTAGAAGAAAATCAAGGCTAACCCCTTGCCGAAAAAAATTACATTTTCAACAATGTGTCCCAAAACAATCGATAGATGCATCAAAAGAAAGGTCTGTTCAATACCTATCCACAGCTGAAGACAAAAATTGTCTGTGGCATCTGGTTCTTGAGATATTTCAATTCAAAGTTATTCGCATGATTTTCCACCCAACTTCATTTGACTTGTTTTGGATGGTGATATCTCTGCAACCAAGCCCCGAAAAAATCTGCGGCTGCCAGTTCTCGAAAGGGATTTCACAGACCTTTCCACTGGTGTACAACTTGTTGCACAATTCACGACTTTAATTTTTTCAACATTTTAGAAGAAAATCAAGGCTAACCCCTTGCCGAAAAAAATTACATTTTCAACTATGTTTCCCAAACCCATCGATAGATACATCAAAAGAAAGGTCTGTTCAATACCTATCTGCAGCTGAAGACAAAAAGTATCTTTGGCATCTGGTTCTTGAGATATTTCAATTCAAAGTTATTCGCATGATTTTCCACCCAACTTCATTTGACTTGTTTTGGATTGTGATATCTCTGCAACCTATCCCCGAAAAAATCTGCGGCTGCCAGTTCTCGAAAGAGATTTCACAGACCTTTCCATTTTTAAACAACTTGTTATACAATTCATGACTTCACTTTTTTCAATATTTTAGAAGAAAATCAAGGCTAACCCCTTGCCGAAAAAAATTACATTTTCAACAATGTTTCCCAAACCCATCGATAATTACATCAAAAAAAAGGTCTGTTCAATACTTATCCACAGATGAAGACAAAAAGTATCTGTGGCATCTGGTTCTTGAGATATTTCAATTCAAAGTTATTCGCATGATTTTCCACCCAACTGCATTTGACTTGTTTTGAATGGTGATATCTTTGCAAACAAGCCCTGAAAAAATCTGCGGCTGCCAGTCCTCGAAAGGGATTTCACAGAAATTTCCACTGGTGTACAACTTGTTGTACAATTCACGACTTTACTTTTTTCAACATTTTAGAAGAAAATTAAGGCTAACCCCTTGCCGAAAAAAATTACATTTTCAACACTGTTTCCCAAACCAATCGATAGATACATCAAAAGAAAGGTCTGTTCAATACCTATCCACAGCTGAAGACAAAAATTATCTGTGGCATCTGGTTCTTGAGATATATCAATTCAAAGTTATTCGCATGATTTTCCACCCAACTTCATTTGACTTGTTTTGGATGGTGATATCTCTGCAACCAAGCCCCGAAAAAATCTGCGGCTGCCAGTTCTCGAAAGGGATTTCACAGACCTTTCCACTGGTGTACAACTTGTTGTACAATTCACGACTTTACTTTTTTCAATATTTTAGAAGAAAATTAAGGCTAACCCCTTGCCGAAAAAAATTACATTTTCAACAATGTGTCCCAAAACAATCGATAGATGCATCAAAAGAAAGGTCTGTTCAATACCTATCCACAGCTGAAGACAAAAATTGTCTGTGGCATCTGGTTCTTGAGATATTTCAATTCAAAGTTATTCGCATGATTTTCCACCCAACTTCATTTGACTTGTTTTGGATGGTGATATCTCTGCAACCAAGCCCCGAAAAAATCTGCGGCTGCCAGTTCTCGAAAGGGATTTCACAGACATTTCCACTGGTGTACAACTTGTTGTACAATTCACGACTTTACTTTTTTCAATATTTTAGAAGAAAATCAAGGCTAACCCCTTGCCGAAAAAAATTACATTTTCAACACTGTTTCCCAAACCAATCGATAGATACATCAAAAGAAAGGTCTGTTCAATACCTATCCACAGCTGAAGACAAAAATTATCTGTGGCATCTGGTTCTTGAGATATTTCAATTCAAAGTTATTCGCATGATTTTCCACCCAACTTCATTTGACTTGTTTTGGATGGTGATATCTCTGCAACCAAGCCCCGAAAAAATCTTCGGCTGCCAGTTCTAGAAAGGGATTTCACAGACGTTTCCACTGGTGTACAACTTGTTGCACAATTCACGACTTTAATTTTTTCAACATTTTAGAAGAAAATCAAGGCTAACCCCTTGCCGAAAAAAATTACATTTTCAACTATGTTTCCCAAACCCATCGATAGATACATCAAAAGAAAGGTCTGTTCAATACCTATCTGCAGCTGAAAACAAAAAGTATCTTTGACATCTGGTTCTTGAGATATTTCAATTCAAAGTTATTCGCATGATTTTCCACCCAACTTCATTTGACTTGTTTTGGATTGTGATATCTCTGCAACCTATCCCCGAAAAAATCTGCGGCTACCAGTTCTCGAAAGAGATTTCACAGACCTTTCCATTTTTAAACAACTTGTTATACAATTCATGACTTCACTTTTTTCGACATTTTAGAATAAAATCAAGGCTAACCCCTTGCAGGAAAAAAATTACATTCTCAACAATGTTTCCCAAACCCATCGATAATTACAATAAAAGAAAGGTCTGTTCAATACCTATCCACAACTGAAGACAAAAAGTATCTGTGGCATCTGGTTCTTGAGATATTTCAATTCAAAGTTATTCGCATGAGTATCTGTGGCATCTGGTTCTTGAGATATTTCAATTCAAAGTTATTCGCATGATTTTCCACCCAACTGCATTTGACTTGTTTTGAATGGTGATATCTTTGCAACATATCCCCGAAAAAATCTGCGGCTGCCAGTTCTCGAAAGAGATTTCACAGACCTTTCCATTTTTATACAACTTGTTATACAATTCATGACTTCACTTTTTTCGACATTTTAGAAAAAAAACAAGGCTAACCCCTTGCAGGAAAAAAATTACATTCTCAACAATGTTTCCCAAACCCATCGATAGATACATCAGAAGAAAGGTCTGTTCAATAGCTATCCACAGCTGAAGACAAAAAGTATCTGTGGCATCTGGTTCTTGAGATATTTCAATTCAAAGTTATTCGCATGATTTTCCACCCAACTGCATTTGACTTGTTTTGGATGGTGATATCTCTGCAACCAAGCCCCGCAAAAATCTGCGGCTGCCAGTCCTCGAAAGAGATTTCACAGACCTTTCAACTGGTGTACAACTTAATGTACAATTCGAGACTTTAATTTTTTCAACATTTTAGAAGAAAATCAAGGCTAACCCCTTGCAGGAAAAAAATTACATTTTCAACAATGTTTCCCAAACCCATCGATAGATACATCAAAAGAAAGGTCTGTTCAATACCTATCCACAGCTGAAGACAAAAAGTATCTGTGGCACCTGGTTCTTGATATATTTCAATTCAAAGTTATTCGGATGATTTTCCACCCAACTGCATTTGACTTGTTTTGAATGGTGATATCTTTGCAAACAAGCCCTGAAAAAATCTGCGGCTGCCAGTCCTCGAAAGGGATTTCACAGAAATTTCCACTGGTGTACAACTTGTTGTACAATTCACGACTTTACTTTTTTCAACATTTTAGAAGAAAATTAAGGCTAACCCCTTGCCGAAAAAAATTACATTTTCAACACTGTTTCCCAAACCAATCGATAGATACATCAAAAGAAAGGTCTGTTCAATACCTATCCACAGCTGAAGACAAAAATTATCTGTGGCATCTGGTTCTTGAGATATATCAATTCAAAGTTATTCGCATGATTTTCCACCCAACTTCATTTGACTTGTTTTGGATGGTGATATCTCTGCAACCAAGCCCCGAAAAAATCTGCGGCTGCCAGTTCTCGAAAGGGATTTCACAGACCTTTCCACTGGTGTACAACTTGTTGTACAATTCACGACTTTACTTTTTTCAATATTTTAGAAGAAAATCAAGGCTAACCCCTTGCCGAAAAAAATTACATTTTCAACAATGTGTCCCAAAACAATCGATAGATGCATCAAAAGAAAGGTCTGTTCAATACCTATCCACAGCTGAAGACAAAAATTGTCTGTGGCATCTGGTTCTTGAGATATTTCAATTCAAAGTTATTCGCATGATTTTCCACCCAACTTCATTTGACTTGTTTTGGATGGTGATATCTCTGCAACCAAGCCCCGAAAAAATCTGCGGCTGCCAGTTCTCGAAAGGGATTTCACAGACCTTTCCACTGGTGTACAACTTGTTGTACAATTCACGACTTTACTTTTTTCAATATTTTAGAAGAAAATCAAGGCTAACCCCTTGCCGAAAAAAATTACATTTTCAACACTGTTTCCCAAACCAATCGATAGATACATCAAAAGAAAGGTCTGTTCAATACCTATCCACAGCTGAAGACAAAAATTATCTGTGGCATCTGGTTCTTGAGATATTTCAATTCAAAGTTATTCGCATGATTTTCCACCCAACTTCATTTGACTTGTTTTGGATGGTGATATCTCTGCAACCAAGCCCCGAAAAAATCTTCGGCTGCCAGTTCTAGAAAGGGATTTCACAGACGTTTCCACTGGTGTACAACTTGTTGCACAATTCACGACTTTAATTTTTTCAACATTTTAGAAGAAAATCAAGGCTAACCCCTTGCCGAAAAAAATTACATTTTCAACTATGTTTCCCAAACCCATCGATAGATACATCAAAAGAAAGGTCTGTTCAATACCTATCTGCAGCTGAAAACAAAAAGTATCTTTGACATCTGGTTCTTGAGATATTTCAATTCAAAGTTATTCGCATGATTTTCCACCCAACTTCATTTGACTTGTTTTGGATTGTGATATCTCTGCAACCTATCCCCGAAAAAATCTGCGGCTGCCAGTTCTCGAAAGAGATTTCACAGACCTTTCCATTTTTAAACAACTTGTTATACAATTCATGACTTCACTTTTTTCGACATTTTAGAATAAAATCAAGGCTAACCCCTTGCAGGAAAAAAATTACATTCTCAACAATGTTTCCCAAACCCATCGATAATTACAATAAAAGAAAGGTCTGTTCAATACCTATCCACAACTGAAGACAAAAAGTATCTGTGGCATCTGGTTCTTGAGATATTTCAATTCAAAGTTATTCGCATGAGTATCTGTGGCATCTGGTTCTTGAGATATTTCAATTCAAAGTTATTCGCATGATTTTCCACCCAACTGCATTTGACTTGTTTTGAATGGTGATATCTTTGCAACATATCCCCGAAAAAATCTGCGGCTGCCAGTTCTCGAAAGAGATTTCACAGACCTTTCCATTTTTATACAACTTGTTATACAATTCATGACTTCACTTTTTTCGACATTTTAGAAAAAAAACAAGGCTAACCCCTTGCAGGAAAAAAATTACATTCTCAACAATGTTTCCCAAACCCATCGATAGATACATCAGAAGAAAGGTCTGTTCAATAGCTATCCACAGCTGAAGACAAAAAGTATCTGTGGCATCTGGTTCTTGAGATATTTCAATTCAAAGTTATTCGCATGATTTTCCACCCAACTGCATTTGACTTGTTTTGGATGGTGATATCTCTGCAACCAAGCCCCGCAAAAATCTGCGGCTGCCAGTCCTCGAAAGAGATTTCACAGACCTTTCAACTGGTGTACAACTTAATGTACAATTCGAGACTTTAATTTTTTCAACATTTTAGAAGAAAATCAAGGCTAACCCCTTGCAGGAAAAAAATTACATTTTCAACAATGTTTCCCAAACCCATCGATAGATACATCAAAAGAAAGGTCTGTTCAATACCTATCCACAGCTGAAGACAAAAAGTATCTGTGGCACCTGGTTCTTGATATATTTCAATTCAAAGTTATTCGGATGATTTTCCACCCAACTGCATTTGACTTGTTTTGAATGGTGATATCTTTGCAAACAAGCCCTGAAAAAATCTGCGGCTGCCAGTCCTCGAAAGGGATTTCACAGAAATTTCCACTGGTGTACAACTTGTTGTACAATTCACGACTTTACTTTTTTCAACATTTTAGAAGAAAATTAAGGCTAACCCCTTGCCGAAAAAAATTACATTTTCAACACTGTTTCCCAAACCAATCGATAGATACATCAAAAGAAAGGTCTGTTCAATACCTATCCACAGCTGAAGACAAAAATTATCTGTGGCATCTGGTTCTTGAGATATTTCAATTCAAAGTTATTCGCATGATTTTCCACCCAACTTCATTTAACTTGTTTTGGATGGTGATATCTCTGCAACCAAGCCCCGAAAAAATCTTCGGCTGCCAGTTCTAGAAAGGGATTTCACAGACGTTTCCACTGGTGTACAACTTGTTGCACAATTCACGACTTTAATTTTTTCAACATTTTAGAAGAAATTCAAGGCTAACCCCTTGCCGAAAAAAATTACATTTTCAACTATGTTTCCCAAACCCATCGATAGATACATCAAAAGAAAGGTCTGTTCAATACCTATCCACAGCTGAAGACAAAAAGTATCTGTGGCATCTGGTTCTTGAGATATTTCAATTCAAAGTTATTCGCATGATTTTCCACCCAACTGCATTTGACTTGTTTTGAATGGTGATATCTTTGCAACCTATCCCCGAAAAAATCTGCGGCTGCCAGTTCTCGAAAGAGATTTCACAGACCTTTCCATTTTTAAACAACTTGTTATACAATTCATGACTTCACTTTTTTCGACATTTTAGAAAAAAAACAAGGCTAACCCCTTGCAGGAAAAAAATTACATTCTCAACAATGTTTCCCAAACCCATCGATAGATACATCAGAAGAAAGGTCTGTTCAATACCTATCCACAGCTGAAGACAAAAAGTATCTGTGGCATCTGGTTCTTGAGATATTTCAATTCAAAGTTATTCGCATGATTTTCCACCCAACTGCATTTGACTTGTTTTGGATGGTGATATCTCTGCAACCAAGCCCCGCAAAAATCTGCGGCTGCCAGTCCTCGAAAGAGATTTCACAGACCTTTCAACTGGTGTACAACTTAATGTACAATTCACGACTTTAATTTTTTCAACATTTTAGAAGAAAATCAAGGCTAACCCCTTGCAGGAAAAAAATTACATTTTCAACAATGTTTCCCAAACCCATCGATAGATACATCAAAAGAAAGGTCTGTTCAATACCTATCCACAGCTGAAGACAAAAAGTATCTGTGGCATCTGGTTCTTGAGATATTTCAATTCAAAGTTATTCGCATGATTTTCCACCCAACTGCATTTGACTTGTTTTGGATGGTGATATCTCTGCAACCAAGCCCCGAAAAAATCTTCGGCTGCCAGTTCTAGAAAGGGATTTCACAGACGTTTCCACTGGTGTACAACTTGTTGCACAATTCACGACTTTAATTTTTTCAACATTTTAGAAGAAAATCAAGGCTAACCCCTTGCCGAAAAAAATTACATTTTCAACTATGTTTCCCAAACCCATCGATAGATACATCAAAAGAAAGGTCTGTTCAATACCTATCTGCAGCTGAAGACAAAAAGTATCTTTGACATCTGGTTCTTGAGATATTTCAATTCAAAGTTATTCGCATGATTTTCCACCCAACTTCATTTGACTTGTTTTGGATTGTGATATTTCTGCAACCTATCCCCGAAAAAATCTGCGGCTGCCAGTTCTCGAAAGAGATTTCACAGAGCTTTCCATTTTTAAACAACTTGTTATACAATTCATGACTTCACTTTTTTTGACATTTTAGAAAAAAAACAAGGCTAACCCCTTGCAGGAAAAAAATTACATTCTCAACAATGTTTCCCAAACCCATCGATAGATACATCAGAAGAAAGGTCTGTTCAATACCTATCCACAGCTGAAGACAAAAAGTATCTGTGGCATCTGGTTCTTGAGATATTTCAATTCAAAGTTATTCGCATGATTTTCCACCCAACTGCATTTGACTTGTTTTGGATGGTGATATCTCTGCAACCAAGCCCCGCAAAAATCTGCGGCTGCCAGTCCTCGAAAGAGATTTCACAGACCTTTCAACTGGTGTACAACTTAATGTACAATTCACGACTTTAATTTTTTCAACATTTTAGAAGAAAATCAAGGCTAACCCCTTGCAGGAAAAAAATTACATTTTCAACAATGTTTCCCAAACCCATCGATAGATACATCAGAAGAAAGGTCTGTTCAATACCTATCCACAGCTGAAGACAAAAAGTATCTGTGGCATCTGGTTCTTGAGATATTTCAATTCAAAGTTATTCGCATGATTTTCCACCCAACTGCATTTGACTTGTTTTGGATGGTGATATCTCTGCAACCAAGCCCCGCAAAAATCTGCGGCTGCCAGTCCTCGAAAGAGATTTCACAGACCTTTCAACTGGTGTACAACTTAATGTACAATTCACGACTTTAATTTTTTCAACATTTTAGAAGAAAATCAAGGCTAACCCCTTGCAGGAAAAAAATTACATTTTCAACAATGTTTCCCAAACCCATCGATAGATACATCAAAAGAAAGGTCTGTTCAATACCTATCCACAGCTGAAGACAAAAAGTATCTGTGGCATCTGGTTCTTGAGATATTTCAATTCAAAGTTATTCGCATGATTTTCCACCCAACTGCATTTGACTTGTTTTGAATGGTGATATCTTTGCAACCTATCCCCGAAAAAATCTGCGGCTGCCAGTTCTCGAAAGAGATTTCACAGACCTTTCCATTTTTAAACAACTTGTTATACAATTCATGACTTCACTTTTTTCGACATTTTAGAAAAAAAAACAAGGCTAACCCCTTGCAGGAAAAAAATTACATTCTCAACAATGTTTCCCAAACCCATCGATAGATACATCAGAAGAAAGGTCTGTTCAATACCTATCCACAGCTGAAGACAAAAAGTATCTGTGGCATCTGGTTCTTGAGATATTTCAATTCAAAGTTATTCGCATGATTTTCCACCCAACTGCATTTGACTTGTTTTGGATGGTGATATCTCTGCAACCAAGCCCCGCAAAAATCTGCGGCTGCCAGTCCTCGAAAGAGATTTCACAGACCTTTCCATTTTTAAACAACTTGTTATACAATTCATGACTTCACTTTTTTCGACATTTTAGAAAAAAAACAAGGCTAACCCCTTGCAGGAAAAAAATTACATTCTCAACAATGTTTCCCAAACCCATCGATAGATACATCAGAAGAAAGGTCTGTTCAATACCTATCCACAGCTGAAGACAAAAAGTATCTGTGGCATCTGGTTCTTGAGACATTTCAATTCAAAGTTATTCGCATGATTTTCCACCCAACTGCATTTGACTTGTTTTGGATGGTGATATCTCTGCAACCAAGCCCCGCAAAAATCTGCGGCTGCCAGTCCTCGAAAGAGATTTCACAGACCTTTCAACTGGTGTACAACTTAATGTACAATTCACGACTTTAATTTTTTCAACATTTTAGAAGAAAATCAAGGCTAACCCCTTGCAGGAAAAAAATTACATTTTCAACAATGTTTCCCAAACCCATCGATAGATACATCAAAAGAAAGGTCTGTTCAATACCTATCCACAGCTGAAGACAAAAAGTATCTGTGGCACCTGGTTCTTGAGATATTTCAATTCAAATTTATTCGGATGATTTTCCACACAACTGCATTTGACTTGTTTTGAATGGTGATATCTTTGCAAACAAGCCCTGAAAAAATCTGCGGCTGCCAGTCCTCGAAAGGGATTTCACAGAAATTTCCACTGGTGTACAACTTGTTGTACAATTCACGACTTTACTTTTTTCAACATTTTAGAAGAAAATTAAGGCTAACCCCTTGCCGAAAAAAATTACATTTTCAACACTGTTTCCCAAACCAATCGATAGATACATCAAAAGAAAGGTCTGTTCAATACCTATCCACAGCTGAAGACAAAAATTATCTGTGGCATCTGGTTCTTGAGATATTTCAATTCAAAGTTATTCGCATGATTTTCCACCCAACTTCATTTGACTTGTTTTGGATGGTGATATCTCTGCAACCAAGCCCCGAAAAAATCTTCGGCTGCCAGTTCTAGAAAGGGATTTCACAGACGTTTCCACTGGTGTACAACTTGTTGCACAATTCACGACTTTAATTTTTTCAACATTTTAGAAGAAAATCAAGGTTAACCCCTTGCCGAAAAAAATTACATTTTCAACTATGTTTCCCAAACCCATCGATAGACACATCAAAAGAAAGGTCTGTTCAATACCTATCTGCAGCTGAAGACAAAAAGTATCTTTGACATCTGGTTCTTGAGATATTTCAATTCAAAGTTATTCGCATGATTTTCCACCCAACTGCATTTGACTTGTTTTGAATGGTGATATCTTTGCAAACAAGCCCTGAAAAAATCTGCGGCTGCCAGTCCTCGAAAGGGATTTCACAGAAATTTCCACTGGTGTACAACTTGCTGTACAATTCACGACTTTACTTTTTTCAACATTTTAGAAGAAAATTAAGGCTAATCCCTTGCCGAAAAAAATTACATTTTCAACAATGTTTCCCAAACCCATCGATCGATACATCAAAAGAAATGCCTATTCAATACCTATCCAAAGCTGAAGACAAAAAGTATCTTTGACATCTGGTTCTTGAGATATTTCAATTCAAATTTATTCGCATGATTTTCCACCCAACTTCATTTGACATGTTTTGGATTGTGATATCTCTGCAACCTATCCCCGAAAAAATCTGCGGCTGCCAGTTCTCGAAAGAGATTTCACAGACCTTTCCATTTTTAAACAACTTGTTATACAATTCATGACTTCACTTTTTTCGACATTTTAGAAAAAAATCAAGGCTAACCCCTTGCAGGAAAAAAATTACATTCTCAACAATGTTTCCCAAACCCATCGATAATTACATTAAAAGAAAGGTCTGTTCAATACCTATCCACAGCTGAAGACAAAAATTATCTGTGGCATCTGGTTCTTGAGATATTTCAATTCAAAGTTATTCGCATGATTTTCCACCCAACTTCATTTGACTTGTTTTGGATGGTGATATCTCTGCAACCAAGCCCCGAAAAAATCTTCGGCTGCCAGTTCTAGAAAGGGATTTCACAGACGTTTCCACTGGTGTACAACTTGTTGCACAATTCACGACTTTAATTTTTTCAACATTTTAGAAGAAAATCAAGGCTAACCCCTTGCCGAAAAAAATTACATTTTCAACAATGTTTCCCAAACCCATCAATAGATACATCCAAAGAAAGGTCTGTTCAATACCTATCCACAGCTGAAGACAAAAAGTATCTGTGGCATCTGGTTCTTGAGATATTTCAATTCAAAGTTATTCGCATGATTTTCCACCCAACTGCATTTGACTTGTTTTGAATGGTGATATCTTTGCAAACAAGCCCTGACAAAATCTGCGGCTGCCAGTCCTCGAAAGGGATTTCACAGAAATTTCCACTGGTGTACAACTTGCTGTACAATTCACGACTTTACTTTTTTCAACATTTTAGAAGAAAATTAAGGCTAACCCCTTGCCGAAAAAAATACATTTTCAACAATGTTTCCTAAACCCATCGAAAGATACATCAAAAGAAAGGTCTGTTCAATACCTATCCACAGCTGAAGACAAAAAGTATCTGTGGCATCTGGTTCTTGAGATATTTCAATTCAAATTTATTCGCATGATTTTCCACCCAACTGCATTTGACTTGTTTTGGATGGTGATATCTCTGCAAACAAGCCCCGAAAAAATCTGCGGCTGCCAGTCCTCGATAGAGATTTCACAGACCTTTCCACTGGTGTACAACTTAATGTACAATTCACGACTTTAATTTTTTCAACATTTTAGAAGAAAATCAAGGCTAACCCCTTGCCGAAAAAAATTACATTTTCAACAATGTTTCCCAAACCCATCGATAGATACATCGAAAGAAAGGTCTGTTCAATACCTATCCACAGCTGAAGACAAAAAGTATCTGTGGCACCTGGTTCTTGAGATATTTCAATTCAAAGTTATTCGGATGATTTTCCACCCAACTGCATTTGACTTGTTTTGAATGGTGATATCCTTGCAAACAAGCCCTGAAAAAATCTGCGGCTGCCAGTCCTCGAAAGGGATTTCACAGAAATTTTCACTGGTGTACAACTTGTTGTACAATTCACGACTTTACTTTTTTCAACATTTTAGAAGAAAATTAAGGCTAACCCCTTGCCGAAAAAAATTACATTTTCAACACTGTTTCCCAAACCAATCGATAGATACATCAAAAGAAAGGTCTGTTCAATACCTATCCACAGCTGAAGACAAAAATTATCTGTGGCATCTGGTTCTTGAGATATTTCAATTCAAAGTTATTCGCATGATTTTCCACCCAACTTCATTTGACTTGTTTTGGATGGTGATATCTCTGCAACCTATCTCCGAAAAAATCTGCGGCTGCCAGTTCTCGAAAGCGATTTCACAGACCTTTCCATTTTTAAACAACTTGTTATACAATTCATGACTTCACTTTTTTCGACATTTTAGAAAAAAATCAAGGCTTACTCCTTGCAGGAAAAAAATTACATTCTCAACAATGTTTCCCAAACCCATCGATAATTACAATAAAAGAAAGGTCTGTTCAATACCTATCCACAACTAAAGACAAAAAGTATCTGTGGCATCTGGTTCTTGAGATATTTCAATTCAAAGTTATTCGCATGAGTATCTGTGGCATCTGGTTCTTGAGATATTTCAATTCAAAGTTATTCGCATGATTTTCCACCCAACTGCATTTGACTTGTTTTGAATGGTGATATCTTTGCAAACAAGCCCTGAAAAAATCTGCGGCTGCCAGTCCTCGAAAGGGATTTCACAGAAATTTCCACTGGTGTACAACTTGCTGTACAATTCACGACTTTACTTTTTTCAACATTTTAGAAGAAAATTAAGGCTAACCCCTTGCCGAAAAAAATTACATTTTCAACAATGTTTCCCAAACCCATCGATCGATACATCAAAAGAAAGGCCTATTCAATACCTATCCAAAGCTGAAGACAAAAAGTATCTTTGACATCTGGTTCTTGAGATATTTCAATTCAAATTTATTCGCATGATTTTCCACCCAACTTCATTTGACATGTTTTGGATTGTGATATCTCTGCAACCTATCCCCGAAAAAATCTGCGGCTGCCAGTTCTCGAAAGAGATTTCACAGACCTTTCCATTTTTAAACAACTTGTTATACAATTCATGACTTCACTTTTTTCGACATTTTAGAAAAAAATCAAGGCTAACCCCTTGCAGGAAAAAAATTACATTCTCAACAATGTTTCCCAAACCCATCGATAATTACAATTAAAGAAAGGTCTGTTCAATACCTATCCACAGCTGAAGACAAAAAGTATCTGTGGCATCTGGTTCTTGAGATATTTCAATTCAAAGTTATTCGCATGAGTATCTGTGGCATCTGGTTCTTGAGATATTTCAATTCAAAGTTATTCGCATGATTTTCCACCCAACTGCATTTGACTTGTTTTGAATGGTGATATCTTTGCAAACAAGCCCTGAAAAAATCTGCGGCTGCCAGTCCTCGAAAGGGATTTCACAGAAATTTCCACTGGTGTACAACTTGTTGTACAATTCATGACTTCACTTTTTTCGGCATTTTAGAAAAAAATCAAGGCTAACCCCTTGCAGGAAAAAAATTACATTCTCAACAATGTTTCCCAAACCCATCGATAATTACATTAAAAGAAAGGTCTGTTCAATACCTATCCACAGCTGAAGACAAAAAGTATCTGTGGCATCTGGTTCTTGAGATATTTCAATTTAAAGTTATTCGCATGATTTTCCACCCAACTGCATTTGACTTGTTTTGAATGGTGATATCCTTGCAAACAAGCCCCGTAAAAATCTGCGGCTGCCAGTCCTCGAAAGAGATTTCACAGACCTTTCAACTGGTGTACAACTTAATGTACAATTCACGACTTAAATTTTTTCAACATTTTAGAAGAAAATCAACGCTAACCCCTTGCCGAAAAAAATTACATTTTCAACACTGTTTCCCAAACCAATCGATAGATACATCAAAAGAAAGGTCTGTTCAATACCTATCCACAGCTGAAGACAAAAATTATCTGTGGCATCTGGTTCTTGAGATATTTCAATTCAAAGTTATTCGCATGATTTTCCACCCAACTTCATTTGACTTGTTTTGGATGGTGATATCTCTGCAACCAAGCCCCGAAAAAATCTTCGGCTGCCAGTTCTAGAAAGGGATTTCACAGACGTTTCCACTGGTGTACAACTTGTTGCACAATTCACGACTTTAATTTTTTCAACATTTTAGAAGAAAATCAAGGCTAACCCCTTGCCGAAAAAAATTACATTTTCAACAATGTTTCCCAAACCCATCAATAGATACATCCAAAGAAAGGTCTGTTCAATACCTATCCACAGCTGAAGACAAAAAGTATCTGTGGCATCTGGTTCTTGAGATATTTCAATTCAAATTTATTCGCATGATTTTCCACCCAACTGCATTTGACTTGTTTTGGATGGTGATATCTCTGCAAACAAGCCCCGAAAAAATCTGCGGCTGCCAGTCCTCGATAGAGATTTCACAGACCTTTCCACTGGTGTACAACTTAATGTACAATTCACGACTTTAATTTTTTCAACATTTTAGAAGAAAATCAAGGCTAACCCCTTGCCGAAAAAAATTACATTTTCAACAATGTTTCCCAAACCCATCGATAGATACATCGAAAGAAAGGTCTGTTCAATACCTATCCACAGCTGAAGACAAAAAGTATCTGTGGCACCTGGTTCTTGAGATATTTCAATTCAAAGTTATTCGGATGATTTTCCACCCAACTGCATTTGACTTGTTTTGAATGGTGATATCCTTGCAAACAAGCCCTGAAAAAATCTGCGGCTGCCAGTCCTCGAAAGGGATTTCACAGAAATTTTCACTGGTGTACAACTTGTTGTACAATTCACGACTTTACTTTTTTCAACATTTTAGAAGAAAATTAAGGCTAACCCCTTGCCGAAAAAAATTACATTTTCAACACTGTTTCCCAAACCAATCGATAGATACATCAAAAGAAAGGTCTGTTCAATACCTATCCACAGCTGAAGACAAAAATTATCTGTGGCATCTGGTTCTTGAGATATTTCAATTCAAAGTTATTCGCATGATTTTCCACCCAACTTCATTTGACTTGTTTTGGATGGTGATATCTCTGCAACCTATCTCCGAAAAAATCTGCGGCTGCCAGTTCTCGAAAGCGATTTCACAGACCTTTCCATTTTTAAACAACTTGTTATACAATTCATGACTTCACTTTTTTCGACATTTTAGAAAAAAATCAAGGCTTACTCCTTGCAGGAAAAAAATTACATTCTCAACAATGTTTCCCAAACCCATCGATAATTACAATAAAAGAAAGGTCTGTTCAATACCTATCCACAACTAAAGACAAAAAGTATCTGTGGCATCTGGTTCTTGAGATATTTCAATTCAAAGTTATTCGCATGAGTATCTGTGGCATCTGGTTCTTGAGATATTTCAATTCAAAGTTATTCGCATGATTTTCCACCCAACTGCATTTGACTTGTTTTGAATGGTGATATCTTTGCAAACAAGCCCTGAAAAAATCTGCGGCTGCCAGTCCTCGAAAGGGATTTCACAGAAATTTCCACTGGTGTACAACTTGCTGTACAATTCACGACTTTACTTTTTTCAACATTTTAGAAGAAAATTAAGGCTAACCCCTTGCCGAAAAAAATTACATTTTCAACAATGTTTCCCAAACCCATCGATCGATACATCAAAAGAAAGGCCTATTCAATACCTATCCAAAGCTGAAGACAAAAAGTATCTTTGACATCTGGTTCTTGAGATATTTCAATTCAAATTTATTCGCATGATTTTCCACCCAACTTCATTTGACATGTTTTGGATTGTGATATCTCTGCAACCTATCCCCGAAAAAATCTGCGGCTGCCAGTTCTCGAAAGAGATTTCACAGACCTTTCCATTTTTAAACAACTTGTTATACAATTCATGACTTCACTTTTTTCGACATTTTAGAAAAAAATCAAGGCTAACCCCTTGCAGGAAAAAAATTACATTCTCAACAATGTTTCCCAAACCCATCGATAATTACAATTAAAGAAAGGTCTGTTCAATACCTATCCACAACTGAAGACAAAAAGTATCTGTGGCATCTGGTTCTTGAGATATTTCAATTCAAAGTTATTCGCATGAGTATCTGTGGCATCTGGTTCTTGAGATATTTCAATTCAAAGTTATTCGCATGATTTTCCACCCAACTGCATTTGACTTGTTTTGAATGGTGATATCTTTGCAAACAAGCCCTGAAAAAATCTGCGGCTGCCAGTCCTCGAAAGGGATTTCACAGAAATTTCCACTGGTGTACAACTTGTTGTACAATTCATGACTTCACTTTTTTCGGCATTTTAGAAAAAAATCAAGGCTAACCCCTTGCAGGAAAAAAATTACATTCTCAACAATGTTTCCCAAACCCATCGATAATTACATTAAAAGAAAGGTCTGTTCAATACCTATCCACAGCTGAAGACAAAAAGTATCTGTGGCATCTGGTTCTTGAGATATTTCAATTTAAAGTTATTCGCATGATTTTCCACCCAACTGCATTTGACTTGTTTTGAATGGTGATATCCTTGCAAACAAGCCCCGTAAAAATCTGCGGCTGCCAGTCCTCGAAAGAGATTTCACAGACCTTTCAACTGGTGTACAACTTAATGTACAATTCACGACTTAAATTTTTTCAACATTTTAGAAGAAAATCAACGCTAACCCCTTGCCGAAAAAAATTACATTTTCAACAATGTTTCCCAAACCCATCGATAGATACATCAAAAGAAAGGTCTGTTCAATATCTATCCACAGCTGAAGACAAAAAGTATCTGTGGCACCTGGTTCTTGAGATATTTCAATTCAAAGTTATTCGGATGATTTTCCACCCAACTGCATTTGACTTGTTTTGAATGGTGATATCCTTGCAAACAAGCCCTGAAAAAATCTGCGGCTGCCAGTCCTCGAAAGGGATTTCACAGAAATTTCCACTGGTGTACAACTTGTTGTACAATTCACGACTTTACTTTTTTCAACATTTTAGAAGAAAATTAAGGCTAACCCCTTGCCGAAAAAAATTACATTTTCAACACTGTTTCCCAAACCAATCGATAGATACATCAAAAGAAACGTCTGTTCAATACCTATCCACAGCTGAAGACAAAAATTATCTGTGGCATCTGGTTCTTGAGATATTTCAATTCAAAGTTATTCGCATGATTTTCCACCCAACTTCATTTGACTTGTTTTGGATGGTGATATCTCTGCAACCTATCTCCGAAAAAATCTGCGGCTGCCAGTTCTCGAAAGCGATTTCACAGACCTTTCCATTTTTAAACAACTTGTTATACAATTCATGACTTCACTTTTTTCGACATTTTAGAAAAAAATCAAGGCTAACCCCTTGCAGGAAAAAAATTACATTCTCAACAATGTTTCCCAAACCCATCGATAATTACATTAAAAGAAAGGTCTGTTCAATACCTATCCACAGCTGAAGACAAAAAGTATCTGTGGCATCTGGTTCTTGAGATATTTCAATTCAAAGTTATTCGCATGATTTTCCACCCAACTGCATTTGACTTGTTTTGGATGGTGATATCTCTGCAACCAAGCCCCGTAAAAATCTGCGGCTGCCAGTCCTCGAAAGAGATTTCACAGACCTTTCAACTGGTGTACAACTTAATGTACAATTCAAGACTTAAATTTTTTCAACATTTTAGAAGAAAATCAACGCTAACCCCTTGCCGAAAAAAATTACATTTTCAACAATGTTTCCCAAACCCATCGATAGATACATCAAAAGAAAGGTCTGTTCAATACCTATCCACAGCTGAAGACAAAAAGTATCTGTGGCACCTGGTTCTTGAGATATTTCAATTCAAAGTTATTCGGATGATTTTCCACCCAACTGCATTTGACTTGTTTTGAATGGTGATATCTTTGCAAACAAGCCCTGAAAAAATCTGCGGCTGCCAGTCCTCGAAAGGGATTTCACAGAAATTTCCACTGGTGTACAACTTGTTGTACAATTCACGACTTTACTTTTTTCAACATTTTAGAAGAAAATTAAGGCTAACCCCTTGCCGAAAAAAATTACAATTTCAACACTGTTTCCCAAACCAATCGATAGATACATCAAAAGAAAGGTCTGTTCAATACCTATCCACAGCTGAAGACAAAAATTATCTGTGGCATCTGGTTCTTGAGATATTTCAATTCAAATTTATTCGCATGATTTTCCACCCAACTGCATTTGACTTGTTTAGGATGGTGATATCTCTGCAACCAAGCCCCGTAAAAATCTGCGGCTGCCAGTCCTCGAAAGAGATTTCACAGACCTTTCAACTGGTGTACAACTTAATGTACAATTCAAGACTTAAATTTTTTCAACATTTTAGAAGAAAATCAACGCTAACCCCTTGCCGAAAAAAATTACATTTTCAACACTGTTTCCCAAACCAATCGATAGATACATCAAAAGAAAGGTCTGTTCAATACCTATCCACAGCTGAAGACAAAAATTATCTGTGGCATCTGGTTCTTGAGATATTTCAATTCAAAGTTATTCGCATGATTTTCCACCCAACTGCATTTGACTTGTTTTGGAATGTGATATCTCTGCAACCTATCCCCGAAAAAATCTGCGGCTGCCAGTTCTCGAAAGAGATTTCACAGACCTTTCCATTTTTAAACAACTTGTTATACAATTCATGACTTCACTTTTTTCGACATTTTAGAAAAAATCAAGGCTAACCCCTTGCAGGAAAAAAATTACATTCTCAACAATGTTTCCCAAACCCATCGATAATTACAATTAAAGAAAGGTCTGTTCAATACCTATCCACAACTGAAGACAAAAAGTATCTGTGGCATCTGGTTCTTGAGATATTTCAATTCAAAGTTATTCGCATGATTTTCCACCCAACTGCATTTGACTTGTTTTGAATGGTGATATCTTTGCAAACAAGCCCTGAAAAAATCTGCGGCTGCCAGTCCTCGAAAGGGATTTCACAGAAATTTCCACTGGTGTACAACTTGTTGTACAATTCACGACTTTACTTTTTTCAACATTTTAGAAGAAAATTAAGGCTAACCCCTTGCCGAAAAAAATTACATTTTCAACAATGTTTCCCAAACCCATCGATCGATACGTCAAAAGAAAGGCCTATTCAATACCTATCCACAGCTGAAGACAAAAAGTATCTTTGACATCTGGTTCTTGAGATATTTCAATTCAAATTTATTCGCATGATTTTCCACCCAACTTCATTTGACATGTTTTGGATTGTGATATCTCTGCAACCTATCCCCGAAGAAATCTGCGGCTGCCAGTTCTCGAAAGAGATTTCACAGACCTTTCCATTTTTAAACAACTTGTTATACAATTCATGACTTCACTTTTTTCGACATTTTAGTCAAAAATCAAGGCTAACCCCTTGCAGGAAAAAAATTACATTCTCAACAATGTTTCCCAAACCCATCGATAATTACAATAAAAGAAAGGTCTGTTCAATACCTATCCACAGGTGAAGACAAAAAGTATCTGTGGCACCTGGTTCTTGAGATATTTCAATTCAAAGTTATTCGGATGATTTTCCACCCAACTGCATTTGACTTGTTTTGAATGGTGATATCTTTGCAACCAAGCCCCGAAAAAATCTTCGGCTGCCAGTTCTAGAAAGGGATTTCACAGACGTTTCCACTGGTGTACAACTTGTTGCACAATTCACGACTTTAATTTTTTCAACATTTTAGAAGAAAATCAAGGCTAACCCCTTGCAGGAAAAAAATTACATTCTCAGCAATGTTTCCCAAACCCATCAATAATTACAATAAAAGAAAGGTCTGTTCAATACCTATCCAAAACTGAAGACAAAAAGTATCTGTGGCACCTGGTTCTTGAGATATTTCAATTCAAAGTTATTCGGATGATTTTCCACCCAACTTCATTTGACTTGTTTTGGATTGTGATATCTCTGCAACCTATCCCCGAAAAAATCTGCGGCTGCCAGTTCTCGAAAGAGATTTCACAGACCTTTCCACTGGTGTACAACTTAATGTACAATTCACGACTTTACTTTTTTCAACATTTTAGAAAAAAATCAAGGCTAACCCCTTACAGGAAAAAAATTACATTTTTCACAATGTTTCCCAAACCAATCGATAGATATATCAAAAGAAAGGTCTGTTCAATACCTATCCACAGGTGAAGACAAAAAGTATCTGTGGCATCTGGTTCTTGAGATATTTCAATTCAAAGTTATTCGCATGATTTTCCACCCAACTGCATTTGACTTGTTTTGGATGGTGATATCTCTGCAAGCAAGCCCCGTAAAAATCTGCGGCTGCCAGTCCTCGAAAGAGATTTCACAGACCTTTCCACTGGTGTACAACTTAATGTAAAATTCACGACTTTAATTTTTTCAACATTTTTGAAGAAAATCAAGGCTAACCCCTTGCCGAAAAAAATTACATTTTCAACAATGTTTCCCAAACCCATCGATGGATACATCAATGGTCTGTTCAATACCTATCCACAGCTGAAGACAAAAAGTATCTGTGGCATCTGGTTCTTGAGATATTTCAATTCAAAGTTATTCGCATGATTTTCCACCCAACTGCATTTGACTTGTTTTGGATGGTGATATTTCTGCAACCAAGCCCCGCAAAAATCTGCGGCTGCCAGTCCTCGAAAGAGATTTCACAGACCTTTCCACTGGTGTACAACTTAATGTACAATTCACGACTTTAATTTTTTCAACATTTTAGAAGAAAATCAAGGCTAACCCCTTGCCGAAAAAAATTACATTTTCAACAATGTTTCCCAAACCAATCGATAGATACATCAAACGAAAGGTCTGTTCAATACCTATCCACAGCCGAAGACAAAAAGTATCTGTGGCATCTGGCTCTTGAGATATTTCAATTCAAAGTTATTCGCATGATTTTCCACCCAACTGCATTTGACTTGTTTTGGATGGTGATATCTCTGCAACCAAGACCCGAAAAAATCTGCGGCTGCCAGTTCTCGAAAGGGATTTCACAGACCTTTCCAGTTGTGTACAACTTGTTGTACAATTCACGACTTTACTGTTTTCAACATTTTAGAAGAAAATCAAGGCTAACCACTTGCCAAAAAAAATTACATTTTCAACAATGTTTCCCAAACCAATCGATAGATACATCAAAAGAAAGGTCTGTTCAATACCTATCCACAGCCAAAGACAAAAAGTATCTGTGGCATCTGGTTCTTGAGATATTTCAATTCAAAGTTATTCGCATGATTTTCCACCCAACTGCATTTGACTTGTTTTGGATGGTGATATCTCTGTTACCAAGCCCCGAAAAAATCTGCGGCTGCCAGTTCTCGAAAGGGATTTCACAGACCTTTCCACTTGTGTACAACTTGTTGTACAATTCACGACTTTACTGTTTTCAACATTTTAGAAGAAAATCAAGGCTACATTTTCAACAATGTTTCCCAAACCAATCTATAGATACATCAAAAGAAAGGTCTGTTCAATACCTATCCACAGCTGAAGACAAAAAGTATCTGTGGCATCTGGCTCTTGAGATATTTCAATTCAAAGTTATTCGCATGATTTTCCACCCAACTGCATTTGACTTGTTTTGGATGGTGATACCTCTGCAACCAAGCCCCGCAAAAACCTGCGGCTGCCAGTCCTCGAAAGGGATTTCAAAGACCTTTCCACGGGTGTACACCTTGCTGTACAATTCTCGACTTTAATTTTTCAACATTTTAGAAGAAAATCAAGGCTAACCCCTTGCCGAAAAAAATACATTTTCAACAATGTTTCCTAAACCCATCGATAGATACATCAAAAGAAAGGTCTGTTCAATACCTATCCACAGCTGAAGACAAAAAGTATCTGTGGCATCTGGCTCTTGAGATATTTCAATTCAAAGTTATTCGCATGATTTTCCACCCAACTGTATTTGACTTGTTTGGATGGTGATATCTCTGCAACCAAGCACCGGAAAAATCTGCGGCTGCCAGTTCTCGAAGGGGATTTCACAGACCTTTCCACTTGTGTACAGCTTGTTGTACAATTCACGACTTTACTGTTTTCAACATTTTAGAAGAAAATCAAGGCTAACCCCTTTCCGAAAAAAATTACATTTTCAACAATGTTTCCCAAACCCATCGATAGATACATCAAAAGAAAGGTCTGTTCAATACCTATCCACAGCTGAAGACAAAAAGTATCTGTGGCATCTGGTTCTTGAGATATTTCAATTCAAAGCTATTCGCATGATTTTCCACCCAACTGCATTTGACTTGTTTTGGATGGTGATATCTCTGCAAACAAGCCCCGAAAAAATCTGCGGCTGCCAGTCCTCGATAGAGATTTCACAGACCTTTCCACTGGTGTACAACTTAATGTACAATTCACGATTTTAATTTTTTCAACATTTTAGAAGAAAATCAAGGCTAACCACTTGCCAAAAAAAATTACATTTTCAACAATGTTTCCCAAACCAATCGATAGATACATCAAAAGAAAGGTCTGTTCAATACCTATACACAGCTGAAGACAAAAATTATCTGTGGCATCTGGTTCTTGAGATATATCAATTCAAAGTTATTCGCATGATTTTCCACCCAACTTCATTTGACTTGTTTTGGATGGTGATATCTCTGCAACCAAGCCCCCAAAAACCTGCGGCTGCCAGTCCTCGAAAGGGATTTCACAGACCTTTCCACGGGTGTACAACTTGTTGTACAATTCACGACTTTACTGTTTTCAACATTTTAGAAGAAAATCAAGGCTAACCCCTTGCCGAAAAAAATTACATTTTCAACAATGTTTCCCAAACCCATCGATAGATACATCAAAAGAAAGGTCTGTTCAATACCTATCCACAGCTGAAGACAAAAAGTATCTGTGGCATCTGGTTCTTGAGATATTTCAATTCAAAGCTATTCGCATGATTTTCCACCCAACTGCATTTGACTTGTTTTGGATGGTGATATCTCTGCAAACAAGCCCCGAAAAAATCTGCGGCTGCCAGTCCTCGATAGAGATTTCACAGACCTTTCCACTGGTGTACAACTTAATGTACAATTCACGACTTTAATTTTTTCAACATTTTAGAAGAAAATCAAGGCTAACCCCTTGCCGAAAAAAATACATTTTCAACAATGTTTCCTAAACCCATCGATAGATACATCAAAAGAAAGGTCTGTTCAATACCTATCCACAACTGAAGACAAAAAGTATCTGTGGCATCTGGCTCTTGAGATATTTCAATTCAAAGTTATTCGCATGATTTTCCAACCAACTGCATTTGACTTGTTTTGGATGCTGGTACCTCTGCAACCAAGCCCCC
This sequence comes from Philhelius pedissequus, assembly GCA_910595825.1. Taxonomy (NCBI): domain Eukaryota; kingdom Metazoa; phylum Arthropoda; class Insecta; order Diptera; family Syrphidae; genus Philhelius; species Philhelius pedissequus. Next base: position 199,315,698 of record OU343161.1, on the reverse strand, counting down.
AAAAACCTGCGGCTGCCAGTCCTCGAAAGGGATTGCACAGACCTTTCCACGGGTGTACACCTTGCTGTACAATTCTTGACTTTAATTTTTCAACATTTTAGAAGAAAATCAAGGCTAACCCCTTGCCGAAAAAAATACATTTTCAACAATGTTTCCTAAACCCATCGATAGATACATCAAAAGAAAGGTCTGTTCAATACCTATCCACAACTGAAGACAAAAAGTATCTGTGGCATCTGGCTCTTGAGATATTTCAATTCAAAGTTATTCGCATGATTTTCCACCCAACTGCATTTGACTTGTTTTGGATGGTGATACCTCTGCAATCTTTCCCCGAAAAAATCTGCGGCTGCCAGTTCTCGAAAGAGATTTCACAGACCTTTCCATTTTTAAACAACTTGTTATACAATTCATGACTTCACTTTTTTCGACATTTTAGAAAAAAATCAAGGCTAACCCCTTGCAGGAAAAAAATTACATTCTCAACAATGTTTCCCAAACCCATCGATAATTACAATAAAAGAAAGGTCTGGTCAATACCTATCCACAACTGAAGACAAAAAGTATCTGTGGCATCTGGTTCTTGAGATATTTCAATTCAAATTTATTCGCATGATTTTCCACCCAACTGCATTTGACTTGTTTTGGATGGTGATATCTTTGCAACCAAGCCCCTCAAAAATCTGCGGCTGCCAGTCCTCGATAGAGATTTCACAGACCATTCCACTGGCGTACAACTTAATGTACAATTCACGACTTTAATTTTTTCAACATTTTAGAAGAAAATCAAGGCTAAACCCTTGCCGAAAAAAATTACATTTTCAACAATGTTTCCCAAACCAATCGATAGATACATCAAAAGAAAGGTCTGTTCAATACCTATCCACAGCCGAAGACAAAAAGTGTCTGTGGCATCTGGTTCTTGAGATATTTCAATTCAAAGTTATTCGCATGATTTTCCACCCAACTGCATTTGACTTGTTTGGATGGTGATACCTCTGCAACCAAGCCCCGCAAAAACCTGCGGCTGCCAGTCCTCGAAAGGGATTTCACAGACCTTTCCACGGGTGTACACCTTGCTGTACAATTCTCGACTTTAATTTTTTCAACATTTTAGAAGAAAATCAAGGCTAACACTTGCCGAAAAAAATACATTTTCAACAATGTTTCCTAAACCCATCGATAGATACATCAAAAGAAATGTCTGTTCAATACCTATCCACAGCTGAAGACAAAAAGTATCTGTGGCATCTGGTTCTTGAGATATTTCAATTCAAAGTTATTCGCATGATTTTCCACCCAACTGCATTTGACTTGTTTTGGATGGTGATATCTCTGCAACCAAGCCCCGAAAAAATCTGCGGCTGCCAGTTCTCGAAAGGGATTTCACAGACCTTTCCACTTGTGTACAACTTGTTGTACAATTCACGACTTTACTGTTTTCAACATTTTAGACGAAAATCAAGGCTAACCCCTTGCCGAAAAAAATTACATTTTCAACAATGTTTCCCAAACCAATCGATAGATACATCAAAAGAAAGGTCTGTTCAATACCTATCCACAGCTGAAGACAAAAAGTATCTGTGGCATCTGGCTCTTGAGATATTTCAATTCAAAGTTATTCGCATGATTTTCCACCCAACTGCATTTGACTTGTTTTGGATGGAGATATCTCTGCAACCAACCCCCGAAAAAATCTGCGGCTGCCAGTCCTCGATAGAGATTTCACAGACCATTCCACTGGTGTACAACTTAATGTACAATTCACGACTTTAATTTTTTCTACATTTTAGAAGAAAATCAAGGCTAACCCCTTTCCGAAAAAATACATTTTCAACAATGTTTCCTAAACCCATCGATAGATACATAAAAAGAAAGGTCTGTTCAATACCTATCCACAGCTGAAGACAAAAAGTATCTGTGGCATCTGGCTCTTGAGATATTTCAATTCAAAGTTATTCGCATGATTTTCCACCCAACTGCATTTGACTTGTTTTGGATGGTGATATCTCTGCAACCAAGCCCCGAAAAGTATCTGTGGCATCTGGCTCTTGAGATATTTCAATTCAAAGTTATTCGCATGATGTTCCACCCAACTGCATTTGACTTGTTTTGGATGGTGATATCTCTGCAACCAAGCCCCGAAAAAATCTGCGGCTGCCAGTTCTCGAAAGGGATTTCACAGACCTTTCCACTTGTGTACAACTTGTTGTACAATTCACGACTTTACTGTTTTCAACATTTTAGAAGAAAATCAAGGCTAACCCCTTGCCGAAAAAAATTACATTTTCAACAATGTTTCCCAAACCCATCGATAGATACATCAAAAGAAAGGTCTGTTCAATACCTATCCACACCTGAAGACAAAAAGTATCTTTGACATCTGGTTCTTGAGATATTTCAATTCAAAGTTATTCGCATGATTTTCCACCCAACTTCATTTGAATTGTTTTGGATTGTGATATCTCTGCAACCTTTCCCCGAAAAAATCTGCGGCTGCCAGTTCTCGAAAGAGATTTCACAGACCTTTCCATTTTTAAGCAACTTGTTATACAATTCATGACTTCACTTTTTTCGACATTTTAGAAAAAAATCAAGGCTAACCCCTTGCAGGAAAAAAATTACATTCTCAACAATGTTTCCCAAACCCATCGATAATTACAATAAAAGAAAGGTCTGTTCAATACCTATCCACAGCTGAAGACAAAAAGTATCTGTGGCATCTGGCTCTTGAGATATTTCAATTCAAAGTTATTCGCATGATTTTCCACCCAACTGCATTTGACTTGTTTTGGATGGTGATATCTCTGCAACCAAGCCGCGAAAAAATCTGCGGCTGCCAGTTCTCGAAAGGGATTTCACAGACCTTTCCACTTGTGTACAACTTGTTGTACAATTCACGACTTTACTGTTTTCAACATTTTAGAAGAAAATCAAGGCTAACCCCTTGCCGAAAAAAATTACATTTTCAACAATGTTTCCCAAACCAATCGATAGATACATCAAAAGAAAGGTCTGTTCAATACCTATCCACAGCCGAAGACAAAAAGTATCTGTGGCATCTGGTTCTTGAGATATTTCAATTCAAAATTATTCGCATGATTTTCCAACCAACTGCATTTGACTTGTTTTAGATGGTGGTACCTCTGCAACCAAGCCCCCAAAAACCTGCGGCTGCCAGTCCTCGAAAGGGATTTCACAGACCTTTCCACGGGTATACAACTTTTTGTACAATTCACGACTTTACTGTTTTCAACATTTTAGATGAAAATCAAGGCTAACCCCTTGCCGAAAAAAATTACATTTTCAACAATGTTTCCCAAACCCATCGATAGATACATCAAAAGAAAGGTCTGTTCAATACCTATCCACACCTGAAGACAAAAAGTATCTTTGACATCTGGTTCGTGAGATATTTCAATTCAAAGTTATTCGCATGATTTTCCACCCAACTGCATTTGACTTGTTTTGGATGGTGATACCTCTGCAACCAAGCCCCGCAAAAACCTGCGGCTGCCAGTCCTCGAAAGGGATTTCACAGACCTTTCCACGGGTGTACACCTTGCTGTACAATTCTCGACTTTAATTTTTTCAACATTTTAGAAGAAAATCAAGGCTAACCCTTGCCGAAAAAAATACATTTTCAACAATGTTTCCTAAACCCATCGATAGATACATCAAAAGAAATCTCTGTTCAATACCTATCCACAGCTGAAGACAAAAAGTATCTGTGGCATCTGGTTCTTGAGATATTTCAATTCAAAGTTATTCGCATGATTTTCCACCCAACTGCATTTGACTTGTTTTGGATGGTGATATCTCTGCAACCAAGCCCCGAAAAAATCTGCGGCTGCCAGTCCTCGAAAGGGATTTCACAGACCTTTCCACGGGTGTACACCTTGCTGTACAATTCTCGACTTTAATTTTTTCAACATTTTAGAAGAAAATCAAGGCTAACCCTTGCCGAAAAAAATACATTTTCAACAATGTTTCCTAAACCCATCGATAGATACATCAAAAGAAATGTCTGTTCAATACCTATCCACAGCTGAAGACAAAAAGTATCTGTGGCATCTGGCTCTTGAGATATTTCAATTCAAAGTTATTCGCATGATTTTCCACCCAACTGCATTTGACTTGTTTTGGATGGTGATATCTCTGCAACCAAGCCCCGAAAAAATCTGCGGCTGCCAGTTCTCGAAAGGGATTTCACAGACCTTTCCACTTGTGTACAACTTGTTATACAATTCACGACTTTACTGTTTTCAACATTTTAGAAGAAAATCAAGGCTAACCCCTTGCCGAAAAAAATTACATTTTCAACAATGTTTCCCAAACCAATCGATAGATACATCAAAAGAAAGGTCTGTTCAATACCTATCCACAGCCGAAGACAAAAAGTATCTGTGGCATCTGGTTCTTGAGATATTTCAATTCAAAATTATTCGCATGATTTTCCAACCAACTGCATTTGACTTGTTTTGGATGGTGGTACCTCTGCAACCAAGCCCCCAAAAACCTGCGGCTGCCAGTCCTCGAAAGGGATTTCACAGACCTTTCCACGGGTGTACACCTTGCTGTACAATTCTTGACTTTAATTTTTCAACATTTTAGAAGAAAATCAAGGCTAACCCCTTGCCGAAAAAAATTACATTTTCAACAATGTTTCCCAAACCAATCGATAGATACATCAAACGAAAGGTCTGTTCAATACCTATCCACAGCCGAAGACGAAAAGTATCTGTGGCATCTGGCTCTTGAGATATTTCAATTCAAAGTTATTCGCATGATTTTCCACCCAACTGCATTTGACTTGTTTTGGATGGTGATATCTCTGCAACCAAGCCCCGAAAAAATCTGCGGCTGCCAGTTCTCGAAAGGGATTTCACAGACCTTTCCACTTGTGTACAACTTGTTGTACAATTCACGACTTTACTGTTTTCAACATTTTAGAAGAAAATCAAGGCTAACCCCTTGCCGAAAAAAATTACATTTTCAACAATGTTTCCCAAACCAATCGATAGATACATCAAAAGAAAGGTCTGTTCAATACCTATCCACAGCCGAAGACAAAAAGTATCTGTGGCATCTGGTTCTTGAGATATTTCAATTCAAAGTTATTCGCATGATTTTCCAACCAACTGCATTTGACTTGTTTTGGATGGTGGTACCTCTGCAACCAAGCCCCCAAAAACCTGCGGCTGCCAGTCCTCGAAAGGTATTTCACAGACCTTTCCACGGGTGTACACCTTGCTGTACAATTCTTGACTTTAATTTTTCAACATTTTAGAAGAAAATCAAGGCTAACCCCTTGCCGAAAAAAATTACATTTTCAACAATGTTTCCCAAACCAATCGATAGATACATCAAACGAAAGGTCTGTTCAATACCTATCCACAACTGAAGACAAAAAGTATCTGTGGCATCTGGCTCTTGAGATATTGCAATTCAAAGTTATTCGCATGATTTTCCACCCTACTGCATTTGACTTGTTTTGGATGGTGATATCTTTGCAACCAAGCCCCTCAAAAATCTGCGGCTGCCAGTCCTCGAAAGAGATTTCACAGACCTTTCAACTGGTGTACAACTTAATGTACAATTCACGACTTTACTTTTTTCAACATTTTAGAAAAAAATCAAGGCAAACCCCTTGCCGAAAAAAATTACATTTTCAACAATGTTCCCCAAACCCATCGATAATTACATTAAAAGAAAGGTCTGTTCAATACCTATCCACAACTGAAGACAAAAAGTATCTGTGGCATCTGGTTCTTGAGATATTTCAATTCAAAGTTATTCGCATGATTTTCCACCCAACTTCATTTGACATGTTTTGGATTGTGATATCTCTGTAACCTATCCCCGAAAAAATCTGCGGCTGCCAGTCCTCGAAAGAGATTTCACAGACCTTTCAACTGGTGTACAACTTAATGTACAATTCACGACTTTAATTTTTTCAACATTTTAGAAGAAAATCAAGGCTAACCCCTTGCCGAAAAAAATTACATTTTCAACAATGTTTCCCAAACCCATCGATGGATACATCAACAGAAAGCTCTGTTCAATACCTATCCACAGCTGAAGACAAAAAGTATCTGTGGCATCTGGTTCTTGAGATATTTCAATTCAAAGTTATTCGCATGATTTTCCACCCAACTGCATTTGACTTGTTTTGGATGGTGATATTTCTGCAACCAAGCCCCGCAAAAATCTGCGGCTGCCAGTCGTCGAAAGAGATTTCACAGACCTTTCAACTGGTGTACAACTTAATGTACAATTCACGAATTTAATTTTTTCAACATTTTAGAAGAAAATCAAGGCTAAACCCTTGCCGAAAAAAATTACATTTTCAACAATGTTTCCCAAACCCATCGATGGATACATCAAAAGAAAGGTCTGTTCAATACCTATCCACAGCCGAAGACAAAAAGTATCTGTGGCATCTGGCTCTTGAGATATTTCAATTCAAAGTTATTCGCATGATTTTCCACCCAACTGCATTTGACTTGTTTTGGATGGTGATATCTCTGCAACCAAGCCCCGAAAAAATCTGCGGCTGCCAGTTCTCGAAAGGGATTTCACAGACCTTTCCACTTGTGTACAACTTGTTGTACAATTCACGACTTTACTGTTTTCAACATTTTAGAAGAAAATCAAGGCTCACCCCTTGCCGAAAAAAATTACATTTTCAACAATGTTTCCCAAACCAATCGATAGATACGTCAAAAGAAAGGTCTGTTCAATACCTATCCACAGCCAAAGCAAAAAGTATCTGTGGCATCTGGTTCTTGAGATATTTCAATTCAAAGTTATTCGCATGATTTTCCACCCAACTGCATTTGACTTGTTTTGGATGGTGATATCTCTGCAACCAAGCCCCGAAAAAATCTGCGGCTGCCAGTTCTCGGAAGGGATTTCACAGACCTTTCTACTGGTGTACAACTAGTTGAACAATTCACGACTTTACTTTTTTCAACATTTTAGAAGAAAATCAAGGCTAACCCCTTGCCGAAAAAAATTACATTTTCAACAATGTTTCCCAAAGCAATCGATAGATAGATCAAAAGCAAGGTCTGTTCAATACCTATCCACAGCTGAAGACAAAAAGTATCTGTGGCATCTGGTTCTTGAGATATTTCAATTCAAAGTTATTCGCATGATTTTCCACCCAACTGCATTTGACTTGTTTTGGATGGTGATATTTCTGCAACCAAGCCCCGCAAAAATCTGCGGCTGCCAGTCGTCGAAAGAGATTTCACAGACCTTTCAACTGGTGTACAACTTAATGTACAATTCACGACTTTAATTTTTTCAACATTTTAGAAGAAAATCAAGGCTAAACCCTTGCCGAAAAAAATTACATTTTCAACAATGTTTCCCAAACCCATCGATGGATACATCAAAAGAAAGGTCTGTTCAATACCTATCCACAGCCGAAGACAAAAAGTATCTGTGGCATCTGGCTCTTGAGATATTTCAATTCAAAGTTATTCGCATGATTTTCCACCCAACTGCATTTGACTTGTTTTGGATGGTGGTACCTCTGCAACCAAGCCGCGCAAAAATCTGCGGCTGCCAGTTCTCGAAAGAAATTTCACAGAACTTTCCACTGGTGTACAAATTAATGTACAATTCACGACTTTACTTTTTTCAACATTTTAGAAAAAAATCAAGGCAAACCCCTTGCCGAAAAAAATTACATTTTCAACAATGTTTCCCAAACCCATCGATAATTACATTAAAAGAAAGGTCTGTTCAATACCTATCCACAACTGAAGACAAAAAGTATCTGTGGCATCTGGTTCTTGAGATATTTCAATTCAAAGTTATTCGCATGATTTTCCACCCAACTGCATTTGACTTGTTTTGGATGGTGATATTTCTGCAACCAAGCCCCGCAAAAATCTGCGGCTGCCAGTCGTCGAAAGAGATTTCACAGACCTTTCAACTGGTGTACAACTTAATGTACAATTCACGACTTTAATTTTTTCAACATTTTAGAAGAAAATCAAGGCTAAACCCTTGCCGAAAAAAATTACATTTTCAACAATGTTTCCCAAACCCATCGATGGATACATCAAAAGAAAGGTCTGTTCAATACCTATCCACAGCCGAAGACAAAAGGTATCTGTGGCATCTGGCTCTTGAGATATTTCAATTCAAAGTTATTCGCATGATTTTCCACCCAACTGCATTTGACTTGTTTTGGATGGTGATACCTCTGCAACCAAGCCCCGAAAAAATCTGCGGCTGCCAGTTCTCGAAAGGGATTTCACAGACCTTTCCACTTGTGTACAACTTGTTGTACAATTCACGACTTTACTGTTTTCAACATTTTAGAAGAAAATCAAGGCTAACCCCTTGCCGAAAAAAATTACATTTTCAACAATGTTTCCCAAACCAATCGATAGATACATCAAAAGAAAGGTCTGTTCAATACCTATCCACATCCAAAGCAAAAAGTATCTGTGGCATCTGGTTCTTGAGATATTTCAATTCAAAGTTATTCGCATGATTTTCCACCCAACTGCATTTGACTTGTTTTGGATGGTGATATCTCTGCAACCAAGCCCCGAAAAAATCTGCGGCTGCCAGTTCTCGAAAGGGATTTCACTGACCTTTCCACTTGTGTACAACTTGATGTACAATTATAGACTTTACTGTTTTCAACATTTTAGAAGAAAATCAAGGCTAACCCCTTGCCGAAAAAAATTACATTTTCAACAATGTTTCCCAAACCCATCGATAGATACATCAAAAGAAAGGTCTGTTCAATACCTATACACACCTGAAGACAAAAAAGTATCTGTGGCATCTGGCTCTTGAGATATTTCAATTCAAAGTTATTCGCATGATTTTCCACCCAACTGCATTTGACTTGTTTAGGATGGTGATATCTCTGCAACCAAGCCCCGCAAAAATCTGCGGCTGCCAGTCCTCGAAAGAGATTTCACAGACCTTTCAACTGGTGTACAACTTAATGTACAATTCACGACTTTAATTTTTTCAACATTTTAGAAGAAAATTAAGGCTAACCCCTTGCAGGAAAAAAATTACATTTTCAACAATGTTTCCCAAACCCATCGATAGATACATCAAAAGAAAGGTCTGTTCAATACCTATCCACAGGTGAAGACAAAAAGTATCTGTGGCACCTGGTTCTTGAGATATTTCAATTCAAAGTTATTCGGATGATTTTCCACCCAACTGCATTTGACTTGTTTTGAATGGTGATATCTTTGCAACCAAGCCCCGAAAAAATCTTCGGCTGCCAGTTCTAGAAAGGGATTTCACAGACGTTTCCACTGGTGTACAACTTGTTGCACAATTCACGACTTTAATTTTTTCAACATTTTAGAAGAAAATCAAGGCTAACCCCTTGCAGGAAAAAAATTACATTCTCAGCAATGTTTCCCAAACCCATCAATAATTACAATAAAAGAAAGGTCTGTTCAATACCTATCCAAAACTGAAGACAAAAAGTATCTGTGGCACCTGGTTCTTGAGATATTTCAATTCAAAGTTATTCGGATGATTTTCCACCCAACTTCATTTGACTTGTTTTGGATTGTGATATCTCTGCAACCTATCCCCGAAAAAATCTGCGGCTGCCAGTTCTCGAAAGAGATTTCACAGACCTTTCCACTGGTGTACAACTTAATGTACAATTCACGACTTTACTTTTTTCAACATTTTAGAAAAAAATCAAGGCTAACCCCTTACAGGAAAAAAATTACATTTTTCACAATGTTTCCCAAACCAATCGATAGATATATCAAAAGAAAGGTCTGTTCAATACCTATCCACAGGTGAAGACAAAAAGTATCTGTGGCATCTGGTTCTTGAGATATTTCAATTCAAAGTTATTCGCATGATTTTCCACCCAACTGCATTTGACTTGTTTTGGATGGTGATATCTCTGCAAGCAAGCCCCGTAAAAATCTGCGGCTGCCAGTCCTCGAAAGAGATTTCACAGACCTTTCCACTGGTGTACAACTTAATGTAAAATTCACGACTTTAATTTTTTCAACATTTTTGAAGAAAATCAAGGCTAACCCCTTGCCGAAAAAAATTACATTTTCAACAATGTTTCCCAAACCCATCGATGGATACATCAATGGTCTGTTCAATACCTATCCACAGCTGAAGACAAAAAGTATCTGTGGCATCTGGTTCTTGAGATATTTCAATTCAAAGTTATTCGCATGATTTTCCACCCAACTGCATTTGACTTGTTTTGGATGGTGATATCTCTGCAACCAAGCCCCGAAAAAATCTGCGGCTGCCAGTTCTCGAAAGGGATTTCACTGACCTTTCCACTTGTGTACAACTTGATGTACAATTATAGACTTTACTGTTTTCAACATTTTAGAAGAAAATCAAGGCTAACCCCTTGCCGAAAAAAATTACATTTTCAACAATGTTTCCCAAACCCATCGATAGATACATCAAAAGAAAGGTCTGTTCAATACCTATACACACCTGAAGACAAAAAGTATCTGTGGCATCTGGCTCTTGAGATATTTCAATTCAAAGTTATTCGCATGATTTTCCACCCAACTGCATTTGACTTGTTTAGGATGGTGATATCTCTGCAACCAAGCCCCGCAAAAATCTGCGGCTGCCAGTCCTCGAAAGAGATTTCACAGACCTTTCAACTGGTGTACAACTTAATGTACAATTCACGACTTTAATTTTTTCAACATTTTAGAAGAAAATTAAGGCTAACCCCTTGCAGGAAAAAAATTACATTTTCAACAATGTTTCCCAAACCCATCGATAGATACATCAAAAGAAAGGTCTGTTCAATACCTATCCACAGGTGAAGACAAAAAGTATCTGTGGCACCTGGTTCTTGAGATATTTCAATTCAAAGTTATTCGGATGATTTTCCACCCAACTGCATTTGACTTGTTTTGAATGGTGATATCTTTGCAACCAAGCCCCGAAAAAATCTTCGGCTGCCAGTTCTAGAAAGGGATTTCACAGACGTTTCCACTGGTGTACAACTTGTTGCACAATTCACGACTTTAATTTTTTCAACATTTTAGAAGAAAATCAAGGCTAACCCCTTGCAGGAAAAAAATTACATTCTCAGCAATGTTTCCCAAACCCATCAATAATTACAATAAAAGAAAGGTCTGTTCAATACCTATCCAAAACTGAAGACAAAAAGTATCTGTGGCACCTGGTTCTTGAGATATTTCAATTCAAAGTTATTCGGATGATTTTCCACCCAACTTCATTTGACTTGTTTTGGATTGTGATATCTCTGCAACCTATCCCCGAAAAAATCTGCGGCTGCCAGTTCTCGAAAGAGATTTCACAGACCTTTCCACTGGTGTACAACTTAATGTACAATTCACGACTTTACTTTTTTCAACATTTTAGAAAAAAATCAAGGCTAACCCCTTACAGGAAAAAAATTACATTTTTCACAATGTTTCCCAAACCAATCGATAGATATATCAAAAGAAAGGTCTGTTCAATACCTATCCACAGGTGAAGACAAAAAGTATCTGTGGCATCTGGTTCTTGAGATATTTCAATTCAAAGTTATTCGCATGATTTTCCACCCAACTGCATTTGACTTGTTTTGGATGGTGATATCTCTGCAAGCAAGCCCCGTAAAAATCTGCGGCTGCCAGTCCTCGAAAGAGATTTCACAGACCTTTCCACTTGTGTACAACTTGATGTACAATTATAGACTTTACTGTTTTCAACATTTTAGAAGAAAATCAAGGCTAACCCCTTGCCGAAAAAAATTACATTTTCAACAATGTTTCCCAAACCCATCGATAGATACATCAAAAGAAAGGTCTGTTCAATACCTATACACACCTGAAGACAAAAAGTATCTGTGGCATCTGGCTCTTGAGATATTTCAATTCAAAGTTATTCGCATGATTTTCCACCCAACTGCATTTGACTTGTTTTGGATGGTGGTACCTCTGCAACCAAGCCGCGCAAAAATCTGCGGCTGCCAGTTCTCGAAAGAAATTTCACAGAACTTTCCACTGGTGTACAAATTAATGTACAATTCACGACTTTACTTTTTTCAACATTTTAGAAAAAAATCAAGGTTAACCCCTTGCAGAAAAAAATTACATTTTTCACAATTTTTCCCAAACCAATCGATAGATATATCAAAAGAAAGGCCTATTCAATACCTATCCACAGCTGAAGACAAAAAGTATCTTTGACATCTGGTTCTTGAGATATTTCAATTCAAAGTTATTCGCATGATTTTCCACCCAACTGCATTTGACTTGTTTTGGATGGTGATATCTCTGCAACCAAGCCCCGAAAAAATCTGCGGCTGCCAGTTCTCGGAAGGGATTTCACAGACCTTTCTACTGGTGTACAACTAGTTGAACAATTCACGACTTTACTTTTTTCAACATTTTAGAAGAAAATCAAGGCTAACCCCTTGCAGGAAAAAAATTACATTCTCAACAATGTTTCCCAAACCCATCGATAATTACAATAAAAGAAAGGTCTGTTCAATACCTATCCACAGCTGAAGACAAAAAGTATCTGTGGCACCTGGTTCTTGAGATATTTCAATTCAAAGTTATTCGGATGATTTTCCACCCAACTGCATTTGACTTGTTTTGGATGGTGATATCTTTGCAACCAAGCCCCTCAAAAATCTGCGGCTGCCAGTCCTCGAAAGAGATTTCACAGACCTTTCAACTGGTGTACAACTTAATGTACAATTCACGACTTTACTTTTTTCAACATTTTAGAAAAAAATCAAGGCAAACCCCTTGCCGAAAAAAATTACATTTTCAACAATGTTTCCCAAACCCATCGATAATTACATTAAAAGAAAGGTCTGTTCAATACCTATCCACAACTGAAGACAAAAAGTATCTGTGGCATCTGGTTCTTGAGATATTTCAATTCAAAGTTATTCGCATGATTTTCCACCCAACTGCATTTGACTTGTTTTGGATGGTGATATTTCTGCAACCAAGCCCCGCAAAAATCTGCGGCTGCCAGTCGTCGAAAGAGATTTCACAGACCTTTCAACTGGTGTACAACTTAATGTACAATTCACGACTTTAATTTTTTCAACATTTTAGAAGAAAATCAAGGCTAAACCCTTGCCGAAAAAAATTACATTTTCAACAATGTTTCCCAAACCCATCGATGGATACATCAAAAGAAAGGTCTGTTCAATACCTATCCACAGCCGAAGACAAAAGGTATCTGTGGCATCTGGCTCTTGAGATATTTCAATTCAAAGTTATTCGCATGATTTTCCACCCAACTGCATTTGACTTGTTTTGGATGGTGATACCTCTGCAACCAAGCCCCGAAAAAATCTGCGGCTGCCAGTTCTCGAAAGGGATTTCACAGACCTTTCCACTTGTGTACAACTTGTTGTACAATTCACGACTTTACTGTTTTCAACATTTTAGAAGAAAATCAAGGCTAACCCCTTGCCGAAAAAAATTACATTTTCAACAATGTTTCCCAAACCAATCGATAGATACATCAAAAGAAAGGTCTGTTCAATACCTATCCACATCCAAAGCAAAAAGTATCTGTGGCATCTGGTTCTTGAGATATTTCAATTCAAAGTTATTCGCATGATTTTCCACCCAACTGCATTTGACTTGTTTTGGATGGTGATATCTCTGCAACCAAGCCCCGAAAAAATCTGCGGCTGCCAGTTCTCGAAAGGGATTTCACTGACCTTTCCACTTGTGTACAACTTGATGTACAATTATAGACTTTACTGTTTTCAACATTTTAGAAGAAAATCAAGGCTAACCCCTTGCCGAAAAAAATTACATTTTCAACAATGTTTCCCAAACCCATCGATAGATACATCAAAAGAAAGGTCTGTTCAATACCTATACCCACCTGAAGACAAAAAGTATCTGTGGCATCTGGCTCTTGAGATATTTCAATTCAAAGTTATTCGCATGATTTTCCACCCAACTGCATTTGACTTGTTTAGGATGGTGATATCTCTGCAACCAAGCCCCGCAAAAATCTGCGGCTGCCAGTCCTCGAAAGAGATTTCACAGACCTTTCAACTGGTGTACAACTTAATGTACAATTCACGACTTTAATTTTTTCAACATTTTAGAAGAAAATTAAGGCTAACCCCTTGCAGGAAAAAAATTACATTTTCAACAATGTTTCCCAAACCCATCGATAGATACATCAAAAGAAAGGTCTGTTCAATACCTATCCACAGGTGAAGACAAAAAGTATCTGTGGCACCTGGTTCTTGAGATATTTCAATTCAAAGTTATTCGGATGATTTTCCACCCAACTGCATTTGACTTGTTTTGAATGGTGATATCTTTGCAACCAAGCCCCGAAAAAATCTTCGGCTGCCAGTTCTAGAAAGGGATTTCACAGACGTTTCCACTGGTGTACAACTTGTTGCACAATTCACGACTTTAATTTTTTCAACATTTTAGAAGAAAATCAAGGCTAACCCCTTGCAGGAAAAAAATTACATTCTCAGCAATGTTTCCCAAACCCATCAATAATTACAATAAAAGAAAGGTCTGTTCAATACCTATCCAAAACTGAAGACAAAAAGTATCTGTGGCACCTGGTTCTTGAGATATTTCAATTCAAAGTTATTCGGATGATTTTCCACCCAACTTCATTTGACTTGTTTTGGATTGTGATATCTCTGCAACCTATCCCCGAAAAAATCTGCGGCTGCCAGTTCTCGAAAGAGATTTCACAGACCTTTCCACTGGTGTACAACTTAATGTACAATTCACGACTTTACTTTTTTCAACATTTTAGAAAAAAATCAAGGCTAACCCCTTACAGGAAAAAAATTACATTTTTCACAATGTTTCCCAAACCAATCGATAGATATATCAAAAGAAAGGTCTGTTCAATACCTATCCACAGGTGAAGACAAAAAGTATCTGTGGCATCTGGTTCTTGAGATATTTCAATTCAAAGTTATTCGCATGATTTTCCACCCAACTGCATTTGACTTGTTTTGGATGGTGATATCTCTGCAAGCAAGCCCCGTAAAAATCTGCGGCTGCCAGTCCTCGAAAGAGATTTCACAGACCTTTCCACTGGTGTACAACTTAATGTAAAATTCACGACTTTAATTTTTTCAACATTTTTGAAGAAAATCAAGGCTAACCCCTTGCCGAAAAAAATTACATTTTCAACAATGTTTCCCAAACCCATCGATGGATACATCAATGGTCTGTTCAATACCTATCCACAGCTGAAGACAAAAAGTATCTGTGGCATCTGGTTCTTGAGATATTTCAATTCAAAGTTATTCGCATGATTTTCCACCCAACTGCATTTGACTTGTTTTGGATGGTGATATCTCTGCAACCAAGCCCCGAAAAAATCTGCGGCTGCCAGTTCTCGAAAGGGATTTCACTGACCTTTCCACTTGTGTACAACTTGATGTACAATTATAGACTTTACTGTTTTCAACATTTTAGAAGAAAATCAAGGCTAACCCCTTGCCGAAAAAAATTACATTTTCAACAATGTTTCCCAAACCCATCGATAGATACATCAAAAGAAAGGTCTGTTCAATACCTATACACACCTGAAGACAAAAAGTATCTGTGGCATCTGGCTCTTGAGATATTTCAATTCAAAGTTATTCGCATGATTTTCCACCCAACTGCATTTGACTTGTTTAGGATGGTGATATCTCTGCAACCAAGCCCCGCAAAAATCTGCGGCTGCCAGTCCTCGAAAGAGATTTCACAGACCTTTCAACTGGTGTACAACTTAATGTACAATTCACGACTTTAATTTTTTCAACATTTTAGAAGAAAATTAAGGCTAACCCCTTGCAGGAAAAAAATTACATTTTCAACAATGTTTCCCAAACCCATCGATAGATACATCAAAAGAAAGGTCTGTTCAATACCTATCCACAGGTGAAGACAAAAAGTATCTGTGGCACCTGGTTCTTGAGATATTTCAATTCAAAGTTATTCGGATGATTTTCCACCCAACTGCATTTGACTTGTTTTGAATGGTGATATCTTTGCAACCAAGCCCCGAAAAAATCTTCGGCTGCCAGTTCTAGAAAGGGATTTCACAGACGTTTCCACTGGTGTACAACTTGTTGCACAATTCACGACTTTAATTTTTTCAACATTTTAGAAGAAAATCAAGGCTAACCCCTTGCAGGAAAAAAATTACATTCTCAGCAATGTTTCCCAAACCCATCAATAATTACAATAAAAGAAAGGTCTGTTCAATACCTATCCAAAACTGAAGACAAAAAGTATCTGTGGCACCTGGTTCTTGAGATATTTCAATTCAAAGTTATTCGGATGATTTTCCACCCAACTTCATTTGACTTGTTTTGGATTGTGATATCTCTGCAACCTATCCCCGAAAAAATCTGCGGCTGCCAGTTCTCGAAAGAGATTTCACAGACCTTTCCACTGGTGTACAACTTAATGTACAATTCACGACTTTACTTTTTTCAACATTTTAGAAAAAAATCAAGGCTAACCCCTTACAGGAAAAAAATTACATTTTTCACAATGTTTCCCAAACCAATCGATAGATATATCAAAAGAAAGGTCTGTTCAATACCTATCCACAGGTGAAGACAAAAAGTATCTGTGGCATCTGGTTCTTGAGATATTTCAATTCAAAGTTATTCGCATGATTTTCCACCCAACTGCATTTGACTTGTTTTGGATGGTGATATCTCTGCAAGCAAGCCCCGTAAAAATCTGCGGCTGCCAGTCCTCGAAAGAGATTTCACAGACCTTTCCACTGGTGTACAACTTAATGTAAAATTCACGACTTTAATTTTTTCAACATTTTTGAAGAAAATCAAGGCTAACCCCTTGCCGAAAAAAATTACATTTTCAACAATGTTTCCCAAACCCATCGATGGATACATCAATGGTCTGTTCAATACCTATCCACAGCTGAAGACAAAAAGTATCTGTGGCATCTGGCTCTTGAGATATTTCAATTCAAAGTTATTCGCATGATTTTCCACCCAACTGCATTTGACTTGTTTTGGATGGTGGTACCTCTGCAACCAAGCCGCGCAAAAATCTGCGGCTGCCAGTTCTCGAAAGAAATTTCACAGAACTTTCCACTGGTGTACAAATTAATGTACAATTCACGACTTTACTTTTTTCAACATTTTAGAAAAAAATCAAGGTTAACCCCTTGCAGAAAAAAATTACATTTTTCACAATTTTTCCCAAACCAATCGATAGATATATCAAAAGAAAGGCCTATTCAATACCTATCCACAGCTGAAGACAAAAAGTATCTTTGACATCTGGTTCTTGAGATATTTCAATTCAAAGTTATTCGCATGATTTTCCACCCAACTGCATTTGACTTGTTTTGGATGGTGATATCTCTGCAACCAAGCCCCGAAAAAATCTGCGGCTGCCAGTTCTCGGAAGGGATTTCACAGACCTTTCTACTGGTGTACAACTAGTTGAACAATTCACGACTTTACTTTTTTCAACATTTTAGAAGAAAATCAAGGCTAACCCCTTGCAGAAAAAAATTACATTTTTCACAATTTTTCCCAAACCAATCGATAGATATATCAAAAGAAAGGCCTATTCAATACCTATCCATAGCTGAAGACAAAAAGTATCTTTGACATCTGGTTCTTGAGATATTTCAATTCAAAGTTATTCGCATGATTTTCCACCCAACTGCATTTGACTTGTTTTGGATGGTGATATCTCTGCAACCAAGCCCCGAAAAAATCTGCGGCTGCCAGTTCTCGGTAGGGATTTCACAGACCTTTCTACTGGTGTACAACTAGTTGAACAATTCACGACTTTACTTTTTTCAACATTTTAGAAGAAAATCAAGGCTAACCCCTTGCAGGAAAAAAATTACATTCTCAACAATGTTTCCCAAACCCATCGATAATTACAATAAAAGAAAGGTCTGTTCAATACCTATCCACAGCTGAAGACAAAAAGTATCTGTGGCACCTGGTTCTTGAGATATTTCAATTCAAAGTTATTCGGATGATTTTCCACCCAACTGCATTTGACTTGTTTTGGATGGTGATATCTTTGCAACCAAGCCCCTCAAAAATCTGCGGCTGCCAGTCCTCGAAAGAGATTTCACAGACCTTTCAACTGGTGTACAACTTAATGTACAATTCACGACTTTACTTTTTTCAACATTTTAGAAAAAAATCAAGGCAAACCCCTTGCCGAAAAAAATTACATTTTCAACAATGTTTCCCAAACCCATCGATAATTACATTAAAAGAAAGGTCTGTTCAATACCTATCCACAACTGAAGACAAAAAGTATCTGTGGCATCTGGTTCTTGAGATATTTCAATTCAAAGTTATTCGCATGATTTTCCACCCAACTGCATTTGACTTGTTTTGGATGGTGATATTTCTGCAACCAAGCCCCGCAAAAATCTGCGGCTGCCAGTCGTCGAAAGAGATTTCACAGACCTTTCAACTGGTGTACAACTTAATGTACAATTCACGACTTTAATTTTTTCAACATTTTAGAAGAAAATCAAGGCTAAACCCTTGCCGAAAAAAATTACATTTTCAACAATGTTTCCCAAACCCATCGATGGATACATCAAAAGAAAGGTCTGTTCAATACCTATCCACAGCCGAAGACAAAAGGTATCTGTGGCATCTGGCTCTTGAGATATTTCAATTCAAAGTTATTCGCATGATTTTCCACCCAACTGCATTTGACTTGTTTTGGATGGTGATACCTCTGCAACCAAGCCCCGAAAAAATCTGCGGCTGCCAGTTCTCGAAAGGGATTTCACAGACCTTTCCACTTGTGTACAACTTGTTGTACAATTCACGACTTTACTGTTTTCAACATTTTAGAAGAAAATCAAGGCTAACCCCTTGCCGAAAAAAATTACATTTTCAACAATGTTTCCCAAACCCATCGATAGATACATCAAAAGAAAGGTCTGTTCAATACCTATACACACCTGAAGACAAAAAGTATCTGTGGCATCTGGCTCTTGAGATATTTCAATTCAAAGTTATTCGCATGATTTTCCACCCAACTGCATTTGACTTGTTTAGGATGGTGATATCTCTGCAACCAAGCCCCGCAAAAATCTGCGGCTGCCAGTCCTCGAAAGAGATTTCACAGACCTTTCAACTGGTGTACAACTTAATGTACAATTCACGACTTTAATTTTTTCAACATTTTAGAAGAAAATTAAGGCTAACCCCTTGCAGGAAAAAAATTACATTTTCAACAATGTTTCCCAAACCCATCGATAGATACATCAAAAGAAAGGTCTGTTCAATACCTATCCACAGGTGAAGACAAAAAGTATCTGTGGCACCTGGTTCTTGAGATATTTCAATTCAAAGTTATTCGGATGATTTTCCACCCAACTGCATTTGACTTGTTTTGAATGGTGATATCTTTGCAACCAAGCCCCGAAAAAATCTTCGGCTGCCAGTTCTAGAAAGGGATTTCACAGACGTTTCCACTGGTGTACAACTTGTTGCACAATTCACGACTTTAATTTTTTCAACATTTTTGAAGAAAATCAAGGCTAACCCCTTGCCGAAAAAAATTACATTTTCAACAATGTTTCCCAAACCCATCGATGGATACATCAATGGTCTGTTCAATACCTATCCACAGCTGAAGACAAAAAGTATCTGTGGCATCTGGTTCTTGAGATATTTCAATTCAAAGTTATTCGCATGATTTTCCACCCAACTGCATTTGACTTGTTTTGGATGGTGATATCTCTGCAACCAAGCCCCGAAAAAATCTGCGGCTGCCAGTTCTCGAAAGGGATTTCACTGACCTTTCCACTTGTGTACAACTTGATGTACAATTATAGACTTTACTGTTTTCAACATTTTAGAAGAAAATCAAGGCTAACCCCTTGCCGAAAAAAATTACATTTTCAACAATGTTTCCCAAACCCATCGATAGATACATCAAAAGAAAGGTCTGTTCAATACCTATACACACCTGAAGACAAAAAGTATCTGTGGCATCTGGCTCTTGAGATATTTCAATTCAAAGTTATTCGCATGATTTTCCACCCAACTGCATTTGACTTGTTTAGGATGGTGATATCTCTGCAACCAAGCCCCGCAAAAATCTGCGGCTGCCAGTCCTCGAAAGAGATTTCACAGACCTTTCAACTGGTGTACAACTTAATGTACAATTCACGACTTTAATTTTTTCAACATTTTAGAAGAAAATTAAGGCTAACCCCTTGCAGGAAAAAAATTACATTTTCAACAATGTTTCCCAAACCCATCGATAGATACATCAAAAGAAAGGTCTGTTCAATACCTATCCACAGGTGAAGACAAAAAGTATCTGTGGCACCTGGTTCTTGAGATATTTCAATTCAAAGTTATTCGGATGATTTTCCACCCAACTGCATTTGACTTGTTTTGAATGGTGATATCTTTGCAACCAAGCCCCGAAAAAATCTTCGGCTGCCAGTTCTAGAAAGGGATTTCACAGACGTTTCCACTGGTGTACAACTTGTTGCACAATTCACGACTTTAATTTTTTCAACATTTTAGAAGAAAATCAAGGCTAACCCCTTGCAGGAAAAAAATTACATTCTCAGCAATGTTTCCCAAACCCATCAATAATTACAATAAAAGAAAGGTCTGTTCAATACCTATCCAAAACTGAAGACAAAAAGTATCTGTGGCACCTGGTTCTTGAGATATTTCAATTCAAAGTTATTCGGATGATTTTCCACCCAACTTCATTTGACTTGTTTTGGATTGTGATATCTCTGCAACCTATCCCCGAAAAAATCTGCGGCTGCCAGTTCTCGAAAGAGATTTCACAGACCTTTCCACTGGTGTACAACTTAATGTACAATTCACGACTTTACTTTTTTCAACATTTTAGAAAAAAATCAAGGCTAACCCCTTACAGGAAAAAAATTACATTTTTCACAATGTTTCCCAAACCAATCGATAGATATATCAAAAGAAAGGTCTGTTCAATACCTATCCACAGGTGAAGACAAAAAGTATCTGTGGCATCTGGTTCTTGAGATATTTCAATTCAAAGTTATTCGCATGATTTTCCACCCAACTGCATTTGACTTGTTTTGGATGGTGATATCTCTGCAAGCAAGCCCCGTAAAAATCTGCGGCTGCCAGTCCTCGAAAGAGATTTCACAGACCTTTCCACTGGTGTACAACTTAATGTAAAATTCACGACTTTAATTTTTTCAACATTTTTGAAGAAAATCAAGGCTAACCCCTTGCCGAAAAAAATTACATTTTCAACAATGTTTCCCAAACCCATCGATGGATACATCAATGGTCTGTTCAATACCTATCCACAGCTGAAGACAAAAAGTATCTGTGGCATCTGGCTCTTGAGATATTTCAATTCAAAGTTATTCGCATGATTTTCCACCCAACTGCATTTGACTTGTTTTGGATGGTGGTACCTCTGCAACCAAGCCGCGCAAAAATCTGCGGCTGCCAGTTCTCGAAAGAAATTTCACAGAACTTTCCACTGGTGTACAAATTAATGTACAATTCACGACTTTACTTTTTTCAACATTTTAGAAAAAAATCAAGGTTAACCCCTTGCAGAAAAAAATTACATTTTTCACAATTTTTCCCAAACCAATCGATAGATATATCAAAAGAAAGGCCTATTCAATACCTATCCACAGCTGAAGACAAAAAGTATCTTTGACATCTGGTTCTTGAGATATTTCAATTCAAAGTTATTCGCATGATTTTCCACCCAACTGCATTTGACTTGTTTTGGATGGTGATATCTCTGCAACCAAGCCCCGAAAAAATCTGCGGCTGCCAGTTCTCGGAAGGGATTTCACAGACCTTTCTACTGGTGTACAACTAGTTGAACAATTCACGACTTTACTTTTTTCAACATTTTAGAAGAAAATCAAGGCTAACCCCTTGCAGGAAAAAAATTACATTCTCAACAATGTTTCCCAAACCCATCGATAATTACAATAAAAGAAAGGTCTGTTCAATACCTATCCACAGCTGAAGACAAAAAGTATCTGTGGCACCTGGTTCTTGAGATATTTCAATTCAAAGTTATTCGGATGATTTTCCACCCAACTGCATTTGACTTGTTTTGGATGGTGATATCTTTGCAACCAAGCCCCTCAAAAATCTGCGGCTGCCAGTCCTCGAAAGAGATTTCACAGACCTTTCAACTGGTGTACAACTTAATGTACAATTCACGACTTTACTTTTTTCAACATTTTAGAAAAAAATCAAGGCAAACCCCTTGCCGAAAAAAATTACATTTTCAACAATGTTTCCCAAACCCATCGATAATTACATTAAAAGAAAGGTCTGTTCAATACCTATCCACAACTGAAGACAAAAAGTATCTGTGGCATCTGGTTCTTGAGATATTTCAATTCAAAGTTATTCGCATGATTTTCCACCCAACTGCATTTGACTTGTTTTGGATGGTGATATTTCTGCAACCAAGCCCCGCAAAAATCTGCGGCTGCCAGTCGTCGAAAGAGATTTCACAGACCTTTCAACTGGTGTACAACTTAATGTACAATTCACGACTTTAATTTTTTCAACATTTTAGAAGAAAATCAAGGCTAAACCCTTGCCGAAAAAAATTACATTTTCAACAATGTTTCCCAAACCCATCGATGGATACATCAAAAGAAAGGTCTGTTCAATACCTATCCACAGCCGAAGACAAAAGGTATCTGTGGCATCTGGCTCTTGAGATATTTCAATTCAAAGTTATTCGCATGATTTTCCACCCAACTGCATTTGACTTGTTTTGGATGGTGATACCTCTGCAACCAAGCCCCGAAAAAATCTGCGGCTGCCAGTTCTCGAAAGGGATTTCACAGACCTTTCCACTTGTGTACAACTTGTTGTACAATTCACGACTTTACTGTTTTCAACATTTTAGAAGAAAATCAAGGCTAACCCCTTGCCGAAAAAAATTACATTTTCAACAATGTTTCCCAAACCCATCGATAGATACATCAAAAGAAAGGTCTGTTCAATACCTATACACACCTGAAGACAAAAAGTATCTGTGGCATCTGGCTCTTGAGATATTTCAATTCAAAGTTATTCGCATGATTTTCCACCCAACTGCATTTGACTTGTTTTGGATGGTGATACCTCTGCAACCAAGCCCCGA
This sequence comes from Philhelius pedissequus, assembly GCA_910595825.1. Lineage (NCBI taxonomy): Eukaryota > Metazoa > Arthropoda > Insecta > Diptera > Syrphidae > Philhelius > Philhelius pedissequus. The sequence goes on along the minus strand of OU343161.1, from coordinate 199,292,551 downwards.
AAAAATCTGCGGCTGCCAGTTCTCGAAAGGGATTTCACTGACCTTTCCACTTGTGTACAACTTGATGTACAATTATAGACTTTACTGTTTTCAACATTTTAGAAGAAAATCAAGGCTAACCCCTTGCCGAAAAAAATTACATTTTCAACAATGTTTCCCAAACCCATCGATAATTACATTAAAAGAAAGGTCTGTTCAATACCTATCCACAACTGAAGACAAAAAGTATCTGTGGCATCTGGTTCTTGAGATATTTCAATTCAAAGTTATTCGCATGATTTTCCACCCAACTGCATTTGACTTGTTTTGGATGGTGATATTTCTGCAACCAAGCCCCGCAAAAATCTGCGGCTGCCAGTCGTCGAAAGAGATTTCACAGACCTTTCAACTGGTGTACAACTTAATGTACAATTCACGACTTTAATTTTTTCAACATTTTAGAAGAAAATCAAGGCTAAACCCTTGCCGAAAAAAATTACATTTTCAACAATGTTTCCCAAACCCATCGATGGATACATCAAAAGAAAGGTCTGTTCAATACCTATCCACAGCCGAAGACAAAAGGTATCTGTGGCATCTGGCTCTTGAGATATTTCAATTCAAAGTTATTCGCATGATTTTCCACCCAACTGCATTTGACTTGTTTTGGATGGTGATACCTCTGCAACCAAGCCCCGAAAAAATCTGCGGCTGCCAGTTCTCGAAAGGGATTTCACAGACCTTTCCACTTGTGTACAACTTGTTGTACAATTCACGACTTTACTGTTTTCAACATTTTAGAAGAAAATCAAGGCTAACCCCTTGCCGAAAAAAATTACATTTTCAACAATGTTTCCCAAACCAATCGATAGATACATCAAAAGAAAGGTCTGTTCAATACCTATCCACATCCAAAGCAAAAAGTATCTGTGGCATCTGGTTCTTGAGATATTTCAATTCAAAGTTATTCGCATGATTTTCCACCCAACTGCATTTGACTTGTTTTGGATGGTGATATCTCTGCAACCAAGCCCCGAAAAAATCTGCGGCTGCCAGTTCTCGAAAGGGATTTCACTGACCTTTCCACTTGTGTACAACTTGATGTACAATTATAGACTTTACTGTTTTCAACATTTTAGAAGAAAATCAAGGCTAACCCCTTGCCGAAAAAAATTACATTTTCAACAATGTTTCCCAAACCCATCGATAGATACATCAAAAGAAAGGTCTGTTCAATACCTATACACACCTGAAGACAAAAAGTATCTGTGGCATCTGGCTCTTGAGATATTTCAATTCAAAGTTATTCGCATGATTTTCCACCCAACTGCATTTGACTTGTTTTGGATGGTGATATCTCTGCAACCAAGCCCCGAAAAAATCTGCGGCTGCCAGTCCTCGATAGAGATTTCACAGACCATTCCACTGATGCACAACTTAATGTACAATTCACGACTTTAATTTTTTCCACATTTTAGAAGAAAATCAAGGCTAACCCTTTGCCGAAAAAAATACATTTTCAACAATGTTTCCTAAACCCATCGATAGATACATCAAAAGAAAGGTCTGTTCAATACCTATCCACAGCTGAAGACAAAAAGTATCTGTGGCATCTGGTTCTTGAGATATTTCAATTCAAAGCTATTCGCATGATTTTCCACCCAACTGCATTTGACTTGTTTTGGATGGTGATATCTCTGCAAACAAGCCCCGAAAAAATCTGCGGCTGCCAGTCCTCGATAGAGATTTCACAGACCTTCCCATTGGTGTACAACTTAATGTACAATTCACGACTTTAATTTTTTCAACATTTTAGAAGAAAATCAAGGCTAACCCCTTGCCGAAAAAAATACATTTTCAACAATGTTTCCTAAGCCCATCGATAGATACATCAAAAGAAAGGTCTGTTCAATACCTATCCACAGCTGAAGACAAAAAGTATCTGTGGCATCTGGCTCTTGAGATATTTCAATTCAAAGTTATTCGCATGATTTTCCACCCAACTGCATTTGACTTGTTTTGGATGGTGATATCTCTGCAACCAAGCCCCGAAAAAATCTGCGGCTGCCAGTTCTCGAAAGGGATTTCACAGACCTTTCCACTTGTGTACAACTTGTTGTACAATTCACGACTTTACTGTTTTCAACATTTTAGAAGAAAATCAAGGCTAACCCCTTGCCGAAAAAAATTACATTTTCAACAATGTTTCCCAAACCCATCGATAGATACATCAAAAGAAAGGTCTGTTCAATACCTATCCACAGCTGAAGACAAAAAGTATCTGTGGCATCTGGCTCTTGAGATATTTCAATTCAAAGTTATTCGCATGATTTTCCACCCAACTGCATTTGACTTGTTTTGGATGGTGATATCTCTGCAACCAAGCCCCGAAAAAATCTGCGGCTGCCAGTTCTCGAAAGGGATTTCACAGACCTTTCCACTTGTGTACAACTTGTTGTACAATTCACGACTTTACTGTTTTCAACATTTTAGAAGAAAATCAAGGCTAAACCCTTGCCGAAAAAATTACATTTCTAACAATGTTTCCCAAACCAATCGATAGATACATCAAAAGAAAGGTCTGTTCAATACCTATCCACAGCCGAAGACAAAAAGTATCTGTGGCATCTGGTTCTTGAGATATTTCAATTCAAAGTTATTCGCATGATTTTCCACCCAACTGCATTTGACTTGTTTTGGATGGTGATACCTCTGCAACCAAGCCCCGCAAAAACCTGCGGCTGCCAGTCCTCGAAAGGGATTTCACAGACCTTTCCACGGGTGTACACCTTGCTGTACAATTCTCGACTTTAATTTTTCAACATTTTAGAAGAAAATCAAGGCTAACCCCTTGCCGAAAAAAATTACATTTTCAACAATGTTTCCTAAACCCATCGATAGATACATCAAAAGAAAGGTCTGTTCAATACCTATCCACAGCTGAAGACAAAAATTATCTGTGGCATCTGGCTCTTGAGATATTTCCATTCAAAGTTATTCGCATGATTTTCCACCCAACTGCATTTGACTTGTTTTGGATGGTGATATCTCTGCAACCAACCCCCGAAAAAATCTGCGGCTGCCAGTCCTCGATAGAGATTTCACAGACCATTCCACTGGTGTACAACTTAATGTACAATTCACGACTTTTATTTTTTCAACATTTTAGAAGAAAATCAAGGCTAACCCCTTGCCGAAAAAAATTACATTTTCAACAATGTTTCCCAAACCCATCGATAGATACATTAAAAGAAAGGTCTGTTCAATACCTATCCACACCTGAAGACAAAAAGTATCTGTGGCATCTGGTTCTTGAGATATTTCAATTCAAAGCTATTCGCATGATTTTCCACCCAACTGCATTTGACTTGTTTTGGATGGTGATATCTCTGCAAACAAGCCCCGAAAAAATCTGCGGCTGCCAGTCCTCGATAGAGATTTCACAGACCTTTCCACTGGTGTACAACTTGTTGTACAATTCACGACTTTACTGTTTTCAACATTTTAGAAGAAAATCAAGGCTAACCCCTTGCCGAAAAAAATTACATTTTCAACAATGTTTCCCAAACCAATCGATAGATACATCAAAAGAAAGGTCTGTTCAATACCTATCCACAGCCAAAGCAAAAAGTATCTGTGGCATCTGGTTCTTGAGATATTTCAATTCAAAGTTATTCGCATGATTTTCCACCCAACTGCATTTGACTTGTTTTGGATGGTGATATCTCTGCAACCAAGCCCCGAAAAAATCTGCGGCTGCCAGTTCTCGAAAGGGATTTCACTGACCTTTCCACTTGTGTACAACTTGTTGTACAATTATAGACTTTACTGTTTTCAACATTTTAGAAGAAAATCAAGGCTAACCCCTTGCCGAAAAAAATTACATTTTCAACAATGTTTCCCAAACCAATCGATAGATACATCAAAAGAAAGGTCTGTTCAATACCTATCCACAGCCGAAGACAAAAAGTATCTGTGGCATCTGGTTCTTGAGATATTTCAATTCAAAGTTATTCGCATGATTTTCCACCCAACTGCATTTGACTTGTTTTGGATGGTGGTACCTCTGCAACCAAGCCCCCAAAAACCTGCGGCTGCCAGTCCTCGAAAGGGATTTCACAGACCTTTCCACGGGTGTACACCTTGCTGTCCAATTCTCGACTTTAATTTTTCAACATTTTAGAAGAAAATCAAGGCTAACCCCTTGCCGAAAAAAATTACATTTTCAACAATGTTTCCCAAACCCATCGATAGATACATCAAAAGAAAGGTCTGTTCAATACCTATCCACAGCTGAAGACAAAAAGTATCTGTGGCATCTGGCTCTTGAGATATTTCAATTCAAAGTTATTCGCATGATTTTCCACCCAACTGCATTTGACTTGTTTTGGATGGTGATATCCCTGCAACCAAGCCCCGAAAAAATCTGCGGCTGCCAGTTCTCGAAAGGGATTTCACAGACCTTTCCACTTGTGTACAACTTTTTGTACAATTCACGACTTTACTGTTTTCAACATTTTAGAAGAAAATCAAGGCTAACACCTTGCCGAAAAAAATTACATTTTCAACAATGTTTCCCAAACCCATCGATAGATACATCAAAAGAAAGGTCTGTTCAATACCTATCCACAGCTGAAGACAAAAAGTATCTGTGGCATCTGGCTCTTGAGATATTTCAATTCAAAGTTATTCGCATGATTTTCCACCCAACTGCATTTGTCTTGTTTTGGATGGTGATATCCCTGCAACCAAGCCCCGAAAAAATCTGCGGCTGCCAGTTCTCGAAAGGGATTTCACAGACCTTTCCACTTGTGTACAACTTTTTGTACAATTCACGACTTTACTGTTTTCAACATTTTAGAAGAAAATCAAGGCTAACACCTTGCCGAAAAAAATTACATTTTCAACAATGTTTCCCAAACCCATCGATAGATACATCAAAAGAAAGGTCTGTTCAATACCTATCCACAGCTGAAGACAAAAAGTATCTGTGGCATCTGGCTCTTGAGATATTTCAATTCAAAGTTATTCGCATGATTTTCCACCCAACTGCATTTGACTTGTTTTGGATGGTGATATCTCTGCAACCAACCCCCGAAAAAATCTGCGGCTGCCAGTCCTCGATAGAGATTTCACAGACCATTCCACTGGTGTACAACTTAATGTACAATTCACGACTTTAATTTTTTCAACATTTTAGAAGAAAATCAAGGCTAACCCCTTGCCGAAAAAAATTACATTTTCAACAATGTTTCCCAAACCCATCGATAGATACATCAAAAGAAAGGTCTGTTCAATACCTATCCACAGCTGAAGACAAAAAGTATCTGTGGCATCTGGCTCTTGAGATATTTCAATTCAAAGTTATTCGCATGATTTTCCACCCAACTGCATTTGACTTGTTTTGGATGGTGATATCTCTGCAACCAAGCCCCGAAAAAATCTGCGGCTGCCAGTTCTCGAAAGGGATTTCACAGACCTTTCCACTTGTGTACAACTTGTTGTACAATTCACGACTTTACTGTTTTCAACATTTTAGAAGAAAATCAAGGCTAAACCCTTGCCGAAAAAAATTACATTTTCAACAATGTTTCCCAAACCAATCGATAGATACATCAAAAGAAAGGTCTGTTCAATACCTATCCACAGCCGAAGACAAAAAGTATCTGTGGCATCTGGTTCTTGAGATATTTCAATTCAAAGTTATTCGCATGATTTTCCACCCAACTGCATTTGACTTGTTTTGGATGGTGATACCTCTGCAACCAAGCCCCGCAAAAACCTGCGGCTGCCAGTCCTCGAAAGGGATTTCACAGACCTTTCCACGGGTGTACACCTTGCTGTACAATTCTCGACTTTAATTTTTCAACATTTTAGAAGAAAATCAAGGCTAACCCCTTGCCGAAAAAAATTACATTTTCAACAATGTTTCCTAAACCCATCGATAGATACATCAAAAGAAAGGTCTGTTCAATACCTATCCACAGCTGAAGACAAAAATTATCTGTGGCATCTGGCTCTTGAGATATTTCAATTCAAAGTTATTCGCATGATTTTCCACCCAACTGCATTTGACTTGTTTTGGATGGTGATATCTCTGCAACCAACCCCCGAAAAAATCTGCGGCTGCCAGTCCTCGATAGAGATTTCACAGACCATTCCACTGGTGTACAACTTAATGTACAATTCACGACTTTAATTTTTTCAACATTTTAGAAGAAAATCAAGGCTAACCCCTTGCCGAAAAAAATTACATTTTCAACAATGTTTCCCAAACCCATCGATAGATACATCAAAAGAAAGGTCTGTTCAATACCTATCCACAGCTGAAGACAAAAAGTATCTGTGGCATCTGGTTCTTGAGATATTTCAATTCAAAGCTATTCGCATGATTTTCCACCCAACTGCATTTGACTTGTTTTGGATGGTGATATCTCTGCAAACAAGCCCCGAAAAAATCTGCGGCTGCCAGTCCTCGATAGAGATTTCACAGACCTTTCCACTGGTGTACAACTTGTTGTACAATTCACGACTTTACTGTTTTCAACATTTTAGAAGAAAATCAAGGCTAACCCCTTGCCGAAAAAAATTACATTTTCAACAATGTTTCCCAAACCAATCGATAGATACATCAAAAGAAAGGTCTGTTCAATACCTATCCACAGCCAAAGCAAAAAGTATCTGTGGCATCTGGTTCTTGAGATATTTCAATTCAAAGTTATTCGCATGCTTTTCCACCCAACTGCATTTGACTTGTTTTGGATGGTGATATCTCTGCAACCAAGCCCCGAAAAAATCTGTGGCTGCCAGTTCTCGAAAGGGATTTCACTGACCTTTCCACTTGTGTACAACTTGTTGTACAATTATAGACTTTACTGTTTTCAACATTTTAGAAGAAAATCAAGGCTAACCCCTTGCCGAAAAAAATTACATTTTCAACAATGTTTCCCAAACCAATCGATAGATACATCAAAAGAAAGGTCTGTTCAATACCTATCCACAGCCAAAGCAAAAAGTATCTGTGGCATCTGGTTCTTGAGATATTTCAATTCAAAGTTATTCGCATGCTTTTCCACCCAACTGCATTTGACTTGTTTTGGATGGTGATATCTCTGCAACCAAGCCCCTCGAAAGGGATTTCACTGACCTTTCCACTTGTGTACAACTTGTTGTACAATTATAGACTTTACTGTTTTCAACATTTTAGAAGAAAATCAAGGCTAACCCCTTGCCGAAAAAAATTACATTTTCAACAATGTTTCCCAAACCAATCGATAGATAAATCAAAAGAAAAGTCTGTTCAATACCTATCCACAGCTGAAGACAAAAAGTATCTGTGGCATCTGGCTCTTGAGATATTTCAATTCAAAGTTATTCGCATGATTTTCCACCCAACTGCATTTGACTTGTTTTGGATGGTGATATCCCTGCAACCAAGCCCCGAAAAAATCTGCGGCTGCCAGTTCTCGAAAGGGATTTCACAGACCTTTCCACTTGTGTACAACTTTTTGTACAATTCACGACTTTACTGTTTTCAACATTTTAGAAGAAAATCAAGGCTAACCCCTTGCCGAAAAAAATTACATTTTCAACAATGTTTCCCAAACCCATCGATAGATACATCAAAAGAAAGGTCTGTTCAATACCTATCCACAGCTGAAGACAAAAAGTATCTGTGGCATCTGGCTCTTGAGATATTTCAATTCAAAGTTATTCGCATGATTTTCCACCCAACTGCATTTGACTTGTTTTGGATGGTGATATCTCTGCAACCAACCCCCGAAAAAATCTGCGGCTGCCAGTCCTCGATAGAGATTTCACAGACCATTCCACTGGTGTACAACTTAATGTACAATTCACGACTTTAATTTTTTCAACATTTTAGAAGAAAATCTAGGCTAACCCCTTGCCGAAAAAAATTACATTTTCAACAATGTTTCCCAAACCCATCGATAGATACATCAAAAGAAAGGTCTGTTCAATACCTATCCACAGCTGAAGACAAAAAGTATCTGTGGCATCTGGTTCTTGAGATATTTCAATTCAGAGCTATTCGCATGATTTTCCACCCAACTGCATTTGACTTGTTTTGGATGGTGATATCTCTGCAAACAAGCCCCGAAAAAATCTGCGGCTGCCAGTCCTCGATAGAGATTTCACAGACCTTTCCACTGGTGTACAACTTGTTGTACAATTCACGACTTTACTGTTTTCAACCTTTTAGAAGAAATTCAAGGCTAAACCCTTGCCGAAAAAAATTACATTTTCAACAATGTTTCCCAAACCAATCGATAGATACATCAAAAGAAAGGTCTGTTCAATACCTATCCACAGCCGAAGACAAAAAGTATCTGTGGCATCTGGTTCTTGAGATATTTCAATTCAAAGTTATTCGCATGATTTTCCACCCAACTGCATTTGACTTGTTTTGGATGGTGATACCTCTGCAACCAAGCCCCGCAAAAACCTGCGGCTGCCAGTCCTCGAAAGGGATTTCACAGACCTTTCCACGGGTGTACACCTTGCTGTACAATTCTCGACTTTAATTTTTCAACATTTTAGAAGAAAATCAAGGCTAACCCCTTGCCGAAAAAAATTACATTTTCAACAATGTTTCCCAAACCCATCGATAGATACATCAAAAGAAAGGTCTGTTCAATACCTATCCACAGCTGAAGACAAAAAGTATCTGTGGCATCTGGTTCTTGAGATATTTCAATTCAAAGCTATTCGCATGATTTTCCACCCAACTGCATTTGACTTGTTTTGGATGGTGATATCTCTGCAAACAAGCCCCGAAAAAATCTGCGGTTGCCAGTCCTCGATAGAGATTTCACAGACCTTTCCACTGGTGTACAAGTTGTTGTACAATTCACGACTTTACTGTTTTCAACATTTTAGAAGAAATTCAAGGCTAAACCCTTGCCGAAAAAAATTACATTTTCAACAATGTTTCCCAAACCAATCGATAGATACATCAAAAGAAAGGTCTGTTCAATACCTATCCACAGCCGAAGACAAAAAGTATCTGTGGCATCTGGTTCTTGAGATATTTCAATTCAAAGTTATTCGCATGATTTTCCACCCAACTGCATTTGACTTGTTTTGGATGGTGATACCTCTGCAACCAAGCCCCGCAAAAACCTGCGGCTGCCAGTCCTCGAAAGAGATTTCACAGACCTTTCCACAGGTGTACACCTTGCTGTACAATTCTCGACTTTAATTTTTTCAACATTTTAGAAGAAAATCAACGCTAACCCATTGCCGAAAAAAATACATTTTCAACAATGTTTCCTAAACCCATCGATAGATACATCAAAAGAAAGGTCTGTTCAATACCTATCCACAACTGAAGACAAAAAGTATCTGTGGCATCTGGCTCTTGAGATATTTCAATTCAAAGTTATTCGCATGATTTTCCACCCAACTGCATTTGACTTGTTTTGGATGGTGATATCTCTGCAACCAAGCCCCGAAAAAATCTGCGGCTGCCAGTCCTCGATAGAGATTTCACAGACCATTCCACTGGTGTACAACTTAATGTACAATTCACGACTTTAATTTTTTCAACATTTTAGAAGAAAATCAAGGCTAACCCCTTGCCGAAAAAAATTACATTTTCAACAATGTTTCCCAAAACCATCGATAGATACATCAAAAGAAAGGTCTGTTCAATACCTATCCACAGCTGAAGACAAAAAGTATCTGTGGCATCTGGTTCTTGAGATATTTCAATTCAAAGCTATTCGCATGATTTTCCACCCAACTGCATATGACTTGTTTTGGATGGTGATATCTCTGCAAACAAGCCCCGAAAAAATCTGCGGCTGCCAGTCCTCGATTGAGATTTCACAGACCTTTCCACTGGTGTACAACTTGTTGTACAATTCACGACTTTACTGTTTTCAACATTTTAGAAGAAATTCAAGGCTAAACCCTTGCCGAAAAAAATTACATTTTCAACAATGTTTCCCAAACCAATCGATAGATACATCAAAAGAAAGGTCTGTTCAATACCTATCCACAGCCGAAGACAAAAAGTATCGGTGGCATCTGGTTCTTGAGATATTTCAATTCAAAGTTATTCGCATGATTTTCCACCCAACTGCATTTGACTTGTTTTGGATGGTGATACCTCTGCAACCAAGCCCCGCAAAAACCTGCGGCTGCCAGTCCTCGAAAGGGATTTCACAGACCTTTCCACGGGTGTACACCTTGCTGTACAATTCTCGACTTTAATTTTTCAACATTTTAGAAGAAAATCAAGGCTAACCCCTTGCCGAAAAAAATTACATTTTCAACAATGTTTCCCAAACCCATCGATAGATAAATCAAAAGAAAGGTCTGTTCAATACCTATCCACAGCTGAAGACAAAAAGTATCTGTGGCATCTGGTTCTTGAGATATTTCAATTCAAAGCTATTCGCATGATTTTCCACCCAACTGCATTTGACTTGTTTTGGATGGTGATATCTCTGCAAACAAGCCCCGAAAAAATCTGCGGCTGCCAGTCCTCGATAGAGATTTCACAGACCTTTCCACGGGTGTACACCTTGCTGTACAATTCTCGACTTTAATTTTTCAACATTTTAGAAGAAAATCAAGGCTAACCCCTTGCTGAAAAAAATTACATTTTCAACAATGTTTCCCAAACCCATCGACAGATACATCAAAAGAAAGGTCTGTTCAATACCTATCCACAACTGAAGACAAAAAGTATCTGTGGCATCTGGCTCTTGAGATATTTCAATTCAAAGTTATTCGCATGATTTTCCACCCAACTGCATTTGACTTGTTTTGGATGGTGATATCTCTGCAACCAAGCCCCGAAAAAATCTGCGGCTGCCAGTTCTCTAAAGGGATTTCACAGACCTTTCCACTTGTGTACAACTTGTTGTACAATTCACGACTTTACTGTTTTCAACATTTTAGAAGAAAATCAAGGCTAACCCCTTGCCGAAAAAAATTACATTTTCAATAATGTTTCCTAAACCCATCGATAGATACATCAAAAGAAAGGTCTGTTCAATACCTATCCACAGCTGAAGACAAAAAGTATCTGTGGCATCTGGCTCTTGAGATATTTCAATTCAAAGTTATTCGCATGATTTTCCACACAACTGCATTTGAATTGTTTTGGATGGTGATACCTCTGCAACCAAGCCCCGCAAAAATCTGCGGCTGCCAGTCCTCGATAGAGATTTCACAGACCTTTCCACTGGTGTACAACTTAATGTACAATTCACGACTTTAATTTTTTCAACATTTTAGAAGAAAATCAAGGCTAACCCCTTGTCGAAAAAAATACATTTTCAACAATGTTTCCTAAACCCATCGATAGATACATCAAAAGAAAGGTCTGTTCAATACCTATCCACAGCTGAAGACAAAAAGTATCTGTGGCATCTGGCTCTTGAGATATTTCAATTCAAAGTTATTCGCATGATTTTCCACACAACTGCATTTGAATTGTTTTGGATGGTGATACCTCTGCAACCAAGCCCCGCAAAAACCTGCGGCTGCCAGTCCTCGAAAGGGATTTCACAGACCTTTCCACGGGTGTACACCTTGCTGTACAATTCTCGACTTTAATTTTTTCAACATTTTAGAAGAAAATCAAGGCTAACCCTTGCCGAAAAAAATACATTTTCAACAATGTTTCCTAAACCCATCGATAGATACATCAAAAGAAAGGTCTGTTCAATACCTATCCACAGCTGAAGACAAAAAGTATCTGTGGCACCTGGCTCTTGAGATATTTCAATTCAAAGTTATTCGCATGATTTTCCACCCAACTGCATTTGACTTGTTTTGGATGGTGATATCTCTGCAACCAAGCCCCGAAAAAATCTGCGGCTGCCAGTTCTCGAAAGGGATTTCACAGACCTTTCCACTTGTGTACAACTTGTTGTACAATTCACGACTTTACTGTTTTCAACATTTTAGAAGAAAATCAAGGCTAACCCCTTGCCGAAAAAAATTACATTTTCAACAATGTTTCCCAAACCAATCGATAGATACATCAAAAGAAAGGTCTGTTCAATACCTATCCACAGCCGAAGACAAAAAGTATCTGTGGCATCTGGTTCTTGAGATATTTCAATTCAAAGTTATTCGCATGATTTTCCACCCAACTGCATTTGAATTGTTTTGGATGGTGATACCTCTGCAACCAAGCCCCGCAAAAATCTGCGGCTGCCAGTCCTCGAAAGGGATTTCACAGACCTTTCCACGGGTGTATACCTTGCTGCACAATTCTCGACTTTAATTTTTCAACATTTTAGAAGAAAATCAAGGATAACCCCTTGCCGAAAAAAATTACATTTTCAACAATGTTTCCCAAAGCCATCGATAGATACATCAAAAGAAAGGTCTGTTCAATACCTATCCACAGCCGAAGACAAAAAGTATCTGTGGCATCTGGTTCTTGAGATATTTCAATTCAAAGTTATTCGCATGATTTTCCACCCAACTGCATTTGACTTGTTTTGGATGGTGATATCTCTGCAACCAAGCCCCGAAAAAATCTGCGGCTGCCAGTTCTCGAAAGGGATTTCACAGACCTTTCCACTTGTGTACAACTTGTTGTACAATTCACGACTTTACTGTTTTCAACATTTTAGAAGAAAATCAAGGCTAACCCCTTGCCGAAAAAAATTACATTTTCAACAATGTTTCCCAAACCAATCGATAGATACATCAAAAGAAAGGTCTGTTCAATACCTATCCACAGCCGAAGACAAAAAGTATCTGTGGCATCTGGTTCTTGAGATATTTCAATTCAAAGTTATTCGCATGATTTTCCACCCAACTGCATTTGAATTGTTTTGGATGGTGATACCTCTGCAACCAAGCCCCGCAAAAATCTGCGGCTGCCAGTCCTCGAAAGGGATTTCACAGACCTTTTCACGGGTGTATACCTTGCTGCACAATTCTCGACTTTAATTTTTCAACATTTTAGAAGAAAATCAAGGATAACCCCTTGCCGAAAAAAATTACATTTTCAACAATGTTTCCCAAAGCCATCGATAGATACATCAAAAGAAAGGTCTGTTCAATACCTATCCACAGCTGAAGACAAAAAGTATCTGTGGCATCTGGCTCTTGAGATATATCAATTCAAAGTTATTCGCATGATTTTCCACCCAACTGCATTTGACTTGTTTTGGATGGTGATATCTCTGCAACCAAGCCCCGAAAAAATCTGCGGCTGCCAGTTCTCGAAAGGGATTTCACAGACCTTTCCACTTGTGTACAACTTGTTGTACAATTCACGACTTTACTGTTTTCAACATTTTAGAAGAAAATCAAGGCTAACCCCTTGCCGAAAAAAATTACATTTTCAATAATGTTTCCCAAACCAATCGATAGATACATTAAAAGAAAGGTCTGTTCAATACCTATCCACAGCCGAAGACAAAAAGTATCTGTGGCATCTGGTTCTTGATATATTTCAATTCAAAGTTATTCGCATGATTTTCCACCCAACTGCATTTGACTTGTTTTTGATGGTGATATCTCTGCAACCAAGCCCCGAAAAAATCTGCGGCTGCCAGTTCTCGAAAGGGATTTCACAGAACTTTTCACTGGTGTACAACTTGTTGTACATGTCTCGACTTTAATTTTTTAAACATTTTAGAAGAAAATCAAGGCTAACCCCTTGCCGAAAAAAAATTACATTTTCAACAATGTTTCCCAAACCCATCGATAGATACATCAAAGGAAAGGTCTGTTCAATACCTATCCACAGCTGAAGACAAAAAGTACCTGTGGCATCTGGTTCTTGAGATATTTCAATTCAAAGCTATTCGCATGGTTTTCCACCCAACTGCATTTGACTTGTTTTGGATGGTGATATCTCTGCAACCAAGCCCCGAAAAAATCTGCGGCTGCCAGTTCTCGAAACGGATTTCACAGACCTTTCCACTGGTGTACAACTTGTTGTACAATTCACGACTTTACTTTTTTCAATATTTTAGAAGAAACTCAAGGCTAACCCCTTGCCGAAAAAAATTACATTTTCAACAATGTTTCCCAAACCAATCGATAGATACATCAAAAGAAAAGTCTGTTCAATACCAATCCACGGCTGAAGACAAAAAGTATCTGTGGCATCTGGTTCTTGAGATATTTCAATTCAAAGTTATTCGCATGATTTTCCACCCAACTGCATTTGACTTGTTTTGGATGGTGATATCTCTGCAACCAAGCCCCGAAAAAATCTGCGGCTGCCAGTTCTCGAAAGGGATTTCACAGAACTTTTCACTGGTGTACAACTTGTTGTACAATTCACGACTTTAATTTTTTCAACATTTTAGAAGAAAATCAAGGCTAACACCTTGCCGAAAAAAAATACATTTTCAACAATGTTTCCTAAACCCATCGATAGATACATCAAATAAAAGGTCTGTTCAATACCTATCCACAGCTGAAGACAAAAAGTATCTGCGGCATCTGGTTCTTGATATATTTCAATTCAAAGTTATTCGCATGATTTTCCACTGCATTTGACTTGTTTTGGATGGTGATAACTCTGCAACCAAGCCCCGAAAAAATCTGCGGCTGCCAGTTCTCGAAAGGGATTTCACAGTCTTTTCCACGGGTGTACAACTTGCTGTACAATTCTCGACTTTACTTTTTTAAACATTTTAGAAGAAAATCAAGGCTAACCCCTTGCCGAAAAAAATTACATTTTCAACAATGTTTCCCAAACCCATCGATAGATACATCAAAAGAAAGGTCTGTTCAATACCTATCCACAGCTGAAGACAAAAAGTACCTGTGGCATCTGGTTCTTGAGATATTTCAATTCAAAGCTATTCGCATGATTTTCCACCCAACTGCATTTGACTTGTTTTGGATGGTGATATCTCTGCAAACAAGCCCCGAAAAAATCTGCGGCTGCCAGTCCTCGATAGAGATTTCACAGACCTTTCCACTGGTGTACAACTTAATGTACAATTCACGACTTGAATTTTTTCAACATTTTAGAAGAAAATCAAGGCTAACCCCTTGCCGAAAAAAATACATTTTCAACAATGTTTCCTAAACCCATCGATAGATACATCAAAAGAAAGGTCTGTTCAATACCTATCCACAGCTGAAGACAAAAAGTATCTGTGGCATCTGGTCCTTGAGATACATCAATTCAAAGTTATTCGCATGGTTTTCCACCCAACTGCATTTGACTTGTTTTGGATGGTGATATCTCTGCAAACAAGCCCCGAAAAAATCTGCGGCTGCCAGTTCTCGAAACGGATTTCACAGACCTTTCCACTGGTGTACAACTTGTTGTACAATTCACGACTTTACTTTTTTCAACATTTTAGAAGAAACTCAAGGCTAACCCCTTGCCGAAAAAAATTACATTTTCAACAATGTTTCCCAAACCCATCGATAGATACATCAAAAGAAAGGTCTGTTCAATACCTATCCACAGCTGAAGACAAAAAGTACCTGTGGCATCTGGTTCTTGAGATATTTCAATTCAAAGTTATTCGCATGATTTTCCACCCAACTGCATTTGACTTGTTTTGGATGGTGATATTTCTGCAACCAAGCCCCGCAAAAATCTGCGGCTGCCAGTCCTCGAAAGAGATTTCACAGACCTTTCAACTGGTGTACAACTTAATGTACAATTCACGACTTTAATTTTTTCAACATTTTAGAAGAAAATCAAGGCTAACCCCTTGCCGAAAAAAATTACATTTTCAACAATGTTTCCCAAACCAATCGATAGATACATCAAACGAAAGGTCTGTTCAATACCTATCCACAGTCGAAGACAAAAAGTATCTGTGGCATCTGGTTCTTGAGATATTTCAATTCAAAGTTATTCGCATGATTTTCCACCCAACTGCATTTGACTTGTTTTGGATGGTGATATCTCTGCAACCAAGCCCCGAAAAAATCTGCGGCTGCCAGTTCTCGAAAGGGATTTCACAGAACTTTTCACTGGTGTACAACTTGTTGTACAATTCACGACTTTAATTTTTTCAACATTTTAGAAGAAAATCAAGGCTAACACCTTGCCGAAAAAAAATACATTTTCAACAATGTTTCCTAAACCCATCGATAGATACATCAAAAGAAAGGTCTGTTCAATACCTATCCACAGCTGAAGACAAAAAGTATCTGTGGCATCTGGTCCTTGAGATACTTTAATTCAAAGTTATTCGCACAATTCTCGACTTTACTTTTTTAAACATTTTAGAAGAAAATCAAGGCTAACCCCTTGCCGAAAAAAATTACATTTTCAACAATGTTTCCCAAACCCATCGATAGATACATCAATTCAAAGTTATTCGCATGGTTTTCCACCCAACTGCATTTGACTTGTTTTGGATGGTGATATCTCTGCAAACAAGCCCCGAAAAAATCTTCGGCTGCCAGTTCTAGAAAGGGATTTCACAGACTTTTCCACGGGTGTACAACTTGCTGTACAATTCTCGACTTTACTTTTTTAAACATTTTAGAAGAAAATCAAGGCTAACCCCTTGCCGAAAAAAATTACATTTTCAATAATGTTTCCCAAACCCATCGATCGATACATCAAAAGAAAGGTCTATTCAATACCTATCCACAGCTGAAGACAAAAAGTATCTTTGACATCTGGTTCTTGAGATATTTCAATTCAAAGTTATTCGCATGATTTTCCACCCAACTGCATTTGACTTGTTTTGGATGGTGATATTTCTGCAACCAAGCCCCGCAAAAATCTGCGGCTGCCAGTCCTCGAAAGAGATTTCACAGACCTTTCAACTGGTGTACAACTTAATGTACAATTCACGACTTTAATTTTTTCAACATTTTAGAAGAAAATCAAGGCTAACCCCTTGCCGAAAAAAATTACATTTTCAACAATGTTTCCCAAACCCATCGATAGATACATCAAAAGAAAGGTCTGTTCAATACCTATCCACAGCTGAAGACAAAAAGTACCTGTGGCATCTGGTTCTTGAGATATTTCAATTCAAAGCTATTCGCATGATTTTCCACCCAACTGCATTTGACTTGTTTTGGATGGTGATATCTCTGCAAACAAGCCCCGAAAAAATCTGCGGCTGCCAGTCCTCGATAGAGATTTCACAGACCTTTCCACTGGTGTACAACTTAATGTACAATTCACGACTTGAATTTTTTCAACATTTTAGAAGAAAATCAAGGCTAACCCCTTGCCGAAAAAAATACATTTTCAACAATGTTTCCTAAACCCATCGATAGATACATCAAAAGAAAGGTCTGTTCAATACCTATCCACAGTCGAAGACAAAAAGTATCTGTGGCATCTGGTTCTTGAGATATTTCAATTCAAAGCTATTCGCATGATTTTCCACCCAACTGCATTTGACTTGTTTTGGATGGTGATATCTCTGCAAACAAGCCCCGAAAAAATCTTCGGCTGCCAGTTCTAGAAAGGGATTTCACAGACTTTTCCACGGGTGTACAACTTGCTGTACAATTCTCGACTTTACTTTTTTAAACATTTTAGAAGAAAATCAAGGCTAACCCCTTGCCGAAAAAAATTACATTTTCAACAATGTTTCCCAAACCCATCGATAGATACATCAAAAGAAAGGTCTGTTCAATACCTATCCACAGCTGAAGACAAAAAGTACCTGTGGCATCTGGTTCTTGAGATATTTCAATTCAAAGCTATTCGCATGATTTTCCACCCAACTGCATTTGACTTGTTTTGGATGGTGATATCTCTGCAAACAAGCCCCGAAAAAATCTGCGGCTGCCAGTCCTCGA
Source organism: Philhelius pedissequus (assembly GCA_910595825.1). NCBI lineage: Eukaryota > Metazoa > Arthropoda > Insecta > Diptera > Syrphidae > Philhelius > Philhelius pedissequus. Next base: position 199,274,818 of record OU343161.1, on the reverse strand, counting down.
TAGAGATTTCACAGACCTTTCCACTGGTGTACAACTTAATGTACAATTCACGACTTGAATTTTTTCAACATTTTAGAAGAAAATCAAGGCTAACCCCTTGCCGAAAAAAATACATTTTCAACAATGTTTCCTAAACCCATCGATAGATACATCAAAAGAAAGGTCTGTTCAATACCTATCCACAGCTGAAGACAAAAAGTATCTGTGGCATCTGGTCCTTGAGATACATCAATTCAAAGTTATTCGCATGGTTTTCCACCCAACTGCATTTGACTTGTTTTGGATGGTGATATCTCTGCAAACAAGCCCCGAAAAAATCTGCGGCTGCCAGTTCTCGAAACGGATTTCACAGACCTTTCCACTGGTGTACAACTTGTTGTACAATTCACGACTTTACTTTTTTCAACATTTTAGAAGAAACTCAAGGCTAACCCCTTGCCGAAAAAAATTACATTTTCAACAATGTTTCCCAAACCCATCGATAGATACATCAAAAGAAAGGTCTGTTCAATACCTATCCACAGCTGAAGACAAAAAGTACCTGTGGCATCTGGTTCTTGAGATATTTCAATTCAAAGTTATTCGCATGATTTTCCACCCAACTGCATTTGACTTGTTTTGGATGGTGATATTTCTGCAACCAAGCCCCGCAAAAATCTGCGGCTGCCAGTCCTCGAAAGAGATTTCACAGACCTTTCAACTGGTGTACAACTTAATGTACAATTCACGACTTTAATTTTTTCAACATTTTAGAAGAAAATCAAGGCTAACCCCTTGCCGAAAAAAATTACATTTTCAACAATGTTTCCCAAACCAATCGATAGATACATCAAACGAAAGGTCTGTTCAATACCTATCCACAGTCGAAGACAAAAAGTATCTGTGGCATCTGGTTCTTGAGATATTTCAATTCAAAGTTATTCGCATGATTTTCCACCCAACTGCATTTGACTTGTTTTGGATGGTGATATCTCTGCAACCAAGCCCCGAAAAAATCTGCGGCTGCCAGTTCTCGAAAGGGATTTCACAGAACTTTTCACTGGTGTACAACTTGTTGTACAATTCACGACTTTAATTTTTTCAACATTTTAGAAGAAAATCAAGGCTAACACCTTGCCGAAAAAAAATACATTTTCAACAATGTTTCCTAAACCCATCGATAGATACATCAAAAGAAAGGTCTGTTCAATACCTATCCACAGCTGAAGACAAAAAGTATCTGTGGCATCTGGTCCTTGAGATACTTTAATTCAAAGTTATTCGCACAATTCTCGACTTTACTTTTTTAAACATTTTAGAAGAAAATCAAGGCTAACCCCTTGCCGAAAAAAATTACATTTTCAACAATGTTTCCCAAACCCATCGATAGATACATCAATTCAAAGTTATTCGCATGGTTTTCCACCCAACTGCATTTGACTTGTTTTGGATGGTGATATCTCTGCAAACAAGCCCCGAAAAAATCTGCGGCTGCCAGTTCTCGAAACGGATTTCACAGACCTTTCCACTGGTGTACAACTTGTTGTACAATTCACGACTTTACTTTTTTCAACATTTTAGAAGAAACTCAAGGCTAACCCCTTGCCGAAAAAAATTACATTTTCAACAATGTTTCCCAAACCCATCGATAGATACATCAAAAGAAAGGTCTGTTCAATACCTATCCACAGCTGAAGACAAAAAGTACCTGTGGCATCTGGTTCTTGAGATATTTCAATTCAAAGCTATTCGCATGATTTTCCACCCAACTGCATTTGACTTGTTTTGGATGGTGATATCTCTGCAAACAAGCCCCGAAAAAATCTTCGGCTGCCAGTTCTAGAAAGGGATTTCACAGACTTTTCCACTGGTGTACAACTTGTTGCACAATTCACGACTTTAATTTTTTCAACATTTTAGAAGAAAATCAAGGCTAACCCCTTGCCGAAAAAAATTACATTTTCAATAATGTTTCCCAAACCCATCGATCGATACATCAAAAGAAAGGTCTATTCAATACCTATCCACAGCTGAAGACAAAAAGTACCTGTGGCATCTGGTTCTTGAGATATTTCAATTCAAAGCTATTCGCATGATTTTCCACCCAACTGCATTTGACTTGTTTTGGATGGTGATATCTCTGCAAACAAGCCCCGAAAAAATCTGCGGCTGCCAGTCCTCGATAGAGATTTCACAGACCTTTCCACTGGTGTACAACTTAATGTACAATTCACGACTTGAATTTTTTCAACATTTTAGAAGAAAATCAAGGCTAACCCCTTGCCGAAAAAAATTACATTTTCAACAATGTTTCCCAAACCCATCGATAGATACATCAAAAGAAAGGTCTGTTCAATACCTATCCACAGCTGAAGACAAAAAGTACCTGTGGCATCTGGTTCTTGAGATATTTCAATTCAAAGCTATTCGCATGATTTTCCACCCAACTGCATTTGACTTGTTTTGGATGGTGATATCTCTGCAAACAAGCCCCGAAAAAATCTGCGGCTGCCAGTCCTCGATAGAGATTTCACAGACCTTTCCACTGGTGTACAACTTAATGTACAATTCACGACTTGAATTTTTTCAACATTTTAGAAGAAAATCAAGGCTAACCCCTTGCCGAAAAAAATACATTTTCAACAATGTTTCCTAAACCCATCGATAGATACATCAAAAGAAAGGTCTGTTCAATACCTATCCACAGCTGAAGACAAAAAGTATCTGTGGCATCTGGTCCTTGAGATACTTTAATTCAAAGTTATTCGCACAATTCTCGACTTTACTTTTTTAAACATTTTAGAAGAAAATCAAGGCTAACCCCTTGCCGAAAAAAATTACATTTTCAACAATGTTTCCCAAACCCATCGATAGATACATCAATTCAAAGTTATTCGCATGGTTTTCCACCCAACTGCATTTGACTTGTTTTGGATGGTGATATCTCTGCAAACAAGCCCCGAAAAAATCTGCGGCTGCCAGTTCTCGAAACGGATTTCACAGACCTTTCCACTGGTGTACAACTTGTTGTACAATTCACGACTTTACTTTTTTCAACATTTTAGAAGAAACTCAAGGCTAACCCCTTGCCGAAAAAAATTACATTTTCAACAATGTTTCCCAAACCCATCGATAGATACATCAAAAGAAAGGTCTGTTCAATACCTATCCACAGCTGAAGACAAAAAGTACCTGTGGCATCTGGTTCTTGAGATATTTCAATTCAAAGCTATTCGCATGATTTTCCACCCAACTGCATTTGACTTGTTTTGGATGGTGATATCTCTGCAAACAAGCCCCGAAAAAATCTTCGGCTGCCAGTTCTAGAAAGGGATTTCACAGACTTTTCCACTGGTGTACAACTTGTTGCACAATTCACGACTTTAATTTTTTCAACATTTTAGAAGAAAATCAAGGCTAACCCCTTGCCGAAAAAAATTACATTTTCAATAATGTTTCCCAAACCCATCGATCGATACATCAAAAGAAAGGTCTATTCAATACCTATCCACAGCTGAAGACAAAAAGTATCTTTGACATCTGGTTCTTGAGATATTTCAATTCAAAGTTATTCGCATGATTTTCCACCCAACTGCATTTGACTTGTTTTGGATGGTGATATTTCTGCAACCAAGCCCCGAAAAAATCTGCGGCTGCCAGTTCTCGAAACGGATTTCACAGACCTTTCCACTGGTGTACAACTTGTTGTACAATTCACGACTTTACTTTTTTCAACATTTTAGAAGAAACTCAAGGCTAACCCCTTGCCGAAAAAAATTACATTTTCAACAATGTTTCCCAAACCCATCGATAGATACATCAAAAGAAAGGTCTGTTCAATACCTATCCACAGCTGAAGACAAAAAGTACCTGTGGCATCTGGTTCTTGAGATATTTCAATTCAAAGCTATTCGCATGATTTTCCACCCAACTGCATTTGACTTGTTTTGGATGGTGATATCTCTGCAAACAAGCCCCGAAAAAATCTTCGGCTGCCAGTTCTAGAAAGGGATTTCACAGACTTTTCCACTGGTGTACAACTTGTTGCACAATTCACGACTTTAATTTTTTCAACATTTTAGAAGAAAATCAAGGCTAACCCCTTGCCGAAAAAAATTACATTTTCAACAATGTTTCCCAAACCAATCGATAGATACATCAAACGAAAGGTCTGTTCAATACCTATCCACAGCCGAAGACAAAAAGTATCTGTGGCATCTGGTTCTTGAGATATTTCAATTCAAAGTTATTCGCATGATTTTCCACCCAACTGCATTTGACTTGTTTTGGATGGTGATATCTCTGCAACCAAGACCCGAAAAAATCTGCGGCTGCCAGTTCTCGAAAGGGATTTCACTGACCTTTCCACTTGTGTACAACTTGTTGTACAATTCACGACTTTACTGTTTTCAACATTTTAGAAGAAAATCAAGGCTAACCCCTTGCCGAAAAAAATTACATTTTCAACAATGTTTCCCAAACCAATCGATAGATACATCAAAAGAAAGGTCTGTTCAATACCTATCCACAGCCGAAGACAAAAAGTATCTGTGGCATCTGGTTCTTGATATATTTCAATTCAAAGTTATTCGCATGATTTTCCACCCAACTGCATTTGACTTGTTTTGGATGGTGGTACCTCTGCAACCAAGCCCCCAAAAACCTGCGGCTGCCAGTCCTCGAAAGGGATTTCACAGACCTTTCCACGGGTGTACACCTTGCTGTACAATTCTCGACTTTAATTTTTCAACATTTTAGAAGAAAATCAAGGCTAACCCCTTGCCGAAAAAAATTACATTTTCAACAATGTTTCCCAAACCCATCGATAGATACATCAAAAGAAAGGTCTGTTCAATACCTATCCACACCTGAAGACAAAAAGTATCTGTGGCATCTGGCTCTGAGATATTTCAATTCAAAGTTATTCGCATGATTTTCCACCCAACTGCATTTGACTTGTTTTGGATGGTGATAACTCTGCAACCAAGCCCCGAAAAAATCTGCGGCTGCCAGTTCTCGAAAGGGATTTCACAGTCTTTTCCACGGGTGTACAACTTGCTGTACAATTCTCGACTTTACTTTTTTAAACATTTTAGAAGAAAATCAAGGCTAACCCCTTGCCGAAAAAAATTACATTTTGAACAATGTTTCCCAAACCCATCGATAGATACATCAAAAGAAAGGTCTGTTCAATACCTATCCACAGCTGAAGACAAAAAGTACCTGTGGCATCTGGTTCTTGAGATATTTCAATTCAAAGCTATTCGCATGATTTTCCACCCAACTGCATTTGACTTGTTTTGGATGGTGATATCTCTGCAAACAAGCCCCGAAAAAATCTTCGGCTGCCAGTTCTAGAAAGGGATTTCACAGACTTTTCCACTGGTGTACAACTTGTTGCACAATTCACGACTTTAATTTTTTCAACATTTTAGAAGAAAATCAAGGCTAACCCCTTGCCGAAAAAAATTACATTTTCAATAATGTTTCCCAAACCCATCGATCGATACATCAAAAGAAAGGTCTATTCAATACCTATCCACAGCTGAAGACAAAAAGTATCTTTGACATCTGGTTCTTGAGATATTTCAATTCAAAGTTATTCGCATGATTTTCCACCCAACTGCATTTGACTTGTTTTGGATGGTGATATTTCTGCAACCAAGCCCCGCAAAAATCTGCGGCTGCCAGTCCTCGAAAGAGATTTCACAGACCTTTCAACTGGTGTACAACTTAATGTACAATTCACGACTTTAATTTTTTCAACATTTTAGAAGAAAATCAAGGCTAACCCCTTGCCGAAAAAAATTACATTTTCAACAATGTTTCCCAAACCAATCGATAGATACATCAAACGAAAGGTCTGTTCAATACCTATCCACAGCCGAAGACAAAAAGTATCTGTGGCATCTGGTTCTTGAGATATTTCAATTCAAAGTTATTCGCATGATTTTCCACCCAACTGCATTTGACTTGTTTTGGATGGTGATATCTCTGCAACCAAGACCCGAAAAAATCTGCGGCTGCCAGTTCTCGAAAGGGATTTCACTGACCTTTCCCCTTGTGTACAACTTGTTGTACAATTCACGACTTTACTGTTTTCAACATTTTAGAAGAAAATCAAGGCTAACCCCTTGCCGAAAAAAATTACATTTTCAACAATGTTTCCCAAACCAATCGATAGATACATCAAAAGAAAGGTCTGTTCAATACCTATCCACAGCCGAAGACAAAAAGTATCTGTGGCATCTGGTTCTTGAGATATTTCAATTCAAAGTTATTCGCATGATTTTCCACCCAACTGCATTTGACTTGTTTTGGATGGTGGTACCTCTGCAACCAAGCCCCCAAAAACCTGCGGCTGCCAGTCCTCGAAAGGGATTTCACAGACCTTTCCACGGGTGTACACCTTGCTGTACAATTCTCGACTTTAATTTTTCTACATTTTAGAAGAAAATCAAGGCTAACCCCTTGCCGAAAAAAATTACATTTTCAACAATGTTTCCCAAACCCATCGATAGATACATCAAAAGAAAGGTCTGTTCAATACCTATCCACACCTGAAGACAAAAAGTATCTGTGGCATCTGGCTCTGAGATATTTCAATTCAAAGTTATTCGCATGATTTTCCACCCAACTGCATTTGACTTGTTTTGGATGGTGATATCTCTGCAACCAAGCCCCGAAAAAAACTGCGGCTTCCAGTTCTCGGAAGGGATTTCACAGACCTTTCTACTGGTGTACAACTTGTTGTACAATTCACGACTTTACTTTTTTCAACATTTTAGAAGAAAATCAAGGCTATCCCCTTGCCGAAAAAAATTAGATTTTCAACAATGTTTTCCAAACCCATCGATAGATACATCAAAAGATAGGTCTGTTCAATACCTATTCACAGCCGAAGACAAAAAGTATCTATGGCATCTGGTTCTTGAGATATTTTAATTCAAAGTTATTCGCATGATTTTCCACCCAACTGCATTTGACTTGTTTTGGATGGTGATATCTCTGCAACCAAGCCCCGAAAAAATCTGCGGCTGCCAGTTCTCGAAAGCGATTTCACAGACCTTTCCACTGGTGTACAACTTGTTGTACAATTCACGACTTTACTTTTTTCAACATTTTAGAAGAAAATCAAGGCTAACCCCTTGCCGAAAAAAATTACATTTTCAACAATGTTTCCCAAACCAATCGATAGATAGATCAAAAGAAAGGTCTGTTCAATACCTATCCACAGCTGAAGACAAAAAGTATCTGTGGCATCTGGTTCTTGAGATATTTTAATTCAAAGTTATTCGCATGATTTTCCACCCAACTGCATTTGACTTGTTTTGGATGGTGATATCTCTGCAACCAAGCCCCGAAAAAATCTGCGGCTGCCAGTTCTCGAAAGGGATTTCACAGACCTTTCCACTGGTGTACAACTTGTTGTACAATTCACGACTTTACTTTTTTCAACATTTTAGAAGAAAATCAAGGCTAACCCCTTGCCGAAAAAAATTACATTTTCAACAATGTTTCCCAAACCAATCGATAGATAGATCAAAAGAAAGGTCTGTTCAATACCTATCCACAGCTGAAGACAAAAAGTATCTGTGGCATCTGGTTCTTGAGATATTTTAATTCAAAGTTATTCGCATGATTTTCCACCCAACTGCATTTGACTTGTTTTGGATGGTGATACCTCTGCAACCAAGCCCCGCAAAAACCTTCGGCTGCCAGTCCTCGAAAGGGATTTCACAGACCTTTCCACGGGTGTACAACTTGCTGTACAATACTCGACTTTAATTTTTCAACATTTTAGAAGAAAATCAAGGCTAACCCCTTGCCGAAAAAAATTACATTTTCAACAATGTTTCCCAAACCAATCGATAGATACATCAAAAGAAAGGTCTGTTCAATACCTATCCACAGCTGAAGACAAAAAGTATCTGTGGCATCTGGTTCTTGAGATATTTTAATTCAGAATTATTCGCATGATTTTCCACCCAACTGCATTTGACTTGTTTTGGATGGTGATATCTCTGCAACCAAGCCCCGAAAAAATCTGCGGCTGCCAGTTCTCGAAACGGATTTCACAGACCTTTGCACTGGTGTACAACTTGTTGTACAATTCACGACTTTACTTTTTTCAACATTTTAGAAGAAAATCAAGGCTAACCCCTGCCGAAAAAAATTACATTTTCAACAATGTTTCCCAAACCAATCGATAGATACATCAAAAGAAAGGTCTGTTCAATACCTATCCACAGCCGAAGACAAAAAGTATCTATGGCATCTGGTTCTTGAGATATTTCAATTCACAGTTATTCGCATGATTTTCCACCCAACTGCATTTGACTTGGTTTGGATGGTGATACCTCTGCAACCAAGCCCCGCAAAAACCTTCGGCTGCCAGTCCTCGAAAGGGATTTCACAGACCTTTCCACGGGTGTACAACTTGCTGTACAATTCTCGACTTTAATTTTTCAACATTTTAGAAGAAAATCAAGGCTAACCCCTTGCCGAAAAAAATTACATTTTCAACAATGTTTCCCAAACCCATCGATAGATAAATCAAAAGAAAGGTATGTTCAATACCTATCCACAGCTGAAGACAAAAAGTATCTGTGGCATCTGGTTCTTGAGATATTTCAATTCAAAGTTATTCGCATGATTTTCCACCCAACTGCATTTGACTTGTTTTGAATGGTGATATCTCTGCAAACAAGCCCCGAAAAAATCTGCGGCTGCCAGTCCTCGAAAGAGATTTCACAGACCTTTCCACTGGTGTACAACTTAATGTACAATTCACGACTTTAATTTTTTCAACATTTTAGAAGAAAATCAAGGCTAACTAACCCCTTGCCGAAAAAAATTACATTTTCAACAATGTTTTCCAAACCCATCGATAGATACATCAAAAGATAGGTCTGTTCAATACCTATTCACAGCCGAAGACAAAAAGTATCTATGGCATCTGGTTCTTGAGATATTTTAATTCAAAGTTATTCGCATGATTTTCCACCCAACTGCATTTGACTTGTTTTGGATGGTGATATCTCTGCAACCAAGCCCCGAAAAAATCTGCGGCTGCCAGTTCTCGAAAGCGATTTCACAGACCTTTCCACTGGTGTACAACTTGTTGTACAATTCACGACTTTACTTTTTTCAACATTTTAGAAGAAAATCAAGGCTAACCCTTTGGCGAAAAAAATTACATTTTCAACAATGTTTCCCAAACCAATCGATAGATACATCAAAAGAAAGGTCTGTTCAATACCTATCCACAGCCGAAGACAAAAAGTATCTATGGCATCTGGTTCTTGAGATATTTCAATTCAAAGTTATTCGCATGATTTTCCACCCAACTGCATTTGACTTGTTTTGGATGGTGATACCTCTGCAACCAAGCCCCGCAAAAACCTTCGGTTGCCAGTTCTCGAAAGGGATTTCACAGACCTTTCCACGGGTGTACAACTTGCTGTACAATTCTCGACTTTAATTTTTCAACATTTTAGAAGAAAATCAAGGCTAACCCCTTGCCGAAAAAAATTACATTTTCAACAATGTTTCCCAAACCCATCGATAGATAAATCAAAATAAAGGTCTGTTCAATACCTATCCACAGCTGAAGACAAAAAGTATCTGTGGCATCTGGTTCTTGAGATACTTCAATTCAAAGTTATTCGCATGATTTTCCACCCAACTGCATTTGACTTGTTTTGAATGGTGATATCTCTGCAAACAAGCCCCGAAAAAATCTGCGGCTGCCAGTCCTCGAAAGAGATTTCACAGACCTTTCCACTGGTGTACAACTTAATGTACAATTCACGACTTTAATTTTTTCAACATTTTAGAAGAAAATCAAGGCTTACTAACCCCTTGCCGAAAAAAATTACATTTTCAACAATGTTTTCCAAACCCATCCATAGATACATCAAAAGATAGGTCTGTTCAATACCTATTCACAGCTGAAGACAAAAAGTATCTGTGGCATCTGGTTCTTGAGATATTTCAATTCAAAATTATTCGCATGATTTTCCACCCAACTGCATTTGACTTGTTTTGGATGGTGATATCTCTGCAACCAAGCCCCGAAAAAATCTGCGGCTGCCAGTCCTCGAAAGGGATTTCACAGACCTTTCCACGGGTGTACAACTTGCTGTACAATTCTCGACTTTAATTTTTCAACATTTTAGAAGAAAATCAAGGCTAACCCCTTGCCGAAAAAAATTACATTTTCAACAATGTTTCCCAAACCAATCGATAGATACATCAAAAGAAAGGTCTGTTCAATACCTATCCACAGCTGAAGACAAAAAGTATCTGTGGCATCTGGTTCTTGAGATATTTCAATTCAAAATTATTCGCATGATTTTCCACCCAACTGCATTTGACTTGTTTTGGATGGTGATATCTCTGCAACCAAGCCCCGAAAAAATCTGCGGCTGCCAGTCCTCGAAAGGGATTTCACAGACCTTTCCACGGGTGTACAACTTGCTGTACAATTCTCGACTTTAATTTTTTCAACATTTTAGAAGAAAATCAAGGCTAACTAACCCCTTGCCGAAAAAAATTACATTTTCAACAATGTTTTCCAAACCCATCGATAGATACATCAAAAGATAGGTCTGTTCAATACCTATTCACAGCTGAAGACAAAAAGTATCTGTGGCATCTGGTTCTTGAGATATTACAATTCAAAATTATTCGCATGATTTTCCACCCAACTGCATTTGACTTGTTTTGGATGGTGATACCTCTGCAACCAAGCCCCGCAAAAACCTTCGGTTGCCAGTCCTCGAAAGGGATTTCACAGCCCTTTCCACGGGTGTACAACTTGCTGTACAATTCTCGACTTTAATTTTTCAACATTTTAGAAGAAAATCAAGGCTAACCCCTTGCCGAAAAAAATTACATTTTCAACAATGTTTCCCAAACCCATCGATAGATAAATCAAAATAAAGGTCTGTTCAATACCTATCCACAGCTGAAGACAAAAAGTATCTGTGGCATCTGGTTCTTGAGATACTTCAATTCAAAGTTATTCGCATGATTTTCCACCCAACTGCATTTGACTTGTTTTGGATGGTGATATCTCTGCAACCAAGCCCCAAAAAAATCTGCGGCTGCCAGTTCTCGAAAGGGATTTCACAGACCTTTCCACTGGTGTACAACTTAATGTACAATTCACGACTTTAATTTTTTCAACATTTTAGAAGAAAATCAAGGCTAACGTTACCCCTTGCCGAAAAAAATTACATTTTCAACAATGTTTCCCAAACCAATCGATAGATACATCAAAAGAAAGGTCTGTTCAATACCTATCCACAGCCGAAGACAAAAAGTATCTATGGCATCTGGTTCTTGAGATATTTCAATTCAAAGTTATTCGCATGATTTTCCACCCAACTGCATTTGACTTGTTTTGGATGGTGATATCTCTGCAACCAAGCCCCAAAAAAATCTGCGGCTGCCAGTCCTCGAAAGGGATTTCACAGACCTTTCCACGGGTGTACAACTTGCTGTACAATTCTCGACTTTAATTTTTTCAACATTTTAGAAGAAAATCAAGGCTAACCCCTTGCCGAAAAAAATTACATTTTCAACAATGTTTCCCAAACCAATCGATAGATACATCAAAAGAAAGGTCTGTTCAATACCTATCCACAGCTGAAGACAAAAAGTATCTGTGGCATCTGGTTCTTGAGATATTTCAATTCAAAATTATTCGCATGATTTTCCACCCAACTGCATTTGACTTGTTTTGGATGGTGATATCTCTGCAACCAAGCCCCGAAAAAATCTGCGGCTGCCAGTCCTCGAAAGGGATTTCACAGACCTTTCCACGGGTGTACAACTTGCTGTACAATTCTCGACTTTAATTTTTCAACATTTTAGAAGAAAATCAAGGCTAACCCCTTGCCGAAAAAAATTACATTTTCAACAATGTTTCCCAAACCCATCGATAGATAAATCAAAATAAAGGTCTGTTCAATACCTATCCACAGCTGAAGACAAAAAGTATCTGTGGCATCTGGTTCTTGAGATACTTCAATTCAAAGTTATTCGCATGATTTTCCACCCAACTGCATTTGACTTGTTTTGAATGGTGATATCTCTGCAAACAAGCCCCGCAAAAATCTGCGGCTGCCAGTCCTCGAAAGGGATTTCACAGACCTTTCCACGGGTGTACAACTTGCTGTACAATTCTAAACTTTAATTTTTCAACATTTTAGAAGAAAATCAAGGCTAACCCCTTGCCGAAAAAAATTACATTTTCAACAATGTTTCCCAAACCCATCGATAGATAAATCAAAATAAAGGTCTGTTCAATACCTATCCACAGCTGAAGACAAAAAGTGTCTGTGGCATCTGGTTCTTGAGATACTTCAATTCAAAGTTATTCGCATGATTTTCCACCCAACTGCATTTGACTTGTTTTGGATGGTGATATCTCTGCAACCAAGCCCCGCAAAAACCTTCGGTTGCCAGTCCTTGAAAGAGATTTCACAGACCTTTCCACTGGTGTACAACTTAATGTACAATTCTCGACTTTAATTTTTTCAACATTTTAGAAGAAAATCAAGGCTAACTAACCCCTTGCCGAAAAAAATTACATTTTCAACAATGTTTTCCAAACCCATCGATAGATACATCAAAAGATAGGTCTGTTCAATACCTATTCACAGCTGAAGACAAAAAGTATCTGTGGCATCTGGTTCTTGAGATATTTCAATTCAAAATTATTCGCATGATTTTCCACCCAACTGCATTTGACTTGTTTTGGATGGTGATATCTCTGCAACCAAGCCCCGCAAAAACCTTCGGTTGCCAGTCCTTGAAAGAGATTTCACAGACCTTTCCACTGGTGTACAACTTAATGTACAATTCACGACTTTAATTTTTTCAACATTTTAGAAGAAAATCAAGGCTAACTAACCCCTTGCCGAAAAAAATTACATTTTCAACAATGTTTTCCAAACCCATCGATAGATACATCAAAAGATAGGTCTGTTCAATACCTATTCACAGCTGAAGACAAAAAGTATCTGTGGCATCTGGTTCTTGAGATATTTCAATTCAAAATTATTCGCATGATTTTCCACCCAACTGCATTTGACTTGTTTTGGATGGTGATATCTCTGCAACCAAGCCCCGAAAAAATCTGCGGGATTTCACAGACCTTTCCACTGGTGTACAACTTGTTGTACAATTCACGACTTTACTTTTTTCAACATTTTAGAAGAAAATCAAGGCTAACCCCTTGCCGAAAAAAATTACATTTTCAACAATGTTTCCCAAACCCATCGATAGATAAATCAAAATAAAGGTCTGTTCAATACCTATCCACAGCTGAAGACAAAAAGTATCTGTGGCATCTGGTTCTTGAGATACTTCAATTCAAAGTTATTCGCATGATTTTCCACCCAACTGCATTTGACTTGTTTTGAATGGTGATATCTCTGCAAACAAGCCCCGAAAAAATCTGCGGCTGCCAGTCCTCGAAAGGGATTTCACAGACCTTTCCACGGGTGTACAACTTGCTGTACAATTCTCGACTTTAATTTTTCAACATTTTAGAAGAAAATCAAGGCTAACCCCTTGCCGAAAAAAATTACATTTTCAACAATGTTTCCCAAACCCATCGATAGATAAATCAAAATAAAGGTCTGTTCAATACCTATCCACAGCTGAAGACAAAAAGTGTCTGTGGCATCTGGTTCTTGAGATACTTCAATTCAAAGTTATTCGCATGATTTTCCACCCAACTGCATTTGACTTGTTTTGGATGGTGATATCTCTGCAACCAAGCCCCAAAAAAATCTGCGGCTGCCAGTTCTCGAAAGGGATTTCACAGACCTTTCCACTGGTGTACAACTTAATGTACAATTCTCGACTTTAATTTTTTCAACATTTTAGAAGAAAATCAAGGCTAACTAACCCCTTGCCGAAAAAAATTACATTTTCAACAATGTTTTCCAAACCCATCGATAGATACATCAAAAGATAGGTCTGTTCAATACCTATTCACAGCTGAAGACAAAAAGTATCTGTGGCATCTGGTTCTTGAGATATTTCAATTCAAAATTATTCGCATGATTTTCCACCCAACTGCATTTGACTTGTTTTGGATGGTGATATCTCTGCAACCAAGCCCCGAAAAAATCTGCGGGATTTCACAGACCTTTCCACTGGTGTACAACTTGTTGTACAATTCACGACTTTACTTTTTTCAACATTTTAGAAGAAAATCAAGGCTAACCCCTTGCCGAAAAAAATTACATTTTCAACAATGTTTCCCAAACCCATCGATAGATAAATCAAAATAAAGGTCTGTTCAATACCTATCCACAGCTGAAGACAAAAAGTATCTGTGGCATCTGGTTCTTGAGATACTTGAATTCAAAGTTATTCGCATGATTTTCCACCCAACTGCATTTGACTTGTTTTGAATGGTGATATCTCTGCAAACAAGCCCCGAAAAAATCTGCGGCTGCCAGTCCTCGAAAGGGATTTCACAGACCTTTCCACTGGTGTACAACTTAATGTACAATTCACGACTTTAATTTTTTCAACATTTTAGAAGAAAATCAAGGCTAACTAACCCCTTGCCGAAAAAAATTACATTTTCAACAATGTTTTCCAAACCCATCGATAGATACATCAAAAGATAGGTCTGTTCAATACCTATTCACAGCCGAAGACAAAAAGTATCTATGGCATCTGGTTCTTGAGATATTTCAATTCAAAATTATTCGCATGATTTTCCACCCAACTGCATTTGACTTGTTTTGGATGGTGAAATCTCTGCAACCAAGCCCCGAAAAAATCTGCGGCTGCCAGTTCTCGAAAGGGATTTCACAGACCTTTCCACTGGTGAACAACTTGTTGTACAATTCACGACTTTACTTTTTTCTGTGGCATCTGGTTCTTGAGATATTTCAATTCAAAATTATTCGCATGATTTTCCACCCAACTGCATTTGACTTGTTTTGGATGGTGATATCTCTGCAACCAAGCCCCGAAAAAATCTGCGGGATTTCACAGACCTTTCCACTGGTGTACAACTTGTTGTACAATTCACGACTTTACTTTTTTCAACATTTTAGAAGAAAATCAAGGCTAACCCCTTGCCGAAAAAAATTACATTTTCAACAATGTTTCCCAAACCCATCGATAGATATATCAAAATAAAGGTCTGTTCAATACCTATCCACAGCCGAAGACAAAAAGTATCTGTGGCATCTGGTTCTTGAGATACTTCAATTCAAAGTTATTCGCATGATTTTCCACCCAACTGCATTTGACTTGTTTTGAATGGTGATATCTCTGCAAACAAGCCCCGAAAAAATCTGCGGCTGCCAGTCCTCGAAAGGGATTTCACAGACCTTTCCACGGGTGTACAACTTGCTGTAAAATTCTCGACTTTAATTTTTCAACATTTTAGAAGAAAATCAAGGCTAACCCCTTGCCGAAAAAAATTACATTTTCAACAATGTTTCCCAAACCCATCGATAGATAAATCAAAATAAAGGTCTGTTCAATACCTATCCACAGCTGAAGACAAAAAGTATCTGTGGCATCTGGTTCTTGAGATACTTCAATTCAAAGTTATTCACATGATTTTCCACCCAACTGCATTTGACTTGTTTTGGATGGTGATATCTCTGCAACCAAGCCCCAAAAAAATCTGCGGCTGCCAGTTCTCGAAAGGGATTTCACAGACCTTTCCACTGGTGTACAACTTAATGTACAATTCACGACTTTAATTTTTTCAACATTTTAGAAGAAAATCAAGGCTAACTAACCCCTTGCCGAAAAAAATTACATTTTCAACAATGTTTTCCAAACCCATCGATAGATACATCAAAAGATAGGTCTGTTCAATACCTATTCACAGCTGAAGACAAAAAGTATCTGTGGCATCTGGTTCTTGAGATATTTCAATTCAAAATTATTCGCATGATTTTCCACCCAAATGCATTTGACTTGTTTTGGATGGTGATATCTCTGCAACCAAGCCCCGCAAAAACCTTCGGTTGCCAGTCCTTGAAAGAGATTTCACAGACCTTTCGACTGGTGTACAACTTAATGTACAATTCACGACTTTAATTTTTTCAACATTTTAGAAGAAAATCAAGGCTAACTAACCCCTTGCCGAAAAAAATTACATTTTCAACAATGTTTTCCAAACCCATCGATAGATACATCAAAAGATAGGTCTGTTCAATACCTATTCACAGCCGAAGACAAAAAGTATCTATGGCATCTGGTTCTTGAGATATTTTAATTCAAAGTTATTCGCATGATTTTCCACCCAACTGCATTTGACTTGTTTTGGATGGTGATATCTCTGCAACCAAGCCCCGAAAAAATCTGCGGCTGCCAGTTCTCGAAAGGGATTTCACAGACCTTTCCACTGGTGTACAACTTGTTGTACAATTCACGACTTTACTTTTTTCAACATTTTAGAAGAAAATCAAGGCTAACCCCTTGCCGAAAAAAATTACATTTTCAACAATGTTTCCCAAACCCATCGATAGATATATCAAAATAAAGGTCTGTTCAATACCTATCCACAGCTGAAGACAAAAAGTATCTGTGGCATCTGGTTCTTGAGATACTTCAATTCAAAGTTATTCGCATGATTTTCCACCCAACTGCATTTGACTTGTTTTGAATGGTGATATCTCTGCAAACAAGCCCCGAAAAAATCTGCGGCTGCCAGTCCTCGAAAGGGATTTCACAGACCTTTCCACGGGTGTACAACTTGCTGTACAATTCTCGACTTTAATTTTTCAACATTTTAGAAGAAAATCAAGGCTAACCCCTTGCCGAAAAAAATTACATTTTCAACAATGTTTCCCAAACCCATCGATAGATAAATCAAAATAAAGGTCTGTTCAATACCTATCCACAGCTGAAGACAAAAAGTATCTGTGGCATCTGGTTCTTGAGATATTTCAATTCAAAGTTATTCGCATGATTTTCCACCCAACTGCATTTGACTTGTTTTGGATGGTGATATCTCTGCAACCAAGCCCCAAAAAAATCTGCGGCTGCCAGTTCTCGAAAGGGATTTCACAGACCTTTCCACTGGTGTACAACTTAATGTACAATTCACGACTTTAATTTTTTCAACATTTTAGAAGAAAATCAAGGCTAACTAACCCCTTGCCGAAAAAAATTACATTTTCAACAATGTTTTCCAAACCCATCGATAGATACATCAAAAGATAGGTCTGTTCAATACCTATTCACAGCCGAAGACAAAAAGTATCTATGGCATCTGGTTCTTGAGATATTTTAATTCAAAGTTATTCGCATGATTTTCCACCCAACTGCATTTGACTTGTTTTGGATGGTGATATCTCTGCAACCAAGCCCCGAAAAAATCTGCGGCTGCCAGTTCTCGAAAGGGATTTCACAGACCTTTCCACTGGTGTACAACTTGTTGTACAATTCACGACTTTACTTTTTTCAACATTTTAGAAGAAAATCAAGGCTAACCCCTTGGCGAAAAAAATTACATTTTCAACAACGTTTCCCAAACCCATCGATAGATAAATCAAAATAAAGGTCTGTTCAATACCTATCCACAGCTGAAGACAAAAAGTATCTGTGGCATCTGGTTCTTGAGATACTTCAATTCAAAGTTATTCGCATGATTTTCCACCCAACTGCATTTGACTTGTTTTGGATGGTGATACCTCTGCAACCTAGCCCCGCAAAAACCTTCGGTTGCCAGTCCTCGAAAGGGATTTCACAGACCTTTCCACGGGTGTACAACTTGCTGTACAATTCTCGACTTTAATTTTTCAACATTTTAGAAGAAAATCAAGGCTAACCCCTTGCCGAAAAAAATTACATTTTCAACAATGTTTCCCAAACCCATCGATTGATAAATCAAAATAAAGGTCTGTTCAATACCTATCCACAGCTGAAGACAAAAAGTATCTGTGGCATCTGGTTCTTGAGATACTTCAATTCAAAGTTATTCGCATGATTTTCCACCCAACTGCATTTGACTTGTTTTGAATGGTGATATCTCTGCAAACAAGCCCCGAAAAAATCTGCGGCTGCCAGTCCTCGAAAGAGATTTCACAGACCTTTCCGCTGGTGTACAACTAAATGTACAATTCACGACTTTAATTTTTTAACATCTTAGAAGAAAATCAAGGCTAACTAACCCCTTGCCGAAAAAAATTACATTTTCAACAATGTTTTCCAAACCCATCGATAGATACAACAAAAGATAGGTCTGTTCAATACCTATTCACAGCTGAAGACAAAAAGTATCTGTGGCATCTGGTTCTTGAGATATTTCAATTCAAAATTATTCGCATGATTTTCCACCCAACTGCATTTGACTTGTTTTGGATGGTGATATCTCTGCAACCAAGCCCCGAAAAAATCTGCGGCTGCCAGTTCTCGAAAGGGATTTCACAGACCTTTCCACTGGTGTACAACTTGTTGTACAATTCACGACTTTACTTTTTTCAACATTTTAGAAGAAAATCAAGGCTAACCCCTTGGCGAAAAAAATTACATTTTCAACAACGTTTCCCAAACCAATCGATAGATACATCAAAAGAAAGGTCTGTTCAATACCTATCCACAGCCGAAGACAAAAAGTATCTATGGCATTTGGTTCTTGAGATATTTCAATTCAAAGTTATTCGCATGATTTTCCACCCAACTGCATTTGACTTGTTTTGGATGGTGATACCTCTGCAACCAAGCCCCGCAAAAACCTTCGGTTGCCAGTCCTCGAAAGGGATTTCACAGACCTTTCCACGGGTGTACAACTTGCTGTACAATTCTCGACTTTAACTTTTCAACATTTTAGAAGAAAATCAAGGCTAACCCCTTGCCGAAAAAAATTACATTTTCAACAATGTTTCCCAAACCAATCGATAGATACATCAAAAGAAAGGTCTGTTCAATACCTATCCACAGCTGAAGACAAAAAGTATCTGTGGCATCTGGTTCTTGAGATATTTCAATTCAAAGTTATTCGCATGATTTTCCACCCAACTGCATTTGACTTGTTTTGGATGGTGATATCTCTGCAACCAAGCCCCGAAAAAATCTGCGGGATTTCACAGACCTTTCCACTGGTGTACAACTTGTTGTACAATTCACGACTTTACTTTTTTCAACATTTTAGAAGAAAATCAAGGCTAACCCCTTGCCGAAAAAAATTACATTTTCAACAATGTTTCCCAAACCCATCGATAGATAAATCAAAATAAAGGTCTGTTCAATACCTATCCACAGCTGAAGACAAAAAGTATCTGTGGCATCTGGTTCTTGAGATACTTCAAATCAAAGTTATTCGCATGATTTTCCACCCAACTGCATTTGACTTGTTTTGAATGGTGATATCTCTGCAAACAAGCCCCGAAAAAATCTGCGGTTGCCAGTCCTCGAAAGGGATTTCACAGACCTTTCCACGGGTGTACAACTTGCTGTACAATTCTCGACTTTAATTTTTCAACATTTTAGAAGAAAATCAAGGCTAACCCCTTGCCGAAAAAAATTACATTTTCAACAATGTTTCCCAAACCCATCGATAGATAAATCAAAATAAAGGTCTGTTCAATACCTATCCACAGCTGAAGACAAAAAGTATCTGTGGCATCTGGTTCTTGAGATATTTCAATTCAAAGTTATTCGAATGATTTTCCACCCAACTGCATTTGACTTGTTTTGGATGGTGATATCTCTGCAACCAAGCCCCAAAAAAATCTGCGGCTGCCACTTCTCGAAAGGGATTTCACAGACCTTTCCACTGGTGTACAACTTAATGTACAATTCACGACTTTAATTTTTTCAACATTTTAGAAGAAAATCAAGGCTAACTAACCCCTTGCCGAAAAAAATTACATTTTCAACAATGTTTTCCAAACCCATCGATAGATACATCAAAAGATAGGTCTGTTCAATACCTATTCACAGCTGAAGACAAAAAGTATCTGTGGCATCTGGTTCTTGAGATATTTCAATTCAAAATTATTCGCATGATTTTCCACCCAACTGCATTTGACTTGTTTTGGATGGTGATATCTCTGCAACCAAGCCCCGAAAAAATCTGCGGGATTTCACAGACCTTTCCACTGGTGTACAACTTGTTGTACAATTCACGACTTTACTTTTTTCAACATTTTAGAAGAAAATCGAGGCTAACCCCTTGCCGAAAAAAATTACATTTTCAACAATGTTTCCCAAACCAATCGATAGATACATCAAAAGAAAGGTCTGTTCAATACCTATCCACAGCCGAAGAAAAAAAGTATCTATGGCATCTGGTTCTTGAGATATTTTAATTCAAAGTTATTCGCATGATTTTCCACCCAACTGCATTTGACTTGTTTTGGATGGTGATACCTCTGCAACCAAGCCCCGCAAAAACCTTCGGCTGCCAGTCCTCGAAAGGGATTTCACAGACCTTTCCACGGGTGTACAACTTGCTGTACAATTCTCGACTTTAATTTTTCAACATTTTAGAAGAAAATCAAGGCTAACCCCTTGCCGAAAAAAAATTACATTTTCAACAATGTTTCCCAAACCAATCGATAGATACATCAAAAGAAAGGTCTGTTCAATACCTATCCACAGCTGAAGACAAAAAGTATCTGTGGCATCTGGTTCTTGAGATATTTTAATTCAAAATTATTCGCATGATTTTCCACCCAACTGCATTTGACTTGTTTTGGATGGTGATATCTCTGCAACCAAGCCCCGAAAAAATCTGCGGCTGCCAGTTCTCGAAACGGATTTCACAGACCTTTCCACTGGTGTACAACTTAATGTACAATTCACGACTTTAATTTTTTCAACATTTTAGAAGAAAATCAAGTCTAACCCCTTGCCGAAAAAAATTACATTTTCAACAATGTTTCCCAAACCCATCGATAGATACATCAAAAGAAAGGTCTGTTCAATACCTATCCACAGCTGAAGACAAAAAGTATCTGTGGCATCTGGTTCTTGAGATATTTTAATTCAAAATTATTCGCATGATTTTCCACCCAACTGCATTTGACTTGTTTTGGATGGTGATATCTCTGCAACCAAGCCCCGAAAAAATCTGCGGCTGCCAGTTCTCGATAGAGATTTCACAGACCTTACCACTGGTGTACAACTTAATGTACAATTCACGACTTTAATTTTTTCAACATTTTAGAAGAAAATCAAGGCTAACCCCTTGCCGAAAAAAATTACATTTTCAACAATGTTTCCTAAACCCATCGATAGATACATCAAAAGAAAGGTCTGTTCAATACCTATCCACAGCTGAAGACAAAAAGTATCTGTGGCATCTGGTTCTTGATATATTTCAATTCAAAGTTATTCGCATGATTTTCCACCCAACTGCATTTGACTTGTTTTGGATGGTGATATCTCTGCAACAAAGCCCCGAAAAAATCTGCGGCTGCCAGTTCTCGGAAGGGATTTCACAGACCTTTCTACTGGTGTACAACTTGTTGAACAATTCACGACTCTACTTTTTTCAACATTTTAGAAGAAAATCAAGGCTAACCCCTTGCCGAAAAAAATTACATTTTCAACAATGTTTCCCAAAGCAATCGATAGATAGATCAAAAGCAAGGTCTGTTCAATACCTATCCACAGCTGAAGACAAAAAGTATCTGTGGCATCTGGTTCTTGAGATATTTTAATTCAAAATTATTCGCATGATTTTCCACCCAACTGCATTTGACTTGTTTTGGATGGTGATATCTCTGCAACCAAGCCCCGAAAAAATCTGCGGCTGCCAGTTCTCGGAAGGGATTTCACAGACCTTTCTACTGGTGTACAACTTGCTGTACAATTCTCGACTTTAATTTTTCAACATTTTAGAAGAAAATCAAGGCTAACCCCTTGCCGAAAAAAATTACATTTTCAACAATGTTTCCCAAACCAATCGATAGATACATCAAAAGAAAGGTATGTTCAATACCTATCGACAGCTGAAGACAAAAAGTATCTGTGGCATCTGGTTCTTGAGATATTTTAATTCAAAATTATTCGCATGATTTTCCACCCAACTGCATTTGACTTGTTTTGGATGGTGATATCTCTGCAACCAAGCCCCGAAAAAATCTGCGGCTGCCAGTCCTCGATAGAGATTTCACAGACCTTACCACTGGTGTACAACTTAATGTACAATTCACGACTTTAATTTTTTCAACATTTTAGAAGAAAATCAAGGCTAACCCCTTGCCGAATAAAATTACATTTTCAACAATGTTTCCTAAACCCATCGATAGATACATCAAAAGAAAGGTCTGTTCAATACCTATCCACAGCTGAAGACAAAAAGTATCTGTGGCATCTGGTTCTTGAGATATTTTAATTCAAAGTTATTCGCATGATTTTCCACCCAACTGCATTTGACTTGTTTTGGATGGTGATATCTCTGCAACCAAGCCCCGAAAAAATCTGCGGCTGCCAGTTCTCGAAAGGGATTTCACAGACCTTTCCACTGGTGTACAACTTGTTGTAAGATTCACGACTTTACTTTTTTCAACATTTTAGAAGAAAATCAAGGCTAACCCCTTGCCGAAAAAAATTACATTTTCAACAATGTTTCCCAAACCAATCGATAGATACATCAAAAGAAAGGTCTGTTCAATACCTATCCACAGCTGAAGACAAAAAGTATCTGTGGCATCTGGTTCTTGATATATTTCAATTCAAAGTTATTCGCATGATTTTCCACCCAACTACATTTGACTTGTTTTGGATGGTGATATCTCTGCAACCAAGCCCCGAAAAAATCTGCGGCTGCCAGTTCTCGGAAGGGATTTCACAGACATTTCTACTGGTGTACAACTTGTTGAACAATTCACGACTTTACTTTTTTCAACATTTTAGAAGAAAACCAAGGCTAACCCCTTGCCGAAAAAAAATTACATTTTCAACAATGTTTCCCAAAGCAATCGATAGATAGATCAAAAGCAAGGTCTGTTCAATACCTATCCACAGCTGAAGACAAAAAGTATCTGTGGCATCTGGTTCTTGAGATATTTTAATTCAAAGTTATTCGCATGATTTTCCACCCAACTGCATTTGACTTGTTTTGGATGGTGATATCTCTGCAACCAAGCCCCGAAAAAATCTGCGGCTGCCAGTTCTCGGAAGGGATTTCACAGACATTTCTACTGGTGTACAACTTGTTGAACAATTCACGACTTTACTTTTTTCAACATTTTAGAAGAAAACCAAGGCTAACCCCTTGCCGAAAAAAAATTACATTTTCAACAATGTTTCCCAAAGCAATCGATAGATAGATCAAAAGCAAGGTCTGTTCAATACCTATCCACAGCTGAAGACAAAAAGTATCTGTGGCATCTGGTTCTTGAGATATTTTAATTCAAAGTTATTCGCATGATTTTCCACCCAACTGCATTTGACTTGTTTTGGATGGTGATATCTCTGCAACCAAGCCCCGAAAAAATCTGCGGCTGCCAGTTCTCGAAAGGGATTTCACAGACCTTTCCACTGGTGTACAACTTGTTGTACAATTCACGACTTTACTTTTTTCAACATTTTAGAAGAAAATCAAGGCTAACCCCTTGCCGAAAAAAAATACATTTTCAACAATGTTTCCTAAACCCATCGATAGATACATCAAAAGAAAGGTCTGTTCAATACCTATCCACAGCTGAAGACAAAAAGTATCTGTGGCATCTGGTTCTTGAGATATTTTAATTCAAAGTTATTCGCATGATTTTCCACCCAACTGCATTTGACTTGTTTTGGATGGTGATATCTCTGCAACCAAGCCCCGAAAAAATCTGCGGCTGCCAGTTCTCGAAAGGGATTTCACAGACCTTTCCACTGGTGTACAACTTGTTGTAAGATTCACGACTTTACTTTTTTCAACATTTTAGAAGAAAATCAAGGCTAACCCCTTGCCGAAAAAAATTACATTTTCAACAATGTTTCCCAAACCAATCGATAGATACATCAAAAGAAAGGTCTGTTCAATACCTATCCACAGCTGAAGACAAAAAGTATCTGTGGCATCTGGTTCTTGAGATATTTTAATTCAAAATTATTCGCATGATTTTCCACCCAACTGCATTTGACTTGTTTTGGATGGTGATATCTCTGCAACCAAGCCCCGAAAAAATCTGCGGCTGCCAGTTCTCGAAAGGGATTTCACAGACCTTTCCACTGGTGTACAACTTGTTGTAAGATTCACGACTTTACTTTTTTCAACATTTTAGAAGAAAATCAAGGCTAACCCCTTGCCGAAAAAAATTACATTTTCAACAATGTTTCCCAAACCAATCGATAGATACATCAAAAGAAAGGTCTGTTCAATACCTATCCACAGCTGAAGACAAAAAGTATCTGTGGCATCTGGTTCTTGATATATTTCAATTCAAAGTTATTCGCATGATTTTCCACCCAACTGCATTTGACTTGTTTTGCATGGTGATATCTCTGCAACCAAGCCCCGAAAAAATCTGCGGCTGCCAGTTCTCGGAAGGGATTTCACAGACCTTTCTCCTGGTGTACAACTTGTTGAACAATTCACGACTTTGCTTTTTTCAACATTTTAGAAGAAAATCAAGGCTAACCCCTTGCCGAAAAAAATTACATTTTCAACAATGTTTCCCAAACCAATCGATAGATACATCAAAAGAAAGGTATGTTCAATACCTATCCACAGCTGAAGACAAAAAGTATCTGTGGCATCTGGTTCTTGAGATATTTTAATTCAAAATTATTCGCATGATTTTCCACCCAACTGCATTTGACTTGTTTTGGATGGTGATATCTCTGCAAACAAGCCCCGACAAAATCTGCGGCTGCCAGTCCTCGATAGAGATTTCACAGACCTTTCCACTGGTGTACAACTTAATGTACAATTCACGACTTTAATTTTTTCAACATTTTAGAAGAAAATCAAGGCTAACCCCTTGCCGAAAAAAATTACATTTTCAACAATGTTTCCTAAACCCATCGATAGATACATCAAAAGAAAGGTCTGTTCAATACCTATCCACAGCTGAAGACAAAATGTATCTGTGGCATCTGGTTCTTGATATATTTCAATTCAAAGTTATTCGCATGATTTTCCACCCAACTGCATTTGACTTGTTTTGGATGGTGATATCTCTGCAACCAAGCCCCGAGAAAATCTGCGGCTGCCAGTTCTCGGAAGGGATTTCACAGACCTTTCTACTGGTGTACAACTAGTTGAACAATTCACGACTTTACTTTTTTCAACATTTTAGAAGAAAATCAAGGCTAACCCCTTGCCGAAAAAAATTACATTTTCAACAATGTTTCCCAAAGCAATCGATAGATAGATCAAAAGCAAGGTCTGTTCAATACCTATCCACAGCTGAAGACAAAAAGTATCTGTGGCATCTGGTTCTTGAGATATTTTAATTCAAAGTTATTCGCATGATTTTCCACCCAACTGCATTTGACTTGTTTTGGATGGTGATATCTCTGCAACCAAGCCCCGAAAAAATCTGCGGCTGCCAGTTCTCGGAAGGGATTTCACAGACCTTTCTACTGGTGTACAACTTGTTGAACAATTCACGACTTTACCTTTTTCAACATTTTAGAAGAAAATCAAGGCTAACCCCTTGCCGAAAAAAATTACATTTTCAACAATGTTTCCCAAACCAATCGATAGATAGATCAAAAGAAAGGTCTGTTCAATACCTATCCACAGCTGAAGACAAAAAGTATCTATGGCATCTGGTTCTTGAGATATTTCAATTCAAAGTTATTCGCATGATTTTCCACCCAACTGCATTTGACTTGTTTTGGATGGTGATACCTATGCAACCAAGCCCCGCAAAAACCTTCGGCTGCCAGTCCTCGAAAGGGATTTCACTGACCTTTCCACGGGTGTACAACTTGCTGTACAATTCTCGACTTTAATTTTTCAACATTTTAGAAGAAAATCAAGGCTAACCCCTTGCCGAAAAAAATTACATTTTCAACAATGTTTCCCAAACCAATCGATAGATACATCAAAAGAAAGGTATGTTCTATACCTATCCACAGCTGAAGACAGAAAGTATCTGTGGCATCTGGTTCTTGAGATATTTTAATTCAAAATTATTCGCATGATTTTCCACCCAACTGCATTTGACTTGTTTTGGATGGTGATATCTCTGCAAACAAGCCCCGAAAAAATATGCGGCTGCCAGTCCTCGATAGAGATTTCACAGACCTTACCACTGGTGTACAACTTAATGTACAATTCACGACTTTAATTTTTTCAACATTTTAGAAGAAAATCAAGGCTAACCCCTTGCCGAAAAAAATTACATTTTCAACAATGTTTCCCAAACCAATCGATAGATAGATCAAAAGAAAGGTCTGTTCAATACCTATCCACAGCTTAAGACAAAAAGTATCTGTGGCATCTGGTTCTTGATATATTTCAATTCAAAGTTATTCGCATGATTTTCCACCCAACTGCATTTGACTTGTTTTGGATGGTGATATCTCTGCAACCAAGCCCCGCAAAAACCTTCGGCTGCCAGTCCTCGAAAGGGATTTCACAGGCCTTTCCACGGGTGTACAACTTGCTGTACAATTCTCGACTTTAATTTTTCAACATTTTAGAAGAAAATCAAGGCTAACCCCTTGCCGAAAAAAATTACATTTTCAACAATGTTTCCCAAACCAATCGATAGATACATCAAAAGAAAGGTATGTTCAATACCTATCCACAGCTGAAAACAAAAAGTATCTGTGGGATCTGGTTCTTGAGATATTTTAATTCAAAATTATTCGCATGATTTTCCACCCAACTGCATTTGACTTGTTTTGGATGGTGATATCTCTGCAACCAAGCCCCGAAAAAATCTGCGGCTGCCAGTTCTCGAAACGGATTTCACAGACCTTTCCACTGGTGTACAACTTGTTGTACAATTCACGACTTTACTTTTTTCAATATTTTAGAAAAACTCAAGGCGTTCCCCTTGCCGAAAAAAATTACATTTTCAACAATGTTTCCCAAACCAATCGATAGATACATCAAAAGAAAAGTCTGTTCAATACCTATCCACGGCTGAAGACAAAAAGTATCTGTGGCATCTGGTTCTTGAGATATTTTAATTCAAAGTTATTCGCATGATTTTCCACCCAACTGCATTTGACTTGTTTTGGATGGTGATATCTCTGCAAACAAGCCCCGAAAAAATCTGCGGCTCACAGACCTTTCCACTGGTGTACAACTTGTTGTACAATTCACGACTTTACGTTTTTCAACATTTTAGAAGAAAATCAAGGCTATCATCCCCTTGTCGAAAAAAATTACATTTTCAACAATGTTTCCCAAACCAATCGATAGATACATCAAAAGAAAGGTATGTTCTATACCTATCCACAGCTGAAGACAAAAAGTATCTGTGGCATCTGGTTCTTGAGATATTTTAATTCAAAATTATTCGCATGATTTTCCACCCAACTGCATTTGACTTGTTTTGGATGGTGATATCTCTGCAAACAAGCCCCGAAAAAATCTGCGGCTGCCAGTCCTCGATAGAGATTTCACAGACCTTACCACTGGTGTACAACTTAATGTACAATTCACGACTTTAATTTTTTCAACATTTTAGAAGAAAATCAAGGCTAACCCCTTGCCGAAAAAAATTACATTTTCAACAATGTTTCCCAAACCAATCGATAGATAGATCAAAAGAAAGGTCTGTTCAATACCTATCCACAGCTTAAGACAAAAAGTATCTGTGGCATCTGGTTCTTGATATATTTCAATTCAAAGTTATTCGCATGATTTTCCACCCAACTGCATTTGACTTGTTTTGGATGGTGATATCTCTGCAACCAAGCCCCGAAAAAATCTGCGGCTGCCAGTTCTCGGAAGGGATTTCACAGACCTTTCTACTGGTGTACAACTTGTTGTAAGATTCACGACTTTACTTTTTTCAACATTTTAGAAGAAAATCAAGGCTAACCCCTTGCCGAAAAAAATTACATTTTCAACAATGTTTCCCAAACCAATCGATAGATACATCAAAAGAAAGGTCTGTTCAATACCTATCCACAGCTGAAGACAAAAAGTATCTGTGGCATCTGGTTCTTGATATATTTCAATTCAAAGTTATTCGCATGATTTTCCACCCAACTGCATTTGACTTGTTTTGCATGGTGATATCTCTGCAACCAAGCCCCGAAAAAATCTGCGGCTGCCAGTTCTCGGAAGGGATTTCACAGACCTTTCTCCTGGTGTACAACTTGTTGAACAATTCACGACTTTGCTTTTTTCAACATTTTAGAAGAAAATCAAGGCTAACCCCTTGCCGAAAAAAATTACATTTTCAACAATGTTTCCCAAACCAATCGATAGATACATCAAAAGAAAGGTATGTTCAATACCTATCCACAGCTGAAGACAAAAAGTATCTGTGGCATCTGGTTCTTGAGATATTTTAATTCAAAATTATTCGCATGATTTTCCACCCAACTGCATTTGACTTGTTTTGGATGGTGATATCTCTGCAAACAAGCCCCGACAAAATCTGCGGCTGCCAGTCCTCGATAGAGATTTCACAGACCTTTCCACTGGTGTACAACTTAATGTACAATTCACGACTTTAATTTTTTCAACATTTTAGAAGAAAATCAAGGCTAACCCCTTGCCGAAAAAAATTACATTTTCAACAATGTTTCCTAAACCCATCGATAGATACATCAAAAGAAAGGTCTGTTCAATACCTATCCACAGCTGAAGACAAAATGTATCTGTGGCATCTGGTTCTTGATATATTTCAATTCAAAGTTATTCGCATGATTTTCCACCCAACTGCATTTGACTTGTTTTGGATGGTGATATCTCTGCAACCAAGCCCCGAGAAAATCTGCGGCTGCCAGTTCTCGGAAGGGATTTCACAGACCTTTCTACTGGTGTACAACTAGTTGAACAATTCACGACTTTACTTTTTTCAACATTTTAGAAGAAAATCAAGGCTAACCCCTTGCCGAAAAAAATTACATTTTCAACAATGTTTCCCAAACCAATCGATAGATAGATCAAAAGAAAGGTCTGTTCAATACCTATCCACAGCTGAAGACAAAAAGTATCTATGGCATCTGGTTCTTGAGATATTTCAATTCAAAGTTATTCGCATGATTTTCCACCCAACTGCATTTGACTTGTTTTGGATGGTGATACCTATGCAACCAAGCCCCGCAAAAACCTTCGGCTGCCAGTCCTCGAAAGGGATTTCACTGACCTTTCCACGGGTGTACAACTTGCTGTACAATTCTCGACTTTAATTTTTCAACATTTTAGAAGAAAATCAAGGCTAACCCCTTGCCGAAAAAAATTACATTTTCAACAATGTTTCCCAAACCAATCGATAGATACATCAAAAGAAAGGTATGTTCAATACCTATCCACAGCTGAAAACAAAAAGTATCTGTGGCATCTGGTTCTTGAGATATTTTAATTCAAAATTATTCGCATGATTTTCCACCCAACTGCATTTGACTTGTTTTGGATGGTGATATCTCTGCAACCAAGCCCCGAAAAAATCTGCGGCTGCCAGTTCTCGAAACGGATTTCACAGACCTTTCCACTGGTGTACAACTTGTTGTACAATTCACGACTTTACTTTTTTCAATATTTTAGAAAAACTCAAGGCGTTCCCCTTGCCGAAAAAAATTACATTTTCAACAATGTTTCCCAAACCAATCGATAGATACATCAAAAGAAAAGTCTGTTCAATACCTATCCACGGCTGAAGACAAAAAGTATCTGTGGCATCTGGTTCTTGAGATATTTTAATTCAAAGTTATTCGCATGATTTTCCACCCAACTGCATTTGACTTGTTTTGGATGGTGATATCTCTGCAAACAAGCCCCGAAAAAATCTGCGGCTCACAGACCTTTCCACTGGTGTACAACTTGTTGTACAATTCACGACTTTACGTTTTTCAACATTTTAGAAGAAAATCAAGGCTATCATCCCCTTGTCGAAAAAAATTACATTTTCAACAATGTTTCCCAAACCAATCGATAGATACATCAAAAGAAAGGTATGTTCTATACCTATCCACAGCTGAAGACAAAAAGTATCTGTGGCATCTGGTTCTTGAGATATTTTAATTCAAAATTATTCGCATGATTTTCCACCCAACTGCATTTGACTTGTTTTGGATGGTGATATCTCTGCAAACAAGCCCCGAAAAAATCTGCGGCTGCCAGTCCTCGATAGAGATTTCACAGACCTTACCACTGGTGTACAACTTAATGTACAATTCACGACTTTAATTTTTTCAACATTTTAGAAGAAAATCAAGGCTAACCCCTTGCCGAAAAAAATTACATTTTCAACAATGTTTCCCAAACCAATCGATAGATAGATCAAAAGAAAGGTCTGTTCAATACCTATCCACAGCTTAAGACAAAAAGTATCTGTTGCATCTGGTTCTTGAGATATTTTAATTCAAAGTTATTCGCATGATTTTCCACCCAACTGCATTTGACTTGTTTTGGATGGTGATATCTCTGCAACCAAGCCTCGCAAAAACCTTCGGCTGCCAGTCCTCGAAAGGGATTTCACAGACCTTTCCACGGGTGTACAACTTGCTGTACAATTCTCGACTTTAATTTTTCAACATTTTAGAAGAAAATCAAGGCTAACCCCTTGCCGAAAAAAATTACATTTTCAACAATGTTTCCCAAACCAATCGATAGATACATCAAAAGAAAGGTATGTTCAATACCTATCCACAGCTGAAGACAAAAAGTATCTGTGGGATCTGGTTCTTGAGATATTTTAATTCAAAATTATTCGCATGATTTTCCACCCAACTGCATTTGACTTGTTTTGGATGGTGATATCTCTGCAACCAAGCCCCGAAAAAATCTGCGGCTGCCAGTTCTCGAAACGGATTTCACAGACCTTTCCACTGGTGTACAACTTGTTGTACAATTCACGACTTTACTTTTTTCAATATTTTAGAAGAAACTCAAGGCTAACCCCTTGCCGAAAAAAATTACATTTTCAACAATGTTTCCCAAACCAATCGATAGATACATCAAAAGAAAAGTCTGTTCAATACCTATCCACGGCTGAAGACAAAAAGTATCTGTGGCATCTGGTTCTTGAGATATTTTAATTCAAAGTTATTCGCATGATTTTCCACCCAACTGCATTTGACTTGTTTTGGATGGTGATATCTCTGCAACCAAGCCCCGAAAAAATCTGCGGCTCACAGACCTTTCCACTGGTGTACAACTTGTTGTACAATTCACGACTTTACTTTTTTCAACATTTTAGAAGAAAATCAAGGGTATCCCCTTGTCGAAAAAAATTACATTTTCAACAATGTTTCGCAAAACAATCGATAGATACATCAAAAGAAAGGTCTGTTCAATACCTATCCACAGTTGAAGACAAAAAGTATCTGTGGCATCTGGTTCTTCAGATATTTCAATTCAAAGCTATTCGCATGATTTTCCACCCAACTGCATTTGACTTGTTTTGGATTGTGATATCTCTGCAAACAAGCCCCGAAAAAATCTGCGGCTGCCAGTCCTCGATAGAGATTTCACAGACCTTTCCACTGGTGTACAACTTAATGTACAATTCACGACTTTAATTTTTCAACATTTTAGAAGAAAATCAAGGCTAACCCCTTGCCGAAAAAAATTACATTTTCAACAATGTTTCCCAAACCAATCGATAGATACATCAAAAGAAAGGTATGTTCAATACCTATCCACAGCTGAAGACAAAAAGTATCTGTGGGATCTGGTTCTTGAGATATTTTAATTCAAAATTATTCGCATGATTTTCCACCCAACTGCATTTGACTTGTTTTGGATGGTGATATCTCTGCAACCAAGCCCCGAAAAAATCTGCGGCTGCCAGTTCTCGAAACGGATTTCACAGACCTTTCCACTGGTGTACAACTTGTTGTACAATTCACGACTTTACTTTTTTCAATATTTTAGAAGAAACTCAAGGCTAACCCCTTGCCGAAAAAAATTACATTTTCAACAATGTTTCCCAAACCAATCGATAGATACATCAAAAGAAAAGTCTGTTCAATACCTATCCACGGCTGAAGACAAAAAGTATCTGTGGCATCTGGTTCTTGAGATATTTTAATTCAAAGTTATTCGCATGATTTTCCACCCAACTGCATTTGACTTGTTTTGGATGGTGATATCTCTGCAACCAAGCCCCGAAAAAATCTGCGGCTCACAGACCTTTCCACTGGTGTACAACTTGTTGTACAATTCACGACTTTACTTTTTTCAACATTTTAGAAGAAAATCAAGGCTATCCCCTTGTCGAAAAAAATTACATTTTCAACAATGTTTCGCAAAACAATCGATAGATACATCAAAAGAAAGGTCTGTTCAATACCTATCCACAGTTGAAGACAAAAAGTATCTGTGGCATCTGGTTCTTCAGATATTTCAATTCAAAGCTATTCGCATGATTTTCCACCCAACTGTATTTGACTTGTTTTGGATTGTGATATCTCTGCAAACAAGCCCCGAAAAAATCTGCGGCTGCCAGTCCTCGATAGAGATTTCACAGACCTTTCCACTGGTGTACAACTTAATGTACAATTCACGACTTTAATTTTTTCAACATTTTAGAAGAAAATCAAGGCTAACCCCGTGCCGAAAAAAATACATTTTCAACAATGTTTCTTAAACCCAACGATAGATACATCAAAAGAAAGGTCTGTCCAATACCTATCCACAGCTGAAGACAAAAAGTATCTGTGGCATCTGGTTCTTGATATATTTCAATTCAAAGTTATTCGCATGATTTTCCACCCAACTGCATTTGACTTGTTTTGGATGGTGATATCTCTGCAACCAAGCCCCGAAAAAATCTGCGGCTGCCAGTCCTCGAAAGGGATTTCACAGACCTTTCCACGGGTGTACAACTTGCTGTACAATTCTCGACTTTAATTTTTCAACATTTTAGAAGAAAATCAAGGCTAACCCCTTGCCGAAAAAAATTACATTTTCAACAATGTTTCCCAAACCAATCGATAGATACATCAAAAGAAAGGTCTGTTCAATACCTATCCACAGCTGAAGACAAAAAGTATCTGTGGCATCTGGTTCTTGAGATATTTTAATTCAAAATTATTCGCATGATTTTCCACCCAACTGCATTTGACTTGTTTTGGATGGTGATATCTCTGCAACCAAGCCCCGAAAAAATCTGCGGCTGCCAGTTCTCGAAAGGGATTTTACAGTCCTTTCCACTGGTGTACAACTTGTTTTAGAAGAAAATCAAGGCTATCCCCTTGCCGAAAAAAATACATTTCCAACAATGTTTCCTAAACCAATCGATAGATACATCAAAAGAAAGGTCTGTTCAATACCTATCCACAGCTGAAGACAAAAAGTATCTGTGGCATCTGGTTCTTGAGATATTTTAATTCAAAATTATTCGCATGATTTTCCACCCAACTGCATTTGACTTGTTTTGGATGGTGATATCTCTGCAACCAAGCCCCGAAAAAATCTGCGGCTGCCAGTCCTCGATAGAGATTTCACAGACCTTTCCACTGGTGTACAACTTAATGTACAATTCACGACTTTAAAATTTTCAACATTTTAGAAGAAAATCAAGGCTAACCCCTTGCCGAAAAAAAATACATTTCAACAATGTTTCCTAAACCCATCGATAGATGCATCAAAAGAAAGGTCTGTTCAATACCTATCCACAGCCGAAGACAAAAAGTATCTATGGCATCTGGTTCTTGAGATATTTCAATTCAAAGCTATTCGCATGATTTTCCACCCAACTGCATTTGACTTGTTTTGGATGGTGATATCTCTGCAACCAAGCCCCGAAAAAATCTGCGGCTCACAGACCTTTCCACTGGTGTACAACTTGTTGTACAATTCACGACTTTACTTTTTTCAACATTTTAGAAGAAAATCAAGGCTATCCCCTTGCCGAAAAAAATTACATTTTCAACAATGTTTCCCAAAACAATCGATAGATACATCAAAAGAAAGGTCTGTTCAATACCTATCCACAGCTGAAGACAAAAAGTATCTGTGGCATCTGGTTCTTGATATATTTCAATTCAAAGTTATTCGCATGATTTTCCACCCAACTGCATTTGACTTGTTTTGGATGGTGATATCTCTGCAACCAAGCCCCGAAAAAATCTGCGGCTGCCAGTCCTCGAAAGGGATTTCACAGACCTTTCCACGGGTGTACAACTTGCTGTACAATTCTCGACTTTAATTTTTCAACATCTTAGAAGAAAATCAAGGCTAACCCCTTGCCGAAAAAAATTACATTTTCAACAATGTTTCCCAAACCAATCGATAGATACATCAAAAGAAAGGTCTGTTCAATACCTATCCACAGCTGAAGACAAAAAGTATCTGTGGCATCTGGTTCTTGAGATATTTTAATTCAAAATTATTCGCATGATTTTCCACCCAACTGCATTTGACTTGTTTTGGATGGTGATATCTCTGCAACCAAGCCCCGAAAAAATCTGCGGCTGCCAGTCCTCGAAAGGGATTTCACAGACCTTTCCACGGGTGTACAACTTGCTGTACAATTCACGACTTTACTTTTTTCAACATTTTAGAAGAAAATCAAGGCTATCCCCTTGCCGAAAAAAATACATTTCCAACAATGTTTCCTAAACCCATCGATAGATAAATCAAAAGAAAGGTCTGTTCAATACCTATCCACAGCTGAAGACAAAAAGTATCAGTGGCATCTGGTTCTTGAGATATTTCAATTCAAAGCTATTCGAATGATTTTCCACCCAACTGCATTTGACTTGTTTTGGATGGTGATATCTCTGCAAACAAGCCCCGAAAAAATCTGCGGCTGCCAGTCCTAGATAGAGATTTCACAGACCTTTCCACTGGTGTACAACTTAATGTACAATTCACGACTTTAATTTTTTCAACATTTTAGAATAAAATCAAGGCTAACACCCCTTGCCGAAAAAAATACATTTCCAACAATGTTTCCTAAACCCATCGATAGATAAATCAAAAGAAAGGTCTGTTCAATACCTGTCCACAGCTGAAGACAAAAAGTATCTGTGGCATCTGGTTCTTGATATATTTCAATTCAAAGTTATTCGCATGATTTTCCACCCAACTGCATTTGACTTGTTTTGGATGGTGATATCTCTGCAACCAAGCCCCGAAAAAATCTGCGGCTGCCAGTTCTCGAAAGGGATTTCACAGACCTTTCCACCGGTGTACAACTTGTTGTACAATTCACGACTTTACTTTTTTCAACATTTTAGAAGAAAATCAAGGCTATCCCCTTGCCGAAAAAAATACATTTCCAACAATGTTTCCTAAACCCATCGATAGATACATCAAAACAAAGGTCTGTTCAATACCTATCCACAGCTGAAGACAAAAAGTATCTGTGGCATCTGGTTCTTGAGATATTTTAATTCAAAATTATTCGCATGATTTTCCACCCAACTGCATTTGACTTGTTTTGGATGGCGATATCTCTGCAACCAAGACCCGAAAAAATCTGCGGCTGCCAGTTCTCGAAACGGATTTCACAGACCTTTCCACAGTGTACAACTTGTTGTACAATTCATGACTTTACTTTTTTCAATATTTTAGAAGAAACTCAAGGCTAACCCCTTGCCGAAAAAAATTACATTTTCAACAATGTTTCCCAAACCAATCGATAGATACATCAAAAGAAAAGTCTGTTCAATACCTATCCACGTCTGAAGACAAAAAGTATCTGTGGCATCTGGTTCTTGAGATATTTTAATTCAAAATTATTCGCATGATTTTCCACCCAACTGCATTTGACTTGTTTTGGATGGCGATATCTCTGCAACCAAGACCCGAAAAAATCTGCGGCTGCCAGTTCTCGAAACGGATTTCACAGACCTTTCCACAGTGTACAACTTGTTGTACAATTCACGACTTTACTTTTTTCAACATTTTAGAAGAAAATCAAGGCTATCCCCTTGCCGAAAAAAATACATTTCCAACAATGTTTCCTAAACCCATCGATAGATACATCAAAACAAAGGTCTGTTCAATACCTATCCACAGCTGAAGACAAAAAGTATCTGTGGCATCTGGTTCTTGAGATATTTTAATTCAAAATTATTCGCATGATTTTCCACCCAACTGCATTTGACTTGTTTTGGATGGCGATATCTCTGCAACCAAGCCCCGAAAAAATCTGCGGCTGCCAGTTCTCGAAAGGGATTTCACAGACCTTTCCACTGGTGTACAACTTGTTGTACAATTCACGACTTTACTTTTTTCAACATTTTAGAAGAAAATCAAGGCTATCCCCTTGCCGAAAAAAATACATTTCCAACAATGTTTCCTAAACCCATCAATAGATAAATCAAAAGAAAGGTCTGTTCAATACCTATCCACAGCTGAAGACAAAAAGTATCAGTGGCATCTGGTTCTTGATATATTTCAATTCAAAGTTATTCGCATGATTTTCCACCCAACTGCATTTGACTTGTTTTGGATGGTGATATCTCTGCAACCAAGCCCCGAAAAAATCTGCGGCTGCCAGTTCTCGAAAGGGATTTCACAGACCTTTCCACTGGTGTACAACTTGTTGTACAATTCACGACTTTACTTTTTTCAACATTTTAGAAGAAAATCAAGGCTATCCCCTTGCCGAAAAAAATACATTTCCAACAATGTTTCCTAAACCCATCGATAGATACATCAAAACAAAGGTCTGTTCAATACCTATCCACAGCTGAAGACAAAAAGTATCTGTGGCATCTGGTTCTTGAGATATTTTAATTCAAAATTATTCGCATGATTTTCCACCCAACTGCATTTGACTTGTTTTGGATGGCGATATCTCTGCAACCAAGAACCGAAAAAATCTGCGGCTGCCAATTCTCGAAAGGGATTTCACAGACCTTTCCACTGGTGTACAACTTGTTGTACAATTCATGACTTTACTTTTTTCAACATTTTAGAAGAAAATCAAGGCTAACCCCTTGCCGAAAAAAAATACATTTTCAAAAATGTTTCCTCAACCCATCGATAGATACATCAAAAGAAAGGTCTGTTCAATACCTATCCACAGCTGAAGACAAAAAGTATCTGTGGCATCTAGTTCTTGATATATTTCAATTCAAAATTATTCGCATGATTTTCCACCCAACTGCATTTGACTTGTTTTGGATGGTGATATCTCTGCAACCAAGCCCCGAAAAAATCTGCGGCTCACAGGCCTTTCCACTGGTGTACAACTTGTTGTACAATTCACGACTTTACTTTTTTCAATATTTTAGAAGAAAATCAAGGCACCCCTTGCCGAAAAAAATTACATTTTCAACAATGTTTCCCAAACCCATCGATAGATACATCAAAAGAAAGGTCTGTTCAATACCTATCCACAGCTGAAGACAAAAAGTATATGTGGCATCTGGTTCTTGATATATTTCAATTCAAAGTTATTCGCATGATTTTCCACCCAACTGCATTTGACTTGTTTTGGATGGTGATATCTCTGCAACCAAGCCCCGAAAAAATCTGCGGCTGCCAGTTCTCGAAAGGGATTTCACAGACCTTTCCACTGGTGTACAACTTGTTGTACAATTCACGACTTTACTTTTTTCAATATTTTAGAAGAAAATTAAGGCTAACCCCTTGCCGAAAAAATTACATTTTCAACAATGTTTCCCAAACCCATCAATAGATACATCAAAAGAAAGGTCTGTTCAATACCTATCCACAGCTGAAGACAAAAATTATCAGTGGCATCTGGTTCTTGAGATATTTCAATTCAAAATTATTCGCATGATTTTCCACCCAACTGCATTTGACTTGTTTTGGATGGTGATATCTCTGCAACCAAGCCCCGAAAAAATCTGCGGCTGCCAGTCCTCGATAGAGATTTCACAGACCTTACCACTGGTGTACAACTTAATGTACAATTCACGACTTTAATTTTTTCAACATTTTAGAAGAAAATCAAGGCTAACACCTTGCCGAAAAAAAATACATTTTCAAAAATGTTTCCTCAACCCATCGATAGATACATCAAAAGAAAGGTCTGTTCAATACCTATCCACAGCTGAAGACAAAAAGTATCTGTGGCATCTGGTTCTTGATATATTTCAATTCAAAGTTATTCGCATGATTTTCCACCCAACTGCATTTGACTTGTTTTGGATGGTGATATCTCTGCAACCAAGCCCCGAAAAAATCTGCGGCTGCCAGTTCTCGAAAGGGATTTCACAGACCTTTCCACTGGTGTACAACTTGCTGTACAATTCACGACTTTACTTTTTTCAACATTTTAGAAGAAAATCAAGGCTATCCCCTTGCCGAAAAAAATACATTTCCAACAATGTTTCCCAAAACAATCGATAGATGCATCAAAAGAAAGGTCTGTTCAATACCTATCCACAGCTATAGACAAAAAGTATCTGTGGCATCTAAATCTTGAGATATTTTAATTCAAAATTATTCGCATGATTTTCCACCCAACTGCATTTGACTTGTTTTGGATGGTGATATCTCTGCAACCAAGCCCCGAAAAAATCTGCGGCTGCCAGTTCTCGAAAGGGATTTCACAGACCTTTCCACTGGTGTAGAACTTGTTGTACAGTTCACGACTTTACTTTTTTCAATATTTTAGAAGAAAATCAAGGCTAACCCCTTGCCGAAAAAAATTACATTTTCAACAATGTTTCCCAAACCCATCGATAGATACATCAAAAGAAAGGTCTGTTCAATACCTATCCACAGCTGAAGACAAAAAGTATCTGTGACATCTGGTTCTTGAGATATTTCAATTCAAAGCTATTCGCATGATTTTCCACCCAACTGCATTTGACTTGTTTTGGATGGTTATATCTCTGCAAACAAGCCCCGAAAAAATCTGCGGCTGCCAGTCCTCGATAGAGATTTCACAGACCTTTCCACTGGTGTACAACTTAATGTACAATTCACGACATTAATTTCTTTCAACATTTTAGAAGAAAATCAAGGCTAACCCCTTGCCGAAAAAAATTACATTTTCAACAATGTTTCCCAAACCCATCGATAGATACATCAAAAGAAAGGTCTGCTCAATACCTATCCACAGCTGAAGACAAAAACTATCTGTGGCATCTGGTTCTTGAGATATTTCAATTCAAAGCTATTCGCATGATTTTCCACCCAACTGCATTTGACTTGTTTTGGATGGTGATATCTCTGCAAACAAGCCCCGACAAAATCTGCGGCTGCCAGTCCTCGATAGAGATTTCACAGACCTTTCCACTGGTGTACAACTTAATGTACAATTCACGACTTTAATTTTTTCAACGTTTTAGAAGAAAATCAAGGCTATCCCCTTGCCGAAAAAAATACATTTCCAACAATGTTTCCTAAACCCATCGATAGATACATCAAAAGAAAGGTCTGTTCAATACCTATCCACAGCTGAAGACAAAAAGTATCTGTGGCATTTGGTTCTTGAGATATTTTAATTCAAAATTATTCGCATGATTTTCCACCCAACTGCATTTGACTTGTTTTGGATGGCGATATCTCTGCAACCAAGACCCGAAAAAATCTGCGGCTGCCAGTTCTCGAAACGGATTTCACAGACCTTTCCACTGGTGTACAACTTGTTGTACAATTCATGACTTTACTTTTTTCAATATTTTAGAAGAAACTCAAGGCTAACCCCTTGCCGAAAAAAATTACATTTTCAACAATGTTTCCCAAACCAATCGATAGATACATCAAAAGAAAAGTCTGTTCAATACCTATCCACGGCTGAAGACAAAAAGTATCTGTGGCATCTGGTTCTTGAGATATTTCAATTCAAAGCTATTCGCATGATTTTCCACCCAACTGCATTTGACTTGTTTTGGATGGTGATATCTCTGCAAACAAGCCACGAAAAAATCTGCGGCTGCCAGTCCTCGATAGAGATTTCACAGACCTTTCCACTGGTGTACAACTTAATTTACAATTCACGACTTTAATTTTTTCAACATTTTAGAAGAAAATCAAGGCTAACCCCTTGCCGAAAAAAAATACATTTTCAACAATGTTTCCTAAACCCATCGATAGATACAGCAAAAGAAAGGTCTGTTCAATACCTATCCACAGCTGAAGACAAAAAGTATCAGTGGCATCTGGTTCTTGAGATATTTCAATTCAAAGCTATTCGCATGATTTTCCACCCAACTGCATTTGACTTGTTTTGGATGGTGATATCTCTGCAAACAAGCCCCGAAAAAATCTGCGGCTGCCAGTCCTAGATAGAGATTTCACAGACCTTTCCACTGGTGTACAACTTAATGTACAATTCACGACTTTCATTTTTTCAACATTTTAGAAGAAAATCAAGGCTAACCCCTTGCCGAAAAAAATACATTTTCAACAATGTTTCCTAAACCCATCGATAGATACATCAAAAGAAAGGTCTGTTCAATACCTGTCCACAGCTGAAGACAAAAAGTATCTGTGGCATCTGGTTCTTGATATATTTCAATTCAAAGTTATTCGCATGATTTTCCACCCAACTGCATTTGACTTGTTTTGGATGGTGATATCTCTGCAACCAAGCCCCGAAAAAATCTGCGGCTGCCAGTTCTCGAAAGGGATTTCACAGACCTTTCCACTGGTGCACAACTTGTTGTACAATTCACGACTTTACTTTTTTCAACATTTTAGAAGAAAATCAAGGCTATCCCCTTGCCGAAGAAAATACATTTCCAACAATGTTTCCCAAAACAATCGATAGATGCATCAAAAGAAAGGTCTGTTCAATACTTATCCACAGCTGAAGACAAAAAGTATCTGTGGCATCTAAATCTTGAGATATTTTAATTCAAAATTATTCGCATGATTTTCCACCCAATTGCATTTGACTTGTTTTGGATGGTGATATCTCTGCAACCAAGCCCCGAAAAAATCTGCGGCTGCCAGTTCTCGAAAGGGATT
Organism: Philhelius pedissequus; assembly: GCA_910595825.1. Classification (NCBI taxonomy): domain Eukaryota; kingdom Metazoa; phylum Arthropoda; class Insecta; order Diptera; family Syrphidae; genus Philhelius; species Philhelius pedissequus. The sequence goes on along the minus strand of OU343161.1, from coordinate 199,233,906 downwards.
TCACAGACCTTTCCACTGGTGTAGAACTTGTTGTACAGTTCACGACTTTACTTTTTTCAATATTTTAGAAGAAAATCAAGGCTAACCACTTGCCGAAAAAAATTACATTTTCAACAATGTTTCCCAAACCCATCGATAGATACATCAAAAGAAAGGTCTGCTCAATACCTATCCACAGCTGAAGACAAAAACTATCTGTGGCATCTGGTTCTTGAGATATTTCAATTCAAAGCTATTCGCATGATTTTCCACCCAACTGCATTTGACTTGTTTTGGATGGTTATATCTCTGCAAACAAGCCCCGAAAAAATCTGCGGCTGCCAGTCCTCGATAGAGATTTCACAGACCTTTCCACTGGTGTACAACTTAATGTACAATTCACGAAATTAATTTTTTTCAACATTTTAGAAGAAAATCAAGGCTAACCCCTTGCCGAAAAAAATTACATTTTCAACAATGTTTCCCAAACCCATCGATAGATACATTAAAAGAAAGGTCTGCTCAATACCTATCCACAGCTGAAGACAAAAACTATCTGTGGCATCTGGTTCTTGAGATATTTCAATTCAAAGCTATTCGCATGATTTTCCACCCAACTGCATTTGACTTGTTTTGGATGGTGATATCTCTGCAAACAAGCCCCGAAAAAATCTGCGGCTGCCAGTCCTCGATAGAGATTTCACAGACCTTTCCACTGGTGTACAACTTAATGTACAATTCACGACTTTAATTTTTTCAACATTTTAGAAGAAAATCAAGGCTAACCCCTTGCCGAAAAAAAATACATTTTCAACAATGTTTCCTAAACCCATCGATAGATACATCAAAAGAAAGGTCTGTTCAATACCTATCCACAGCTGAAGACAAAAAGTATCTGTGGCATCTGGTTCTTGAGATATTTCAATTCAAAGTTATTCGCATGATTTTCCACCCAACTGCATTTGACTTGTTTTGGATGGTGATATCTCTGCAAACGAGCCCCGAAAAATCTGCGGCTGCCAGTCCTCGATAGAGATTTCACAGACCTTTCCACTTTCAAAGCTATTCGCATGATTTTCCACCCAACTGCATTTGACTTGTTTTGGATGGTGATATCTCTGCAAACAAGCCCCGAAAAAATCTGCGGCTGCCAGTCCTCGATAGAGATTTCACAGACCTTTCCACTGGTGTACAACTTAATGTACAATTCACGACTTTACTTTTTTCAACATTTTAGAAGAAAATCAAGGCTATCCCCTTGCCGAAAAAAATACATTTCCAACAATGTTTCCCAAAACAATCGATAGATGCATCAAAAGAAAGGTCTGTTCAATACCTATCCACAGCTGAAGACAAAAAGTATCTGTGGCATCTGGTTCTTGAGATATTTTAATTCAAAATTATTCGCATGATTTTCCACCCAACTGCATTTGACTTGTTTTGGATGGTGATATCTCTGCAACCAAGCCCCGAAAAAATCTGCGGCTGCCAGTTCTCGAAAGGGATTTCACAGACCTTTCCACTGGTGTACAACTTGCTGTACAGTTCACGACTTTACTTTTTTCAATATTTTAGAAGAAAATCAAGGCTAACCCCTTGCCGAAAAAAATTACATTTTCAACAATGTTTCCCAAACCAATCGATAGATACATCAAAAGAAAGGTCTGTTCAATACCTATACACAGCTGAAGACAAAAATTATCTGTGGCATCTGGTTCTTGAGATATATCAATTCAAAGTTATTCGCATGATTTTCCACCCAACTTCATTTGACTTGTTTTGGATGGTGATATCTCTGCAACCAAGCCCCGAAAAAATCTGCGGCTGCCAGTTCTCGAAAGGGATTTCACAGACCTTTCCACTGGTGTACAACTTGTTGTACAATTCACGACTTTAATTTTTTCAACATTTTAGAAGAAAATCAAGGCTAACCCCTTGCCGAAAAAAATTACATTTTCAACAATGTTTCCCAAACCCATCGATAGATACATCAAAAGAAAGGTCTGTTCAATACCTATCCACAGCTGAAGACAAAAAGTATCAGTGGCATCTGGTTCTTGAGATATTTCAATTCAAAGCTATTCGCATGATTTTCCACCAAACTGCATTTGACTTGTTTTGGATGGTGATATCTCTGCAACCAAGCCCCGAAAAAATCTGCGGCTGCCAGTCCTCGATAGAGATTTCATAGACCTTTCCACTGGTGTACAACTTAATGTACAATTCACGACTTTAATTTTTTCAACATTTTAGAAGAAAATCAAGGCTATCCCCTTGCCGAAAAAAATACATTTCCAACAATGTTTCCCAAAACAATAGATAGATGCATCAAAAGAAAGGTCTGTTCAATACCTATCCACAGCTGAAGACAAAAAGTATCTGTGGCATCTGGTTCTTGAGATATTTTAATTCAAAATTATTCGCATGATTTTCCACCCAACTGCATTTGACTTGTTTTGAATGGTGATATCTCTGCAAACAAGCCTCGAAAAAATCTGCGTCTGCCAGTCCTCGATAGAGATTTCACAGACCTTTCCACTGGTGTACAACTTAATGTACAATTCACGACTTTAATTTTTTCAACATTTTAGAAGAAAATCAAGGCTAACCCCTTGCCGAAAAAAATACATTTTCAACAATGTTTCCTAAACCCATCGATAGATACATCAAAAGAAAGGTCTGTTCAATACCTATCCACAGCTGAAGACAAAAAGTATCTGTGGCATCTGGTTCTTGATATATTTCAATTCAAAGTTATTCGCATGATTTTCCACCCAACTGCATTTGACTTGTTTTGGATGGTGATATCTCTGCAACCAAGCCCCGAAAAAATCTGCGGCTGCCAGTTCTCGAAAGGGATTTCACAGACCTTTCCACTGGTGTACAACTTGTTGTACAATTCACGACTTTACTTTTTTCAATATTTTAGAAGAAAATCAAGGCTAACCCCTTGCCGAAAAAAATTACATTTTCAACAATATGTCCCAAAACAATCGATAGATGCATCAAAAGAAAGGTCTGTTCAATACCTATCCACAGCTGAAGACACAAAGTATCTGTGGCATCTGGTTCTTGAGATATTTTAATTCAAAATTATTCGCATGATTTTGCACCCAACTGCATTTGACTTGTTTTGGGTGGTGATATCTCTGCAACCAAGCCCCGAAAAAATCTGCGGCTGCCAGTTCTCGAAAGGGATTTCACAGACCTTTCCACTGGTGTACAACTTGTTGTACAATTCACGACTTTAATTTTTTCAACATTTTAGAAGAAAATCAAGGCTAACCCCTTGCCGAAAAAAATTACATTTTCAACAATGTTTCCCAAACCCATCGATAGATACATCAAAAGAAAGGTCTGTTCAATACCTATCCACAGCTGAAGACAAAAAGAATCAGTGGCATCTGGTTCTTGAGATATTTCAATTCAAAGCTATTCGCATGATTTTCCACCAAACTGCATTTGACTTGTTTTGGATGGTGATATCTCTGCAACCAAGCCCCGAAAAAATCTGCGGCTGCCAGTCCTCGATAGAGATTTCATAGACCTTTCCACTGGTGTACAACTTAATGTACAATTCACGACTTTAATTTTTTCAACATTTTAGAAGAAAATCAAGGCTATCCCCTTGCCGAAAAAAATACATTTCCAACAATGTTTCCCAAAACAATAGATAGATGCATCAAAAGAAAGGTCTGTTCAATACCTATCCACAGCTGAAGACAAAAAGTATCTGTGGCATCTGGTTCTTGAGATATTTTAATTCAAAATTATTCGCATGATTTTCCACCCAACTGCATTTGACTTGTTTTGAATGGTGATATCTCTGCAAACAAGCCTCGAAAAAATCTGCGTCTGCCAGTCCTCGATAGAGATTTCACAGACCTTTCCACTGGTGTACAACTTGTTGTACAATTCACGACTTTACTTTTTTCAATATTTTAGAAGAAAATCAAGGCTAACCCCTTGCCGAAAAAAATTACATTTTCAACAATGTGTCCCAAAACAATCGATAGATGCATCAAAAGAAAGGTCTGTTCAATACCTATCCACAGCTGAAGACACAAAGTATCTGTGGCATCTGGTTCTTGAGATATTTTAATTCAAAATTATTCGCATGATTTTGCACCCAACTGCATTTGACTTGTTTTGGATGGTGATATCTCTGCAACCAAGCCCCGAAAAAATCTGCGGCTGCCAGTTCTCGAAAGGGATTTCACAGACCTTTCCACTGGTGTACAACTTGTTGTACAATTCACGACTTTAATTTTTTCAACATTTTAGAAGAAAATCAAGGCTAACCCCTTGCCGAAAAAAATTACATTTTCAACAATGTGTCCCACAACAATCGATAGATGCATCAAAAGAAAGGTCTGTTCAATACCTATCCACAGCTGAAGACAAAAAGTATCAGTGGCATCTGGTTCTTGAGATATTTCAATTCAAAGCTATTCGCATGATTTTCCACCAAACTGCATTTGACTTGTTTTGGATGGTGATATCTCTGCAAACAAGCCCCGAAAAAATCTGCGGCTGCCAGTCCTCGATAGAGATTTCACAGACCTTTTCACTGGTGTACAACTTAATGTACAATTCACGACTTTAATTTTTTCAACATTTTAGAAGAAAATCAAGGCTAACCCCTTGCCGAAAAAAATACATTTTCAACAATGTTTCCTAAACCCATTGATAGATACATCAAAAGAAAGGTCTGTTCAATACCTATCCACAGCTGAAGACAAAAACTATCAGTGGCATCTGGTTCTTGAGATATTTCAATTCAAAGCTATTCGCATGATTTTCCACCCAACTGCATTTGACTTGTTTTGGATGGTGATATCTCTGCAACCAAGCCCCGAAAAAATCTGCGGCTGCCAGTTCTCGAAAGGGATTTCACAGACCTTTCCACTGGTGTACAACTTGTTGTACAATTCACGACTTTACTTTTTTCAATATTTTAGAAGTAAATCAAGGCTAACCCCTTGCCGAAAAAAATTACATTTTCAACAATGTGTCCCAAAACAATCGATAGATGCATCAAAAGAAAGGTCTGTTCAATACCTATCCACAGCTGAAGACACAAAGTATCTGTGGCATCTGGTTCTTGAGATATTTTAATTCAAAATTATTCGCATGATTTTGCACCCAACTGCATTTGACTTGTTTTGGATGGTGATATCTCTGCAACCAAGCCCCGAAAAAATCTGCGGCTGCCAGTTCTCGAAAGGGATTTCACAGACCTTTCCACTGGTGTACAACTTGTTGTACAATTCACGACTTTACTTTTTTCAATATTTTAGAAGAAAATCAAGGCTAACCCCTTGCCGAAAAAAATTACATTTTCAACAATGTTTCCCAAACCCATCGATAGATACATCAAAAGAAAGGTCTGTTCAATACCTATCCACAGCTGAAGACAAAAAGTATCTGTGGCATCTGGTTCTTGATATATTTCAATTCAAAATTATTCGCATGATTTTCCACCCAACTGCATTTGACTTGTTTTGGATGGTGATATCTCTGCAACCAAGCCCCGAAAAAATCTGCGGCTGCCAGTTCTCGAAAGGGATTTCACAGACCTTTCCACTGGTGTACAACTTAATGTACAATTCACGACTTTGATTTTTTCAACATTTTAGAAGAAAATCAAGGCTAACCCCTTGCCGAAAAAAATTACATTTTCAACAATGTTTCCCAAACCCATCGATAGATACATCAAAAGAAAGGTCTGTTCAATACCTATCCACAGCTGAAGACAAAAACTATCTGTGGCATCTGGTTCTTGAGATATTTCAATTCAAAGCTATTCGCATGGTTTTCCACCCAACTGCATTTGACTTGTTTTGGATGGTGATATCTCTGCAAACAAGCCCCGAAAAAATCTGCGGCTGCCAGTTCTCGAAAGGGATTTCACAGACCTTTCCACTGGTGAACAACTTGTTGTACAATTCACGACTTTACTTTTTTCAATATTTTAGAAGAAAATCAAGGCTAACCCCTTGCCGAAAAAAATTACATTTTCAATAATGTTTCCCAAACCAATCGATAGATACATCAAGAGAAAGGTCTGTTCAATACCTATCCACAGCTGAAGACAAAAAGTATCTGTGGCATCTGGTTCTTGAGATATTTCAATTCAAAGCTATTCGCATGATTTTCCACCTAACTGCATTTGACTTGTTTTGAATGGTGATATCTCTGCAAACAAGCCCCGAAAAAATCTGCGGCTGCCAGTCCTCGATAGAGATTTCACAGACCTTTTCACTCGTGTACAACTTAATGTACAATTCACGACTTTAATTTTTTCAACATTTTAGAAGAAAATCAAGGCTAACCCCTTGCCGAAAAAAATACATTTTCAACAATGTTTCCTAAACCCATCGATAGATACATCAAAAGAAAGGTCTGTTCAATACCTATCCACAGCTGAAGACAAAAAGTATCTGTGGCATCTGGTTCTTGATATATTTCAATTCAAAATTATTCGCATGATTTTCCACCCAACTGCATTTGACTTGTTTTGGATGGTGATATCTCTGCAACCAAGCCCCGAAAAAATCTGCGGCTGCCAGTTCTCGAAAGGGATTTCACAGACCTTTCCACTGGTGTACAACTTGTTGTACAATTCACGACTTTACTTTTTTCAATATTTTAGAAGTAAATCAAGGCTAACCCCTTGCCGAAAAAAATTACATTTTCAACAATGTGTCCCAAAACAATCGATAGATGCATCAAAAGAAAGGTCTGTTCAATACCTATCCACAGCTGAAGACACAAAGTATCTGTGGCATCTGGTTCTTGAGATATTTTAATTCAAAATTATTCGCATGATTTTGCACCCAACTGCATTTGACTTGTTTTGGATGGTGATATCTCTGCAACCAAGCCCCGAAAAAATCTGCGGCTGCCAGTTCTCGAAAGGGATTTCACAGACCTTTCCACTGGTGTACAACTTGTTGTACAATTCACGACTTTACTTTTTTCAATATTTTAGAAGAAAATCAAGGCTAACCCCTTGCCGAAAAAAATTACATTTTCAACAATGTTTCCCAAACCCATCGATAGATACATCAAAAGAAAGGTCTGTTCAATACCTATCCACAGCTGAAGACAAAAAGTATCTGTGGCATCTGGTTCTTGATATATTTCAATTCAAAATTATTCGCATGATTTTCCACCCAACTGCATTTGACTTGTTTTGGATGGTGATATCTCTGCAACCAAGCCCCGAAAAAATCTGCGGCTGCCAGTTCTCGAAAGGGATTTCACAGACCTTTCCACTGGTGTACAACTTAATGTACAATTCACGACTTTGATTTTTTCAACATTTTAGAAGAAAATCAAGGCTAACCCCTTGCCGAAAAAAATTACATTTTCAACAATGTTTCCCAAACCCATCGATAGATACATCAAAAGAAAGGTCTGTTCAATACCTATCCACAGCTGAAGACAAAAACTATCTGTGGCATCTGGTTCTTGAGATATTTCAATTCAAAGCTATTCGCATGGTTTTCCACCCAACTGCATTTGACTTGTTTTGGATGGTGATATCTCTGCAAACAAGCCCCGAAAAAATCTGCGGCTGCCAGTTCTCGAAAGGGATTTCACAGACCTTTCCACTGGTGAACAACTTGTTGTACAATTCACGACTTTACTTTTTTCAATATTTTAGAAGAAAATCAAGGCTAACCCCTTGCCGAAAAAAATTACATTTTCAATAATGTTTCCCAAACCAATCGATAGATACATCAAGAGAAAGGTCTGTTCAATACCTATCCACAGCTGAAGACAAAAAGTATCTGTGGCATCTGGTTCTTGAGATATTTCAATTCAAAGCTATTCGCATGATTTTCCACCTAACTGCATTTGACTTGTTTTGAATGGTGATATCTCTGCAAACAAGCCCCGAAAAAATCTGCGGCTGCCAGTCCTCGATAGAGATTTCACAGACCTTTTCACTCGTGTACAACTTAATGTACAATTCACGACTTTAATTTTTTCAACATTTTAGAAGAAAATCAAGGCTAACCCCTTGCCGAAAAAAATACATTTTCAACAATGTTTCCTAAACCCATCGATAGATACATCAAAAGAAAGGTCTGTTCAATACCTATCCACAGCTGAAGACAAAAAGTATCTGTGGCATCTGGTTCTTGATATATTTCAATTCAAAATTATTCGCATGATTTTCCACCCAACTGCATTTGACTTGTTTTGGATGGTGATATCTCTGCAACCAAGCCCCGAAAAAATCTGCGGCTGCCAGTTCTCGAAAGGGATTTCACAGACCTTTCCACTGGTGTACAACTTAATGTACAATTCACGACTTTGATTTTTTCAACATTTTAGAAGAAAATCAAGGCTAACCCCTTGCCGAAAAAAAATACATTTTCAACAATGTTTCCCAAACCCATCGATAGATACATCAAAAGAAAGGTCTGCTCAATACCAATCCACAGCTGAAGACAAAAAGTATCTATGGCATCTGGTTCTTGAGATACTTCAATTCAAAGTTATTCGCACAATTCTCGACTTTACTTTTTTAAACATTTTAGAAGAAAATCAAGGCTAACCCCTTGCCGAAAAAAATTACATTTTCAACAATGTTTCCCAAACCCATCGATAGATACATCAAAAGAAAGGTCTGTTCAATACCTATCCACAGCTGAAGACAAGAAGTATCAGTGGCATCTGGTTCTTGAGATATTTCAATTCAAAGCTATTCGCATGATTTTCCACCAAACTGCATTTGACTTGTTTTGGATGGTGATATCTCTGCAAACAAGCCCCAAAAAAATCTGCGGCTGCCAATCCTCGATAGAGATTTCACAGACCTTTCCACTGGTGTACAACTTGTTGTACAATTCACGACTTTACTTTTTTCAACATTTTAGAAGAAAATCAAGGCTATCCCCTTGCCGATAAAAATACATTTCCAACAATGTTTCCCAAAACAATCGATAGATGCATCAAAAGAAAGGTCTGTTCAATACCTATCCACAGCTGAAGACAAAAAGTATCTGTGGCATCTGGTTCTTGAGATATTTTAATTCAAAATTATTCGCATGATTTTCCACCCAACTGCATTTGACTTGTTTTGGATGGTGATATCTCTGCAACCAAGCCCCGAAAAAATCTGCGGCTGCCAGTTCTCGAAAGGGATTTCACAGACCTTTCCACTGGTGTACAACTTGTTGTACAGTTCACGACTTTACTTTTTTCAATATTTTAGAAGAAAATCAAGGCTAACCCCTTGCCGAAAAAAATTACATTTTCAACAATGTTTCCCAAACCCATCGATAGATACATCAAAAGAAAGGTCTGTTCAATACCTATCCACAGCTGAAGACAAAAAGTATCAGTGGCATCTGGTTCTTGAGATATTTCAATTCAAAGCTATTCGCATGATTTTCCACCTAACTGAATTTGACTTGTTTTGGATGGTGATATCTCTGCAAGCCCCGAAAAAATCTGCGGCTGCCAGTCCTCGATAGAGATTTCACAGACCTTTCCACTGGTGTACAACTTAATGTACAATTCACGACTTTGATTTTTTCAACATTTTAGAAGAAAATCAAGGCTAACCCCTTGCCGAAAAAAAATACATTTTCAACAATGTTTCCCAAACCCATCGATAGATACATCAAAAGAAAGGTCTGTTCAATACCTATCCACAGCTGAAGACAAAAAGTATCTATGGCATCTGGTTCTTGAGATACTTCAATTCAAAGTTATTCGCACAATTCTCGACTTTACTTTTTTAAACATTTTAGAAGAAAATCAAGGCTAACCCCTTGCCGAAAAAAATTACATTTTCAACAATGTTTCCCAAACCCATCGATAGATACATCAAAAGAAAGGTCTGTTCAATACCTATCCACAGCTGAAGACAAAAAGTATCTGTGGCATCTGGTTCTTGAGATATTTTAATTCAAAATTATTCGCATGATTTTCCACCCAACTGCATTTGACTTGTTTTGGATGGTGATATCTCTGCAACCAAGCCCCGAAAAAATCTGCGGCTGCCAGTTCTCGAAAGGGATTTCACAGACCTTTCCACTGGTGTACAACTTGTTGTACAATTCACGACTTTACTTTTTTCAATATTTTAGAAGAAAATCCTAAAACCTATCCACAGCTGAAGACAAAAAGTATCAGTGGCATCTGGTTCTTGAGATATTTCAATTCAAAGCTATTCGCATGATTTTCCACCCAACTGCATTTGACTTGTTTTGGATGGTGATATCTCTGCAAACAAGCCTCGAAAAAATCTGTGGCTGCCAGTCCTCGGTAGAGATTTCACAGACCTTTCCACTGGTGTACAACTTGTTGTACAATTCACGACTTTACTTTTTTCAATATTTTAGAAGAAAATCAAGGCTCCCTTGCAGAAAAAAATTACATTTTCAACAATGTGTCCCAAAACAATCGATAGATGCATCAAAAGAAAGGTCTGTTCAATACCTATCCACAGCTGAAGACACAAAGTATCAGTGGCATCTGGTTCTTGAGATATTTCAATTCAAAGCTATTCGCATGATTTTCCACCCAACTGCATTTGACTTGTTTTGGATGGTGATATCTCTGCAAACAAACCCCGAAAAAATCTGCGGCTGCCAGTCCTCGGTAGAGATTTCACAGACCTTTCCACTGGTGTACAACTTAATGTACAGTTCACGACTTTAATTTTTTCAACATTTTAGAAGAAAATGGTTCTTGATATATTTCAATTCAAAGTTATTCGCATGATTTTCCACCCAACTGCATTTGACTTGTTTTGGATGGTGATATCTCTGCAACCAAGCCCCGAAAAAATCTGCGGCTGCCAGTTCTCGAAAGGGATTTCACAGACCTTTCCACTGGTGTACAACTTGTTGTACAGTTCACGACTTTACTTTTTTCAATATTTTAGAAGAAAATCAAGGCTAACCCCTTGCCGAAAAAAATTACATTTTCAACAATGTTTCCCAAACCCATCGATAGATACATCAAAAGAAAGGTCTGTTCAATACCTATCCACAGCTGAAGACAAAAACTATCTGTGGCATCTGGTTCTTGAGATATTTCAATTCAAAGCTATTCGCATGATTTTCCACCTAACTGAATTTGACTTGTTTTGGATGGTGATATCTCTGCAAGCCCCGAAAAAATCTGCGGCTGCCAGTCCTCGATAGAGATTTCACAGACCTTTCCACTGGTGTACAACTTAATGTACAATTCACGACTTTGATTTTTTCAACATTTTAGAAGAAAATCAAGGCTAACCCCTTGCCGAAAAAAAATACATTTTCAACAATGTTTCCCAAACCCATCGATAGATACATCAAAAGAAAGGTCTGTTCAATACCTATCCACAGCTGAAGACAAAAAGTATCTATGGCATCTGGTTCTTGAGATACTTCAATTCAAAGTTATTCGCACAATTCTCGACTTTACTTTTTTAAACATTTTAGAAGAAAATCAAGGCTAACCCCTTGCCGAAAAAAATTACATTTTCAACAATGTTTCCCAAACCCATCGATAGATACATCAAAAGAAAGGTCTGTTCAATACCTATCCACAGCTGAAGACAAAAAGTATCTGTGGCATCTGGTTCTTGAGATATTTTAATTCAAAATTATTCGCATGATTTTCCACCCAACTGTATTCGACTTGTTTTGGATGGTGATAACTCTGCAACCAAGCCCCGAAAAAATCTGCGGCTGCCAGTTCTCGAAAGGGATTTCACAGACCTTTCCACTGGTGTACAACTAGGGCTGGCAACGAGACCGAGACTAGTATCGGTCTCGTCTCGGTCTCGGTCTCGTCAACGAGACGAGACTCCTTTAAAAGTACCGAAGACGAGACCGAGACGAGAGCGAGACGAGACCGTATTTTTGGTACCGAAATTCGATGAGAGTCTCGCTGGTCTCGGCGGTCTCGGTGGCTTGGTTTCGGTTTTCGCTATAAGAAAATTTTGTTTTTATTTCATTATTTTTTAGTATCTAATCATGTTCAATTTTTATAATATTCACAAGTTTTTTTTTCCATGAAGGATTTCTCCGATTTAAATGGATTAAAAAATCTCTACAAAAGTCAAATTTTAACTCAGAGAATTATAAATTTTTGGATTTAATTTATTGCTCCGTAAAAAGGTGATTTAAAGCGTTTTGGGTGAGGTTTGAAAAAAAATATTTTAAAAACGTCAAAATATACAGTCCTATTCTGTTAAACGTTCACGTGAATATTTGTATTCTGCTATCCGACGGAAAAAAACGAATTGTTTCAAAAAGTACATAAATTTCGATCAAAAATAAATTTTACCAATTAGATTCTCTTAAGAATTAAACAAAAAAAATATTACTAAAGCTTTGGACTCAAAAGATAGAAGACATTTGAAAATATCTAAATAGTGAAAAATTGAGTAAAATATTCACGTGAATCGGAATAGAATCGGATAGCAGAATAGGGCTGATAGCTTATTGCCTACCTGCCAAGCTATGAACTGTCAAATTCATTGAAGGATTGCTCGGAATAAAATGGATTAAAAAAACTGTACAAAATTCAAATTTTATCTTGGAAATACGGCTCTTCAAATATGTCTGATAACTTTACTTCACAGCCTATTTTTTACGTTATCACACACCTTTGAAAACTAAATTCGCACAAAATGTAAGCCATTCGGAACGCTTTCATACGAAAGTAATAAAATTCAACTTAAAATCATAGTTTTCGATTTACACAAGTAAAACTTACTCGTTTCAAGTGAAGTCTATGGCCTAAGCTTCATGGACCTACGTACTGCAGAACAAAATTTCTCGTTTTTGATTTGTTTAGCATAAGCAACGTACTAGGATATATTATTATTAGATTCATGCATAATTGACAAGTACAATAAAGTTGGAAAAGACGTGCAGATGCAAAGTTTGACCGAATTCTTGAGATCCATATTGTACGTTGATTTTCACCGAGTTTCCCAAACTTTTTTTTTTCTATTGGTTTTGACAGCTAAATGTGAATATGTGTACCAATTCGTACGATTTTTCACATTACCAAACACTAAAATTGGAGAAATCCTTCAATGGATTTTGACAGCTCATGGCTCGGCAGGTAGGCAACGAACTATATTTTGACGTTTTGATATTATTTTTTTCCAAATGTCATACAAGAGGCTTAAAATCAACTTTTGCCGGAGGAAAAAATTTCGAGGTAAAATTTGAATTTTGTAGAGGATTTGTAATCCATCTAAATCGGAGACATCCTTAGATGGTTTTTGACATGTTGCGGCTTGATAAAACCGGTTAATTTATTTTTTTTTAAAATCGAGCGTTGTATGTAGGCACGCTTTTTTTTTTAATATTTTATTTGTTTTTGCTATGAAATATATCAACTTACACAATTCTTCCAAAATGTTATTTCCACTTAACTCATTAGACAAAATAGACTCACGAGTTTGTTTTATACATTTTCCCGCATTTTTCCTACTGCTGAGATACCACAACCATACTCTATATTTACAATCCGAACAATGCGTCGTATCATTTTCTTACATCTTTTTACTACAAAAAAAAAACACGAAAGAAACCAAGACCGAGACCGAGACGAGACCGCGCATTAAAATTTTCTCGAGAAAAAGGCGAGACCAAGGCCGAGACGAGACTTGGTTAGGCGAGACCTGGACCGAAACCGAGACGAGACTGAAATTTTTCGATTTTGACGAGACCGAGACGAGATTAACAAAAGTCTCGCCTGGTCTCGTCTCGTTGCCAGCCCTATGTACAACTTGTTGTACAGTTCACGACTTTACTTTTTTCAATATTTTAGAAGAAAATCCTAAAACCTATCCACAGCTGAAGACAAAAAGTATCTGTGGCATCTGGTTCTTGAGATATTTTAATTCAAAATTATTCGCATGATTTTCCACCCAACTGCATTTGACTTGTTTTGGATGGTGATATTTTTGCAAACAAGCCCCGAAAAAATCTGCGGCTGCCAGTCCTCGATAGAGATTTCACAGACCTTGCCACTGGTGTACAACTTAATGTACAATTCACGACTTTAATTTTTTCAACATTTTAGAAGAAAATCAAGGCTAACCCCTTGCCGAAAAAAAATACATTTTCAACAATGTTTCCTAAACCCATCGATAGATACATCAAAAGAAAGGTCTGTTCAATACCTATCCACAGCTAAAGACAAAAAGTATCTGTGGCATCTGGTTCATGAGATATTTCAATTCAAAGTTATTCGCATGATTTTCCACCCAACTGCATTTGACTTGTTTTGGATGGTGATATCTCTGCAACCAAGCCCCGAAAAAATCTGCGGCTGCCAGTTCTCGAAAGGGATTTCACAGACCTTTCCACTGGTGTACAACTTGTTGTACAATTCACGACTTTACTTTTTTCAATATTCCCTTGCCGAAAAAAATTACATTTTCAACAATGTTTCCCAAATATATCGATAGATACATCAAAAGAAAGGTCTGTTCAATACCTATCCACAGCTGAAGACAAAAAGTATCTGTGGCATCTGGTTCTTGATATATTTCAATTCAAAGGTATTCGCATGATTTTCCACCCAACTGCATTTGACTTGTTTTGGATGGTGATATCTCTGCAACCAAGCCCCAAAAAAATCTGCGGCTGCCAGTTCTCGAAAGGGATTTCACAGACCTTTCCACTGGTGTACAACTTGTTGTACAATTCACGACTTTACTTTTTTCAACATTTTAGAAGAAAATCAAGGCTATCCCCTTGCCGAAAAAAATTACATTTTCAACAATGTTTCCCAAAACAATCGATAGATGCATCAAAAGAAAGGTCTGTTCAATACCTATCCACAGCTGAAGACAAAAACTATCTGTGGCATCTGGTTCTTGAGATATTTCAATTCAAAGCTATTCGCATGGTTTTCCACCCAACTGCATTTGACTTGTTTTGGATGGTGATATCTCTGCAAACAAGCCCCGAAAAAATCTGCGGCTGCCAGTTCTCGAAAGGGATTTCACAGACCTTTCCACTGGTGAACAACTTGTTGTACAATTCACGACTTTACTTTTTTCAATATTTTAGAAGAAAATCAAGGCTAACCCCTTGCCGAAAAAAATTACATTTTCAATAATGTTTCCCAAACCAATCGATAGATACATCAAGAGAAAGGTCTGTTCAATACCTATCCACAGCTGAAGACAAAAAGTATCTGTGGCATCTGGTTCTTGAGATATTTCAATTCAAAGCTATTCGCATGATTTTCCACCTAACTGCATTTGACTTGTTTTGAATGGTGATATCTCTGCAAACAAGCCCCGAAAAAATCTGCGGCTGCCAGTCCTCGATAGAGATTTCACAGACCTTTCCACTGGTGTACAACTTAATGTACAATTCACGACTTTAATTTTTTCAACATTTTAGAAGAAAATCAAGGCTAACCCCTTGCCGAAAAAAAATACATTTTCAACAATGTTTCCTAAACCCATCGATAGATACATCAAAAGAAAGGTCTGTTCAATACCTATCCACAGCTGAAGACAAAAAGTATCTGTGGCATCTGGTTCTTGAGATATTTCAATTCAAAGCTATTCGCATGATTTTCCACCCAACTGCATTTGACTTGTTTTGGATGGTGCTATCTCTGCAAACAAGCCCCGAAAAAATCTGCGGCTGCCAGTCCTCAATAGAGATTTCACAGACCTTTCCACTGGTGTACAACTTAATGTACAATTCACGACTTTAATTTTTTCAACATTTTAGAAGAAAATCAAGGCTAACCCCTTGCCGAAAAAAAATACATTTTCAACAATGTTTCCTAAACCCATCGATAGATACATCAAAAGAAAGGTCTGTTCAATACCTATCCACAGCTGAAGACAAAAAGTATCTGTGGCATCTGGTTCTTGATATATTTCAATTCAAAGTTATTCGCATGATTTTCCACCCAACTGCATTTGACTTGTTTTGGATGGTGATATCTCTGCAACCAAGCCCCGAAAAAATCTGCGGCTGCCAGTTCTCGAAAGGGATTTCGCAGACCTTTCCACTGGTGTACAACTTGTTGTACAATTCACG
Organism: Philhelius pedissequus; assembly: GCA_910595825.1. Classification (NCBI taxonomy): domain Eukaryota; kingdom Metazoa; phylum Arthropoda; class Insecta; order Diptera; family Syrphidae; genus Philhelius; species Philhelius pedissequus. The sequence goes on along the minus strand of OU343161.1, from coordinate 199,217,881 downwards.
ACTTTACTTTTTTCAACATTTTAGAAGAAAATCAAGGCTATCCCCTTGCCGAAAAAAATTACATTTTCAACAATGTTTCCCAAAACAATCGATAGATGCATCAAAAGAAAGGTCTGTTCAATACCTATCCACAGCTGAAGACAAAAACTATCTGTGGCATCTGGTTCTTGAGATATTTCAATTCAAAGCTATTCGCATGATTTTCCACCCAACTGCATTTGACTTGTTTTGGATGGTGATATCTCTGCAAACAAGCCCCGAAAAAATCTGCGGCTGCCAGTCCTCGATAGAGATTTCACAGACCTTTCCACTGGTGTACAACTTAATGTACAATTCACGACTTTAATTTTTTCAACATTTTAGAAGAAAATCAAGGCTAACCCCTTGCCGAAAAAAATACATTTTCAACAATGTTTCCTAAACCCATCGATATATACATCAAAAAAATACATTTTCAACAATGTTTCCTAAGCCCATCGAAAGATACATCAAAAGAAAGGTCTGTTCAATACCTATCCACAGCTGAAGACAAAAAGTATCTGTGGCATCTGGTTCTTGATATATTTCAATTCAAAGGTATTCGCATGATTTTCCACCCAACTGCATTTGACTTGTTTTGGATGGTGATATCTCTGCAACCAAGCCCCAAAAAAATCTGCGGCTGCCAGTTCTCGAAAGGGATTTCACAGACCTTTCCACTGGTGTACAACTTGTTGTACAATTCACGACTTTACTTTTTTCAACATTTTAGAAGAAAATCAAGGCTATCCCCTTGCCGAAAAAAATTACATTTTCAACAATGTTTCCCAAAACAATCGATAGATGCATCAAAAGAAAGGTCTGTTCAATACCTATCCACAGCTGAAGACAAAAACTATCTGTGGCATCTGGTTCTTGAGATATTTCAATTCAAAGCTATTCGCATGGTTTTCCACCCAACTGCATTTGACTTGTTTTGGATGGTGATATCTCTGCAAACAAGCCCCGAAAAAATCTGCGGCTGCCAGTTCTCGAAAGGGATTTCACAGACCTTTCCACTGGTGAACAACTTGTTGTACAATTCACGACTTTACTTTTTTCAATATTTTAGAAGAAAATCAAGGCTAACCCCTTGCCGAAAAAAATTACATTTTCAATAATGTTTCCCAAACCAATCGATAGATACATCAAGAGAAAGGTCTGTTCAATACCTATCCACAGCTGAAGACAAAAAGTATCTGTGGCATCTGGTTCTTGAGATATTTCAATTCAAAGCTATTCGCATGATTTTCCACCTAACTGCATTTGACTTGTTTTGAATGGTGATATCTCTGCAAACAAGCCCCGAAAAAATCTGCGGCTGCCAGTCCTCGATAGAGATTTCACAGACCTTTCCACTGGTGTACAACTTAATGTACAATTCACGACTTTAATTTTTTCAACATTTTAGAAGAAAATCAAGGCTAACCCCTTGCCGAAAAAAAATACATTTTCAACAATGTTTCCTAAACCCATCGATAGATACATCAAAAGAAAGGTCTGTTCAATACCTATCCACAGCTGAAGACAAAAAGTATCTGTGGCATCTGGTTCTTGAGATATTTCAATTCAAAGCTATTCGCATGATTTTCCACCCAACTGCATTTGACTTGTTTTGGATGGTGCTATCTCTGCAAACAAGCCCCGAAAAAATCTGCGGCTGCCAGTCCTCAATAGAGATTTCACAGACCTTTCCACTGGTGTACAACTTAATGTACAATTCACGACTTTAATTTTTTCAACATTTTAGAAGAAAATCAAGGCTAACCCCTTGCCGAAAAAAAATACATTTTCAACAATGTTTCCTAAACCCATCGATAGATACATCAAAAGAAAGGTCTGTTCAATACCTATCCACAGCTGAAGACAAAAAGTATCTGTGGCATCTGGTTCTTGATATATTTCAATTCAAAGTTATTCGCATGATTTTCCACCCAACTGCATTTGACTTGTTTTGGATGGTGATATCTCTGCAACCAAGCCCCGAAAAAATCTGCGGCTGCCAGTTCTCGAAAGGGATTTCGCAGACCTTTCCACTGGTGTACAACTTGTTGTACAATTCACGACTTTACTTTTTTCAACATTTTAGAAGAAAATCAAGGCTATCCCCTTGCCGAAAAAAATTACATTTTCAACAATGTTTCCCAAAACAATCGATAGATGCATCAAAAGAAAGGTCTGTTCAATACCTATCCACAGCTGAAGACAAAAACTATCTGTGGCATCTGGTTCTTGAGATATTTCAATTCAAAGCTATTCGCATGATTTTCCACCCAACTGCATTTGACTTGTTTTGGATGGTGATATCTCTGCAAACAAGCCCCGAAAAAATCTGCGGCTGCCAGTTCTCGAAAGGGATTTCACAGACCTTTCCACTGGTGAACAACTTGTTGTACAATTCACGACTTTACTTTTTTCAATATTTTAGAAGAAAATCAAGGCTAACCCCTTGCCGAAAAAAATTACATTTTCAATAATGTTTCCCAAACCAATCGATAGATACATCAAGAGAAAGGTCTGTTCAATACCTATCCACAGCTGAAGACAAAAAGTATCTGTGGCATCTGGTTCTTGAGATATTTCAATTCAAAGCTATTCGCATGATTTTCCACCTAACTGCATTTGACTTGTTTTGAATGGTGATATCTCTGCAAACAAGCCCCGAAAAAATCTGCGGCTGCCAGTCCTCGATAGAGATTTCACAGACCTTTCCACTGGTGTACAACTTAATGTACAATTCACGACTTTAATTTTTTCAACATTTTAGAAGAAAATCAAGGCTAACCCCTTGCCGAAAAAAAATACATTTTCAACAATGTTTCCTAAACCCATCGATAGATACATCAAAAGAAAGGTCTGTTCAATACCTATCCACAGCTGAAGACAAAAAGTATCTGTGGCATCTGGTTCTTGAGATATTTCAATTCAAAGCTATTCGCATGATTTTCCACCCAACTGCATTTGACTTGTTTTGGATGGTGCTATCTCTGCAAACAAGCCCCGAAAAAATCTGCGGCTGCCAGTCCTCAATAGAGATTTCACAGACCTTTCCACTGGTGTACAACTTAATGTACAATTCACGACTTTAATTTTTTCAACATTTTAGAAGAAAATCAAGGCTAACCCCTTGCCGAAAAAAAATACATTTTCAACAATGTTTCCTAAACCCATCGATAGATACATCAAAAGAAAGGTCTGTTCAATACCTATCCACAGCTGAAGACAAAAAGTATCTGTGGCATCTGGTTCTTGATATATTTCAATTCAAAGTTATTCGCATGATTTTCCACCCAACTGCATTTGACTTGTTTTGGATGGTGATATCTCTGCAACCAAGCCCCGAAAAAATCTGCGGCTGCCAGTTCTCGAAAGGGATTTCGCAGACCTTTCCACTGGTGTACAACTTGTTGTACAATTCACGACTTTACTTTTTTCAACATTTTAGAAGAAAATCAAGGCTATCCCCTTGCCGAAAAAAATTACATTTTCAACAATGTTTCCCAAAACAATCGATAGATGCATCAAAAGAAAGGTCTGTTCAATACCTATCCACAGCTGAAGACAAAAACTATCTGTGGCATCTGGTTCTTGAGATATTTCAATTCAAAGCTATTCGCATGATTTTCCACCCAACTGCATTTGACTTGTTTTGGATGGTGATATCTCTGCAAACAAGCCCCGAAAAAATCTGCGGCTGCCAGTCCTCGATAGAGATTTCACAGACCTTTCCACTGGTGTACAACTTAATGTACAATTCACGACTTTAATTTTTTCAACATTTTAGAAGAAAATCAAGGCTAACCCCTTGCCGAAAAAAATACATTTTCAACAATGTTTCCTAAACCCATCGATATATACATCAAAAAAATACATTTTCAACAATGTTTCCTAAGCCCATCGAAAGATACATCAAAAGAAAGGTCTGTTCAATACCTATCCACAGCTGAAGACAAAAAGTATCTGTGGCATCTGGTTCTTGATATATTTCAATTCAAAGGTATTCGCATGATTTTCCACCCAACTGCATTTGACTTGTTTTGGATGGTGATATCTCTGCAACCAAGCCCCAAAAAAATCTGCGGCTGCCAGTTCTCGAAAGGGATTTCACAGACCTTTCCACTGGTGTACAACTTGTTGTACAATTCACGACTTTACTTTTTTCAACATTTTAGAAGAAAATCAAGGCTATCCCCTTGCCGAAAAAAATTACATTTTCAACAATGTTTCCCAAAACAATCGATAGATGCATCAAAAGAAAGGTCTGTTCAATACCTATCCACAGCTGAAGACAAAAACTATCTGTGGCATCTGGTTCTTGAGATATTTCAATTCAAAGCTATTCGCATGGTTTTCCACCCAACTGCATTTGACTTGTTTTGGATGGTGATATCTCTGCAAACAAGCCCCGAAAAAATCTGCGGCTGCCAGTTCTCGAAAGGGATTTCACAGACCTTTCCACTGGTGAACAACTTGTTGTACAATTCACGACTTTACTTTTTTCAATATTTTAGAAGAAAATCAAGGCTAACCCCTTGCCGAAAAAAATTACATTTTCAATAATGTTTCCCAAACCAATCGATAGATACATCAAGAGAAAGGTCTGTTCAATACCTATCCACAGCTGAAGACAAAAAGTATCTGTGGCATCTGGTTCTTGAGATATTTCAATTCAAAGCTATTCGCATGATTTTCCACCTAACTGCATTTGACTTGTTTTGAATGGTGATATCTCTGCAAACAAGCCCCGAAAAAATCTGCGGCTGCCAGTCCTCGATAGAGATTTCACAGACCTTTCCACTGGTGTACAACTTAATGTACAATTCACGACTTTAATTTTTTCAACATTTTAGAAGAAAATCAAGGCTAACCCCTTGCCGAAAAAAAATACATTTTCAACAATGTTTCCTAAACCCATCGATAGATACATCAAAAGAAAGGTCTGTTCAATACCTATCCACAGCTGAAGACAAAAAGTATCTGTGGCATCTGGTTCTTGAGATATTTCAATTCAAAGCTATTCGCATGATTTTCCACCCAACTGCATTTGACTTGTTTTGGATGGTGCTATCTCTGCAAACAAGCCCCGAAAAAATCTGCGGCTGCCAGTCCTCAATAGAGATTTCACAGACCTTTCCACTGGTGTACAACTTAATGTACAATTCACGACTTTAATTTTTTCAACATTTTAGAAGAAAATCAAGGCTAACCCCTTGCCGAAAAAAAATACATTTTCAACAATGTTTCCTAAACCCATCGATAGATACATCAAAAGAAAGGTCTGTTCAATACCTATCCACAGCTGAAGACAAAAAGTATCTGTGGCATCTGGTTCTTGATATATTTCAATTCAAAGTTATTCGCATGATTTTCCACCCAACTGCATTTGACTTGTTTTGGATGGTGATATCTCTGCAACCAAGCCCCGAAAAAATCTGCGGCTGCCAGTTCTCGAAAGGGATTTCGCAGACCTTTCCACTGGTGTACAACTTGTTGTACAATTCACGACTTTACTTTTTTCAACATTTTAGAAGAAAATCAAGGCTATCCCCTTGCCGAAAAAAATTACATTTTCAACAATGTTTCCCAAAACAATCGATAGATGCATCAAAAGAAAGGTCTGTTCAATACCTATCCACAGCTGAAGACAAAAACTATCTGTGGCATCTGGTTCTTGAGATATTTCAATTCAAAGCTATTCGCATGATTTTCCACCCAACTGCATTTGACTTGTTTTGGATGGTGATATCTCTGCAAACAAGCCCCGAAAAAATCTGCGGCTGCCAGTCCTCGATAGAGATTTCACAGACCTTTCCACTGGTGTACAACTTAATGTACAATTCACGACTTTAATTTTTTCAACATTTTAGAAGAAAATCAAGGCTAACCCCTTGCCGAAAAAAATACATTTTCAACAATGTTTCCTAAACCCATCGATATATACATCAAAAAAATACATTTTCAACAATGTTTCCTAAGCCCATCGAAAGATACATCAAAAGAAAGGTCTGTTCAATACCTATCCACAGCTGAAGACAAAAAGTATCTGTGGCATCTGGTTCTTGAGATATTTCAATTCAAATATATTCGCATGATTTTCCACCCAACTGCATTTGACTTGTTTTGGATGGTGATATCTCTGCAACCAAGCCCCGAAAAAATCTGCGGCTGCCAGTTCTCGAAAGAGATTTCACAGACCTTTCCACTGGTGTACAACTTGTTGTACAATTCACGACTTTACTTTTTTCAACATTTTAGAAGAAAATCAAGGCTATCCCCTTGCCGAAAAAAATTACATTTTCAACAATGTTTCCCAAAACAATCGATAGATGCATCAAAAGAAAGGTCTGTTCAATACCTATCCACAGCTGAAGACAAAAACTATCTGTGGCATCTGGTTCTTGAGATATTTCAATTCAAAGCTATTCGCATGATTTTCCACCCAACTGCATTTGACTTGTTTTGGATGGTGATATCTCTGCAAACAAGCCCCGAAAAAATCTGCGGCTGCCAGTCCTCGATAGAGATTTCACAGACCTTTCCACTGGTGTACAACTTAATGTACAATTCACGACTTTAATTTTTTCAACATTTTAGAAGAAAATCAAGGCTAACCCCTTGCCGAAAAAAAATACATTTTCAACAATGTTTCCTAAACCCATCGATAGATACATCAAAAGAAAGGTCTGTTCAATACCTATCCACAGCTGAAGACAAAAAGTATCTGTGGCATCTGGTTCTTGATATATTTCAATTCAAAGTTATTCGCATGATTTTCCACCCAACTGCATTTGACTTGTTTTGGATGGTGATATCTCTGCAACCAAGCCCCGAAAAAATCTGCGGCTGCCAGTTCTCGAAAGGGATTTCGCAGACCTTTCCACTGGTGTACAACTTGTTGTACAATTCACGACTTTACTTTTTTCAACATTTTAGAAGAAAATCAAGGCTATCCCCTTGCCGAAAAAAATTACATTTTCAACAATGTTTCCCAAAACAATCGATAGATGCATCAAAAGAAAGGTCTGTTCAATACCTATCCACAGCTGAAGACAAAAACTATCTGTGGCATCTGGTTCTTGAGATATTTCAATTCAAAGCTATTCGCATGATTTTCCACCCAACTGCATTTGACTTGTTTTGGATGGTGATATCTCTGCAAACAAGCCCCGAAAAAATCTGCGGCTGCCAGTCCTCGATAGAGATTTCACAGACCTTTCCACTGGTGTACAACTTAATGTACAATTCACGACTTTAATTTTTTCAACATTTTAGAAGAAAATCAAGGCTAACCCCTTGCCGAAAAAAAATACATTTTCAACAATGTTTCCTAAACCCATCGATAGATACATCAAAAGAAAGGTCTGTTCAATACCTATCCACAGCTGAAGACAAAAAGTATCTGTGGCATCTGGTTCTTGATATATTTCAATTCAAAGTTATTCGCATGATTTTCCACCCAACTGCATTTGACTTGTTTTGGATGGTGATATCTCTGCAAACAAGCCCCGAAAAATCTGCGGCTGCCAGTTCTCGAAAGGGATTTCACAGACCTTTACACTGGTGTACAACTTGTTGTACAATTCACGACTTTACTTTTTTCAACATTTTAGAAGAAAATCAAGGCTACAATGTTTCCCAAAACAATCGATAGATGCATCAAAAGAAAGGTCTGTTCAATACCTCTCCACAGCTGAAGACAAAAACTATCTGTGGCATCTGGTTCTTGAGATATTTCAATTCAAAGCTATTCGCATGATTTTCCACCCAACTGCATTTGACTTGTTTTGGATGGTGATATCTCTGCAAACAAACCCCGAAAAATCTGCGGCTGCCAGTTCTCGAAAGGGATTTCACAGACCTTTCCACGGGCTTACAACTTGTTGTACAATTCACGACTTTACTTTTTTCAATATTCCCTTGCCGAAAAAAATTACATTTTCAACAATGTTTCCCAAACATATCGATAGAAACATCAAAAGAAAGGTCTGTTCAATACCTATCCACAGCTGAAGACAAAAAGTATCTGTGGCATCTGGTTCTTGAGATATTTTAATTCAAAATTATTCGCATGATTTTCCACCCAACTGCATTTGACTTGTTTTGGATGGTGATATCTCTGCAACCAAGCCCCGAAAAAATCTGCGGCTGCCAGTTCTCGAAAGGGATTTCACAGACCTTTCCACTGGTGTGCAACTTGTTGTACAATTCACGACTTTACTTTTTTCAATATTCCCTTGCCGAAAAAAATTACATTTTCAACAATGTTTCCCAAACATATCGATAGATACATCAAAAGAAAGGTCTGTTCAATACCTATCCACAGCTGAAGACAAAAAGTATCTGTGGCATCTGGTTCTTGAGATATTTCAATTCAAAGCTATTCGCATGATTTTCCACCCAACTGCATTTGACTTGTTTTGGATGGTGATATCTCTGCAAACAAGCCCCGAAAAAATCTGTGGCTGCCAGTCCTCGATAGAGATTTCACAGACCTTTCCACTGGTGTACAACTTAATGTACAATTCACGACTTTAATTTTTTCAACATTTTAGAAGAAAATCAAGGCTAACCCCTTGCCGAAAAAAATACATTTTCAACAATGTTTCCTAAACCCATCGATATATACATCAAAAAAATACATTTTCAACAATGTTTCCTAAGCCCATCGAAAGATACATCAAAAGAAAGGTCTGTTCAATACCTATCCACAGCTGAAGACAAAAAGTATCTGTGGCATCTGGTTCTTGAGATATTTCAATTCAAATATATTCGCATGATTTTCCACCCAACTGCATTTGACTTGTTTTGGATGGTGATATCTCTGCAACCAAGCCCCGAAAAAATCTGCGGCTGCCAGTTCTCGAAAGGGATTTCACAGACCTTTCCACTGGTGTACAACTTGTTGTACAATTCACGACTTTACTTTTTTCAATATTCCCTTGCCGAAAAAAATTACATTTTCAACAATGTTTCCCAAACATATCGATAGATACATCAAAAGAAAGGTCTGTTCAATACCTATCCACAGCTGAAGACAAAAAGTATCTGTGGCATCTGGTTCTTGAGATATTTCAATTCAAAGCTATTCGCATGATTTTCCACCCAACTGCATTTGACTTGTTTTGGATGGTGATATCTCTGCAAACAAGCCCCGAAAAAATCTGCGGCTGCCAGTTCTCGAAAGGGATTTCACAGACCTTTACACTGGTGTACAACTTGTTGTACAATTCACGACTTTACTTTTTTCAACATTTTAGAAGAAAATCAAGGCTATCTATCCCGTTGCCGAAAAAAATTACATTTTCAACAATGTTTCCCAAAACAATCGATAGATGCATCAAAAGAAAGGTCTGTTCAATACCTCTCTACAGCTGAAGACAAAAACTATCTGTGGCATCTGGTTCTTGAGATATTTCAATTCAAAGCTATTCGCATGATTTTCCACCCAACTGCATTTGACTTGTTTTGGATGGTGATATCTCTGCAAACAAGCCCCGAAAAATCTGCGGCTGCCAGTTCTCGAAAGGGATTTCACAGACCTTTCCACGGGCTTACAACTTGTTGTACAATTCACGACTTTACTTTTTTCAATATTCCCTTGCCGAAAAAAATTACATTTTCAACAATGTTTCCTAAACCCATCGATAGATACATCAAAAGAAAGGTCTGTTCAATACCTATCCACAGCTGAAGACAAAAAGTATCTGTGGCATCTGGTTCTTGAGATATTTCAATTCAAAGCTATTCGCATGATTTTCCACCCAACTGCATTTGACTTGTTTTGGATGGTGATATCTCTGCAAACAAGCCCCGAAAAAATCTGCGGCTGCCAGTCCTCGATAGAAATTTCACAGACCTTTCCACTGGTGTACAACTTGTTGTACAATTCACGACTTTACTTTTTTCAACATTTTAGAAGAAAATCAAGGCTATCCCCTTGCCGAAAAAAATTACATTTTCAACAATGTTTCCCAAAACAATCGATAGATGCATCAAAAGAAAGGTCTGTTCAATACCTCTCCACAGCTGAAGACAAAAACTATCTGTGGCATCTGGTTCTTGAGATATTTCAATTCAAAGCTATTCGCATGATTTTCCACCCAACTGCATTTGACTTGTTTTGGATGGTGATATCTCTGCAAACAAGCCCCGAAAAATCTGCGGCTGCCAGTTCTCGAAAGGGATTTCACAGACCTTTCCACGGGCTTACAACTTGTTGTACAATTCACGACTTTACTTTTTTCAATATTCCCTTGCCGAAAAAAATTACATTTTCAACAATGTTTCCCAAACATATCGATAGATACATCAAAAGAAAGGTCTGTTCAATACCTATCCACAGCTGAAGACAAAAAGTATCTGTGGCATCTGGTTCTTGAGATATTTTAATTCAAAATTATTCGCATGATTTTCCACCCAACTGCATTTGACTTGTTTTGGATGGTGATATCTTTGCAACCAAGCCCCGAAAAAATCTGCGGCTGCCAGTTCTCGAAAGGGATTTCATAGACCTTTCCACTGGTGTACAACTTGTTGTACAATTCACGACTTTACTTTTTTCAACATTTTAGAAGAAAATCAAGGCTATCCCCTTGCCGAAAAAAATACATTTCCAACAATGTTTCCTAAGCCCATCGATAGATACATCAAAAGAAAGGTCTGTTCAATACCTATCCACAGCTGAAGACAAAAAGTATCAGTGGCATCTGGTTCTTGAGATATTTCAATTCAAAGCTATTCGCATGATTTTCCACCCAACTGCATTTGACTTGTTTTGGATTGTGATATCTCTGCAAACAAGCCCCGAAAAAATCTGCGGCTGCCAGTCCTCGATAGAGATTTCACAGACCTTTCCACTGGTGTACAACTTAATGTACAATTCACGACTTTAATTTTTTCAACATTTTAGAAGAAAATCAAGGCTAACCCCTTGCCGAAAAAAAATACATTTTCAACAATGTTTCCTAAACCCATCGATAGATACATCAAAAGAAAGGTCTGTTCAATACCTATCCACAGCTGAAGACAAAAACTATCTGTGGCATCTGGTTCTTGAGATATTTCAATTCAAAACTATTCGCATGATTTTCCACCCAACTGCATTTGACTTGTTTTGGATGGTGATATCTCTGCAAACAAGCCCCGAAAAAATCTGCGGCTGCCAGTTCTCGAAAGGGATTTCACAGACCTTTCCACGGGCTTACAACTTGTTGTACAATTCACGACTTTACTTTTTTCAATATTCCCTTGCCGAAAAAAATTACATTTTCAACAATGTTTCCCAAACATATCGATAGATACATCAAAAGAAAGGTCTGTTCAATACCTATCCACAGCTGAAGACAAAAAGTATCTGTGGCATCTGGTTCTTGAGATATTTCAATTCAAAGCTATTCGCATGATTTTCCACCCAACTGCATTTGACTTGTTTTGGATGGTGATATCTCTGCAAACAAGCCCCGAAAAAATCTGCGGCTGCCAGTCCTCGATAGAAATTTCACAGACCTTTCCACTGGTGTACAACTTGTTGTACAATTCACGACTTTACTTTTTTCAACATTTTAGAAGAAAATCAAGGCTATCCCCTTGCCGAAAAAAATTACATTTTCAACAATGTTTCCCAAAACAATCGATAGATGCATCAAAAGAAAGGTCTGTTCAATACCTATCCACAGCTGAAGACAAAAAGTATCTGTGGCATCTGGTTCTTGAGATATTTCAATTCAAAACTATTCGCATGATTTTCCACCCAACTGCATTTGACTTGTTTTGGATGGTGATATCTCTGCAAACAAGCCCCGAAAAAACTGCGGCTGCCAGTCCTCGATAGAGATTTCACATACCTTTCCACTGGTGTACAACTTAATGTACAATTCACGACTTTAATTTTTTCAACATTTTAGAAGAAAATCAAGGCTAACCCCTTGCCGAAAAAAATTACATTTTCAACAATGTTTCCCAAACCAATCGATAGATACATCAAAAGAAAGGTCTGTTCAATACCTATCCACAGCTGAAGACAAAAAGTATCTGTGGCATCTGGTTCTTGAGATATTTTAATTCAAAATTATTCGCATGATTTTCCACCCAACTGCATTTGACTTGTTTTGGACGGTGATATCTCTGCAACCAAGCCCCGAAAAAATCTGCGGCTGCCAGTTCTCGAAAGGGATTTCACAGACCTTTCCACTGGTGTACAACTTGTTGTACAATTCACGACTTTACTTTTTTCAACATTTTAGAAGAAAATCAAGGCTATCCCCTTGCCGAAAAAAATACATTTCCAACAATGTTTCCTAAACCCGTCGATATATACATCAAAAGAAAGGTCTGTTCAATACCTATCCACAGCCGAAGACAAAAACTATCTGTGGCATCTGGTTCTTGAGATATTTCAATTCAAAACTATTCGCATGATTTTCCACCCAACTGCATTTGACTTGTTTTGGATGGTGATATCTCTGCAAACAAGCCCCGAAAAAATCTGCGGCTGCCAGTCCTCGATAGAGATTTCACAGACCTTTCCACTGGTGTACAACTTAATGTACAATTCACGATTTTAACTTTTTCAACATTTTAGAAGAAAATCAAGGCTAACCCCTTGCCGAAAAAAAATACATTTTCAACAATGTTTCCTAAGCCCATCGATATATACATCAAAAGAAAGGTCTGTTCAATACCTATCCACAGCTGAAGACAAAAAGTATCTGTGGCATCTAGTTCTTGAGATATTTCAATTCAAAGTTATTCCCATGATTTTCCACCCAACTGCATTTGACTTGTTTTGGATGGTGATATCTCTGCAACCAAGCCCCGAAAAAATCTGCGGCTGCCAGTTCTCGAAAGGGATTTCACAGTCCTTTCCACTGGTGTACAACTTGTTGTACAATTCACGACTTTACTTTTTTCAATATTCCCTTGCCGAAAAAAATTACATTTTCAACAATGTTTCCCAAACATATCGATAGATACATCAAAAGAAAGGTCTGTTCAATACCTATCCACAGCTGAAGACAAAAAGTATCTGTGGCATCTGGTTCTTGAGATATTTCAATTCAAAGCTATTCGCATGATTTTCCACCCAACTGCATTTGACTTGTTTTGGATGGTGATATCTCTGCAAACAAGCCCCGAAAAAATCTGCGGCTGCCAGTTCTCGAAAGGGATTTCACAGACCTTTACACTGGTGTACAACTTGTTGTACAATTCACGACTTTACTTTTTTCAACATTTTAGAAGAAAATCAAGGCTATCCCGTTGCCGAAAAAAATTACATTTTCAACAATGTTTCCCAAAACAATCGATAGATGCATCAAAAGAAAGGTCTGTTCAATACCTCTCTACAGCTGAAGACAAAAAGTATCTGTGGCATCTGGTTCTTGAGATATTTCAATTCAAAATTATTCGCATGATTTTCCACCCAACTGCATTTGACTTGTTTTGGATGGTGATATCTCTGCAAACAAGCCCCGAAAAAATCTGCGGCTGCCAGTCCTCGATAGAGATTTCACAGACCTTTCCACTGGTGTACAACTTAATGTACAATTCACGATTTTAATTTTTTCAACATTTTAGAAGAAAATCAAGGCTAACCCCTTGCCGAAAAAAAATACATTTTCAACAATGTTTCCTAAACCGATCGATATATACATCAAAAGAAAGGTCTGTTCAATACCTATCCACAGCTGAAGACAAAAAGTATCTGTGGCATCTGGTTCTTGAGATATTTCAATTCAAAGTTATTCGCATGATTTTCCACCCAACTGCATTTGACTTGTTTTGGATGGTGATATCTCTGCAAACAAGCCCCGAAAAATCTGCGGCTGCCAGTTCTCGAAAGGGATTTCACAGACCTTTCCACGGGCTTACAACTTGTTGTACAATTCACGACTTTACTTTTTTCAATATTCCCTTGCCGAAAAAAATTACATTTTCAACAATGTTTCCCAAACATATCGATAGATACATCAAAAGAAAGGTCTGTTCAATACCTCTCCACAGCTGAAGACAAAAACTATCTGTGGCATCTGGTTCTTGAGATATTTCAATTCAAAGCTATTCGCATGATTTTCCACCCAACTGCATTTGACTTGTTTTGGATGGTGATATCTCTGCAAACAAGCCCCGAAAAATCTGCGGCTGCCAGTTCTCGAAAGGGATTTCACAGACCTTTCCACGGGCTTACAACTTGTTGTACAATTCACGACTTTACTTTTTTCAATATTCCCTTGCCGAAAAAAATTACATTTTCAACAATGTTTCCCAAACATATCGATAGATACATCAAAAGAAAGGTCTGTTCAATACCTATCCACAGCTGAAGACAAAAAGTATCTGTGGCATCTGGTTCTTGAGATATTTTAATTCAAAATTATTCGCATGATTTTCCACCCAACTGCATTTGACTTGTTTTGGATGGTGATATCTTTGCAACCAAGCCCCGAAAAAATCTGCGGCTCCCAGTTCTCGAAAGGGATTTCATAGACCTTTCCACTGGTGTACAACTTGTTGTACAATTCACGACTTTACTTTTTTCAACATTTTAGAAGAAAATCAAGGCTATCCCCTTGCCGAAAAAAATACATTTCCAACAATGTTTCCTAAACCCGTCGATATATACATCAAAAGAAAGGTCTGTTCAATACCTATCCACAGCCGAAGACAAAAACTATCTGTGGCATCTGGTTCTTGAGATATTTCAATTCAAAACTATTCGCATGATTTTCCACCCAACTGCATTTGACTTGTTTTGGATGGTGATATCTCTGCAAACAAGCCCCGAAAAAATCTGCGGCTGCCAGTCCTCGATAGAGATTTCACAGACCTTTCCACTGGTGTACAACTTAATGTACAATTCACGATTTTAACTTTTTCAACATTTTAGAAGAAAATCAAGGCTAACCCCTTGCCGAAAAAAAATACATTTTCAACAATGTTTCCTAAGCCCATCGATATATACATCAAAAGAAAGGTCTGTTCAATACCTATCCACAGCTGAAGACAAAAAGTATCTGTGGCATCTAGTTCTTGAGATATTTCAATTCAAAGTTATTCCCATGATTTTCCACCCAACTGCATTTGACTTGTTTTGGATGGTGATATCTCTGCAACCAAGCCCCGAAAAAATCTGCGGCTGCCAGTTCTCGAAAGGGATTTCACAGTCCTTTCCACTGGTGTACAACTTGTTGTACAATTCACGACTTTACTTTTTTCAATATTCCCTTGCCGAAAAAAATTACATTTTCAACAATGTTTCCCAAACATATCGATAGATACATCAAAAGAAAGGTCTGTTCAATACCTATCCACAGCTGAAGACAAAAAGTATCTGTGGCATCTGGTTCTTGAGATATTTCAATTCAAAGCTATTCGCATGATTTTCCACCCAACTGCATTTGACTTGTTTTGGATGGTGATATCTCTGCAAACAAGCCCCGAAAAAATCTGCGGCTGCCAGTTCTCGAAAGGGATTTCACAGACCTTTACACTGGTGTACAACTTGTTGTACAATTCACGACTTTACTTTTTTCAACATTTTAGAAGAAAATCAAGGCTATCCCGTTGCCGAAAAAAATTACATTTTCAACAATGTTTCCCAAAACAATCGATAGATGCATCAAAAGAAAGGTCTGTTCAATACCTCTCTACAGCTGAAGACAAAAAGTATCTGTGGCATCTGGTTCTTGAGATATTTCAATTCAAAATTATTCGCATGATTTTCCACCCAACTGCATTTGACTTGTTTTGGATGGTGATATCTCTGCAAACAAGCCCCGAAAAAATCTGCGGCTGCCAGTCCTCGATAGAGATTTCACAGACCTTTCCACTGGTGTACAACTTAATGTACAATTCACGATTTTAATTTTTTCAACATTTTAGAAGAAAATCAAGGCTAACCCCTTGCCGAAAAAAAATACATTTTCAACAATGTTTCCTAAACCGATCGATATATACATCAAAAGAAAGGTCTGTTCAATACCTATCCACAGCTGAAGACAAAAAGTATCTGTGGCATCTGGTTCTTGAGATATTTCAATTCAAAGTTATTCGCATGATTTTCCACCCAACTGCATTTGACTTGTTTTGGATGGTGATATCTCTGCAAACAAGCCCCGAAAAATCTGCGGCTGCCAGTTCTCGAAAGGGATTTCACAGACCTTTCCACGGGCTTACAACTTGTTGTACAATTCACGACTTTACTTTTTTCAATATTCCCTTGCCGAAAAAAATTACATTTTCAACAATGTTTCCCAAACATATCGATAGATACATCAAAAGAAAGGTCTGTTCAATACCTCTCCACAGCTGAAGACAAAAACTATCTGTGGCATCTGGTTCTTGAGATATTTCAATTCAAAGCTATTCGCATGATTTTCCACCCAACTGCATTTGACTTGTTTTGGATGGTGATATCTCTGCAAACAAGCCCCGAAAAATCTGCGGCTGCCAGTTCTCGAAAGGGATTTCACAGACCTTTCCACGGGCTTACAACTTGTTGTACAATTCACGACTTTACTTTTTTCAATATTCCCTTGCCGAAAAAAATTACATTTTCAACAATGTTTCCCAAACATATCGATAGATACATCAAAAGAAAGGTCTGTTCAATACCTATCCACAGCTGAAGACAAAAAGTATCTGTGGCATCTGGTTCTTGAGATATTTTAATTCAAAATTATTCGCATGATTTTCCACCCAACTGCATTTGACTTGTTTTGGATGGTGATATCTTTGCAACCAAGCCCCGAAAAAATCTGCGGCTCCCAGTTCTCGAAAGGGATTTCATAGACCTTTCCACTGGTGTACAACTTGTTGTACAATTCACGACTTTACTTTTTTCAACATTTTAGAAGAAAATCAAGGCTATCCCCTTGCCGAAAAAAATATATTTCCAACAATGTTTCCTAAGCCCATCGATAGATACATCAAAAGAAAGGTCTGTTCAATACCTATCCACAGCTGAAGACAAAAAGTATCAGTGGCATCTGGTTCTTGAGATATTTCAATTCAAAGCTATTCGCATGATTTTCCACCCAACTGCATTTGACTTGTTTTGGATTGTGATATCTCTGCAAACAAGCCCCGAAAAAATCTGCGGCTGCCAGTCCTCGATAGAGATTTCACAGACCTTTCCACTGGTGTACAACATAATGTACAATTCACGACTTTAATTTTTTCAACATTTTAGAAGAAAATCAAGGCTAACCCCTTGCCGAAAAAAAATACATTTTCAACAATGTTTCCTAAACCCATCGATAGATACATCAAAAGAAAGGTCTGTTCAATACCTATCCACAGCTGAAGACAAAAACTATCTGTGGCATCTGGTTCTTGAGATATTTCAATTCAAAACTATTCGCATGATTTTCCACCCAACTGCATTTGACTTGTTTTGGATGGTGATATCTCTGCAAACAAGCCCCGAAAAAATCTGCGGCTGCCAGTTCTCGAAAGGGATTTCACAGACCTTTCCACGGGCTTACAACTTGTTGTACAATTCACGACTTTACTTTTTTCAATATTCCCTTGCCGAAAAAAATTACATTTTCAACAATGTTTCCCAAACATATCGATAGATACATCAAAAGAAAGGTCTGTTCAATACCTATCCACAGCTGAAGACAAAAAGTATCTGTGGCATCTGGTTCTTGAGATATTTCAATTCAAAGCTATTCGCATGATTTTCCACCCAACTGCATTTGACTTGTTTTGGATGGTGATATCTCTGCAAACAAGCCCCGAAAAAATCTGCGGCTGCCAGTCCTCGATAGAAATTTCACAGACCTTTCCACTGGTGTACAACTTGTTGTACAATTCACGACTTTACTTTTTTCAACATTTTAGAAGAAAATCAAGGCTATCCCCTTGCCGAAAAAAATTACATTTTCAACAATGTTTCCCAAAACAATCGATAGATGCATCAAAAGAAAGGTCTGTTCAATACCTATCCACAGCTGAAGACAAAAAGTATCTGTGGCATCTGGTTCTTGAGATATTTCAATTCAAAACTATTCGCATGATTTTCCACCCAACTGCATTTGACTTGTTTTGGATGGTGATATCTCTGCAAACAAGCCCCGAAAAAACTGCGGCTGCCAGTCCTCGATAGAGATTTCACATACCTTTCCACTGGTGTACAACTTAATGTACAATTCACGACTTTAATTTTTTCAACATTTTAGAAGAAAATCAAGGCTAACCCCTTGCCGAAAAAAATTACATTTTCAACAATGTTTCCCAAACCAATCGATAGATACATCAAAAGAAAGGTCTGTTCAATACCTATCCACAGCTGAAGACAAAAAGTATCTGTGGCATCTGGTTCTTGAGATATTTTAATTCAAAATTATTCGCATGATTTTCCACCCAACTGCATTTGACTTGTTTTGGACGGTGATATCTCTGCAACCAAGCCCCGAAAAAATCTGCGGCTGCCAGTTCTCGAAAGGGATTTCACAGACCTTTCCACTGGTGTACAACTTGTTGTACAATTCACGACTTTACTTTTTTCAACATTTTAGAAGAAAATCAAGGCTATCCCCTTGCCGAAAAAAATACATTTCCAACAATGTTTCCTAAACCCGTCGATATATACATCAAAAGAAAGGTCTGTTCAATACCTATCCACAGCCGAAGACAAAAACTATCTGTGGCATCTGGTTCTTGAGATATTTCAATTCAAAACTATTCGCATGATTTTCCACCCAACTGCATTTGACTTGTTTTGGATGGTGATATCTCTGCAAACAAGCCCCGAAAAAATCTGCGGCTGCCAGTCCTCGATAGAGATTTCACAGACCTTTCCACTGGTGTACAACTTAATGTACAATTCACGATTTTAACTTTTTCAACATTTTAGAAGAAAATCAAGGCTAACCCCTTGCCGAAAAAAAATACATTTTCAACAATGTTTCCTAAGCCCATCGATATATACATCAAAAGAAAGGTCTGTTCAATACCTATCCACAGCTGAAGACAAAAAGTATCTGTGGCATCTAGTTCTTGAGATATTTCAATTCAAAGTTATTCCCATGATTTTCCACCCAACTGCATTTGACTTGTTTTGGATGGTGATATCTCTGCAACCAAGCCCCGAAAAAATCTGCGGCTGCCAGTTCTCGAAAGGGATTTCACAGTCCTTTCCACTGGTGTACAACTTGTTGTACAATTCACGACTTTACTTTTTTCAATATTCCCTTGCCGAAAAAAATTACATTTTCAACAATGTTTCCCAAACATATCGATAGATACATCAAAAGAAAGGTCTGTTCAATACCTATCCACAGCTGAAGACAAAAAGTATCTGTGGCATCTGGTTCTTGAGATATTTCAATTCAAAGCTATTCGCATGATTTTCCACCCAACTGCATTTGACTTGTTTTGGATGGTGATATCTCTGCAAACAAGCCCCGAAAAAATCTGCGGCTGCCAGTTCTCGAAAGGGATTTCACAGACCTTTACACTGGTGTACAACTTGTTGTACAATTCACGACTTTACTTTTTTCAACATTTTAGAAGAAAATCAAGGCTATCCCGTTGCCGAAAAAAATTACATTTTCAACAATGTTTCCCAAAACAATCGATAGATGCATCAAAAGAAAGGTCTGTTCAATACCTCTCTACAGCTGAAGACAAAAAGTATCTGTGGCATCTGGTTCTTGAGATATTTCAATTCAAAATTATTCGCATGATTTTCCACCCAACTGCATTTGACTTGTTTTGGATGGTGATATCTCTGCAAACAAGCCCCGAAAAAATCTGCGGCTGCCAGTCCTCGATAGAGATTTCACAGACCTTTCCACTGGTGTACAACTTGTTGTACAATTCACGACTTTACTTTTTTCAATATTTTAGAAGAAAATCAAGGCTAACCCCTTGCCGAAAAAAATTACATTTTCAACACTGTTTCCCAAACCAATCGATAGATACATCAAAAGAAAGGTCTGTTCAATACCTATCCACAGCTGAAGACAAAAATTATCTGTGGCATCTGGTTCTTGAGATATTTCAATTCAAAGTTATTCGCATGATTTTCCACCCAACTGCATTTGACTTGTTTTGGATGGTGATATCTCTGCAACCAAGCCCCGAAAAAATCTGCGGCTGCCAGTTCTCGAAAGGGATTTCACAGACCTTTCCACTGGTGTACAACTTCTTGTACAATTCACGACTTTACTGTTTTCAACACTTTAGAAGAAAATCAAGGCTAACCCCTTGCCGAAAAAAATTACATTTTCAACAATGTTTCCCAAACCAATCGATAGATACATCAAAAGAAAGGTCTGTTCAATACCTATCCACAGCCGAAGACAAAAAGTATCTGTGGCATCTGGTTCTTGAGATATTTCAATTCAAAGTTATTCGCATGATTTTCCACCCAACTGCATTTGACTTGTTTTGGATGGTGATATCTCTGCAACCAAGCCCCGAAAAAATCTGCGGCTGCCAGTCCTCGATAGAGATTTCACAGACCTTTCCACTGGTGTACAACTTAATGTACAATTCACGATTTTAATTTTTTCAACATTTTAGAAGAAAATCAAGGCTAACCCCTTGCCGAAAAAAAAATACATTTTCAACAATGTTTCCTAAACCCATCGATATATACATCAAAAGAAAGGTCTGTTCAATACCTATCCACAGCTGAAGACAAAAAGTATCTGTGGCATCTGGTTCTTGAGATATTTCAATTCAAAGTTATTCGCATGATTTTCCACCCAACTGCATTTGACTTGTTTTGGATGGTGATATCTCTGCAACCAAGCCCCGAAAAAATCTGCGGCTGCCAGTTCTCGAAATGGATTTCACAGACCTTTCCACTGGTGTACAACTTGTTGTACAATTCACGACTTTACTGTTTTCAACATTTTAGAAGAAAATCAAGGCTAACCCCTTGCCGAAAAAAAATACATTTTCAAAAATGTTTCCTAAGCCCATCGATAGATACATCAAAAGAAAGGTCTGTTCAATACCTATCCACAGCTGAAGACAAAAAGTATCTGTGGCATCTGGTTCTTGAGATACTTCAATTCAAATTTATTCGCATGATTTTCCACCCAACTGCATTTGACTTGTTTTGGATGGTGATATCTCTGCAACCAAGCCCCGAAAAAATCTGCGGCTGCCAGTTCTCGAAAGGGATTTCACAGACCTTTCCACTGGTGTACAACTTGTTGTACAATTCACGACTTTACTGTTTTCAACATTTTAGAAGAAAATCAAGGCTAACCCCTTGCCGAAAAAAAATACATTTTCAATAATGTTTCCCAAACCAATCGATAGATACATCAAAAGAAAGGTCTGTTCAATACCTATCCACAGCCGAAGACAAAAACTATCTATGGCATCTGGTTCTTGAGATATTTCAATTCAAAGCTATTCGCATGATTTTCCACCTAACTGCATTTGACTTGTTTTGGATGGTGATATCTCTGCAAACAAGCCCCGAAAAAATCTGCGGCTGCCAGTCCTCGATAGAGATTTCACAGACCTTTCCACTGGTGTACAACTTAATGTACAATTCACGACTTTAATTTTTTCAACATTTTAGAAGAAAATCAAGGCTAACCCCTTGCCGAAAAAAATTACATTTTCAACAATGTTTCCCAAACCCATCGATAGATACATCAAAAGAAAGGTCTGTTCAATACCTATCCACAGCCGAAGACAAAAAGTATCTGTGGCATCAGGTTCTTGATATATTTCAATTCAAAGTTATTCGCATGATTTTCCACTGCATTTGACTTGTTTTGGATGGTGATATCTCTGCAACCAAGCCCCGAAAAAATCTGCGGCTGCCTGTTCTCGAAAGGGATTTCACAGTCTTTTCCACGGGTGTACAACTTGCTGTACAATTCTCGACTTTACTTTTTTAAACATTTTAGAAGAAAATCAAGGCTAACCCCTTGCCGAAAAAAATTACATTTTCAACAATGTTTCCCAAACCCATCGATAGATACATCAAAAGAAAGGTCTGTTCAATACCTATCCACAGCCGAAGACAAAAAGTATCTGTGGCATCTGGTTCTTGAGATATTTCAATTCAAAGTTATTCGCATGATTTTCCACCCAACTGCATTTGACTTGTTTTGGATGGTGATATCTCTGCAACCAAGCCCCGAAAAAATCTGCGGCTGCCAGTTCTCGAAATGGATTTCACAGACCTTTCCACTGGTGTACAACTTGTTGTACAATTCACGACTTTACTGTTTTCAACATTTTAGAAGAAAATCAAGGCTAACCCCTTGCCGAAAAAAAATACATTTTCAAAAATGTTTCCTAAGCCCATCGATAGATACATCAAAAGAAAGGTCTGTTCAATACCTATCCACAGCTGAAGACAAAAAGTATCTGTGGCATCTGGTTCTTGAGATACTTCAATTCAAATTTATTCGCATGATTTTCCACTGCATTTGACTTGTTTTGGATGGTGATATCTCTGCAACCAAGCCCCGAAAAAATCTGCGGCTGCCTGTTCTCGAAAGGGATTTCACAGTCTTTTCCACGGGTGTACAACTTGCTGTACAATTCTCGACTTTACTTTTTTAAACATTTTAGAAGAAAATCAAGGCTAACCCCTTGCCGAAAAAAATTACATTTTCAACAATGTTTCCCAAACCCATCGATAGATACATCAAAAGAAAGGTCTGTTCAATACCTATCCACAGCTGAAGACAAAAAGTATCTGTGGCATCTGGTTCTTGAGATACTTCAATTCAAATTTATTCGCATGATTTTCCACCCAACTGCATTTGACTTGTTTTGAATGGTGATATCTCTGCAAACAAGCCCCGAAAAAATCTGCGGCTGCCAGTCCTCGAAAGAGATTTCACAGACCTTTCCACTGGTGTATAACTTAATGTACAATTCACGACTTTATTTTTTCAACATTTTAGAAGAAAATCAAGGCTAACTAACCCCTTGCCGAAAAAAATTACACTTTCAATAATGTTTCCCAAACCAATCGATAGATACATCAAAAGAAAGGTCTGTTCAATACCTATCCACAGCCGAAGACAAAAAGTATCTGTGGCATCTGGTTGTTGATATATTTCAATTCAAAGTTATTCGCATGATTTTCCACCCAACTGCATTTGACTTGTTTTGGATGGTGATATCTCTGCAAACAAGCCCCGAAAAAATCTGCGGCTGCCAGTTCTCGAAAGGGATTTCACAGACCTTTCCACTGGTGTACAACTTGTTGTACAATTCACGACTTTACTTTTTTCAACATTTTAGAAGAAAATCAAGGCTATCCCCTTGCCGAAAAAAATTACATTTTCAACAATGTTTCCCAAAACAATCGATAGATGTATCAAAAGAAAGGTCTGTTCAATACCTATCCACAGCTGAAGACAAAAAGTATCTGTGGCATCTGGTTCTTGATATATTTCTATTCAAAGTTATTCGCATGATTTTCCACCCAACTGCATTTGACTTGTTTTGGATGGTGATATCTCTGCAAACAAGCCCCGAAAAAATCTGCGCCTGCCAGTCCTCGATAGAGATTTCACAGACCTTTCCACTGGTGTACAACTTAATGTACAATTCATGTTTCCTAAACCCATCGATAGATACATTAAAAGAAAGGTCTGTTCAATACCTATCCACAGCCGAAGACAAAAAGTATCTGTGGCATCAGGTTCTTGATATATTTCAATTCAAAGTTATTCGCATGATTTTCTACTGCATTTGACTTGTTTTGGATGGTGATATCTCTGCAACCAAGCCCCGAAAAAATCTGCGGCTGCCTGTTCTCGAAAGGGATTTCACAGTCTTTTCCACGGGTGTACAACTTGCTGTACAATTCTCGACTTTACTTTTTTAAACATTTTAGAAGAAAATCAAGGCTAACCCCTTGCCGAAAAAAATTACATTTTCAACAATGTTTCCCAAACCCATCGATAGATACATCAAAAGAAAGGTCTGTTCAATACCTATCCACAGCTGAAAACAAAAATTATCTGTAGCATCTGGTTCTTGAGATACTTCAATTCAAATTTATTCGCATGATTTTCCACCCAACTGCATTTGACTTGTTTTGAATGGTGATATCTCTGCAAACAAGCCCCGAAAAAATCTGCGGCTGCCAGTCCTCGAAAGAGATTTCACAGACCTTTCCACTGGTGTATAACTTAATGTACAATTCACGACTTTATTTTTTCAACATTTTAGAAGAAAATCAAGGCTAACTAACCCCTTGCCGAAAAAAATTACATTTTCAATAATGTTTCCCAAACCAATCGATAGATACATCAAAAGAAAGGTCTGTTCAATACCTATCCACAGCCGAAGACAAAAAGTATCTGTGGCATCTGGTTGTTGATATATTTCAATTCAAAGTTATTCGCATGATTTTCCACCCAACTGCATTTGACTTGTTTTGGATGGTGATATCTCTGCAAACAAGCCCCGAAAAAATCTGCGGCTGCCAGTTCTCGAAAGGGATTTCAAAGACCTTTCCGCTGGTGTACAACTTGTTGTACAATTCACGACTTTACTTTTTTCAACATTTTAGAAGAAAATCAAGGCTATCCCCTTGCCGAAAAAAATTACATTTTCAACAATGTTTCCCAAAACAATCGATAGATGTATCAAAAGAAAGGTCTGTTCAATACCTATCCACAGCTGAAGACAAAAATTATCTGTGGCATCTGGTTCTTGATATATTTCTATTCAAAGTTATTCGCATGATTTTCCACCCAACTGCATTTGACTTGTTTTGGATGGTGATATCTCTGCAACCAAGCCCTGAAAAAATCTGCGGCTGCCAGTTCTCGAAAGGGATTTCACAGACCTTTCCACTGGTGTACAACTTGTTGTACAATTCACGACTTTACTTTTTTCAACATTTTAGAAGAAAATCAAGGCTAACCCCTTGCCGAAAAAAAATACATTTTCAACAATGTTTCCTAAACCCATCGATAGATACATCAAAAGAAAGGTCTGTTCAATACCTATCCACAGCTGAAGACAAAAAGTATCTGTGGCATCTGGTTCTTGATATATTTCAATTCAAAGTTATTCGCATGATTTTCCACCCAACTGCATTTGACTTGTTTTGGATGGTGATATCTCTGCAACAAAGCCCCGAAAAAATCTGCGGCTGCCAGTTCTCGAAAGGGATTTCACAGACCTTTCCACTGGTGTACAACTTGTTGTACAATTCACGACTTTACTTTTTTCAACATTTTAGAAGAAAATCAAGGCTATCCCCTTGCCGAAAAAAATTACATTTTCAACAATGTTTCCCAAAACAATCGATAGATGCATCAAAAGAAAGGTCTGTTCAATACCTATTAACAGCTGAAGACAAAATGTATATGTGGCATCTGGTTCTTGAGATATTTTAATTCAAAATTATTCGCATGATTTTCCACCCAACTGCATTTGACTTGTTTTGGATGGTGATATCTTTGCAAACAAGCCCCGAAAAAATCTGCGCCTGCCAGTCCTCGATAGAGATTTCACAGACCTTTCCACTGGTGTACAACTTAATGTACAATTCACGACTTTAATTTTTTCAACATTTTAGAAGAAAATCAAGGCTAACCCCTTGCCGAAAAAAAATACATTTTCAACAATGTTTCCTAAACCCATCGATAGATACATTAAAAGAAAGGTCTGTTCAATACCTATCCACAGCTGAAGACAAAAAGTATCTGTGGCATCAGGTTCTTGATATATTTCAATTCAAAGTTATTCGCATGATTTTCCACTGCATTTAACTTGTTTTGGATGGTGATATCTCTGCAACCAAGCCCCGAAAAAATCTGCGGCTGCCTGTTCTCGAAAGGGATTTCACAGTCTTTTCCACGGGTGTACAACTTGCTGTACAATTCTCGACTTTACTTTTTTAAACATTTTAGAAGAAAATCAAGGCTAACCCCTTGCCGAAAAAAATTACATTTTCAACACTGTTTCCCAAACCCATCGATAGATACATCAAAAGAAAGGTCTGTTCAATACCTATCCACAGCAGAAGACAAAAAGTATCTGTGGCATCTGGTTCTTGAGATATTTCAATTCAAAGTTATTCGCATGATTTTCCACCCAACTGCATTTGACTTGTTTTGGATGGTGATATCTCTGCAACAAAGCCCCGAAAAAATCTGCGGCTGCCAGTTCTCGAAAGGGATTTCACAGAACTTTCCACTGGTGTACAACTTGTTGTACAATTCACGACTTTACTTTTTTCAACATTTCAGAAGAAAATAAAGGCTATCCCCTTGCCGAAAAAAATTACATTTTCAACAATGTTTCCCAAATTTCAATTTCAATTCAAAGTTATTCGCATGATTTTCCACCCAACTGCATTTGATTTGTTTTGGATGGTGATATCTATGCAACCAAGCCCCGAAAAAATCTGCGGCTGCCAGTCCTCGATAGAGATTTCACAGACCTTTCCACTGGTGTACAACTTGTTGTACAATTCACGACTTTAATTTTTTCAACATTTTAGAAGAAAATCAAGGCTAACCCCTTGCCGAAAAAAAAATACATTTTCAACAATGTTTCCTAAACCCATCGATAGATACATCAAAAGAAAGGTCTGTTCAATACCTATCCACAGCTGAAGACAAAAAGTATCTGTGGCATCTGGTTCTTGAGATATTTCAATTCAAAATTATTCGCATGATTTTCCACTGCATTTGACTTGTTTTGGATGGTGATATCTCTGCAACCAAGCCCCGAAAAAATCTGCGGCTGCCTGTTCTCGAAAGGGATTTCACAGTCTTTTCCACGGGTGTACAACTTGCTGTACAATTCTCGACTTTACTTTTTTAAACATTTTAGAAGAAAATCAAGGCTAACCCCTTGCCGAAAAAAATTACATTTTCAACAATGTTTCCCAAACCCATCGATAGATACATCAAAAGAAAGGTCTGTTCAATACCTATCCACAGCTGAAGACAAAAAGTATCTGTAGCATCTGGTTCTTGAGATACTTCAATTCAAATTTTCAAATTTATTCGCATGATTTTCCACCCAACTGCATTTGACTTGTTTTGAATGGTGATATCTCTGCAACCAAGCCCCGAAAAAATCTGCGGCTGCCAGTTCTCGAAAGGGATTTCACAGACCTTTCCACTGGTGAACAACTTGTTGTACACTTCACGACTTTACTTTTTTCAATATTTTAGAAGAAAATCAAGGCTAACCCCTTGCCGAAAAAAATTACATTTTCAATAATGTTTCCCAAACCAATCGATAGATACATCAAGAGAAAGGTCTGTTCAATACCTATCCACAGCCGAAGACAAAAAGTATCTGTGGCATCTGGTTGTTGATATATTTCAATTCAAAGCTATTCGCATGATTTTCCACCTAACTGCATTTGACTTGTTTTGGATGGTGATATCTCTGCAAACAAGCCCCGAAAAAATCTGCGGCTGCCAGTTCTCGAAAGGGATTTCACAGACCTTTCCACTGGTGTACAACTTGTTGTACAATTCACGACTTTACTTTTCTCAATATTTTAGAAGAAAATCAAGGCTAACCCCTTGCCGAAAAAAATTACATTTTCAAAAATGTTTCCCAAACCCATCGATAGATACATCAAAAGAAAGGTCTGTTGAATACCTATCCACAGCTGAAGACAAAAAGTATCTGTGGCATCTGGTTCTTGAGATACTTCAATTAAAAGTTGTTCGCATGATTTTCCACCCAACTGCATTTGACTTGTTTTGGATGGTGATATCTCTGCAACAAAGCCCCGAAAAAATCTGCGGCTGCCAGTTCTCGAAAGGGATTTCACAGAACTTTCCACTGGGGTACAACTTGTTGTACAATTCACGACTTTAGTTTTTTCAACATTTTAGAAGAAAATAAAGGCTATCCCCTTGCCGAAAAAAATTACATTTTCAACAATGTTTCCCAAAACAATCGATAGATGCATCAAAAGAAAGGTCTGTTCAATACCTATCCACAGCTGAAGACAAAAAGTATCTGTGGCATCTGGTTCTTGAGATATTTCAATTCAAAGTTATTCGCATGATTTTCCACCCAACTGCATTTGATTTGTTTTGGATGGTGATATCTATGCAACCAAGCCCCGAAAAAATCTGGGGCTGCCAGTCCTCGAAAGAGATTTCACAGACCTTTCCACTGGTGTACAACTTGTTGTACAATTCACGATTCAACATTTTAGAAGAAAATCAAGGCTAACCCCTTGCCGAAAAAAATTACATTTTCAAAAATGTTTCCCAAACCCATCGATAGATACATCAAAAGAAAGGTCTGTTGAATACCTATCCACAGCTGAAGACAAAAAGTATCTGTGGCATCTGGTTCTTGAGATACTTCAATTAAAAGTTGTTCGCATGATTTTCCACCCAACTGCATTTGACTTGTTTTGAATGGTGATATCTCTGCAACCAAGCCCCGCAAAAACCTGCGGCTGCCAGTCCTCGAAAGGGATTTCACAGACCTTTCCACTGGTGTACAACTTGTTGTACAATTCACGATTCAACATTTTAGAAGAAAATCAAGGCTAACCCCTTGCCGAAAAAAATTACATTTTCAAAAATGTTTCCCAAACCCATCGATAGATACATCAAAAGAAAGGTCTGTTCAATACCTATCCACAGCTGAAGACAAAAAGTATCTGTGGCATCTGGTTCTTGAGATACTTCAATTCAAAGTTGTTCGCATGATTTTCCACCCAACTGCATTTGAATTGTTTTGAATGGTGATATCTCTGCAACCAAGCCCCGCAAAAACCTGCGGCTGCCAGTCCTCGAAAGGGATTTCACAGACCTTTCCACTGGTGTACAACTTGTTGTACAATTCACGACTTTACTTTTTTCAACATTTTAGAAGAAAATCAAGGCTATCCCCTTGCCGAAAAAAAATTACATTTTCAACAATGTTTCCCAAACCCATCGATAGATACATCAAAAGGAAGATCTGTTCAATACCTATCCACAGCTGAAGACAAAAAGTATCTTTGGCATCTGGTTCTCGAGATATTTCAATTCAAAGTTATTTGCATGATTTTCCACCTAACTGCATTTGACTTGTTTTGGATGGTGATATCTCTGCAACCAAGCCCCGAAAAAATCTGCGGCTGCCAGTTCTCGAAAAGGATTTTACAGACCTTTCCACTGGTGTATAACTTGTTGTACAATTCACGACTTTACTTTTTTCAACATTTTAGAAGAAAATCAAGGTTAACCCCTTGCCGAAAAAAATTACATTTTCAACAATGTTTCCCAAACCAATCGATAGATACATCAAAAGATAGGTCTGTTCAATACCTAATCACAGCTGAAGACAAAAAGTATCTGTGGCATCTGGTTCTTGAGATATTTCAATTAAAAATTATTCGCATGATTTTCCACCCATCTGCATTTGACTTGTTTTGGATGGTGATACCTCTGCAACCAAGCCCCGCAAACACCTGCGGCTGCCAGTCCTCGAAAGGGATTTCACAGACCTTTCCACGGGTGTACAACTTGCTGTACAATTCTCGACTTTACTTTTTTAAACATTTTAGAAGAAAATCAAGGCTAACCCCTTGCCGAAAAAAATTACATTTTCAACAATGTTTCCCAAACCCATCGATAGATACATCAAAAGAAAGGTCTGTTCAATTCCTATCCACAGCTGAAGACAAAAATTATCTGTGGCATCTGGTTCTTGAGATATTTTAATTCAAAGTTATTCGCATGATTTTCCACCCAACTGCATTTGACTTGTTTTGAATGGTGATATCTCTGCAAACAAGCCCCGAAAAAATCTGGGGCTGCCAGTCCTCGAAAGAGATTTCACAGACCATTCCACTGGTGTACAACTTGTTGTACAATTCACGATTCAACATTTTAGAAGAAAATCAAGGCTAACCCCTTGCCGAAAAAAATTACATTTTCAAAAATGTTTCCCAAACCCATCGACAGATACATCAAAAGAAAGGTCTGTTCAATACCTATCCACAACTGAAGACAAAAATTATCTGTGGCATCTGGTTCTTGAGATATTTTAATTCAAAGTTATTCGCATGATTTTCCACCCAACTGCATTTGACTTGTTTTGAATGGTGATATCTCTGCAAACAAGCCCCGAAAAAATCTGGGGCTGCCAGTCCTCGAAAGAGATTTCACAGACCTTTCCACGGGTGTACAACTTAATGTAGAATTCACGACTTTAATTTTTTCAATATTTTAGAAGAAAATCATTTACATTTTCAACAATGTTTCCCAAACCCATCGATAGATACATCAAAAGAAAGGTCTGTTCAATACCTATCCACAACTGAAGACAAAAATTATCTGTGGCATCTGGTTCTTGAGATATTTTAATTCAAAGTTATTCGCATGATTTTCCACCCAACTGCATTTGACTTGTTTTGAATGGTGATATCTATGCAACCAAGCCCCGAAAAAATCTGCGGCTGCCAGTTCTCGAAAGGGATTTCACAGACCTTTCCACGGGTGTACAACTTGCTGTACAATTCTCGACTGTACTTTTTTAAACATTTTAGAAGAAAATCAAGGCTAACCCGTTGCCGAAAAAAATTACATTTTCAACAATGTTTCCCAAACCCATCGATAGATACATCAAAATAAAGGTCTGTTCAATTCCTATCCACAGCTGAAGACAAAAATTATCTGTGGCATCTGGTTCTTGAGATTTTTAATTCAAAGTTATTCGCATGATTTTCCACCCAACTGCATTTGTCTTGTTTTGGATGGTGATATCTCTGCAACCAAGCCCCGAAAAAA
This sequence comes from Philhelius pedissequus, assembly GCA_910595825.1. Lineage (NCBI taxonomy): Eukaryota > Metazoa > Arthropoda > Insecta > Diptera > Syrphidae > Philhelius > Philhelius pedissequus. The sequence continues at coordinate 199,187,141 of OU343161.1, read as the reverse complement.
TCTGCGGCTGCCAGTCCTCGAAAGAGATTTCACAGACCTTTCCACTGGTGTACAACTTGTTGTACAATTCACGATTCAACATTTTAGAAGAAAATCAAGGCTAACCCCTTGCCGAAAAAAATTACATTTTCAAAAATGTTTCCCAAACCCATCGATAGATACATCAAAAGAAAGGTCTGTTCAATACCTATCCACAGCTGAAGACAAAAAGTATCTGTGGCATCTGGTTCTTGAGATACTTCAATTAAAAGTTGTTCGCATGATTTTCCACCCAACTGCATTTGACTTGTTTTGAATGGTGATATCTCTGCAACCAAGCCCCGCAAAAACCTGCGGCTGCCAGTCCTCGAAAGGGATTTCACAGACCTTTCCACTGGTGTACAACTTGTTGTACAATTCACGATTCAACATTTTAGAAGAAAATCAAGGCTAACCCCTTGCCGAAAAAAATTACATTTTCAAAAATGTTTCCCAAACCCATCGATAGATACATCAAAAGAAAGGTCTGTTCAATACCTATCCACAGCTGAAGACAAAAAGTATCTGTGGCATCTGGTTCTTGAGATACTTCAATTCAAAGTTGTTCGCATGATTTTCCACCCAACTGCATTTGAATTGTTTTGAATGGTGATATCTCTGCAACCAAGCCCCGCAAAAACCTGCGGCTGCCAGTCCTCGAAAGGGATTTCACAGACCTTTCCACTGGTGTACAACTTGTTGTACAATTCACGACTTTACTTTTTTCAACATTTTAGAAGAAAATCAAGGCTATCCCCTTGCCGAAAAAAATTACATTTTCAACAATGTTTCCCAAACCCATCGATAGATACATCAAAAGGAAGATCTGTTCAATACCTATCCACAGCTGAAGACAAAAAGTATCTTTGGCATCTGGTTCTCGAGATATTTCAATTCAAAGTTATTTGCATGATTTTCCACCTAACTGCATTTGACTTGTTTTGGATGGTGATATCTCTGCAACCAAGCCCCGAAAAAATCTGCGGCTGCCAGTTCTCGAAAAGGATTTTACAGACCTTTCCACTGGTGTATAACTTGTTGTACAATTCACGACTTTACTTTTTTCAACATTTTAGAAGAAAATCAAGGTTAACCCCTTGCCGAAAAAAATTACATTTTCAACAATGTTTCCCAAACCAATCGATAGATACATCAAAAGATAGGTCTGTTCAATACCTAATCACAGCTGAAGACAAAAAGTATCTGTGGCATCTGGTTCTTGAGATATTTCAATTAAAAATTATTCGCATGATTTTCCACCCATCTGCATTTGACTTGTTTTGGATGGTGATACCTCTGCAACCAAGCCCCGCAAACACCTGCGGCTGCCAGTCCTCGAAAGGGATTTCACAGACCTTTCCACGGGTGTACAACTTGCTGTACAATTCTCGACTTTACTTTTTTAAACATTTTAGAAGAAAATCAAGGCTAACCCCTTGCCGAAAAAAATTACATTTTCAACAATGTTTCCCAAACCCATCGATAGATACATCAAAAGAAAGGTCTGTTCAATTCCTATCCACAGCTGAAGACAAAAATTATCTGTGGCATCTGGTTCTTGAGATATTTTAATTCAAAGTTATTCGCATGATTTTCCACCCAACTGCATTTGACTTGTTTTGAATGGTGATATCTCTGCAAACAAGCCCCGAAAAAATCTGGGGCTGCCAGTCCTCGAAAGAGATTTCACAGACCATTCCACTGGTGTACAACTTGTTGTACAATTCACGATTCAACATTTTAGAAGAAAATCAAGGCTAACCCCTTGCCGAAAAAAATTACATTTTCAAAAATGTTTCCCAAACCCATCGACAGATACATCAAAAGAAAGGTCTGTTCAATACCTATCCACAGCTGAAGACAAAAATTATCTGTGGCATCTGGTTCTTGAGATATTTTAATTCAAAGTTATTCGCATGATTTTCCACAGAACAGCATTTGACTTGTTTTGGATGGTGATATCTCTGCAAACAAGCCCTGAAAAAATCTGGGGCTGCCAGTCCTCGAAAGAGATTTCACAGACCTTTCCACGGGTGTACAACTTAATGTAGAATTCACGACTTTAATTTTTTCAATATTTTAGAAGAAAATCATTTACATTTTCAACAATGTTTCCCAAACCCATCGATAGATACATCAAAAGAAAGGTCTGTTCAATACCTATCCACAGCCGAAGACAAAAATTATCTGTGGCATCTAGTTCTTGAGATATTTCAATTCAAAGTTATTCGCATGATTTTCCACAGAACAGCATTTGACTTGTTTTGGATGGTGATATCTCTGCAAACAAGCCCCGAAAAAATCTGGGGCTGCCAGTCCTCGAAAGAGATTTCACAGACCTTTCCACGGGTGTACAACTTAATGTAGAATTCACGACATTAATTTTTTCAATATTTTAGAAGAAAATCATTTACATTTTCAACAATGTTTCCCAAACCCATCGATAGATACATCAAAAGAAAGGTCTGTTCAATACCTATCCACAGCCGAAGACAAAAATTATCTGTGGCATCTGGTTCTTGAGATATTTCAATTCAAAGTTATTCGCATGATTTTCCACCCAACTGCATTTGACTTGTTTTGGATGGTGATACCTCTGCAACCAAGCCCCGCAAAAACCTGCGGCTGCCAGTCCTCGAAAGGGATTTCACAGACCTTTCCACTGGTGTACAACTTGTTGTACAATTTACGACTTTACTTTTTTCAACATTTTAGAAGAAAATCAAGGCTATCCCCTTGCCGAAAAAAATTACATTTTCAACAATGTTTCCCAAACCCATCGATAGATACATCAAAAGGAAGATCTGTTCAATACCTATCCACAGCTGAAGACAAAAAGTATCTTTGGCATCTGGTTCTCGAGATATTTCAATTCAAAGTTATTTGCATGATTTTCCACCTAACTGCATTTGACTTGTTTTGGATGGTGATATCTCTGCAACCAAGCCCCGAAAAAATCTGCGGCTGCCAGTTCTCGAAAAGGATTTTACAGACCTTTCCACTGGTGTATAACTTGTTGTACAATTCACGACTTTACTTTTTTCAACATTTTAGAAGAAAATCAAGGTTAACCCCTTGCCGAAAAAAATTACATTTTCAACAATGTTTCCCAAACCAATCGATAGATACATCAAAAGATAGGTCTGTTCAATACCTAATCACAGCTGAAGACAAAAAGTATCTGTGGCATCTGGTTCTTGAGATATTTCAATTAAAAATTATTCGCATGATTTTCCACCCATCTGCATTTGACTTGTTTTGGATGGTGATACCTCTGCAACCAAGCCCCGCAAACACCTGCGGCTGCCAGTCCTCGAAAGGGATTTCACAGACCTTTCCACGGGTGTACAACTTGCTGTACAATTCTCGACTTTACTTTTTTAAACATTTTAGAAGAAAATCAAGGCTAACCCCTTGCCGAAAAAAATTACATTTTCAACAATGTTTCCCAAACCCATCGATAGATACATCAAAAGAAAGGTCTGTTCAATTCCTATCCACAGCTGAAGACAAAAATTATCTGTGGCATCTGGTTCTTGAGATATTTTAATTCAAAGTTATTCGCATGATTTTCCACCCAACTGCATTTGACTTGTTTTGAATGGTGATATCTCTGCAAACAAGCCCCGAAAAAATCTGGGGCTGCCAGTCCTCGAAAGAGATTTCACAGACCATTCCACTGGTGTACAACTTGTTGTACAATTCACGATTCAACATTTTAGAAGAAAATCAAGGCTAACCCCTTGCCGAAAAAAATTACATTTTCAAAAATGTTTCCCAAACCCATCGACAGATACATCAAAAGAAAGGTCTGTTCAATACCTATCCACAGCTGAAGACAAAAATTATCTGTGGCATCTGGTTCTTGAGATATTTTAATTCAAAGTTATTCGCATGATTTTCCACCCAACTGCATTTGACTTGTTTTGAATGGTGATATCTCTGCAAACAAGCCCCGAAAAAATCTGGGGCTGCCAGTCCTCGAAAGAGATTTCACAGACCTTTCCACGGGTGTACAACTTAATGTAGAATTCACGACTTTAATTTTTTCAATATTTTAGAAGAAAATCATTTACATTTTCAACAATGTTTCCCAAACCCATCGATAGATACATCAAAAGAAAGGTCTGTTCAATACCTATCCACAGCCGAAGACAAAAATTATCTGTGGCATCTGGTTCTTGAGATATTTCAATTCAAAGTTATTCGCATGATTTTCCACAGAACAGCATTTGACTTGTTTTGGATGGTGATATCTCTGCAAACAAGCCCCGAAAAAATCTGGGGCTGCCAGTCCTCGAAAGAGATTTCACAGACCTTTCCACGGGTGTACAACTTAATGTAGAATTCACGACATTAATTTTTTCAATATTTTAGAAGAAAATCATTTACATTTTCAACAATGTTTCCCAAACCCATCGATAGATACATCAAAAGAAAGGTCTGTTCAATACCTATCCACAGCCGAAGACAAAAATTATCTGTGGCATCTGGTTCTTGAGATATTTCAATTCAAAGTTATTCGCATGATTTTCCACCCAACTGCATTTGACTTGTTTTGGATGGTGATACCTCTGCAACCAAGCCCCGCAAAAACCCTCGACTGCCAGTCCCCGAAAGGGATTTCACAGGCCTTTCCACGGGTGTACAACTTGCTGTACAATTCTCGACTTTACTTTTTTAAACATTTTAGAAGAAAATCAATGCTAACCCCTTGCCGAAAAAAATTACATTTTCAACAATGTTTCCCAAACCCATCGATAGATACATCAAAAGAAAGGTCTGTTCAATTCCTATCCACAGCCGAAGACAAAAATTATCTGTGGCATCTGGTTCTTGAGATATTTCAATTCAAAGTTATTCGCATGATTTTCCACCCAACTGCATTTGACTTGTTTTGAATGGTGATATCTCTGCAAACAAGCCCCGAAAAAATCTGGGGCTGCCAGTCCTCGAAAGAGATTTCACAGACCATTCCACTGGTGTACAACTTGTTGTACAATTCACGATTCAACATTTTAGAAGAAAATCAAGGCTAACCCCTTGCCGAAAAAAATTACATTTTCAAAAATGTTTCCCAAACCCATCGACAGATACATCAAAAGATAGGTCTGTTCAATACCTAATCACAGCTGAAGACAAAAAGTATCTGTGGCATCTGGTTCTTGAGATATTTCAATTAAAAATTATTCGCATGATTTTCCACCCATCTGCATTTGACTTGTTTTGGATGGTGATACCTCTGCAACCAAGCCCCGCAAACACCTGCGGCTGCCAGTCCTCGAAAGGGATTTCACAGACCTTTCCACGGGTGTACAACTTGCTGTACAATTCTCGACTTTACTTTTTTAAACATTTTAGAAGAAAATCAAGGCTAACCCCTTGCCGAAAAAAATTACATTTTCAACAATGTTTCCCAAACCCATCGATAGATACATCAAAAGAAAGGTCTGTTCAATTCCTATCCACAGCTGAAGACAAAAATTATCTGTGGCATCTGGTTCTTGAGATATTTTAATTCAAAGTTATTCGCATGATTTTCCACCCAACTGCATTTGACTTGTTTTGAATGGTGATATCTCTGCAAACAAGCCCCGAAAAAATCTGGGGCTGCCAGTCCTCGAAAGAGATTTCACAGACCATTCCACTGGTGTACAACTTGTTGTACAATTCACGATTCAACATTTTAGAAGAAAATCAAGGCTAACCCCTTGCCGAAAAAAATTACATTTTCAAAAATGTTTCCCAAACCCATCGACAGATACATCAAAAGAAAGGTCTGTTCAATACCTATCCACAGCTGAAGACAAAAATTATCTGTGGCATCTGGTTCTTGAGATATTTTAATTCAAAGTTATTCGCATGATTTTCCACCCAACTGCATTTGACTTGTTTTGAATGGTGATATCTCTGCAAACAAGCCCCGAAAAAATCTGGGGCTGCCAGTCCTCGAAAGAGATTTCACAGACCTTTCCACGGGTGTACAACTTAATGTAGAATTCACGACTTTAATTTTTTCAATATTTTAGAAGAAAATCATTTACATTTTCAACAATGTTTCCCAAACCCATCGATAGATACATCAAAAGAAAGGTCTGTTCAATACCTATCCACAGCCGAAGACAAAAATTATCTGTGGCATCTGGTTCTTGAGATATTTCAATTCAAAGTTATTCGCATGATTTTCCACAGAACAGCATTTGACTTGTTTTGGATGGTGATATCTCTGCAAACAAGCCCCGAAAAAATCTGGGGCTGCCAGTCCTCGAAAGAGATTTCACAGACCTTTCCACGGGTGTACAACTTAATGTAGAATTCACGACATTAATTTTTTCAATATTTTAGAAGAAAATCATTTACATTTTCAACAATGTTTCCCAAACCCATCGATAGATACATCAAAAGAAAGGTCTGTTCAATACCTATCCACAGCCGAAGACAAAAATTATCTGTGGCATCTGGTTCTTGAGATATTTCAATTCAAAGTTATTCGCATGATTTTCCACAGAACAGCATTTGACTTGTTTTGGATGGTGATATCTCTGCAAACAAGCCCCGAAAAAATCTGGGGCTGCCAGTCCTCGAAAGAGATTTCACAGACCTTTCCACGGGTGTACAACTTAATGTAGAATTCACGACATTAATTTTTTCAATATTTTAGAAGAAAATCATTTACATTTTCAACAATGTTTCCCAAACCCATCGATAGATACATCAAAAGAAAGGTCTGTTCAATACCTATCCACAGCCGAAGACAAAAATTATCTGTGGCATCTGGTTCTTGAGATATTTCAATTCAAAGTTATTCGCATGATTTTCCACCCAACTGCATTTGACTTGTTTTGGATGGTGATACCTCTGCAACCAAGCCCCGCAAAAACCCTCGACTGCCAGTCCCCGAAAGGGATTTCACAGGCCTTTCCACGGGTGTACAACTTGCTGTACAATTCTCGACTTTACTTTTTTAAACATTTTAGAAGAAAATCAATGCTAACCCCTTGCCGAAAAAAATTACATTTTCAACAATGTTTCCCAAACCCATCGATAGATACATCAAAAGAAAGGTCTGTTCAATTCCTATCCACAGCCGAAGACAAAAATTATCTGTGGCATCTGGTTCTTGAGATATTTCAATTCAAAGTTATTCGCATGATTTTCCACCCAACTGCATTTGACTTGTTTTGAATGGTGATATCTCTGCAAACAAGCCCCGAAAAAATCTGGGGCTGCCAGTCCTCGAAAGAGATTTCACAGACCATTCCACTGGTGTACAACTTGTTGTACAATTCACGATTCAACATTTTAGAAGAAAATCAAGGCTAACCCCTTGCCGAAAAAAATTACATTTTCAAAAATGTTTCCCAAACCCATCGACAGATACATCAAAAGAAAGGTCTGTTCAATACCTATCCACAGCTGAAGACAAAAATTATCTGTGGCATCTGGTTCTTGAGATATTTTAATTCAAAGTTATTCGCATGATTTTCCACCCAACTGCATTTGACTTGTTTTGAATGGTGATATCTCTGCAAACAAGCCCCGAAAAAATCTGGGGCTGCCAGTCCTCGAAAGAGATTTCACAGACCTTTCCACGGGTGTACAACTTAATGTAGAATTCACGACTTTAATTTTTTCAATATTTTAGAAGAAAATCATTTACATTTTCAACAATGTTTCCCAAACCCATCGATAGATACATCAAAAGAAAGGTCTGTTCAATACCTATCCACAGCCGAAGACAAAAATTATCTGTGGCATCTGGTTCTTGAGATATTTCAATTCAAAGTTATTCGCATGATTTTCCACAGAACAGCATTTGACTTGTTTTGGATGGTGATATCTCTGCAAACAAGCCCCGAAAAAATCTGGGGCTGCCAGTCCTCGAAAGAGATTTCACAGACCATTCCACTGGTGTACAACTTGTTGTACAATTCACGATTCAACATTTTAGAAGAAAATCAAGGCTAACCCCTTGCCGAAAAAAATTACATTTTCAAAAATGTTTCCCAAACCCATCGACAGATACATCAAAAGAAAGGTCTGTTCAATACCTATCCACAGCCGAAGACAAAAAGTATCTGTGGCATCTGGTTCTTGAGATACTTCAATTCAAATTTATTCGCATGATTTTCCACCCAACTGCATTTGACTTGTTTTGGATGGTGATATCTCTGCAACCAAGCCCCGCAAAAACCTGCGGCTGCCAGTCCTCGAAAGGGATTTCACAGACCTTTCCACTGGTGTACAACTTGTTGTACAATTCACGATTCAACATTTTAGAAGAAAATCAAGGCTAACCCCTTGCCGAAAAAAATTACATTTTCAAAAATGTTTCCCAAACCCATCGATAGATACATCAAAAGAAAGGTCTGTTGAATACCTATCCACAGCTGAAGACAAAAAGTATCTGTGGCATCTGGTTCTTGAGATACTTCAATTAAAAGTTGTTCGCATGATTTTCCACCCAACTGCATTTGACTTGTTTTGGATGGTGATATCTCTGCAACCAAGCCCCGAAAAAATCTGCGGCTGCCAGTTCTCGAAAAGGATTTTACAGACCTTTCCACTGGTGTATAACTTGTTGTACAATTCTCGACTTTACTTTTTTAAACATTTTAGAAGAAAATCAAGGCTAACCCCTTGCCGAAAAAAATTACATTTTCAAAAATGTTTCCCAAACCCATCGATAGATACATCAAAAGAAAGGTCTGTTCAATACCTATCCACAGCTGAAGACAAAAAGTATCTGTGGCATCTGGTTCTTGAGATACTTCAATTCAAAGTTGTTCGCATGATTTTCCACCCAACTGCATTTGACTTGTTTTGGATGGTGATATCTCTGCAACCAAGCCCCGCAAAAACCTGCGGCTGCTAGTCCTCGAAAGAGATTTCACAGACCTTTCCACTGGTGTACAACTTGTTGTACAATTCACGATTCAACATTTTAGAAGAAAATCAAGGCTAACCCTTTGCCGAAAAAAATTACATTTTCAACAATGTTTCCCAAACCCATCGATAGATACATCAAAAGAAAGGTCTGTTCAATACCTATCCACAGCCGAAGACAAAAATTATCTGTGGCATCTGGTTCTTGAGAAATTTCAATTCAAAGTTATTCGCATGATTTTCCACAGAACTGCATTTGACTTGTTTTGGATGGTGATATCTCTGCAAACAAGCCCCGAAAAAATCTGGGGCTGCCAGTCCTCGAAAGAGATTTCACAGACCTTTCCACGGGTGTACAACTTAATGTAGAATTCACGACTTTAATTTTTTCAATATTTTAGAAGAAAATCATTTACATTTTCAACAATGTTTCCCAAACCCATCGATAGATACATCAAAACAAAGGTCTGTTCAATACCTATCCACAGCCGAAGACAAAAATTATCTGTGGCATCTGGTTCTTGAGAAATTTCAATTCAAAGTTATTCGCATGATTTTCCACAGAACTGCATTTGACTTGTTTTGGATGGTGATACCTCTGCAACCAAGCCCCGCAAAAACCTGCGACTGTCAGTCCTCGAAAGGGATTTCACATACCTTTCCACGGGGGTACAATTCACGATTCAACATTTTAGAAGAAAATCAAGGCTAACCCTTTGCCGAAAAAAATTACATTTTCAACAATGTTTCCCAAACCCATCGATAGATACATCAAAACAAAGGTCTGTTCAATACCTATCCACAGCCGAAGACAAAAATTATCTGTGGCATCTGGTTCTTGAGAAATTTCAATTCAAAGTTATTCGCATGATTTTCCACCCAACTGCATTTGACTTGTTTTGGATGGTGATATCTCTGCAACCAAGCCCCGAAAAAATCTGCGGCTGCCAGTCCTCGAAAGAGATTTCACAGACCTTTCCACTGGTGTACAACTTGTTGTACAATTCACGACTTTACTTTTTTCAACATTTTAGAAGAAAATCAAGGCTATCCCCTTGCCGAAAAAAATTACATTTTCAACAATGTTTCCCAAACCCATCGATAGATACATCAAAAGAAAGATCTGTTCAATACCTATCCACAGCTGAAGACAAAAAGTATCTGTGGCATCTGGTACTCGAGATATTTCAATTCAAAGTTATTTGCATGATTTTCCACCTAACTGCATTTGACTTGTTTTGGATGGTGATATCTCTGCAACCAAGCCCCGAAAAAATCTGCGGCTGCCAGTTCTCGAAAAGGATTTTACAGACCTTTCCACTGGTGTATAACTTGTTGTACAATTCTCGACTTTACTTTTTTAAACATTTTAGAAGAAAATCAAGGCTAACCCCTTGCCGAAAAAAATTACATTTTCAAAAATGTTTCCCAAACCCATCGATAGATACATCAAAAGAAAGGTCTGTTCAATACCTATCCACAGCTGAAGACAAAAAGTATCTGTGGCATCTGGTTCTTGAGATACTTCAATTCAAAGTTGTTCGCATGATTTTCCACCCAACTGCATTTGACTTGTTTTGGATGGTGATATCTCTGCAACCAAGCCCCGCAAAAACCTGCGGCTGCCAGTCCTCGAAAGAGATTTCACAGACCTTTCCACTGGTGTACAACTTGTTGTACAATTCACGATTCAACATTTTAGAAGAAAATCAAGGCTAACCCTTTGCCGAAAAAAATTACATTTTCAACAATGTTTCCCAAACCCATCGATAGATACATCAAAAGAAAGGTCTGTTCAATACCTATCCACAGCCGAAGACAAAAATTATCTGTGGCATCTGGTTCTTGAGAAATTTCAATTCAAAGTTATTCGCATGATTTTCCACAGAACTGCATTTGACTTGTTTTGGATGGTGATATCTCTGCAAACAAGCCCCGAAAAAATCTGGGGCTGCCAGTCCTCGAAAGAGATTTCACAGACCTTTCCACGGGTGTACAACTTAATGTAGAATTCACGACTTTAATTTTTTCAATATTTTAGAAGAAAATCATTTACATTTTCAACAATGTTTCCCAAACCCATCGATAGATACATCAAAACAAAGGTCTGTTCAATACCTATCCACAGCCGAAGACAAAAATTATCTGTGGCATCTGGTTCTTGAGAAATTTCAATTCAAAGTTATTCGCATGATTTTCCACAGAACTGCATTTGACTTGTTTTGGATGGTGATACCTCTGCAACCAAGCCCCGCAAAAACCTGCGACTGTCAGTCCTCGAAAGGGATTTCACATACCTTTCCACGGGGGTACAATTCACGATTCAACATTTTAGAAGAAAATCAAGGCTAACCCTTTGCCGAAAAAAATTACATTTTCAACAATGTTTCCCAAACCCATCGATAGATACATCAAAACAAAGGTCTGTTCAATACCTATCCACAGCCGAAGACAAAAATTATCTGTGGCATCTGGTTCTTGAGATATTTCAATTCAAAGTTATTCGCATGATTTTCCAACCCAACTGCATTTGACTTGTTTTGGATGGTGATACCTCTGCAACCAAGCCCCGTAAAAACCTGCGGCTGCCAGTCCTCGAAAGGGATTTCACAGACCTTTCCACGGGTGTTCAACTTGCTGTACAATTCTCGACTTTACTTTTTTAAACATTTTAGAAGAAAATCAAGGCTAACCCCTTGCCGAAAAAAATTACATTTTCAACAATGTTTCCCAAACCCATCGATAGATACATCAAAAGAAAGGTCTGTTCAATTCCTATCCACAGCTGAAGACAAAAATTATCTGTGGCATCTGGTTCTTGAGATATTTTAATTCAAAGTTATTCGCATGATTTTCCACCCAACTGCATTTGACTTGTTTTGAATGGTGATATCTCTGCAAACAAGCCCCGAAAAAATCTGGGGCTGCCAGTCCTCGAAAGAGATTTCACAGACCATTCCACTGGTGTACAACTTGTTGTACAATTCACGATTCAACATTTTAGAAGAAAATCAAGGCTAACCCCTTGCCGAAAAAAATTACATTTTCAAAAATGTTTCCCAAACCCATCGATAGATACATCAAAAGAAAGGTCTGTTCAATACCTATCCACAGCTGAAGACAAAAATTATCTGTGGCATCTGGTTCTTGAGATATTTTAATTCAAAGTTATTCGTATGATTTTCCACCCAACTGCATTTGACTTGTTTTGAATGGTGATATCTCTGCAAACAAGCCCCGAAAAAATCTGGGGCTGCCAGTCCTCGAAAGAGATTTCACAGACCTTTCCACGGGTGTACAACTTAATGTAGAATTCACGACTTTAATTTTTTCAATATTTTAGAAGAAAATCATTTACATTTTCAACAATGTTTCCCAAACCCATCGATAGATACATCAAAAGAAAGGTCTGTTCAATACCTATCCACAGCCGAAGACAAAAATTATCTGTGGCATCTGGTTCTTGAGATATTTCAATTCAAAGTTATTCGCATGATTTTCCACAGAACAGCATTTGACTTGTTTTGGATGGTGATATCTCTGCAAACAAGCCCCGAAAAAATCTGGGGCTGCCAGTCCTCGAAAGAGATTTCACAGACCTTTCCACGGGTGTACAACTTAATGTAGAATTCACGACATTAATTTTTTCAATATTTTAGAAGAAAATCATTTACATTTTCAACAATGTTTCCCAAACCCATCGATAGATACATCAAAAGAAAGGTCTGTTCAATACCTATCCACAGCCGAAGACAAAAATTATCTGTGGCATCTGGTTCTTGAGATATTTCAATTCAAAGTTATTCGCATGATTTTCCACCCAACTGCATTTGACTTGTTTTGGATGGTGATACCTCTGCAACCAAGCCCCGCAAAAACCCTCGGCTGCCAGTCCCCGAAAGGGATTTCACAGGCCTTTCCACGGGTGTACAACTTGCTGTACAATTCTCGACTTTACTTTTTTAAACATTTTAGAAGAAAATCAAGGCTAACCCCTTGCCGAAAAAAATTACATTTTCAACAATGTTTCCCAAACCCATCGATAGATACATCAAAAGAAAGGTCTGTTCAATTAGTATCCACAGCCGAAGACAAAAATTATCTGTGGCATCTGGTTCTTGAGATATTTCAATTCAAAGTTATTCGCATGATTTTCCACCCAACTGCATTTGACTTGTTTTGAATGGTGATATCTCTGCAAACAAGCCCCGAAAAAATCTGGGGCTGCCAGTCCTCGAAAGAGATTTCACAGACCTTTCCACTGGTGTACAACTTGTTGTACAATTCACGATTCAACATTTTAGAAGAAAATCAAGGCTAACCCTTTGCCGAAAAAAATTACATTTTCAACAATGTTTCCCAAGCTCATCGATAGATACATCAAAAGAAAGGTCTGTTCAATACCTATCCACATCCGAAGACAAAAATTATCTGTGGCATCTGGTTCTTGAGATATTTCAATTCAAAGTTATTCGCATGATTTTCCACCCAACTGCATTTGACTTGTTTTGGAAGGTGATATCTCTGCAAACAAGCCCCGAAAAAATCTGGGGCTGCCAGTCCTCGAAAGAGATTTCACAGACCTTTCCACGGGTGTACAACTTAATGTAGAATTCACGACTTTAATTTTTTCAATATTTTAGAAGAAAATCATTTACATTTTCAACAATGTTTCCCAAACCCATCGATAGATACATCAAAAGAAAGGTCTGTTCAATTCCTATCCACAGCTGAAGACAAAAATTATCTGTGGCATCTGGTTCTTGAGATATTTTAATTCAAAGTTATTAGCATGATTTTCCACCCAACTGCATTTGACTTGTTTAAAATGGTGATATCTCTGCAAACAAGCCCCGAAAAAATCTGGGGCTGCCAGTCCTCGAAAGAGATTTCACAGACCTTTCCACTGGTGTACAACTTGTTGTACAATTCACGATTCAACATTTTAGAAGAAAATCAAGGCTAACCCTTTGCCGAAAAAAATTACATTTTCAACAATGTTTCCCAAACCCATCGATAGATACATCAAAAGAAAGGTCTGTTCAATACCTATCCACAGCCGAAGACAAAAATTATCTGTGGCATCTGGTTCTTGAGAAATTTCAATTCAAAGTTATTCGCATGATTTTCCACAGAACTGCATTTGACTTGTTTTGGATGGTGATATCTCTGCAAACAAGCCCCGAAAAAATCTGGGGCTGCCAGTCCTCGAAAGAGATTTCACAGACCTTTCCACGGGTGTACAACTTAATGTAGAATTCACGACTTTAATTTTTTCAATATTTTAGAAGAAAATCATTTACATTTTCAACAATGTTTCCCAAACCCATCGATAGATACATCAAAACAAAGGTCTGTTCAATACCTATCCACAGCCGAAGACAAAAATTATCTGTGGCATCTGGTTCTTGAGAAATTTCAATTCAAAGTTATTCGCATGATTTTCCACAGAACTGCATTTGACTTGTTTTGGATGGTGATACCTCTGCAACCAAGCCCCGCAAAAACCTGCGACTGTCAGTCCTCGAAAGGGATTTCACAGACCTTTCCACTGGTGAATAACTTGTTGTACAATTCACGACTTTACTTTTTTCAACATTTTAGAAGAAAATCAAGGCTCCTTGCCGAAAAAAATTACATTTTCAACAATGTTTCCCAAACCCATCGATAGATACATCAAAAGAAAGATCTGTTCAATACCTATCCACAGCTGAAGACAAAAAGTATCTGTGGCATCTGGTTCTTGAGATATTTCAATTCAAAGTTATTCGCATGACTTTCCACCCATCTGCATTTGACTTGTTTTGGATGGTGATATCTCTGCAACCAAGCCCCGAAAAAATCTGCAGCTGCCAGTTCTCGAAAGGGATTTCACAGACCTTTCCACGGGTGTACAACTTGCTGTACAATTCTCGACTTTACTTTCTTAAACATTTTAGAAGAAAATCAAGGCTAACCCCTTGCCGAAAAAAATTACATTTTCAACAATTTTTCCCAAAACAATCGATAGATGCATCAAAACAAAGGTCTGTTCAATACCTATCCACAGCCGAAGACAAAAAGTATCTGTGGCATCTGGTTCTTGAGATATTTCAATTCAAATTTATTCGCATGATTTTCCACCCAACTGCAATTGACTTGTTTTGGATGGTGATATCTCTGCAACCAAGCCCCGAAAAAATCTGCGGCTGCCAGTTCTCGAAAGGGATTTCACAGACCTTTCCGCTGGTGTACAACTTGTTGTACAATTCACGACTTTACTTTTTTCAATATTTTAGAAGAAAATCAAGGGTAACCCCTTGCCGAAATAAATTACATTTTCGACAATGTTTCCCAAACCCATCGATAGATACATCAAAAGAAAGGTCTGTTCAATACCTATCCACAGCTGAAGACAAAAAGTATCTGTGGCATCTGGTTCTTGAGATATTTCAATTCAAAGCTATTCGCATGATTTTCCACCCAACTGCATTTGCGGCTGCCAGTTCTCGAAAGGGATTTCACAGACCTTTCTACTGGTGTACAACTTGTTGTACAATTCACGACTTTACTTTTTTCAACATTTTAGAAGAAAATCAAGGCTTACTAACCCCTTGCCGAAAAAAATTACATTTTCAACAATGTTTCCCAAACCAATCGATAGATACATCAAAAGATAGGTCTGTTCAATACCTATTCACAGCTGAAGACAAAAAGTATTTGTGGCATCTGGTTCTTGAGATATTTCAATTCAAAATTATTCGCATGATTTTCCACCCAACTGCATTTGACTTGTTTTAGATGGTGATATCTCTGCAACCAAGCCCCGAAAAAATCTGCGGCTGCCAGTTCTCGAAAGGGATTTCACAGACCTTTCTACTGGTGTACAACTTGTTGTACAATTCACGACTTTACTTTTTTCAACATTTTAGAAGAAAATCAAGGCTAACCCCTTGCCGAAAAAAAATACATTTGCAACAATGTTTCCTAAGCCCATCGATAGATACATCAAAAGAAAGGTCTGTTCAATAACTATCTACAGCTGAAGACAAAAAGTATCTGTGGAATCTGGTTCTTGAGATACTTCAATTCAAAGTTATTCGCATGATTTTCCACCCAACTGAATTGGACTTGTTTTGAATGGTGATATCTCTGCAAACAAGCCCCGAAAAAATCTGCGGCTGCCAGTCCTCGAAAGAGATTTCACAGACCTTTCCACTGGTGTACAACTTAATGTACAACTCACGAATTTAATTTTTTCAACATTTTAGAAGAAAATCAAGGCTAACTAACCCCTTGCCGAAAAAATTACATTTTCAACAATGTTTCCCAAACCCATCGATTGTTACATCAAAAGAAAGATCTGTTCAATACCTATCCACAGCTGAAGACAAAAAGTATCTGTGGCATCTGGTTCTTGAGATATTTCAATTCAAAGTTATTCGCATGATTTTTCACCCAACTGCATTTGACTTGTTTTGGATGGTGATATCTCTGCAAACAAGCCCCGAAAAATCGAATTTTAAGGGACAGACAAAGTGTAAAGTTTGATGGGTTTAAGACACTTAGTTTAGTCAGAAATCGCGTTTAAAGATAAAAATGTCCAAATTTTTTAAAATTAGTTTTTCGTGTCATTCGTTACATGGATTGAAAGGTGTCAGTTCCAAGATCACGAATATATAATTTTTAAGTCGCTAGGGCGACTAGTATAACTGCAAATCGAATTTTAAGGGACAGACAAAGTGTAAAGTTTGATGGGTCTAGGACGCTTAGTTTAGTCAGAAATCGCGTTTAAAGATAAAAATGTCCAAATTTTTTAAAATTAGTTTTTCGTGTCATTCGTTACATGGATTGAAAGGTTGCACTTCAGAGATCACGAATATATAATTTTTAAGTCGCTAGGGCAAGTAGTTTAGCCGCAAATTGAATTTTAAGGTACAGACAAAGTGTAAAGTTTGATGGGTCTAGGACGCTTAGTTTAGTCAGAAATCGCGTTTAAAGATAAAAATGTCCAAATTTTTTAAAATTAGTTTTTCGTGTCATTCGTTACATAGATTGAAAGGTGGCAGTTCCAAGATCACGAATATATAATTTTTAAGTCGCTAGGGCAAGTAGTTTAGCCGGAAATCGAATTTTAAGGGACAGACAAAGTGTAAAGTTTGATGGGTCTAGGACGCTTAGTTTAGTCAGAAATCGCGTTTAAAGATAAAAATGTCCAAATTGTTTAAAATTAGTTTTTCGTGTCATTCGTTATATAGATTGAAAGGTGGCAGTTCCAAGATCACGAATATATAATTTTTAAGTCGCTAGGGCAAGTAGTTTAGCCGCAAATTGAATTTTAAGGTACAGACAAAATGTAAAGTTTGATGGGTCTAGGACGCTTAGTTTAGCCAGAAATCGCGTTTAAAGATAAAAATGTCCAAATTTTTTAAAATTAGTTTTTCGTGTCATTCGTTACATGGATTGAAAGGTGGCAGTTCCAAGATCACGAATATATAATTTTTAAGTCGCTAGAGCAAGTAGTTTAGCCGGAAATCGAATTTTAAGGGACAGACAAAGTGTAAAGTTTGATGGGTCTAGGACGCTTAGTTTAGCCAGAAATCGCGTTTAAAGATAAAAATGTCCAAATTTTTTAAAATTAGTTTTTCGTGTCATTCGTTACATGGATTGAAAGGTGTCAGTTCCAAGATCACGAATATATAATTTTTAAGTCGCTAGGGCAAGTAGTTTAGCCGCAAATCGAATTTTAAGGGACAGACAAAGTGTAAAGTTTGATGGGTCTAGGACGCTTAGTTTAGCCAGAAATCGCGTTTAAAGATAAAAATGTCCAAATTTTTTAAAATTAGTTTTTCGTGTCATTCGTTACATGGATTGAAAGGTGGCAGTTCCAAGATCAGGAATATATAATTTTTAAGTCGCTAGGGCAAGTAGTTTAGCCGGAAATCGAATTTTAAGGGACAGACAAAGTGTAAAGTTTGATGGGTCTAGGACGCTTAGTTTAGCCAGAAATCGCGTTTAAAGATAAAAATGTCCAAATTTTTTAAAATTAGTTTTTCGTGTCATTCGTTACATGGATTGAAAGGTGGCAGTTCCAAGATCACGTATATATAATTTTTAAGTCCTGGGGCAAGTAGTTTAGCCGCAAATTGAATTTTAAGGTACAGACAAAGTGTAAAGTTTGATGGGTCTAGGACGCTTAGTTTAGTCAGAAATCGCGTTTAAAGATAAAAATGTCCAAATTTTTTAAAATTAGTTTTTCGTGTCATTCGTTACATGGATTGAAAGGTGGCAGTTCCAAGATCACGAATATATAATTTTTAAGTCGCTAGGGCAAGTAGTTTAGCCGCAAATCGAATTTTAAGGGACAGACAAAGTGTAAAGTTTGATGGGTCTAGGACGCTTAGTTTAGCCAGAAATCGCGTTTAAAGATAAAAATGTCCAAATTTTTTAAAATAAGTTTTTCGTGTCATTCGTTACATGGATTGAAAGGTGGCAGTTCCAAGATCACGAATATATAATTTTTAAGTCGCTAGGGCAAGTAGTTTAGCCGCAAATTGAATTTTAAGGTACAGACAAAGTGTAAAGTTTGATGGGTCTAGGACGCTTAGTTTAGCCAGAAATCGCGTTTAAAGATAAAAATGTCCAAATTTTTTAAAATTAGTTTTTCGTGTCATTCGTTACATGGATTGAAAGGTGGCAGTTCCAAGATCACGAATATATAATTTTTAAGTCGCTAGAGCAAGTAGTTTAGCCGGAAATCGAATTTTAAGGGACAGACAAAGTGTAAAGTTTGATGGGTCTAGGACGCTTAGTTTAGCCAGAAATCGCGTTTAAAGATAAAAATGTCCAAATTTTTTTTAATTAGTTTTTCGTGTCATTCGTTACATGGATTGAAAGGTGTCAGTTCCAAGATCACGAATATATAATTTTTAAGTCGCTAGGGCAAGTAGTTTAGCCGCAAATCGAATTTTAAGGGACAGACAAAGTGTAAAGTTTGATGGGTCTAGGACGCTTAGTTTAGCCAGAAATCGCGATTAAAGATAAAAATGTCCAAATTTTTTAAAATTAGTTTTTCGTGTCATTCGTTATATGGATTGAAAGGTGGAAGTTCCAAGATCACGAATATATAATTTTTAAGTCGCTAGGGCAAGTAGTTTAGCCGCAAATCGAATTTTAAGGGACAGACAAAGTGTAAAGTTTGATGGGTCTAGGACGCTTAGTTTAGCCAGAAATCGCGTTTAAAGATAAAAATGTCCAAATTTTTTAAAATTAGTTTTTCGTGTCATTCGTTACATGGATTGAAAGGTGGCAGTTCCAAGATCAGGAATATATAATTTTTAAGTCGCTAGGGCAAGTAGTTTAGCCGGAAATCGAATTTTAAGGGACAGACAAAGTGTAAAGTTTGATGGGTCTAGGACGCTTAGTTTAGCCAGAAATCGCGTTTAAAGATAAAAATGTCCAAATTTTTTAAAATTAGTTTTTCGTGTCATTCGTTACATGGATTGAAAGGTGGCAGTTCCAAGATCACGTATATATAATTTTTAAGTCCTGGGGCAAGTAGTTTAGCCGCAAATTGAATTTTAAGGTACAGACAAAGTGTAAAGTTTGATGGGTCTAGGACGCTTAGTTTAGTCAGAAATCGCGTTTAAAGATAAAAATGTCCAATTTTTTTAAAATTAGTTTTTCGTGTCATTCGTTACATGGATTGAAAGGTGGCAGTTCCAAGATCACGAATATATAATTTTTAAGTCGCTAGGGCAAGTAGTTTAGCCGCAAATCGAATTTTAAGGGACAGACAAAGTGTAAAGTTTGATGGGTCTAGGACGCTTAGTTTAGCCAGAAATCGCGTTTAAAGATAAAAATGTCCAAATTTTTTAAAATTAGTTTTTCGTGTCATTCGTTACATGGATTGAAAGGTGGCAGTTCCAAGAGCACGAATATATAATTTTTAAGTCGCTAGAGCAAGTAGTTTAGCCGCAAATCGAATTTTAAGGGACAGACAAAGTGTAAAGTTTGATGGGTCTAGGACGCTTAGTTTAGCCAGAAATCGCGTTTAAAGATAAAAATGTCCAAATTTTTTAAAATAAGTTTTTCGTGTCATTCGTTATATGGATTGAAAGGTGGCAGTTCCAAGATCACGAATATATAATTTTTAAGTCGCTAGGGCAAGTAGTTTAGCCGCAAATTGAATTTTAAGGTACAGACAAAGTGTAAAGTTTGATGGGTCTAGGACGCTTAGTTTAGCCAGAAATCGCGTTTAAAGATAAAAATGTCCAAATTTTTTAAAATTAGTTTTTCGTGTCATTCGTTACATGGATTGAAAGGTGGCAGTTCCAAGATCACGAATATATAATTTTTAAGTCGCTAGAGCAAGTAGTTTAGCCGGAAATCGAATTTTAAGGGACAGACAAAGTGTAAAGTTTGATGGGTCTAGGACGCTTAGTTTAGCCAGAAATCGCGTTTAAAGATAAAAATGTCCAAATTTTTTTTAATTAGTTTTTCGTGTCATTCGTTACATGGATTGAAAGGTGACAGTTCCAAGATCACGAATATATAATTTTTAAGTCGCTAGGGCAAGTAGTTTAGCCGCAAATCGAATTTTAAGGGACAGACAAAGTGTAAAGTTTGATGGGTCTAGGACGCTTAGTTTAGCCAGAAATCGCGATTAAAGATAAAAATGTCCAAATTTTTTAAAATTAGTTCTTCGTGTCATTCGTTATATGGATTGAAAGGTGGCAGTTCCAAGATCACGAATATATAATTTTTAAGTCGCTAGGGCAAGTAGTTTAGCCGGAAATCGAATTTTAAGGGACAGACAAAGTGTAAAGTTTGATGGGTCTAGGACGCTCAGTTTAGCCAGAAATCGCGTTTAAAGATAAAAATGTCCAAATTTTTTAAAATTAGTTTTTCGTGTCATTCGTTACATGGATTGAAAGGTGGCAGTTCCAAGATCAGGAATATATAATTTTTAAGTCGCTAGGGCAAGTAGTTTAGCCGGAAATCGAATTTTAAGGGACAGACAAAGTGTAAAGTTTGATGGGTCTAGGACGCTTAGTTTAGCCAGAAATCGCGTTTAAAGATAAAAATGTCCAAATTTTTTAAAATTAGTTTTTCGTGTCATTCGTTACATGGATTGAAAGGTGGCAGTTCCAAGATCACGTATATATAATTTTTAAGTCCTGGGGCAAGTAGTTTAGCCGCAAATTGAATTTTAAGGTACAGACAAAGTGTAAAGTTTGATGGGTCTAGGACGCTTAGTTTAGTCAGAAATCGCGTTTAAAGATAAAAATGTCCAAATTTTTTAAAATTAGTTTTTCGTGTCATTCGTTACATGGATTGAAAGGTGGCAGTTCCAAGATCACGAATATATAATTTTTAAGTCGCTAGGGCAAGTAGTTTAGCCGCAAATCGAATTTTAAGGGACAGACAAAGTGTAAAGTTTGATGGGTCTAGGACGCTTAGTTTAGCCAGAAATCGCGTTTAAAGATAAAAATGTCCAAATTTTTTAAAATTAGTTTTTCGTGTCATTCGTTACATGGATTGAAAGGTGGCAGTTCCAAGAGCACGAATATATAATTTTTAAGTCGCTAGAGCAAGTAGTTTAGCCGCAAATCGAATTTTAAGGGACAGACAAAGTGTAAAGTTTGATGGGTCTAGGACGCTTAGTTTAGCCAGAAATCGCGTTTAAAGATAAAAATGTCCAAATTTTTTAAAATAAGTTTTTCGTGTCATTCGTTATATGGATTGAAAGGTGGCAGTTCCAAGATCACGAATATATAATTTTTAAGTCGCTAGGGCAAGTAGTTTAGCCGCAAATTGAATTTTAGGTACAGACAAAGTGTAAAGTTTGATGGGTCTAGGACGCTTAGTTTAGCCAGAAATCGCGTTTAAAGATAAAAATGTCCAAATTTTTTAAAATTAGTTTTTCGTGTCATTCGTTACATGGATTGAAAGGTGGCAGTTCCAAGATCACGAATATATAATTTTTAAGTCGCTAGAGCAAGTAGTTTAGCCGGAAATCGAATTTTAAGGGACAGACAAAGTGTAAAGTTTGATGGGTCTAGGACGCTTAGTTTAGCCAGAAATCGCGTTTAAAGATAAAAATGTCCAAATTTTTTTTAATTAGTTT
Organism: Philhelius pedissequus; assembly: GCA_910595825.1. NCBI lineage: Eukaryota > Metazoa > Arthropoda > Insecta > Diptera > Syrphidae > Philhelius > Philhelius pedissequus. The sequence goes on along the minus strand of OU343161.1, from coordinate 199,165,129 downwards.
TTCGTGTCATTCGTTACATGGATTGAAAGGTGTCAGTTCCAAGATCACGAATATATAATTTTTAAGTCGCTAGGGCAAGTAGTTTAGCCGCAAATCGAATTTTAAGGGACAGACAAAGTGTAAAGTTTGATGGGTCTAGGACGCTTAGTTTAGCCAGAAATCGCGATTAAAGATAAAAATGTCCAAATTTTTTAAAATTAGTTTTTCGTGTCATTCGTTATATGGATTGAAAGGTGGCAGTTCCAAGATCACGAATATATAATTTTTAAGTCGCTAGGGCAAGTAGTTTAGCCGCAAATCGAATTTTAAGGGACAGACAAAGTGTAAAGTTTGATGGGTCTAGGACGCTTAGTTTAGCCAGAAATCGCGTTTAAAGATAAAAATGTCCAAAATTTTTAAAATTAGTTTTTCGTGTCATTCGTTATATGGATTGAAAGGTGGCAGTTCCAAGATCACGAATATATAATTTTTAAGTCGCTAGGGCAAGTAGTTTAGCCGCAAATCGAATTTTAAGGGACAGACAAAGTGTAAAGTTTGATGGGTCTAGGACGCTTAGTTTAGCCAGAAATCGCGTTTAAAGATAAAAATGTCCAAATTTTTTAAAATTAGTTTTTCGTGTCATTCGTTATATGGATTGAAAGGTGGCAGTTCCAAGATCACGAATATATAATTTTTAAGTCGCCAGGGCAAGTAGTTTAGCCGGAAATCGAATTTTAAGGGACAGACAAAGTGTAAAGTTTGATGGGTCTAGGACGCTTAGTTTAGCCAGAAATCGCGTTTAAAGATAAAAATGTCAAAATTTTTTAAAATTAGTTTTTCGTGTCATTCGTTACATGGATTGAAAAGTGGCAGTTCCAAGATCACGAATGTATAATTTTTAAGTCGCTAGAGCAAGTAGTTTAGCCGGAAATCGAATTTTAAGGTACAGACAAAGTGTAAAGTTTGATGGGACTAAGACGCTTAGCTTAGTCAGAAATCGCGTTTAAAGATAAAAATGTCCAATTTTTTTAAAATTAGTTTTTCGTGTCATTCGTTACATGGATTGAAAGCTGGCAGTTCCAAGATCACGTATATATAATTTTTAAGTCCTAGGGCAAGTAGTTTAGCCGCAAATTGAATTTTAAGGTACAGACAAAGTGTAAAGTTTGATGGGTCTAAGACGCTTAGTTTAGTCAGAAATCGCGTTTAAGGATAAAAATGTCCAAATTTTTTAAAATTAGTTTTTCGTGTTATTCGTTACATGGATTGAAAGGTGGCAGTTCCAAGATCAGGAATATATAATTTTTAAGTCGCTAGGGCAAGTAGTTTAGCCGCAAATTGAATTTTAAGGTACAAAAAAATGTGTAAATTTTGATGGGTCTAGGACGCTTAGTTTAGTCAGAAATCGCGTTTAAGGATAAAAATGTCCAAATTTTTTAAAATTAGTTTTTCGTGTCATTCGTTACATGGATTGAAAGGTGGCAGTTCCAAGATCACGAATATATAATTTTTAAGTCGCTAGAGCAAGTAGTTTAGCCGGAAATCGAATTTTAAGGGACAGACAAAGTGTAAAGTTTGATGGGTCTAGGACGCTTAGTTTAGCCAGAAATCGCGTTTAAAGATAAAAATGTCCAAATTTTTTAAAATTAGTTTTTCGTGTCATTCGTTACATGGATTGAAAAGTGGCAGTTCCAAGATCACGAATGTATAATTTTTAAGTCGCTAGAGCAAGTAGTTTAGCCGGAAATCGAATTTTAAGGGACAGACAAAGTGTAAAGTTTGATGGGTCTAGGACGCTTAGCTTAGCCAGAAATCGCGTTTAAAGATAAAAATGTCCAAAATTTTTAAAATTAGTTTTTCGTGTCATTCGTTATATGGATTGAAAGGTGGCAGTTCCAAGATCACGAATATATAATTTTTAAGTCGCTAGGGCAAGTAGTTTAGCCGCAAATCGAATTTTAAGGGACAGACAAAGTGTAAAGTTTGATGGGTCTAGGACGCTTAGTTTAGCCAGAAATCGCGTTTAAAGATAAAAATGTCCAAATTTTTTAAAATTAGTTTTTCGTGTCATTCGTTATATGGATTGAAAGGTGGCAGTTCCAAGATCACGAATATATAATTTTTAAGTCGCCAGGGCAAGTAGTTTAGCCGGAAATCGAATTTTAAGGTACAGACAAAGTGTAAAGTTTGATGGGACTAAGACGCTTAGCTTAGTCAGAAATCGCGTTTAAAGATAAAAATGTCCAATTTTTTTAAAATTAGTTTTTCGTGTCATTCGTTACATGGATTGAAAGCTGGCAGTTCCAAGATCACGTATATATAATTTTTAAGTCCTAGGGCAAGTAGTTTAGCCGCAAATTGAATTTTAAGGTACAGACAAAGTGTAAAGTTTGATGGGTCTAAGACGCTTAGTTTAGTCAGAAATCGCGTTTAAGGATAAAAATGTCCAAATTTTTTAAAATTAGTTTTTCGTGTTATTCGTTACATGGATTGAAAGGTGGCAGTTCCAAGATCAGGAATATATAATTTTTAAGTCGCTAGGGCAAGTAGTTTAGCCGCAAATTGAATTTTAAGGTACAAAAAAATGTGTAAATTTTGATGGGTCTAGGACGCTTAGTTTAGTCAGAAATCGCGTTTAAGGATAAAAATGTCCAAATTTTTTAAAATTAGTTTTTCGTGTCATTCGTTACATGGATTGAAAGGTGGCAGTTCCAAGATCACGAATATATAATTTTTAAGTCGCTAGAGCAAGTAGTTTAGCCGGAAATCGAATTTTAAGGGACAGACAAAGTGTAAAGTTTGATGGGTCTAGGACGCATAGTTTAGCCAGAAATCGCGTTTAAAGATAAAAATGTCCAAATTTTTTAAAATTAGTTTTTCGTGTCATTCGTTACATGGATTGAAAAGTGGCAGTTCCAAGATCACGAATGTATAATTTTTAAGTCGCTAGAGCAAGTAGTTTAGCCGGAAATCGAATTTTAAGGGACAGACAAAGTGTAAAGTTTGATGGGTCTAGGACGCTTAGTTTAGCCAGAAATCGCGTTTAAAGATAAAAATGTCCAAATTTTTTTAAAATTAGTTTTTCGTGTCATTCGTTACATGGATTGGAAGGTGTCAGTTCCAAGATCACGAATATATAATTTTTAAGTCGCTAGGGCAAGTAGTTTAGCCGGAAATCGAATTTTAAGGGACAGACAAAGTGTAAAGTTTGATGGGTCTAGGACGCTTAGTTTAGCCAGAAATCGCGTTTAAAGATAAAAATGTCCAAATTTTTTAAAATTAGTTTTTCGTGTCATTCGTTACATGGATTGAAAGGTGGCAGTTCCAAGATCACGAATATATAATTTTTAAGTCGCTAGGGCAAGTAGTTTAGCCGGAAATCGAATTTTAAGGTACAGACAAAGTGTAAAGTTTGATGGGACTAAGACGCTTAGTTTAGTCCGAAATCGCGTTTAAAGATAAAAATGTCCAATATTTTTAAAATTAGTTTTTCGTGTCATTCGTTACATGGATTGAAAGGTGGCAGTTCCAAGATCACGAATATATAATTTTTAAGTCGCTAGAGCAAGTAGTTTAGACGGAAATCGAATTTTAAGGGACAGACAAAGTGTAAAGTTTGATGGGTCTAGGACGCTTAGTTTAGTCAGAAATCGCGTTTAAGGATAAAAATGTCCAAATTTTTTAAAATTAGTTTTTCGTGTCATTCGTTACATGGATTGAAAGGTGGCAGTTCCAAGATCACGAATATATAATTTTTAAGTCGCTAGAGCAAGTAGTTTAGCCGGAAATCGAATTTTAAGGGACAGACAAAGTGTAAAGTTTGATGGGTCTAGGACGCTTAGTTTAGCCAGAAATCGCGTTTAAAGATAAAAATGTCCAAATTTTTTAAAATTAGTTTTTCGTGTCATTCGTTACATGGATTGAAAAGTGGCAGTTCCAAGATCACGAATGTATAATTTTTAAGTCGCTAGAGCAAGTAGTTTAGCCGGAAATCGAATTTTAAGGGACAGACAAAGTGTAAAGTTTGATGGGTCTAGGACGCTTAGTTTAGCCAGAAATCGCGTTTAAAGATAAAAATGTCCAAATTTTTTTAAAATTAGTTTTTCGTGTCATTCGTTACATGGATTGGAAGGTGTCAGTTCCAAGATCACGAATATATAATTTTTAAGTCGCTAGGGCAAGTAGTTTAGCCGCAAATCGAATTTTAAGGGACAGACAAAGTGTAAAGTTTGATGGGTCTAGGACGCTTAGTTTAGCCAGAAATCGCGTTTAAAGATAAAAATGTCCAAATTTTTTAAAATTAGTTTTTCGTGTCATTCGTTACATGGATTGAAAGGTGGCAGTTCCAAGATCACGAATATATAATTTTTAAGTCGCTAGGGCAAGTAGTTTAGCCGCAAATCGAATTTTAAGGGACAGACAAAGTGTAAAGTTTGATGGGTCTAGGACGCTTAGTTTAGTCAGAAATCGCGTATAAAGATAAAAATGTCCAAATTTTTTTAAATTAGTTTTTCGTGTCAATCGTTACATGGATTGAAAGGTGGCAGTTCCAAGATCACGAATATATAATTTTTAAGTCGCTAGGGCAAGTAGTTTAGCCGGAAATCGAATTTTAAGGTACAGACAAAGTGTAAAGTTTGATGGGACTAAGACGCTTAGCTTAGTCAGAAATCGCGTTTAAAGATAAAAATGTCCAAATTTTTTAAAATTAGTTTTTCGTGTTATTCGTTACATGGATTGAAAGGTGGCAGTTCCAAGATCAGGAATATATAATTTTTAAGTCGCTAGGGCAAGTAGTTTAGCCGCAAATTGAATTTTAAGGTACAAAAAAATGTGTAAATTTTGATGGGTCTAGGACGCTTAGTTTAGTCAGAAATCGCGTTTAAGGATAAAAATGTCCAAATTTTTTAAAATTAGTTTTTCGTGTCATTCGTTACATGGATTGAAAGGTGGCAGTTCCAAGATCACGAATATATAATTTTTAAGTCGCTAGAGCAAGTAGTTTAGCCGGAAATTGAATTTTAAGGGACAGACAAAGTGTAAAGTTTAATGGGTCTAGGACGCTTAGTTTAGTCAGAAATCGCGTTTAAAGATAAAAATGTAAATAAATTAGTTTTTCGTGTCATTCGTTACATGGATTGAAAGGTGGCAGTTCCAAGATCACGAATATATAATTTTTAAGTCGCTGGGGCAAGTAGTTAAGCCGCAAATCGAATTTTAAGGGGCAGACAAAGTGTAAGGTTTGATGGGTCTAGGACGCTTAGTTTAGCCAGAAATCGCGTTTAAAGATAAAAATGTCCAAATTTTTTAAAATTAGTTTTTCGTGTCATTCGTTACATGGATTGAAAGGTGGCAGTTCCAAGATCACGTATATATAATTTTTAAGTCGCTAGAGCAAGTAGTTTAGCCGGAAATCGAATTTTAAGGGACAGACAAAGTGTAAAGTTTGATGGGTCTAGGACGCTTAGTTTAGCCAGAAATCGCGTTTAAAGATAAAAATGTCCAAATTTTTTAAAATTAGTTTTTCGTGTCATTCGTTATATGGATTGAAAGGTGGCAATTCCAAGATCACGAATATATAATTTTTAAGTCGCTAGGGCAAGTAGTTTAGCCGCAAATTGAATTTTAAGGTACAGACAAAGTGTAAAGTTTGATGGGTCTAAGACGCTTAGTTTAGTCAGAAATCGCGTTTAAAGATAAAAATGTCCAAATTTTTTTAAATTAGTTTTTCGTGTCATTCGTTACATGGATTGAAAGGTGTCAGTTCCAAGATCACGAATATATAATTTTTAAGTCCTAGGGCAAGTAGTTTAGCCGCAAATTGAATTTTAAGGTACAGACAAAGTGTAAAGTTTGATGGGTCTAGGACGCTTAGTTTAGCCAGAAATCGCGTTTAAAGATAAAAATGTCCAAATTTTTTAAAATTAGTTTTTCGTGTCATTCGTTACATGGATTGAAAAGTGGCAGTTCCAAGATCACGAATGTATAATTTTTAAGTCGCTAGAGCAAGTAGTTTAGCCGGAAATCGAATTTTAAGGGACAGACAAAGTGTAAAGTTTGATGGGTCTAGGACGCTAAGTTTAGTCAGAAATCGCGTTTAAGGATAAAAATGTCCAAATTTTTTTAAATTAGTTTTTCGTGTCATTCGTTACATGGATTGAAAGGTGGCAATTCCAAGATCACGAATATATAATTTTTAAGTCGCTAGGGCAAGTAGTTTAGCCGCAAATCGAATTTTAAGGGACAGACAAAGTGTAAAGTTTGATGGGTCTAGGACGCTTAGTTTAGCCAGAAATCGCGTTTAAAGATAAAAATGTCCAAATTTTTTAAAATTAGTTTTTCGTGTCATTCGTTACATGGATTGAAAGGTGGCAGTTCCAAGATCACGAATATATAATTTTTAAGTCGCTAGGGCAAGTAGTTTAGCCGCAAATCGAATTTTAAGGGACAGACAAAGTGTAAAGTTTGATGGGTCTAGGACGCTTAGTTTAGTCAGAAATCGCGTATAAAAATAAAAATGTCCAAATTTTTTAAAATTAGTTTTTCGTGTCAATCGTTACATGGATTGAAAGGTGGCAGTTCCAAGATCACGTATATATAATTTTTAAGTCGCTAGAGCAAGTAGTTTAGCCGGAAATCGAATTTTAAGGGACAGACAAAGTGTAAAGTTTGATGGGTCTAGGACGCTTAGTTTAGCCAGAAATCGCGTTTAAAGATAAAAATGTCCAAATTTTTTAAAATTAGTTTTTCGTGTCATTCGTTATATGGATTGAAAGGTGGCAATTCCAAGATCACGAATATATAATTTTTAAGTCGCTAGGGCAAGTAGTTTAGCCGCAAATTGAATTTTAAGGTACAGACAAAGTGTAAAGTTTGATGGGTCTAAGACGCTTAGTTTAGTCAGAAATCGCGTTTAAAGATAAAAATGTCCAAATTTTTTTAAATTAGTTTTTCGTGTCATTCGTTACATGGATTGAAAGGTGTCAGTTCCAAGATCACGAATATATAATTTTTAAGTCCTAGGGCAAGTAGTTTAGCCGCAAATTGAATTTTAAGGTACAGACAAAGTGTAAAGTTTGATGGGTCTAGGACGCTTAGTTTAGCCAGAAATCGCGTTTAAAGATAAAAATGTCCAAATTTTTTAAAATTAGTTTTTCGTGTCATTCGTTACATGGATTGAAAAGTGGCAGTTCCAAGATCACGAATGTATAATTTTTAAGTCGCTAGAGCAAGTAGTTTAGCCGGAAATCGAATTTTAAGGGACAGACAAAGTGTAAAGTTTGATGGGTCTAGGACGCTAAGTTTAGTCAGAAATCGCGTTTAAGGATAAAAATGTCCAAATTTTTTTAAATTAGTTTTTCGTGTCATTCGTTACATGGATTGAAAGGTGGCAATTCCAAGATCACGAATATATAATTTTTAAGTCGCTAGGGCAAGTAGTTTAGCCGCAAATCGAATTTTAAGGGACAGACAAAGTGTAAAGTTTGATGGGTCTAGGACGCTTAGTTTAGCCAGAAATCGCGTTTAAAGATAAAAATGTCCAAATTTTTTAAAATTAGTTTTTCGTGTCATTCGTTACATGGATTGAAAGGTGGCAGTTCCAAGATCACGAATATATAATTTTTAAGTCGCTAGGGCAAGTAGTTTAGCCGCAAATCGAATTTTAAGGGACAGACAAAGTGTAAAGTTTGATGGGTCTAGGACGCTTAGTTTAGTCAGAAATCGCGTATAAAAATAAAAATGTCCAAATTTTTTAAAATTAGTTTTTCGTGTCAATCGTTACATGGATTGAAAGGTGGCAGTTCCAAGATCACGAATATATAATTTTTAAGTCGCTAGGGCAAGTAGTTTAGCCGGAAATCGAATTTTAAGGTACAGACAAAGTGTAAAGTTTGATGGGACTAAGACGCTTAGCTTAGTCAGAAATCGCGTTTAAAGATAAAAATGTCCAAATTTTTTAAAATTAGTTTTTCGTGTTATTCGTTACATGGATTGAAAGGTGGCAGTTCCAAGATCAGGAATATATAATTTTTAAGTCGCTAGGGCAAGTAGTTTAGCCGCAAATTGAATTTTAAGGTACAAAAAAATGTGTAAATTTTGATGGGTCTAGGACGCTTAGTTTAGTCAGAAATCGCGTTTAAGGATAAAAATGTCCAAATTTTTTAAAATTAGTTTTTCGTGTCATTCGTTACATGGATTGAAAGGTGGCAGTTCCAAGATCACGAATATATAATTTTTAAGTCGCTAGAGCAAGTAGTTTAGCCGGAAATTGAATTTTAAGGGACAGACAAAGTGTAAAGTTTAATGGGTCTAGGACGCTTAGTTTAGTCAGAAATCGCGTTTAAAGATAAAAATGTAAATAAATTAGTTTTTCGTGTCATTCGTTACATGGATTGAAAGGTGGCAGTTCCAAGATCACGAATATATAATTTTTAAGTCGCTGGGGCAAGTAGTTTAGCCGCAAATCGAATTTTAAGGGGCAGACAAAGTGTAAGGTTTGATGGGTCTAGGACGCTTAGTTTAGCCAGAAATCGCGTTTAAAGATAAAAATGTCCAAATTTTTTAAAATTAGTTTTTCGTGTCATTCGTTACATGGATTGAAAGGTGGCAGTTCCAAGATCACGTATATATAATTTTTAAGTCGCTAGAGCAAGTAGTTTAGCCGGAAATCGAATTTTAAGGGACAGACAAAGTGTAAAGTTTGATGGGTCTAGGACGCTTAGTTTAGCCAGAAATCGTGTTTAAAGATAAAAATGTCCAAATTTTTTAAAATTAGTTTTTCGTGTCATTCGTTATATGGATTGAAAGGTGGCAATTCCAAGATCACGAATATATAATTTTTAAGTCGCTAGGGCAAGTAGTTTAGCCGCAAATTGAATTTTAAGGTACAGACAAAGTGTAAAGTTTGATGGGTCTAAGACGCTTAGTTTAGTCAGAAATCGCGTTTAAAGATAAAAATGTCCAAATTTTTTTAAATTAGTTTTTCGTGTCATTCGTTACATGGATTGAAAGGTGTCAGTTCCAAGATCACGAATATATAATTTTTAAGTCCTAGGGCAAGTAGTTTAGCCGCAAATTGAATTTTAAGGTACAGACAAAGTGTAAAGTTTGATGGGTCTAGGACGCTTAGTTTAGCCAGAAATCGCGTTTAAAGATAAAAATGTCCAAATTTTTTAAAATTAGTTTTTCGTGTCATTCGTTACATGGATTGAAAAGTGGCAGTTCCAAGATCACGAATGTATAATTTTTAAGTCGCTAGAGCAAGTAGTTTAGCCGGAAATCGAATTTTAAGGGACAGACAAAGTGTAAAGTTTGATGGGTCTAGGACGCTAAGTTTAGTCAGAAATCGCGTTTAAGGATAAAAATGTCCAAATTTTTTTAAATTAGTTTTTCGTGTCATTCGTTACATGAATTGAAAGCTGGAAGTTCCAAGATCACGAATATATAATTTTTAAGTCGCTAGGGCAAGTAGTTTAGCCGGAAATCGAATTTTAAGGGACAGACAAAGTGTAAAGTTTGATGGGTCTAGGACACTTAGTTTAGCCAGAAATCGCGTTTAAAGATAAAAATGTCCAAATTTTTTAAAATTAGTTTTTCGTGTCATTCGTTACATGGATTGAAAGGTGGCAGTTCCAAGATCACGAATATATAATTTTTAAGTCGCTACGGCAAGTAGTTTAGCCGCAAATTGAATTTTAAGGTACAGACAAAGTGTAAAGTTTGATGGGTCTAGGACGCTTAGTTTAGTCAGAAATCGCGTTTAAAGATAAAAATGTCCAATTTTTTTAAAATTAGTTTTTCGTGTCATTCGTTACATGGATTGAAAGGTGGCAGTTCCAAGATCACGAATATATAATCTTTAAGTCGCTAGAGCAAGTAGTTTAGCCGGAAATCGAATTTTAAGGGACAGACAAAGTGTAAAGTTTGATGGGTCTAGGACGCTTAGTTTAGTCAGAAATCGCGTTTAAAGAAAAAAATGTAAAAAAATTAGTTTTTCGTGTCATTCGTTACATGGATTGAAAGGTGGCAGTTCCAAGATCACGAATATATAATTTTTAAGTCGCTAGGGCAAGTAGTTTAGCCGCAAATTGAATTTTAAGGTACAGACAAAGTGTAAAGTTTGATGGTTCTAAGACGCTTAGTTTAGTCAGAAATCGCGTTTAAAGATAAAAATGTCCAAATTTTTTTAAATTAGTTTTTCGTGTCATTCGTTACATGGATTGAAAGGTGTCAGTTCCAAGATCACGAATATATAATTTTTAAGTCGCTAGGGCAAGTAGTTTAGCCGCAAATCGAATTTTAAGGGACAGACAAAGTGTAAATTTTGATGGGTCTAGGACGCTTAGTTTAGTCAGAAATCGCGTTTAAGGATAAGAATGTCCAAATTTTTTAAAATTAGTTTTTCGTGTCATTCGTTACATGGATTGAAAGGTGGCAGTTCCAAGATCACGAATATATAATTTTTAAGTCGCTAGAGCAAGTAGTTTAGCCGGAAATCGAATTTTAAGGGACAGACAAAGTGTAAAGTTTGATGGGTCTAGGACGCTTAGTTTAGCCAGAAATCGCGTTTAAAGATAAAAATGTCCAAAATTTTTAAAATTAGTTTTTCGTGTCATTCGTTACATGGATTGAAAAGTGGCAGTTCCAAGATCACGAATATATAATTTTTAAGTCGCTAGGGCAAGTAGTTTAGCCGCAAATTGAATTTTAAGGGACAGACAAAGTGTAAAGTTTGATGGGTCTAGGACGCTTAGTTTAGTCAGAAGATAAAAATGTCCAAATTTTTTAAAATTAGTTTTTCGTGTCATTCGTTACATGGATTGAAAGGTGGCAGTTCCAAGATCACGAATATATAATTTTTAAGTCGCTAGGGCAAGTAGTTTAGCCGGAAATCGAATTTTAAGGGACAGACAAAGTGTAAAGTTTGATGGGTCTAGGACGCTTAGTTTAGCCAGAAATCGCGTTTAAAGATAAAAATGTAAATAAATTAGTTTTTCGTGTCATTCGTTACATGAATTGAAAGCTGGAAGTTCCAAGATCACGAATATATAATTTTTAAGTCGCTAGGGCAAGTAGTTTAGCCGGAAATCGAATTTTAAGGGACAGACAAAGTGTAAAGTTTGATGGGTCTAGGACGCTTAGTTTAGCCAGAAATCGCGTTTAAAGATAAAAATGTCCAAATTTTTTAAAATTAGTTTTTCGTGTCATTCGTTACATGGATTGAAAGGTGGCAGTTCCAAGATCACGAATATATAATTTTTAAGTCGCTAGGGCAAGTAGTTTAGCCACAAATTGAATTTTAAGGTACAGACAAAGTGTAAAGTTTGATGGGTCTAGGACGCTTAGTTTAGTCAGAAATCGCGTTTAAAGATAAAAATGTCCAATTTTTTTAAAATTAGTTTTTCGTGTCATTCGTTACATGGATTGAAAGCTGGCAGTTCCAAGATCACGTATATATAATTTTTAAATCCTAGGGCAAAATGTCCAAATTTTTTAAAATTAGTTTTTCGTGTCATTCGTTACATGGATTGAAAGGTGGCAGTTCCAAGATCACGAATATATAATTTTTAAGTCGCTAGAGCAAGTAGTTTAGCCGGAAATCGAATGTTAAGGGACAGACAAAGTGTAAAGTTTGATGGGTCTAGGACGCTTAGTTTAGCCAGAAATCGCGTTTAAAGATAAAAATGTAAATAAATTAGTTTTTCGTGTCATTCGTTACATGGATTGAAAGCTGGAAGTTCCAAGATCACAAATATATAATTTTTAAGTCGCTAGGGCAAGTAGTTTAGCCGCAAATTGAATTTTAAGGTACAGACAAAGTGTAAAGTTTGATGGGTCTAGGACGCTTAGTTTAGTCAGAAATCGCGTTTAAAGATAAAAATGTCCAATTTTTTTAAAATTAGTTTTTCGTGTCATTCGTTACATGGATTGAAAGCCGGCAGTTCCAAGATCACGTATATATAATTTTTAAATCCTAGGGCAAGTAGTTTAGCCGCAAATTGAATTTTAAGGTACAGACAAAGTGTAAAGTTTGATTAGTCTAGGACGCTTAGTTTAGTCAGAAATCGCGTTTAAAGATAAAAATGTCCAAATTTTTTAAAATTAGTTTTTCGTGTCATTCGTTACATGGATTGAAAGGTGGCAGTTCCAAGATCACGAATATATAATTTTTAAGTCGCTAGGGCAAGTAGTTTAGCCGGAAATCGAATTTTAAGGGACAGACAAAGTGTAAAGTTTGATGGGTCTAGGACGCTTAGTTTACTCAGAAATCGCGTTTAAAGATAAAAATGTCCAAATTTTTTAAAATTAGTTTTTCGTGTCATTCGTTACATGGATTGAAAGGTGGCAGTTCCAAGATCACGAATATATAATTTTTAAGTCGCTAGGGCAAGTAGTTTAGCCGGAAATCGAATTTTAAGGGACAGACAAAGTGTAAAGTTTGATGGGTCTAGGACGCTTAGTTTAGTCAGAAATCGCGTTTAAAGATAAAAATGTCCAAATTTTTTAAATTAGTTTTTCGTGTCATTCGTTACATGGATTGAAAGGTGGCAGTTCCAAGATCACGAATATATAATTTTTAAGTCGCTAGGGCAAGTAGTTTAGCCGCAAATCGAATTTTAAGGGACAGACAAAGTGTAAAGTTTGATGGGTCTAGGACGCTTAGTTTAGCCAGAAATCGCGTTTAAAGATAAAAATGTCCAAATTTTTTAAAATTAGTTTTTCGTGTCATTCGTTACATGGATTGAAAGGTGTCAGTTCCAAGATCACGAATATATAATTTTTAAGTCGCTAGGGCAAGTAGTTTAGCCGCAAATCGAATTTTAAGGGACAGACAAAGTGTAAAGTTTGATGGGTCTAGGACGCTTAGTTTAGCCAGAAATCGCGTTTAAAGATAAAAATGTCAAAATTTTGTAAAATTAGTTTTTCGTGTCATTCGTTACATGGATTGAAAGGTGGCAGTTCCAAGATCACGAATATATAATTTTTAAGTCGCTAGGGCAAGTAGTTTAGCCCCAAATTGAATTTTAAGGGACAGACAAAGTGTAAAGTTTGATGGGTCTAGGACGCTTAGTTTAGCCAGAAATCGCGTTTAAAGATAAAAATGTCCAAATTTTTTAAAATTAGTTTTTCGTGTCATTCGTTACATGGATTGAAAGGTGTCAGTTCCAAGATCACGAATATATAATTTTTAAGTCGCTAGAGCAAGTAGTTTAGCCGGAAATCGAATTTTAAGGGACAGACAAAGTGTAAAGTTTGATGGGTCTAGGACGCTTAGTTTAGCCAGAAATCGCGTTTAAAGATAAAAATGTCCAAATTTTTTAAAATTAGTTTTTCGTGTCATTCGTTATATGGATTGAAAGGTGTCAGTTCCAAGATCACGAATATATAATTTTTAAGTCGCTAGAGCAAGTAGTTTAGCCGGAAATCGAATTTTAAGGGACAGACAAAGTGTAAAGTTTGATGGGTCTAGGACACTTAGTTTAGCCAGAAATCGCGTTTAAAGATAAAAATGTCCAAATTTTTTAAAATTAGTTTTTCGTGTCATTCGTTACATGGATTGAAAGGTGGCAGTTCCAAGATCACGAATATATAATTTTTAAGTCGCTAGGGCAAGTAGTTTAGCCGCAAATCGAATTTTAAGGGACAGACAAAGTGTAAAGTTTGATGGGTCTAGGACTGTTAGTTTAGCCAGAAATCGCGTTTAAAGATAAAAATGTCCAAATTTTTTAAAATTAGTTTTTCGTGTCATTCGTTATATGGATTGAAAGGTGGCAGTTCCAAGATCACGAATATATAATTTTTAAGTCGCTAGGGCAAGTAGTTTAGCCGGAAATCGAATTTTAAGGGACAGACAAAGTGTAAAGTTTGATGGGTCTAGGACGCTTAGTTTAGTCAGAAATCGCGTTTAAAGATAAAAATGTCCAAATGTTTTAAAATAAGTTTTTCGTGTCATTCGTTACATGGATTGAAAGGTGGCAGTTCCAAGATCACGAATATATAATTTTTAAGTCGCTAGGGCAAGTAGTTTAGCCGGAAATCGAATTTTAAGGGACAGACAAGGTGTAAAGTTTGATGGGTCTAGGACGCTTAGTTTAGTCAGAAATCGCGTTTAAAGATAAAAATGTCCAAATTTTTTAAAATTAGTTTTTCGTGTCATTCGTTACATGGATTGGAAGGTGGCAGTTCCAAGATCACGAATATATAATTTTTAAGTCGCTAGGGCAAGTAGTTTAGCCGCAAATCGAATTTTAAGGGACAGACAAAGTGTAAAGTTTGATGGGTCTAGGACGCTTAGTTTAGCCAGAAATCGCGTTTAAAGATAAAAATGTCCAAATTTTTTAAAATTAGTTTTTCGTGTCATTCGTTACATGGATTGAAAGGTGGCAGTTCCAAGATCACGAATATATAATTTTTAAGTCGCTAGGGCAAGTAGTTTAGCCGGAAATCGAATTTTAAGGGACAGACAAAGTGTAAAGTTTGATGGGTCTAGGACGCTTAGTTTAGTCAGAAATCGCGTTTAAAGATAAAAATGTCCAAATTTTTTAAAATTAGTTTTTCGTGTCATTCGTTACATGGATTGAAAGGTGGCAGTTCCAAGATCACGAATATATAATTTTTAAGTCGCTAGGGCAAGTAGTTTAGCCGCATATTGAATTTTAAGGTACAGACAAAGTGTAAAGTTTGATGGGTCTAGGACGCTTAGTTTAGTCAGAAATCGTGTTTAAAGATAAAAATGTCCAAATTTTTTAAAATTAGTTTTTCGTGTCATTCGTTACATGGATTGAAAGGTGTCAGTTCCAAGATCACGAATATATAATTTTTAAGTCGCTAGGGCAAGTAGTTTAGCCGGAAATCGAATTTTAAGGGACAGACAAAGTGTAAAGTTTGATGGGTCTAGGAATGTTAGTTTAGCCAGAAATCGCGTTTAAAGATAAAAATGTCCAAATTTTTTAAAATTAGTTTTTCGTGTCATTCGTTATAGGGATTGAAAGGTGGCAGTTCCAAGATCACGAATATATAATTTTTAAGTCGCTAGAGCAAGTAGTTTAGCCGGAAATCGAATTTTAAGGGACAGACAAAGTGTAAAGTTTGATGGGTCTAGGACGCTTAGTTTAGTCAGAAATCGCGTTTAAAGATAAAAATGTCCAAATTGTTTAAAATTAGTTTTTCGTGTCATTTGTTACATGGATTGAAAGGTGGCAGTTCCAAGATCAGGTATATATAATTTTTAAGTCCTAGGGCAAGTAGTTTAGCCGCAAATTGAATTTTAAGGTACAGACAAAGTGTAAAGTTTGATGGGTCTAAGACGCTTCGTTTAGTCAGAAATCGCGTTTAAAGATAAAAATGTCCAAATTTTTTAAAATTAGTTTTTCGTGTCATTCGTTACATGGATTGAAAGGTGGCAGTTCCAAGATCACGAATATATAATTTTTAAGTCGCTAGGGCAAGTAGTTTAGCCAGAAATCGAATTTTAAGGGATAGACAAAGTGTAAAGTTTGATGGGTCTAGGACGCTTAGTTTAGCCAGAAATCGCGTTTAAAGATAAAAATGTCCAAATTTTTTAAAATTAGTTTTTCGTGTCATTCGTTACATGGATTGAAAGGTGGCAGTTCCAAGATCACGAATATATAATTTTTAAGTCGCTAGAGCAAGTAGTTTAGCCGGAAATCGAATTTTAAGGGACAGACAAAGTGTAAAGTTTGATGGGTCTAGGACGCTTAGTTTAGTCAGAAATCGCGTTTAAAGATAAAAATGTCCAAATTGTTTAAAATTAGTTTTTCGTGTCATTTGTTACATGGATTGAAAGGTGGCAGTTCCAAGATCAGGTATATATAATTTTTAAGTCCTAGGGCAAGTAGTTTAGCCGCAAATTGAATTTTAAGGTACAGACAAAGTGTAAAGTTTGATGGGTCTAAGACGCTTCGTTTAGTCAGAAATCGCGTTTAAAGATAAAAATGTCCAAATTTTTTAAAATTAGTTTTTCGTGTCATTCGTTACATGGATTGAAAGGTGGCAGTTCCAAGATCACGAATATATAATTTTTAAGTCGCTAGGGCAAGTAGCTTAGCCGGAAATCGAATTTTAAGGGATAGACAAAGTGTAAAGTTTGATGGGTCTAGGACGCTTAGTTTAGTCAGAAATCGCGTTTAAAGATAAAAATGTCCAAATTTTTTAAAATTAGTTTTTCGTGTCATTCGTTACATGGATTGGAAGGTGGCAGTTCCAAGATCACGAATATATAATTTTTAAGTCACTAGGGCAAGTAGTTTAGCCGGAAATCGAATTTTAAGGGACAGACAAAGTGTAAAGTTTGATGGGTCTAAGACGCTTAGTTTAGTCAGAAATCGCGTTTAAAGATAAAAATGTCCAAAATTTTTTTAAATTAGTTTTTCGTGTCATTCGTTACATGGATTGAAAGGTGGCAGTTCCAAGATCACGAATATATAATTTTTAAGTCGCTAGGGCAAGTAGTTTACCGGAAATCGAATTTTAAGGGACAGACAAAGTGTAAAGTTTGATGGGTCTAGGACGCTTAGTTTAGCCAGAAATCGCGTTTAAAGATAAAAATGTCCAAATTTTTTAAAATTAGTTTTTCGTGTCATTCGTTACATGGATTGAAAGGTGGCAGTTCCAAGATCACGAATATATAATTTTTAAGTCGCTAGGGCAAGTAGTTTAGCCGGAAATCGAATTTTAAGGGACAGACAAAGTGTAAAGTTTGATGGGTCTAGGACGCTTAGTTTAGTCAGAAATCGCGTTTAAAGATAAAAATGTCCAAATTATTTAAAATTAGTTTTTCGTGTCATTCGTTACATGGATTGAAAGGTGGCAGTTCCAAGATCACGAATATATAATTTTTAAGTCGCTAGGGCAAGTAGTTTAGCCGCATATTGAATTTTAAGGTACAGACAAAGTGTAAAGTTTGATGGGTCTAGGACGCTTAGTTTAGTCAGAAATCGCGTTTAAAGATAAAAATGTCCAAATTTTTTAAAATTAGTTTTTCGTGTCATTCGTTACATGGATTGAAAGGTGTCAGTTCCAAGATCAGGAATATATAATTTTTAAGTCGCTAGGGCAAGTAGTTTAGCCGGAAATCGAATTTTAAGGGACAGACAAAGTGTAAAGTTTGATGGGTCTAGGACGCTTAGTTTAGCCAGAAATCGCGTTTAAAGATAAAAATGTCCAAATTTTTTAAAATTAGTTTTTCCTGTCATTCGTTACATGGATTGAAAGGTGGCAGTTCCAAGATCACGAATATATAATTTTTAAGTCGCTAGGGCAAGTAGTTTAGCCGGAAATCGAATTTTAAGGGACAGACAAAGTGTAAAGTTTGATGGGTCTAGGACGCTTAGTTTAGTCAGAAATCGCGTTTAAAGATAAAAATGTCCAAATTTTTTAAAATTAGTTTTTCGTGTCATTCGTTACATGGATTGAAAGGTGGCAGTTCCAAGATCACGAATATATAATTTTTAAGTCGCTAGGGCAAGTAGTTTAGCCGCATATTGAATTTTAAGGTACAGACAAAGTGTAAAGTTTGATGGGTCTAGGACGCTTAGTTTAGTCAGAAATCGTGTTTAAAGATAAAAATGTCCAAATTTTTTAAAATTAGTTTTTCGTGTCATTCGTTACATGGATTGAAAGGTGTCAGTTCCAAGATCACGAATATATAATTTTTAAGTCGCTAGGGCAAGTAGTTTAGCCGGAAATCGAATTTTAAGGGACAGACAAAGTGTAAAGTTTGATGGGTCTAGGAATGTTAGTTTAGCCAGAAATCGCGTTTAAAGATAAAAATGTCCAAATTTTTTAAAATTAGTTTTTCGTGTCATTCGTTATATGGATTGAAAGGTGGCAGTTCCAAGATCACGAATATATAATTTTTAAGTCGCTAGGGCAAGTAGTTTAGCCGCAAATTGAATTTTAAGGTACAGCCAAAGTGTAAAGTTTGATGGGTCTAGGACGCTTAGTTTAGCCAGAAATCGCGTTTAAAGATAAAAATGTCCAAATTTTTTAAAATTAGTTTTTCGTGTCATTCGTTACATGGATTGAAAGGTGGCAGTTCCAAGATCACGAATATATAATTTTTAAGTCGCTAGGGCAAGTAGTTTAGCCGGAAATCGAATTTTAAGGGATAGACAAAGTGTAAAGTTTGATGGGTCTAGGACGCTTAGTTTAGTCAGAAATCGCGTTTAAAGATAAAAATGTCCAAATTTTTTAAAATTAGTTTTTCGTGTCATTCGTTACATGGATTGAAAGGTGGCAGTTCCAAGATCACGAATATATAATTTTTAAGTCGCTAGGGCAAGTAGTTTAGCCGGAAATCGAATTTTAATTGACAGACAAAGTGTAAAGTTTGATGGGTCTAGGAATGTTAGTTTAGCCAGAAATCGCGTTTAAAGATAAAAATGTCCAAATTTTTTAAAATTAGTTTTTCGTGTCATTCGTTATATGGATTGAAAGGTGGCAGTTCCAAGATCACGAATATATAATTTTTAAGTCGCTAGGGCAAGTAGTTTAGCCGCAAATTGAATTTTAAGGTACAGCCAAAGTGTAAAGTTTGATGGGTCTAGGACGCTTAGTTTAGCCAGAAATCGCGTTTAAAGATAAAAATGTCCAAATTTTTTAAAATTAGTTTTTCGTGTTATTCGTTACATGGATTGAAAGGTGGCAGTTCCAAGATCACGAATATATAATTTTTAAGTCGCTAGAGCAAGTAGTTTAGCCGGAAATCGAATTTTAAGGGACAGACAAAGTGTAAAGTTTGATGGGTCTAGGACGCTTAGTTTAGTCAGAAATCGCGTTTAAAGATAAAAATGTCCAAATTGTTTAAAATTAGTTTTTCGTGTCATTTGTTACATGGATTGAAAGGTGGCAGTTCCAAGATCAGGTATATATAATTTTTAAGTCCTAGGGCAAGTAGTTTAGCCGCAAATTGAATTTTAAGGTACAGACAAAGTGTAAAGTTTGATGGGTCTAAGACGCTTCGTTTAGTCAGAAATCGCGTTTAAAGATAAAAATGTCCAAATTTTTTAAAATTAGTTTTTCGTGTCATTCGTTACATGGATTGAAAGGTGGCAGTTCCAAGATCACGAATATATAATTTTTAAGTCGCTAGGGCAAGTAGTTTAGCCGGAAATCGAATTTTAAGGGATAGACAAAGTGTAAAGTTTGATGGGTCTAGGACTCTTAGTTTAGCCAGAAATCGCGTTTAAAGATAAAAATGTCCAAATTTTTTAAAATTAGTTTTTCGTGTCATTCGTTACATGGATTGAAAGGTGGCAGTTCCAAGATCACGAATATATAATTTTTAAGTCGCTAGAGCAAGTAGTTTAGCCGGAAATCGAATTTTAAGGGACAGACAAAGTGTAAAGTTTGATGGGTCTAGGACGCTTAGTTTAGTCAGAAATCGCGTTTAAAGATAAAAATGTCCAAATTTTTTAAAATTAGTTTTTCGTGTCATTCGTTACATGGATTGGAAGGTGGCAGTTCCAAGATCACGAATATATAATTTTTAAGTCACTAGGGCAAGTAGTTTAGCCGGAAATCGAATTTTAAGGGACAGACAAAGTGTAAAGTTTGATGGGTCTAAGACGCTTAGTTTAGTCAGAAATCGCGTTTAAAGATAAAAATGTCCAAATTTTTTTAAATTAGTTTTTCGTGTCATTCGTTACATGGATTGAAAGGTGGCAGTTCCAAGATCACGAATATATAATTTTTAAGTCGCTAGGGCAAGTAGTTTACCCGGAAATCGAATTTTAAGGGACAGACAAAGTGTAAAGTTTGATGGGTCTAGGACGCTTAGTTTAGCCAGAAATCGCGTTTAAAGATAAAAATGTCCAAATTTTTTAAAATTAGTTTTTCGTGTCATTCGTTATATGGATTGTAAGGTGGCAGTTCCAAGATCACGAATATATAATTTTTAAGTCGCTAGGGCAAGTAGTTTAGCCGGAAATCGAATTTTAAGGGACAGACAAAGTGTAAAGTTTGATGGGTCTAGGACGCTTAGTTTAGTCAGAAATCGCGTTTAAAGATAAAAATGTCCAAATTATTTAAAATTAGTTTTTCGTGTCATTCGTTACATGGATTGAAAGGTGGCAGTTCCAAGATCACGAATATATAATTTTTAAGTCGCTAGGGCAAGTAGTTTAGCCGCATATTGAATTTTAAGGTACAGACAAAGTGTAAAGTTTGATGGGTCTAGGACGCTTAGTTTAGTCAGAAATCGCGTTTAAAGATAAAAATGTCCAAATTTTTTAAAATTAGTTTTTCGTGTCATTCGTTACATGGATTGAAAGGTGTCAGTTCCAAGATCAGGAATATATAATTTTTAAGTCGCTAGGGCAAGTAGTTTAGCCGGAAATCGAATTTTAAGGGACAGACAAAGTGTAAAGTTTGATGGGTCTAGGACGCTTAGTTTAGCCAGAAATCGCGTTTAAAGATAAAAATGTCCAAATTTTTTAAAATTAGTTTTTCGTGTCATTCGTTACATGGATTGAAAGGTGGCAGTTCCAAGATCACGAATATATAATTTTTAAGTCGCTAGGGCAAGTAGTTTAGCCGGAAATCGAATTTTAAGGGACAGACAAAGTGTAAAGTTTGATGGGTCTAGGACGCTTAGTTTAGTCAGAAATCGCGTTTAAAGATAAAAATGTCCAAATTTTTTAAAATTAGTTTTTCGTGTCATTTGTTACATGGATTGAAAGGTGGCAGTTCCAAGATCACGAATATATAATTTTTAAGTCGCTAGGGCAAGTAGTTTAGCCGCATATTGAATTTTAAGGTACAGACAAAGTGTAAAGTTTGATGGGTCTAGGACGCTTAGTTTAGTCAGAAATCGTGTTTAAAGATAAAAATGTCCAAATTTTTTAAAATTAGTTTTTCGTGTCATTCGTTACATGGATTGAAAGGTGTCAGTTCCAAGATCACGAATATATAATTTTTAAGTCGCTAGGGCAAGTAGTTTAGCCGGAAATCGAATTTTAAGGGACAGACAAAGTGTAAAGTTTGATGGGTCTAGGAATGTTAGTTTAGCCAGAAATCGCGTTTAAAGATAAAAATGTCCAAATTTTTTAAAATTAGTTTTTCGTGTCATTCGTTATATGGATTGAAAGGTGGCAGTTCCAAGATCACGAATATATAATTTTTAAGTCGCTAGGGCAAGTAGTTTAGCCGCAAATTGAATTTTAAGGTACAGCCAAAGTGTAAAGTTTGATGGGTCTAGGACGCTTAGTTTAGCCAGAAATCGCGTTTAAAGATAAAAATGTCCAAATTTTTTAAAATTAGTTTTTCGTGTCATTCGTTACATGGATTGAAAGGTGGCAGTTCCAAGATCACGAATATATAATTTTTAAGTCGCTAGAGCAAGTAGTTTAGCCGGAAATCGAATTTTAAGGGACAGACAAAGTGTAAAGTTTGATGGGTCTAGGACGCTTAGTTTAGTCAGAAATCGCGTTTAAAGATAAAAATGTCCAAATTGTTTAAAATTAGTTTTTCGTGTCATTTGTTACATGGATTGAAAGGTGGCAGTTCCAAGATCAGGTATATATAATTTTTAAGTCCTAGGGCAAGTAGTTTAGCCGCAAATTGAATTTTAAGGTACAGGCAAAGTGTAAAGTTTGATGGGTCTAAGACGCTTCGTTAAGTCAGAAATCGCGTTTAAAGATAAAAATGTCCAAATTTTTTAAAATTAGTTTTTCGTGTCATTCGTTACATGGATTGAAAGGTGGCAGTTCCAAGATCACGAATATATAATTTTTAAGTCGCTAGGGCAAGTAGTTTAGCCGGAAATCGAATTTTAAGGGATAGACAAAGTGTAAAGTTTGATGGGTCTAGGACGCTTAGTTTAGTCAGAAATCGCGTTTAAAGATAAAAATGTCCAAATTTTTTAAAATTAGTTTTTCGTGTCATTCGTTACATGGATTGAAAGGTGGCAGTTCCAAGATCACGAATATATAATTTTTAAGTCGCTAGGGCAAGTAGTTTAGCCGGAAATCGAATTTTAAGGGACAGACAAAGTGTAAAGTTTGATGGGTCTAGGAATGTTAGTTTAGCCAGAAATCGCGTTTAAAGATAAAAATGTCCAAATTTTTTAAAATTAGTTTTTCGTGTCATTCGTTATATGGATTGAAAGGTGGCAGTTCCAAGATCACGAATATATAATTTTTAAGTCGCTAGGGCAAGTAGTTTAGCCGCAAATTGAATTTTAAGGTACAGCCAAAGTGTAAAGTTTGATGGGTCTAGGACGCTTAGTTTAGCCAGAAATCGCGTTTAAAGATAAAAATGTCCAAATTTTTTAAAATTAGTTTTTCGTGTCATTCGTTATATGGATTGAAAGGTGGCAGTTCCAAGATCACGAATATATAATTTTTAAGTCGCTAGAGCAAGTAGTTTAGCCGGAAATCGAATTTTAAGGGACAGACAAAGTGTAAAGTTTGATGGGTCTAGGACGCTTAGTTTAGTCAGAAATCGCGTTTAAGGATAAAAATGTCCAAATTGTTTAAAATTAGTTTTTCGTGTCATTTGTTACATGGATTGAAAGGTGGCAGTTCCAAGATCAGGTATATATAATTTTTAAGTCCTAGGGCAAGTAGTTTAGCCGCAAATTGAATTTTAAGGTACAGACAAAGTGTAAAGTTTGATGGGTCTAAGACGCTTCGTTTAGTCAGAAATCGCGTTTAAAGATAAAAATGTCCAAATTTTTTAAAATTAGTTTTTCGTGTCATTCGTTACATGGATTGAAAGGTGGCAGTTCCAAGATCACGAATATATAATTTTTAAGTCGCTAGGGCAAGTAGTTTAGCCGGAAATCGAATTTTAAGGGATAGACAAAGTGTAAAGTTTGATGGGTCTAGGACGCTTAGTTTAGTCAGAAATCGCGTTTAAAGATAAAAATGTCCAAATTTTTTAAAATTAGTTTTTCGTGTCATTCGTTACATGGATTGAAAGGTGGCAGTTCCAAGATCACGAATATATAATTTTTAAGTCGCTAGGGCAAGTAGTTTAGCCGGAAATCGAATTTTAAGGGACAGACAAAGTGTAAAGTTTGATGGGTCTAGGACGCTTAGTTTAGCCAGAAATCGCGTTTAAGGATAAAAATGTCCAAATTTTTTAAAATTAGTTTTTCGTGTCATTCGTTATATGGATTGAAAGGTGGCAGTTCCAAGATCACGAATATATAATTTTTAAGTCGCTAGGGCAAGTAGTTTAGCCGGAAATCGAATTTTAAGGGACAGACAAAGTGTAAAGTTTGATGGGTCTAGGAATGTTAGTTTAGCCAGAAATCGCGTTTAAAGATAAAAATGTCCAAATTTTTTAAAATTAGTTTTTCGTGTCATTCGTTATATGGATTGAAAGGTGGCAGTTCCAAGATCACGAATATATAATTTTTAAGTCGCTAGGGCAAGTAGTTTAGCCGCATATTGAATTTTAAGGTACAGACAAAGTGTAAAGTTTGATGGGTCTAGGACGCTTAGTTTAGTCAGAAATCGCGTTTAAAGATAAAAATGTCCAAATTTTTTAAAATTAGTTTTTCGTGTCATTCGTTACATGGATTGAAAGGTGTCAGTTCCAAGATCAGGAATATATAATTTTTAAGTCGCTAGGGCAAGTAGTTTAGCCGGAAATCGAATTTTAAGGGACAGACAAAGTGTAAAGTTTGATGGGTCTAGGAATGTTAGTTTAGCCAGAAATCGCGTTTAAAGATAAAAATGTCCAAATTTTTTAAAATTAGTTTTTCGTGTCATTCGTTATATGGATTGAAAGGTGGCAGTTCCAAGATCACGAATAAATAATTTTTAAGTCGCTAGGGCAAGTAGTTTAGCCGCAAATTGAATTTTAAGGTACAGCCAAAATGTAAAGTTTGATGGGTCTAGGACGCTTAGTTTAGCCAGAAATCGCGTTTAAAGATAAAAATGTCCAAATTTTTTAAAATTAGTTTTTCGTGTCATTCGTTACATGGATTGAAAGGTGGCAGTTCCAAGATCACGAATATATAATTTTTAAGTCGCTAGAGCAAGTAGTTTAGCCGGAAATCGAATTTTAAGGGACAGCCAAAATGTAAAGTTTGATGGGTCTAGGACGCTTAGTTTAGCCAGAAATCGCGTTTAAAGATAAAAATGTCCAAATTGTTTAAAATTAGTTTTTCGTGTCATTTGTTACATGGATTGAAAGGTGGCAGTTCCAAGATCACGTATATATAATTTTTAAGTCCTAGGGCAAGTAGTTTAGCCGCAAATTGAATTTTAAGGTACAGACAAAGTGTAAAGTTTGATGGGTCTAAGACGCTTCGTTTAGTCAGAAATCGCGTTTAAAGATAAAAATGTCCAAATTTTTTAAAATTAGTTTTTCGTGTCATTCGTTACATGGATTGAAAGGTGGCAGTTCCAAGATCACGAATATATAATTTTTAAGTCGCTAGGGCAAGTAGTTTAGCCGGAAATCGAATTTTAAGGGACAGACAAAGTGTAAAGTTTGATGGGTCTAGGACGCTTAGTTTAGCCAGAAATCGGGTTTAAAGATAAAAATGTCCAAATTTTTTAAAATTAGTTTTTCGTGTCATTCGTTACATGGATTGAAAGGTGGCAGTTCCAAGATCACGTATATATAATTTTTAAGTCGCTAGGGCAAGTAGTTTAGCCGCAAATTGAATTTTTAGGTACAGACAAAGTGTAAAGTTTGATGGGTCTAGGACGCTTAGTTTAGTCAGAAATCGCGTTTAAAGATAAAAATGTCCAAATTTTTTAAAATTAGTTTTTCGTGTCATTCGTTACATGGATTGGAAGGTGGCAGTTCCAAGATCACGAATATATATATTTTAAGTCGCTAGGGCAAGTAGTTTAGCCGGAAATCGAATTTTAAGGGACAGACAAAGTGTAAAGTTTGATGGGTCTAGGACGCTTAGTTTAGTCAGAAATCGCGTTTAAAGATAAAAATGTCCAAATTTTTTAAAATTAGTTTTTCGTGTCATTCGTTACATGGATTGAAAGCTGGAAGTTCCAAGATCACGAATATATAATTTTTAAGTCGCTAGGGCAAGTAGTTTAGCCGCAAATCGAATTTTAAGGGACAGACAAAGTATAAAGTTTGATGGGTCTAGGACGCTTAGTTTAGTCAGAAATCGCGTTTAAAGATAAAAATGTCCAAATTTTTTTAAATTAGTTTTTCGTGTCATTCGTTACATGGATTGAAAGGTGGCAGTTCCAAGATCACGAATATATAATTTTTAAGTCGCTGGGGCAAGTAGTTTAGCCGCAAATCGAATTTTAAGGGGCAGACAAAGTGTAAAGTTTGATGGGCCTAGGACGCTTAGTTTAGCCAGAAATCGCGTTTAAAGATAAAAATGTCCAAATTTTTTAAAATTAGTTTTTCATGTCATTCGTTACATGGATTGAAAGGTGTCAGTTCCAAGATCACGAATATATAATTTTTAAGTCGCTAGGGCAAGTAGTTTAGCCGCAAATCGAATTTTAAGGGACAGACAAAGTGTAAAGTTTGATGGTTCTAGGACGCTTAGTTTAGCCAGAAATCGCGTTTAAAGATAAAAATGTCCAAATTTTTTAAAATTAGTTTTTCGTGTCATTCGTTATATGGATTGAAAGGTATAACAAGATCACGAATATATAATTTTTAAGTCGCTAGGGCAAGTAGTTTAGCCGCAAATTGAATTTTAAGGTACAGACAAAGTGTAAAGTTTGATGGGTCTAGGACGCTTAGTTTAGCCAGAAATCGCGTTTAAAGATAAAAATGTCCAAATTTTTTAAAATTAGTTTTTCGTGTCATTCGTTACATGGATTGAAAGGTGGCAGTTCCAAGATCACGAATATATAATTTTTAAGTCGCTAGAGCAAGTAGTTTAGCCGGAAATCGAATTTTAAGGGACAGACAAAGTGTAAAGTTTGATGGGTCTAGGACGCTTAGTTTAGCCAGAAATCGCGTTTAAAGATAAAAATGTCCAAATTTTTTTAAATTAGTTTTTCGTGTCATTCGTTACATGGATTGAAAGGTGGCAGTTCCAAGATCACGAATATATAATTTTTAAGTCGCTAGGGCAAGTAGTTTAGCCGGAAATCGAATTTTAAGGTACAGACAAAGTGTAAAGTTTGATGGGTCTAAGACGCTTAGTTTAGTCAGAAATCGCGTTTAGAGATAAAAATTTCCAATTTTTTTAAAATTAGTTTTTCGTGTCATTCGTTACATGGATTGAAAGCTGGCAGTTCCAAGATCACGTATATATAATTTTTAAGTCCTAGGGCAAGTAGTTTAGCCGCAAATTGAATTTTAAGGTACAGACAAAGTGTAAAGTTTGATGGGTCTAGGACGCTTAGTTTAGCCAGAAATCGCGTTTAAAGATAAAAATGTTCAAATTTTTTAAAATTAGTTTTTCGTGAATTGAATTTTAAGGTACAAAAAAAAGTGTAAATTTTGATGGGTCTAGGACGCTTAGTTTAGTCAGAAATCGCGTTTAAAGATAAAAATGTCCAATTTTTTTAAAATTAGTTTTTCGTGTCATTTGTTACATGGATTGAAAGGTGGCAGTTCCAAGATCACGAATATATAATTTTTAAGTCGCTAGAGCAAGTAGTTTAGCCGGAAATCGAATTTTAAGGGACAGACAAAGTGTAAAGTTTGATGGGTCTAGGACCCTTAGTTTAGTCAGAAATCGCGTTTAAAGATAAAAATGTCCAAATTTGTTAAAATTAGTTTTTCGTGTCATTCGTTACATGGATTGAAAGGTGTCAGTTCCATGATCACGAATATATAATTTTTAAGTCGCTAGGGCAAGTAGTTTAGCCGCAAATCGAATTTTAAGGGACAGACAAAGTGTAAAGTTTGATGGGTCTAGGACGCTTAGTTTAGTCAGAAATCGCGTTTAATGATAAAAATGTCCAAATTTTTTTAAATTAGTTTTTCGTGTCATTCGTTACATGGATTGAAAGGTGTCAGTTCCAAGATCACGAATATATAATTTTTAAGTCGCTAGGGCAAGTAGTTTAGCCGCAAGTCGAATTTTAAGGGACAGACAAAGTGTAAAGTTTGATGGGTCTAGGACGCTTAGTTTCGTCAGAAATCGCGTTTAAAGATAAAAATGTCCAAATTTTTTAAAATTAGTTTTTCGTGTCATTCGTTATATGGATTGAAAGGTGGCAGTTCCAAGATCACGAATATATAATTTTTAAGTCGCTAGGGCAAGTAGTTTAGCCGCAAATTGAATTTTAAGGTACAGACAAAGTGTAAAGTTTGATGGGTCTAGGACGCTTAGTTTAGCCAGAAATCGCGTTTAAAGATAAAAATGTTCAAATTTTTTAAAATTAGTTTTCGTGTCATTCGTTACATGGATTGAAAGGTGTCAGTTCCAAGATCACGAATATATAATTTTTAAGTCGCTAGGGCAAGTAGTTTAGCCGCAAGTCGAATTTTAAGGTACAGACAAAGTGTAAAGTTTGATGGGTCTAGGACGCTTAGTTTAGCCAGAAATCGCGTTTAAAGATAAAAATGTTCAAATTTTTTAAAATTAGTTTTTCGTGAATTGAATTTTAAGGTACAAAAAAAAGTGTAAATTTTGATGGGTCTAGGACGCTTAGTTTAGTCAGAAATCGCGTTTAAAGATAAAAATGTCCAAATTTTTTTAAATTAGTTTTTCGTGTCATTCGTTGCATGGATTGAAAGGTGGCAGTTCCAAGATCACGAATATATAATTTTTAAGTCGCTGGGGCAAGTAGTTTAGCCGCAAATCGAATTTTAAGGGGCAGACAAAGTGTAAAGTTTGATGGGCCTAGGACGCTTAGTTTAGCCAGAAATCGCGTTTAAAGATAAAAATGTCCAAATTTTTTAAAATTAGTTTTTCGTGTCATTCGTTACATGGATTGAAAGGTGTCAGTTCCAAGATCACGAATATATAATTTTTAAGTCGCTAGGGCAAGTAGTTTAGCCGCAAATTGAATTTTAAGGTACAGACAAAGTGTAAAGTTTGATGGGTCTAGGACGCTTAGTTTAGCCAGAAATCGCGTTTAAAGATAAAAATGTCCAAATTTTTTAAAATTAGTTTTTCGTGTCATTCGTTACATGGATTGAAAGGTGGCAGTTCCAAGATCACGAATATATAATTTTTAAGTCGCTAGAGCAAGTAGTTTAGCCGGAAATCGAATTTTAAGGGACAGACAAAGTGTAAAGTTTGATGGGTCTAGGACGCTTAGTTTAGCCAGAAATCGCGTTTAAAGATAAAAATGTCCAAATTTTTTTAAATTAGTTTTTCGTGTCATTCGTTACATGGATTGAAAGGTGGCAGTTCCAAGATCACGAATATATAATTTTTAAGTCGCTAGGGCACGTAGTTTAGCCGCAAATCGAATTTTAAGGGACAGACAAAGTGTAAAGTTTGATGGGTCTAGGACGCTTAGTTTAGTCAGAAATCGCGTTTAAAGATAAAAATGTCCAAATTTTTTAAAATTAGTTTTTCGTGTCATTCGTTACATGGATTGAAAGGTGTCAGTTCCAAGATCACGAATATATAATTTTTAAGTCGCTAGGGCAAGTAGTTTAGCCGCAAATCGAATTTTAAGGGACAGACAAAGTGTAAAGTTTGATGGTTCTAGAACGCTTAGTTTAGCCAGAAATCGCGTTTAAAGATAAAAATGTCCAAATTTTTTAAAATTAGTTTTTCGTGTCATTCGTTATATGGATTGAAAGGTGGCAGTTCCAAGATCACGAATATATAATTTTTAAGTCGCTAGGGCAAGTAGTTTAGCCGCAAATTGAATTTTAAGGTACAGACAAAGTGTAAAGTTTGATGGGTCTAGGACGCTTAGTTTAGCCAGAAATCGCGTTTAAAGATAAAAATGTCCAAATTTTTTAAAATTAGTTTTTCGTGTCATTCGTTACATGGATTGAAAGGTGGCAGTTCCAAGATCACGAATATATAATTTTTAAGTCGCTAGAGCAAGTAGTTTAGCCGGAAATCGAATTTTAAGGGACAGACAAAGTGTAAAGTTTGATGGGTCTAGGACGCTTAGTTTAGCCAGAAATCGCGTTTAAAGATAAAAATGTCCAAATTTTTTTAAATTAGTTTTTCGTGTCATTCGTTACATGGATTGAAAGGTGGCAGTTCCAAGATCACGAATATACAATTTTTAAGTCGCTAGAGCAAGTAGTTTAGCCGGAAATCGAATTTTAAGGGACAGACAAAGTGTAAAGTTTGATGGGTCTAGGACGCTTAGTTTAGCCAGAAATCGCGTTTAAAGATAAAAATGTCCAAATTTTTTAAAACTAGTTTTTCGTGTCATTCGTTACATGGATTGAAAAGTGGCAGTTCCAAGATCACGAATGTATAATTTTTAAGTCGCTAGAGCAAGTAGTTTAGCCGGAAATCGAATTTTAAGGGACAGACAAAGTGTAAAGTTTGATGGGTCTAGGACGCTTAGTTTAGTCAGAAATCGCGTTTAAAGATAAAAATGTCCAAATTTTTTAAAATTAGTTTTTCGTATCATTCGTTACATGGATTGAAAGGTGGCAGTTCCAAGATCACGAATATATAATTTTTAAGTCGCTAGAGCAAGTAATTTAGCCGGAAATCGAATTTTAAGGGACAGACAAAGTGTAAAGTTTGATGGGTCTAGGACGCTTAGTTTAGTCAGAAATCGCGTTTAAAAATAAAAATGTAAATAAATTAGTTGTTCGTGTCATTCGTTACATGGATTGAAAGGTGGCAGTTCCAAGATCACGAATATATAATTTTTAAGTCGCTGGGGCAAGTAGTTTAGCCGCAAATCGAATTTTAAGGGGCAGACAAAGTGTAAAGTTTGATGGGTCTAGGACGCTTAGTTTAGCCAGAAATCGCGTTTAAAGATAAAAATGTCCAAATTTTTTAAAATTAGTTTTTCGTGTCATTCGTTATATGGATTGAAAGGTGGCAGTTCCAAGATCACGAATATATAATTTTTAAGTCGCTAGAGCAAGTAGTTTAGCCGGAAATCGAATTTTAAGGGACAGACAAAGTGTAAAGTTTGATGGGTCTAGGACGCTTAGTTTAGTCAGAAATCGCGTTTAAGGATAAAAATGTCCAAATTTTTTAAAATTAGTTTTTCGTGTCATTCGTTACATGGATTGAAAAGTGGCAGTTCCAAGATCACGAATGTATAATTTTTAAGTCGCTAGAGCAAGTAGTTTAGCCGGAAATCGAATTTTAAGGGACAGACAAAGTGTAAAGTTTGATGGGTCTAGCACGCTTAGTTTAGCCAGAAATCGCGTTTAAAGATAAAAATGTCCAAATTTTTTTAAAATTAGTTTTTCGTGTCATTCGTTACATGGATTGGAAGGTGTCAGTTCCAAGATCACGAATATATAATTTTTAAGTCGCTAGGGCAAGTAGTTTAACCGGAAATTGAATTTTAAGGGACAGACAAAGTGTAAAGTTTGATGGGTCTAGGACGCTTAGTTTAGCCAGAAATCGCGTTTAAAGATAAAAATGTCCAAATTTTTTAAAATTAGTTTTTCGTGTCATTCGTTACATGGATTGAAAGGTGGCAGTTCCAAGATCACGAATATATAATTTTTAAGTCGCTAGAGCAAGTAGTTTAGCCGGAAATCGAATTTTAAGGGACAGACAAAGTGTAAAGTTTGATGGGTCTAGGACGCTTAGTTTAGCCAGAAATCGCGTTTAAAGATAAAAATGTCCAAATTTTTTAAAATTAGTTTTTCGTGTCATTCGTTACATGGATTGAAAGGTGGCAGTTCCAAGATCACGAATATATAATTTTTAAGTCGCTAGAGCAAGTAGTTTAGCCGGAAATCGAATTTTAAGGGACAGACAAAGTGTAAAGTTTGATGGGTCTAGGACGCTTAGTTTAGCCAGAAATCGCGTTTAAAGATAAAAATGTCCAAATTTTTTTAAATTAGTTTTTCGTGTCATTCGTTATATGAATTGAAAGCTGGAAGTTCCAAGATCACGAATATATAATTTTTAAGTCGCTAGGGCAAGTAGTTTAGCCGGAAATCGAATTTTAAGGGACAGACAAAGTGTAAAGTTTGATGGGTCTAGGACGCTTAGTTTAGCCAGAAATCGCGTTTAAAGATAAAAATGTCCAAATTTTTTAAAATTAGTTTTTCGTGTCATTCGTTACATGGATTGAAAGGTGGCAGTTCCAAGATCACGAATATATAATTTTTAAGTCGCTAGAGCAAGTAGTTTAGCCGGAAATCGAATTTTAAGGGACAGACAAAGTGTAAAGTTTGATGGGTCTAGGACGCTTAGTTTAGCCAGAAATCGCGTTTAAAGATAAAAATGTCCAAATTTTTTTAAATTAGTTTTTCGTGTCATTCGTTACATGGATTGAAAGGTGGCAGTTCCAAGATCACGAATATATAATTTTTAAGTCGCTAGGGCACGTAGTTTAGCCGCAAATCGAATTTTAAGGTACAGACAAAGTGTAAAGTTTGATGGGTCTAGGACGCTTAGTTTAGTCAGAAATCGCGTTTAAAGATAAAAATGTCCAATTTTTTTAAAATTAGTTTTTCGTGTCATTCGTTACATGGATTGAAAGCTGGCAGTTCCAAGATCACGTATATATAATTTTTAAATCCTAGGGCAAGTAGTTTAGCCGCAAATTGAATTTTAAGGTACAGACAAAGTGTAAAGTTTGATTAGTCTAGGACGCTTAGTTTAGTCAGAAATCGCGTTTAAAGATAAAAATGTCCAAATTTCTTAAAATTAGTTTTTCGTGTCATTCGTTACATGGATTGAAAGGTGGCAGTTTCAAGATCACGAATATATAATTTTTAAGTCGCTAGAGCAAGTAGTTTAGCCGGAAATCGATTTTTAAGGGACAGACAAAGTGTAAAGTTTGATGGGTCTAGGACGCTTAGTTTAGTCAGAAATCGCGTTTAAAGATTAAAATGTAAATAAATTAGTTTTTCGTGTCATTCGTTACATGGATTGAAAGGTGGCAGTTCCAAGATCACGAATATATAATTTTTAAGTCGCTGGGGCAAGTAGTTTAGCCGCAAATCGAATTTTAAGGGGCAGACAAAGTGTAAAGTTTGATGGGTCTAGGACGCTTAGTTTAGCCAGAAATCGCGTTTAAAGATAAAAATGTCCAAATTTTTTAAAATTAGTTTTTCGTGTCATTCGTTACATGGATTGAAAGGTGGCAGTTCCAAGATCACGAATATATAATTTTTAAGTCGCTAGGGCAAGTAGTTTAGCCGCAAATTGAATTTTAAGGGACAGACAAAGTGTAAAGTTTGATGGGTCTAGGACGCTTAGTTTAGCCAGAAATCGCGTTTAAAGATAAAAATGTCCAAATTTTTTAAAATTAGTTTTTCGTGTCATTCGTTACATGGATTGAAAGGTGGCAGTTCCAAGATCACGAATATATAATTTTTAAGTCGCTAGGGCAAGTAGTTTAGCCGGAAATCGAATTTTAAGGGACAGACAAAGTGTAAAGTTTGATGGGTCTAGGACGCTTAGTTTAGTCAGAATTCGCGTTTAAGGATAAAAATGTCCAAATTTTTTTAAATTAGTTTTTCGTGTCATTCGTTACATGGATTGAAAGGTGGCAATTCCAAGATCACGAATATATAATTTTTAAGTCGCTAGGGCAAGTAGTTTAGCCGCAAATCGAATTTTAAGGGACAGACAAAGTGTAAAGTTTGATGGGTCTAGGACGCTTAGTTTAGCCAGAAATCGCGTTTAAAGATAAAAATGTCCAAATTTTTTAAAATTAGTTTTTCGTGTCATTCGTTATATGGATTGAAAGGTGTCAGTTCCAAGATCACGAATATATAATTTTTAAGTCGCTAGGGCAAGTAGTTTAGCCGCAAATTGAATTTTAAGGTACAGACAAAGTGTAAAGTTTGATGGGTCTAGGACGCTTAGTTTAGTCAGAAATCGCGTTTAAAGATAAAAATGTCCAATTTTTTTTAAAATTAGTTTTTCGTGTCATTCGTTACATGGATTGAAAGCTGGCAGTTGCAAGATCACGTATATATAATTTTTAAATCCTAGGGCAAGTAGTTTAGCCGCAAATTGAATTTTAAGGTACAGACAAAGTGTAAAGTTTGATGGGTCTAGGACGCTTAGTTTAGTCAGAAATCGAGTTTAAAGATAAAAATGTAAATAAATTAGTTTTTCGTGTCATTCGTTATATGAATTGAAAGCTGGAAGTTCCAAGATCACGAATATATAATTTTTAAGTCGCTAGGGCAAGTAGTTTAGCCGGAAATCGAATTTTAAGGGACAGACAAAGTGTAAAGTTTGATGGGTCTAGGACGCTTAGTTTAGCCAGAAATCGCGTTTAAAGATAAAAATGTCCAAATTTTTTAAAATTAGTTTTTCGTGTCATTCGTTACATGGATTGAAAGGTGGCAGTTCCAAGATCACGAATATATAATTTTTAAGTCGCTAGGGCAAGTAGTTTAGCCGGAAATCGAATTTTAAGGGACAGACAAAGTGTAAAGTTTGATGGGTCTAGGACGCTTAGTTTAGTCAGAATTCGCGTTTAAGGATAAAAATGTCCAAATTTTTTTAAATTAGTTTTTCGTGTCATTCGTTACATGGATTGAAAGGTGGCAGTTCCAAGATCACGAATATATAATTTTTAAGTCGCTAGGGCAAGTAGTTTAGCCGGAAATCGAATTTTAAGGGACAGACAAAGTGTAAAGTTTGATGGGTCTAGGACGCTTAGTTTAGCCAGAAATCGCGTTTAAAGATAAAAATGTCCAAATTTTTTAAAATTAGTTTTTCGTGTCATTCGTTACATGGATTGAAAGGTGGCAGTTCCAAGATCACGAATATATAATTTTTAAGTCGCTAGAGCAAGTAGTTTAGCCGGAAATCGAATTTTAAGGGACAGACAAAGTGTAAAGTTTGATGGGTCTAGGACGCTTAGTTTAGCCAGAAATCGCGTTTAAAGATAAAAATGTCCAAATTTTTTTAAATTAGTTTTTCGTGTCATTCGTTACATGGATTGAAAGGTGGCAGTTCCAAGATCACGAATATATAATTTTTAAGTCGCTAGGGCACGTAGTTTAGCCGCAAATCGAATTTTAAGGTACAGACAAAGTGTAAAGTTTGATGGGTCTAGGACGCTTAGTTTAGTCAGAAATCGCGTTTAAAGATAAAAATGTCCAATTTTTTTAAAATTAGTTTTTCGTGTCATTCGTTACATGGATTGAAAGCTGGCAGTTCCAAGATCACGTATATATAATTTTTAAATCCTAGGGCAAGTAGTTTAGCCGCAAATTGAATTTTAAGGTACAGACAAAGTGTAAAGTTTGATTAGTCTAGGACGCTTAGTTTAGTCAGAAATCGCGTTTAAAGATAAAAATGTCCAAATTTCTTAAAATTAGTTTTTCGTGTCATTCGTTACATGGATTGAAAGGTGGCAGTTTCAAGATCACGAATATATAATTTTTAAGTCGCTAGAGCAAGTAGTTTAGCCGGAAATCGATTTTTAAGGGACAGACAAAGTGTAAAGTTTGATGGGTCTAGGACGCTTAGTTTAGTCAGAAATCGCGTTTAAAGATTAAAATGTAAATAAATTAGTTTTTCGTGTCATTCGTTACATGGATTGAAAGGTGGCAGTTCCAAGATCACGAATATATAATTTTTAAGTCGCTGGGGCAAGTAGTTTAGCCGCAAATCGAATTTTAAGGGGCAGACAAAGTGTAAAGTTTGATGGGTCTAGGACGCTTAGTTTAGCCAGAAATCGCGTTTAAAGATAAAAATGTCCAAATTTTTTAAAATTAGTTTTTCGTGTCATTCGTTACATGGATTGAAAGGTGGCAGTTCCAAGATCACGAATATATAATTTTTAAGTCGCTAGGGCAAGTAGTTTAGCCGCAAATTGAATTTTAAGGGACAGACAAAGTGTAAAGTTTGATGGGTCTAGGACGCTTAGTTTAGCCAGAAATCGCGTTTAAAGATAAAAATGTCCAAATTTTTTAAAATTAGTTTTTCGTGTCATTCGTTACATGGATTGAAAGGTGGCAGTTCCAAGATCACGAATATATAATTTTTAAGTCGCTAGGGCAAGTAGTTTAGCCGGAAATCGAATTTTAAGGGACAGACAAAGTGTAAAGTTTGATGGGTCTAGGACGCTTAGTTTAGTCAGAATTCGCGTTTAAGGATAAAAATGTCCAAATTTTTTTAAATTAGTTTTTCGTGTCATTCGTTACATGGATTGAAAGGTGGCAGTTCCAAGATCACGAATATATAATTTTTAAGTCGCTAGGGCAAGTAGTTTAGCCGCAAATCGAATTTTAAGGGACAGACAAAGTGTAAAGTTTGATGGGTCTAGGACGCTTAGTTTAGCCAGAAATCGCGTTTAAAGATAAAAATGTCCAAATTTTTTAAAATTAGTTTTTCGTGTCATTCGTTATATGGATTGAAAGGTGTCAGTTCCAAGATCACGAATATATAATTTTTAAGTCGCTAGGGCAAGTAGTTTAGCCGCAAATTGAATTTTAAGGTACAGACAAAGTGTAAAGTTTGATGGGTCTAGGACGCTTAGTTTAGTCAGAAATCGCGTTTAAAGATAAAAATGTCCAATTTTTTTTAAAATTAGTTTTTCGTGTCATTCGTTACATGGATTGAAAGCTGGCAGTTGCAAGATCACGTATATATAATTTTTAAATCCTAGGGCAAGTAGTTTAGCCGCAAATTGAATTTTAAGGTACAGACAAAGTGTAAAGTTTGATGGGTCTAGGACGCTTAGTTTAGTCAGAAATCGAGTTTAAAGATAAAAATGTAAATAAATTAGTTTTTCGTGTCATTCGTTATTTGAATTGAAAGCTGGAAGTTCCAAGATCACGAATATATAATTTTTAAGTCGCTAGGGCAAGTAGTTTAGCCGGAAATCGAATTTTAAGGGACAGACAAAGTGTAAAGTTTGATGGGTCTAGGACGCTTAGTTTAGCCAGAAATCGCGTTTAAAGATAAAAATGTCCAAATTTTTTAAAATTAGTTTTTCGTGTCATTCGTTACATGGATTGAAAGGTGGCAGTTCCAAGATCACGAATATATAATTTTTAAGTCGCTAGGGCAAGTAGTTTAGCCGGAAATCGATTTTTAAGGGACAGACAAAGTGTAAAGTTTGATGGGTCTAGGACGCTTAGTTTAGTCAGAAATCGCGTTTAAAGATTAAAATGTAAATAAATTAGTTTTTCGTGTCATTCGTTACATGGATTGAAAGGTGGCAGTTCCAAGATCACGAATATATAATTTTTAAGTCGCTGGGGCAAGTAGTTTAGCCGCAAATCGAATTTTAAGGGGCAGACAAAGTGTAAAGTTTGATGGGTCTAGGACGCTTAGTTTAGCCAGAAATCGAGTTTAAAGATAAAAATGTCCAAATTTTTTAAAATTAGTTTTTCGTGTCATTCGTTACATGGATTGAAAGGCGGCAGTTCCAAGATCACGAATATATAATTTTTAAGTCGCTAGGGCAAGTAGTTTAGCCGCAAATTGAATTTTAAGGGACAGACAAAGTGTAAAGTTTGATGGGTCTAGGACGCTTAGTTTAGCCAGAAATCGCGTTTAAAGATAAAAATGTCCAAATTTTTTAAAATTAGTTTTTCGTGTCATTCGTTACATGGATTGAAAGGTGGCAGTTCCAAGATCACGAATATATAATTTTTAAGTCGCTAGGGCAAGTAGTTTAGCCGGAAATCGAATTTTAAGGGACAGACAAAGTGTAAAGTTTGATGGGTCTAGGACGCTTAGTTTAGTCAGAATTCCCGTTTAAGGATAAAAATGTCCAAATTTTTTTAAATTAGTTTTTCGTGTCATTCGTTACATGGATTGAAAGGTGGCAGTTCCAAGATCACGAATATATAATTTTTAAGTCGCTAGGGCAAGTAGTTTAGCCGCAAATCGAATTTTAAGGGACAGACAAAGTGTAAAGTTTGATGGGTCTAGGACGCTTAGTTTAGCCAGAAATCGCGTTTAAAGATAAAAATGTCCAAATTTTTTAAAATTAGTTTTTCGTGTCATTCGTTATATGGATTGAAAGGTGTCAGTTCCAAGATCACGAATATATAATTTTTAAGTCGCTAGGGCAAGTAGTTTAGCCGCAAATTGAATTTTAAGGTACAGACAAAGTGTAAAGTTTGATGGGTCTAGGACGCTTAGTTTAGTCAGAAATCGAGTTTAAAGATAAAAATGTAAATAAATTAGTTTTTCGTGTCATTCGTTATATGAATTGAAAGCTGGAAGTTCCAAGATCACGAATATATAATTTTTAAGTCGCTAGGGCAAGTAGTTTAGCCGGAAATCGAATTTTAAGGGACAGACAAAGTGTAAAGTTTGATGGGTCTAGGACGCTTAGTTTAGCCAGAAATCGCGTTTAAAGATAAAAATGTCCAATTTTTTTAAAATTAGTTTTTCGTGTCATTCGTTACATGGATTGAAAGGTGGCAGTTCCAAGATCACGAATATATAATTTTTAAGTCGCTAGGGCAAGTAGTTTAGCCGCAAATTGAATTTTAAGGTACAGACAAAGTGTAAAGTTTGATGGGTCTAGGACGCTTAGTTTAGTCAGAAATCGCGTTTAAAGATTAAAATGCAAATAAATTAGTTTTTCGTGTCATTCGTTACATGGATTGAAAGGTGGCAGTTCCAAGATCACGAATATATAATTTTTAAGTCGCTGGGGCAAGTAGTTTAGTCGCAAATCGAATTTTAAGGGGCAGACAAAGTGTAAAGTTTGATGGGTCTAGGACGCTTAGCTTAGCCAGAAATCGCGTTTAAAGATAAAAATGTCCAAATTTTTTAAAATTAGTTTTTCGTGTCATTCGTTACATGGATTGAAAGGTGGCAGTTCCAAGATCACGTATATATAATTTTTAAGTCGCTAGAGCAAGTAGTTTAGCCGGAAATCGAATTTTAAGGGACAGACAAAGTGTAAAGTTTGATGGGTCTAGGACGCTTAGTTTAGCCAGAAATCGCGTTTAAAGATAAAAATGTCCAAATTTTTTAAAATTACTTTTTCGTGTCATTCGTTATATGGATTGAAAGGTGGCAGTTCCAAGATCACGAATATATAATTTTTAAGTCGCTAGGGCAAGTAGTTTAGCCGGAAATCGAATTTTAAGGGACAGACAAAGTGTAAAGTTTGATGGGTCTAGGACGCTTAGTTTAGTCAGAAATCGCGTTTAAAGATAAAAATGTCCAAATTTTTTAAAATTAGTTTTTCGTGTCATTCGTTACATGGATTGAAAGGTGGCAGTTCCAAGATCACGAATATATAATTTTTAAGTCGCTAGGGCAAGTAGTTTAGCCGGAAATCGAATTTTAAGGGACAGACAAAGTGTAAAGTTTGATGGGTCTAGGACGCTTAGTTTAGTAAGAAATCGCGTTTAAAGATAAAAATGTCCAAATTTTTTTAAATTAGTTTTTCGTGTCATTCGTTACATGGATTGAAAGGTGGCAGTTCCAAGATCACGAATATATAATTTTTAAGTCGCTAGGGCAAGTAGTTTAGCCGCAAATCGAATTTTAAGGGGCAGACAAAGTGTAAAGTTTGATGGGTCTAGGACGCTTAGTTTAGCCAGAAATCGCGTTTAAAGATAAAAATGTCCAAATTTTTTAAAATTAGTTTTTCGTGTCATTCGTTATATGGATTGAAAGGTGGCAGTTACAAGATCACGAATATATAATTTTTAAGTCGCTAGGGCAAGTAGTTTAGCCGCAAATTGAATTTTAAGGTACAGACAAAGTGTAAAGTTTGATGGGTCTAGGACGCTTAGTTTAGCCAGAAATCGCGTTTAAAGATAAAAATGTCCAAATTTTTTAAAATTAGTTTTTCGTGTCATTCGTTACATGGATTGAAAGGTGGCAGTTCCAAGATCACGAATATATAATTTTTAAGTCGCTAGGGCAAGTAGTTTAGCCGCAAATTGAATTTTAATGGACAGACAAAGTGTAAAGTTTGATGGGTCTAGGACGCTTAGTTTAGCCAGAAATCGCGTTTAAAGATTAAAATGCAAATAAATTAGTTTTTCGTGTCATTCGTTACATGGATTGAAAGGTGGCAGTTCCAAGATCACGAATATATAATTTTTAAGTCGCTGGGGCAAGTAGTTTAGTCGCAAATCGAATTTTAAGGGACAGACAAAGTGTAAAGTTTGATGGGTCTTAGTTTAGCCAGAAATCGCGTTTAAAGATAAAAATGTCCAAATTTTTTTAAAATTAGTTTTTCGTGTCATTCGTTATATGCATTGAAAGGTGGCAGTTCCAAGATCACGAATATATAATTTTTAAGTCGCTAGGGCAAGTAGTTTAGCCGGAAATCGAATTTTAAGGGACAGACAAAGTGTAAAGTTTGATGGGTCTAGGACGCTTAGTTTAGCCAGAAATCGCGTTTAAAGATAAAAATGTCCAAATTTTTTAAAATTACTTTTTCGTGTCATTCGTTATATGGATTGAAAGGTGGCAGTTCCAAGATCACGAATATATAATTTTTAAGTCGCTAGGGCAAGTAGTTTAGCCGGAAATCGAATTTTAAGGGACAGACAAAGTGTAAAGTTTGATGGGTCTAGGACGCTTAGTTTAGTCAGAAATCGCGCTTAAAGATAAAAATGTCCAAATTTTTTAAAATTAGTTTTTCGTGTCATTCGTTACATGGATTGAAAGGTGGCAGTTCCAAGATCACGAATATATAATTTTTAAGTCGCTAGGGCAAGTAGTTTAGCCGGAAATCGAATTTTAAGGGACAGACAAAGTGTAAAGTTTGATGGGTCTAGGACGCTTAGTTTAGTAAGAAATCGCGTTTAAAGATAAAAATGTCCAAATTTTTTTAAATTAGTTTTTCGTGTCATTCGTTACATGGATTGAAAGGTGGCAGTTCCAAGATCACGAATATATAATTTTTAAGTCGCTAGGGCAAGTAGTTTAGCCGCAAATCGAATTTTAAGGGGCAGACAAAGTGTAAAGTTTGATGGGTCTAGGACGCTTAGTTTAGCCAGAAATCGCGTTTAAAGATAAAAATGTCCAAATTTTTTAAAATTAGTTTTTCGTGTCATTCGTTATATGGATTGAAAGGTGGCAGTTACAAGATCACGAATATATAATTTTTAAGTCGCTAGGGCAAGTAGTTTAGCCGCAAATTGAATTTTAAGGTACAGACAAAGTGTAAAGTTTGATGGGTCTAGGACGCTTAGTTTAGCCAGAAATCGCGTTTAAAGATAAAAATGTCCAAATTTTTTAAAATTAGTTTTTCGTGTCATTCGTTACATGGATTGAAAGGTGGCAGTTCCAAGATCACGAATATATAATTTTTAAGTCGCTAGGGCAAGTAGTTTAGCCGCAAATTGAATTTTAATGGACAGACAAAGTGTAAAGTTTGATGGGTCTAGGACGCTTAGTTTAGCCAGAAATCGCGTTTAAAGATAAAAATGTCCAAATTTTTTAAAATTAGTTTTTCGTGTCATTCGTTACATGGATTGAAAGGTGGCAGTTCCAAGATCACGAATATATAATTTTTAAGTCGCTAGGGCAAGTAGTTTAGCCGGAAATCGAATTTTAAGGGACAGACAAAGTGTAAAGTTTGATGGGTCTAGGACGCTTAGTTTAGTCAGAATTCGCGTTTAAGGATAAAAATGTCCAAATTTTTTTAAATTAGTTTTTCGTGTCATTCGTTACATGGATTGAAAGCTGGCAGTTGCAAGATCACGTATATATAATTTTTAAATCCTAGGGCAAGTAGTTTAGCCGCAAATTGAATTTTAAGGTACAGACAAAGTGTAAAGTTTGATTAGTCTAGGACGCTTAGTTAAGTCAGAAATCGCGTTTAAAGATAAAAATGTCCAAATTTT
Organism: Philhelius pedissequus; assembly: GCA_910595825.1. NCBI lineage: Eukaryota > Metazoa > Arthropoda > Insecta > Diptera > Syrphidae > Philhelius > Philhelius pedissequus. The sequence continues at coordinate 199,124,350 of OU343161.1, read as the reverse complement.
TTAAAATTAGTTTTTCGTGTCATTCGTTACATGGATTGAAAGGTGGCAGTTCCAAGATCACGAATATATAATTTTTAAGTCGCTAGAGCAAGTAGTTTAGCCGGAAATCGATTTTTAAGGGACAGACAAAGTGTAAAGTTTGATGGGTCTAGGACGCTTAGTTTAGTCAGAAATCGCGTTTAAAGATTAAAATGTAAATAAATTAGTTTTTCGTGTCATTCGTTACATGGATTGAAAGGTGGCAGTTCCAAGATCACGTATATATAATTTTTAAGTCGCTAGAGCAAGTAGTTTAGCCGGAAATCGAATTTTAAGGGACAGACAAAGTGTAAAGTTTGATGGGTCTAGGACGCTTAGTTTAGCCAGAAATCGCGTTTAAAGATAAAAATGTCCAAATTTTTTTAAAATTAGTTTTTCGTGTCATTCGTTATATGCATTGAAAGGTGGCAGTTCCAAGATCACGAATATATAATTTTTAAGTCGCTAGGGCAAGTAGTTTAGCCGGAAATCGAATTTTAAGGGACAGACAAAGTGTAAAGTTTGATGGGTCTAGGACGCTTAGTTTAGTCAGAAATCGCGTTTAAAGATAAAAATGTCCAAATTTTTTAAAATTAGTTTTTCGTGTCATTCGTTACATGGATTGAAAGGTGGCAGTTCCAAGCTCACGAATATATAATTTTTAAGTCGCTAGGGCAAGTAGTTTAGCCGGAAATCGAATTTTAAGGGACAGACAAAGTGTAAAGTTTGATGGGTCTAGGACGCTTAGTTTAGTCAGAAATCGCGTTTAAAGATAAAAATGTCCAAATTTTTTTAAATTAGTTTTTCGTGTCATTCGTTACATGGATTGAAAGGTGGCAGTTCCAAGATCACGAATATATAATTTTTAAGTCGCTAGGGCAAGTAGTTTAGCCGCAAATCGAATTTTAAGGGGCAGACAAAGTGTAAAGTTTGATGGGTCTAGGACGCTTAGTTTAGCCAGAAATCGCGTTTAAAGATAAAAATGTCCAAATTTTTTAAAATTAGTTTTTCGTGTCATTCGTTATATGGATTGAAAGGTGGCAGTTACAAGATCACGAATATATAATTTTTAAGTCGCTAGGGCAAGTAGTTTAGCCGCAAATTGAATTTTAAGGTACAGACAAAGTGTAAAGTTTGATGGGTCTAGGACGCTTAGTTTAGCCAGAAATCACGTTTAAAGATAAAAATGTCCAAATTTTTTAAAATTAGTTTTTCGTGTCATTCGTTACATGGATTGAAAGGTGGCAGTTCCAAGATCACGAATATATAATTTTTAAGTCGCTAGGGCAAGTAGTTTAGCCGCAAATTGAATTTTATGGGACAGACAAAGTGTAAAGTTTGATGGGTCTAGGACGCTTAGTTTAGCCAGAAATCGCGTTTAAAGATAAAAATGTCCAAATTTTTTAAAATTAGTTTTTCGTGTCATTCGTTACATGGATTGAAAGGTGGCAGTTCCAAGATCACGAATATATAATTTTTAAGTCGCTAGGGCAAGTAGTTTAGCCGGAAATCGAATTTTAAGGGACAGACAAAGTGTAAAGTTTGATGGGTCTAGGACGCTTAGTTTAGTCAGAAATCGCGTTTAAGGATAAAAATGTCCAAATTTTTTTAAATTAGTTTTTCGTGTCATTCGTTACATGGATTGAAAGGTGGCAGTTCCAAGATCACGAATATATAATTTTTAAGTCGCTATTGCAAGTAGTTTAGCCGCAAATCGAATTTTAAGGGACAGACAAAGTGTAAAGTTTGATGGGTCTAGGACGCTTAGTTTAGCCAGAAATCGCGTTTAAAGCTAAAAATGTCCAAATTTTTTAAAATTAGTTTTTCGTGTCATTCGTTATATGGATTGAAAGGTGTCAGTTCCAAGATCACGAATATATAATTTTTAAGTCGCTAGGGCAAGTAGTTTAGCCGCAAATTGAATTTTAAGGTACAGACAAAGTGTAAAGTTTGATCGGTCTAGGACGCTTAGTTTAGCCAGAAATCGCGTTTAAAGATAAAAATGTCCAAATTTTTTAAAATTAGTTTTTCGTGTCATTCGTTATATGGATTGAAAGGTGGCAGTTCCAAGTTCACGAATATATAATTTTTAAGTCGCTAGAGCAAGTAGTTTAGCCGGAAATCGAATTTTAAGGGACAGACAAAGTGTAAAGTTTGATGGGTCTAGGACGCTTAGTTTAGCCAGAAATCGCGTTTAAAGATAAAAATTTCCAAATTTTTTAAAATTAGTTTTTCGTGTCATTCGTTACATGGATTGAAAGGTGGCAGTTCCAAGATCACGAATATATAATTTTTAAGTCGCTAGGGCAAGTAGTTTAGCTGGAAATCGAATTTTAAGGGACAGACACAGTGTAAAGTTTGATGGGTCTAGGATGCTTAGTTTAGCCAGAAATCGCGTTTAAAGATAAAAATGTCCAAATTTTTTAAAATTAGTTTTCCGTGTCATTCGTTACATGGATTGAAAGGTGGCAGTTCCAAGATCACGGATATATAATTTTTAAGTCGCTAGAGCAAGTAGTTTAGCCGGAAATCGAATTTTAAGGGACAGACAAAGTGTAAAGTTTGATGGGTCTAGGACTGTTAGCTTAGCCAGAAATCGCGTTTAAAGATAAAAATGTCCAAATTTTATAAAATTAGTTTTTCGTGTCATTCGTTATATGGATTGAAAGGTGGCAGTTCCAAGATCACGAATATATAATTTTTAAGTCGCTAGGGCAAGTAGTTTAGCCGGAAATCGAATTTTAAGGGACAGACAAAGTGTAAAGTTTGATGGGTCTAGGACGCTTAGTTTAGTCAGAAATCGCGTTTAAAGATAAAAATGTCCAAATTTTTTAAAATTAGTTTTTCGTGTCATTCGTTACATGGATTGAAAGGTGGCAGTTCCAAGATCACGAATATATAATTTTTAAGTCGCTAGGGCAAGTAGTTTAGCCGCAAATTGAATTTTAAGGTACAGACAAAGTGTAAAGTTTGATGGGTCTAGGACGCTTAGTTTAGTCAGAAATCGCGTTTAAAGATAAAAATGTCCAAATTTTTTAAAATTAGTTTTTCGTGTCATTCGTTACATGGATTGAAAGGTGTCAGTTCCAAGATCACGAATATATAATTTTTAAGTCGCTAGGACAAGTAGTTTAGCCGGAAATCGAATTTTAAGGGACAGACACAGTGTAAAGTTTGATGGGTCTAGGATGCTTAGTTTAGCCAGAAATCGCGTTTAAAGATAAAAATGTCCAAATTTTTTTAAAATTAGTTTTTCGTGTCATTCGTTACATGGATTGAAAGGTGGCAGTTCCAAGATCACGAATATATAATTTTTATGTCGCTAGAGCAAGTAGTTTAGCCGGAAATCGAATTTTAAGGGACAGACAAAGTGTAAAGTTTGATGGGTCTAGGACTGTTAGTTTAGCCAGAAATCGCGTTTAAAGATAAAAATGTCCAAATTTTTTAAAATTAGTTTTTCGTGTCATTCGTTATATGGATTGAAAGGTGGCAGTTCCAAGATCACGAATATATAATTTTTAAGTCGCTAGGGCAAGTAGTTTAGCCGCAAATTGAATTTTAGGGTACAGCCAAAGTGTAAAGTTTGATGGGTCTAGGACGCTTAGTTTAGCCAGAAATCGCGTTTAAAGATAAAAATGTCCAAATTTTTTAAAATTAGTTTTTCGTGTCATTCGTTACATGGATTGAAAGGTGGCAGTTCCAAGATCACGAATATATAATTTTTAAGTCGCTATTGCAAGTAGTTTAGCCGCAAATCGAATTTTAAGGGACAGACAAAGTGTAAAGTTTGATGGGTCTAGGACGCTTAGTTTAGCCAGAAATCGCGTTTAAAGCTAAAAATGTCCAAATTTTTTAAAATTAGTTTTTCGTGTCATTCGTTATATGGATTGAAAGGTGTCAGTTCCAAGATCACGAATATATAATTTTTAAGTCGCTAGGGCAAGTAGTTTAGCCGCAAATTGAATTTTAAGGTACAGACAAAGTGTAAAGTTTGATCGGTCTAGGACGCTTAGTTTAGCCAGAAATCGCGTTTAAAGATAAAAATGTCCAAATTTTTTAAAATTAGTTTTTCGTGTCATTCGTTATATGGATTGAAAGGTGGCAGTTCCAAGTTCACGAATATATAATTTTTAAGTCGCTAGAGCAAGTAGTTTAGCCGGAAATCGAATTTTAAGGGACAGACAAAGTGTAAAGTTTGATGGGTCTAGGACGCTTAGTTTAGCCAGAAATCGCGTTTAAAGATAAAAATTTCCAAATTTTTTAAAATTAGTTTTTCGTGTCATTCGTTACATGGATTGAAAGGTGGCAGTTCCAAGATCACGAATATATAATTTTTAAGTCGCTAGGGCAAGTAGTTTAGCTGGAAATCGAATTTTAAGGGACAGACACAGTGTAAAGTTTGATGGGTCTAGGATGCTTAGTTTAGCCAGAAATCGCGTTTAAAGATAAAAATGTCCAAATTTTTTAAAATTAGTTTTCCGTGTCATTCGTTACATGGATTGAAAGGTGGCAGTTCCAAGATCACGGATATATAATTTTTAAGTCGCTAGAGCAAGTAGTTTAGCCGGAAATCGAATTTTAAGGGACAGACAAAGTGTAAAGTTTGATGGGTCTAGGACTGTTAGCTTAGCCAGAAATCGCGTTTAAAGATAAAAATGTCCAAATTTTATAAAATTAGTTTTTCGTGTCATTCGTTATATGGATTGAAAGGTGGCAGTTCCAAGATCACGAATATATAATTTTTATGTCGCTAGAGCAAGTAGTTTAGCCGGAAATCGAATTTTAAGGGACAGACAAAGTGTAAAGTTTGATGGGTCTAGGACTGTTAGTTTAGCCAGAAATCGCGTTTAAAGATAAAAATGTCCAAATTTTTTAAAATTAGTTTTTCGTGTCATTCGTTATATGGATTGAAAGGTGGCAGTTCCAAGATCACGAATATATAATTTTTAAGTCGCTAGGGCAAGTAGTTTAGCCGCAAATTGAATTTTAGGGTACAGCCAAAGTGTAAAGTTTGATGGGTCTAGGACGCTTAGTTTAGCCAGAAATCGCGTTTAAAGATAAAAATGTCCAAATTTTTTAAAATTAGTTTTTCGTGTCATTCGTTACATGGATTGAAAGGTGGCAGTTCCAAGATCACGAATATATAATTTTTAAGTCGCTAGAGCAAGTAGTTTAGCCGGAAATCGAATTTTAAGGGACAGACAAAGTGTAAAGTTTGATGGGTCTAGGACGCTTAGTTTAGCCAGAAATCGCGTTTAAAGATAAAAATGTCAAAATTTTTTAAAATTAGTTTTTCGTGTCATTCGTTACATGGATTGAAAGGTGGCAGTTCCAAGATCACGAATATATAATTTTTAAGTCGCTAGGGCAAGTAGTTTAGCTGGAAATCGAATTTTAAGGGACAGACAAAGTGTAAAGTTTGATGGGTCTAGGACGCTTAGTTTAGTCAGAAATCGCGTTTAAAGATAAAAATGTAAATAAATTAGTTTTTCGTGTCATTCGTTACATGGATTGAAAGGTGGCAGTTCCAAGATCACGAATATATAATTTTTAAGTCGCTAGAGCAAGTAGTTTAGCCGGAAATCGAATTTTAAGGGACAGACAAAGTGTAAAGTTTGTTGGGTCTAGGACGCTTAGTTTAGCCAGAAATCGCGTTTAAAGATAAAAATGTCCAAATTTTTTAAAATTAGTTTTTCGTGTCATTCGTTACATGGATTGAAAGGTGGCAGTTCCAAGTAGTTTAGCTGGAAATCGAATCTTAAGGGACAGACAAAGTGTAAAGTTTGATGGGTCTAGGACGCTTAGCTTAGTCAGAAATCGCGTTTAAAGATAAAAATGTCCACATTTTTTAAAATTAGTTTTTCGTGTCATTCGTTACATGGATTGAAAGGTGGCAGTTCCAAGATCACGAATATATAATTTTTAAGTCGCTAGAGCAAGTAGTTTAGCCGGAAATCGAATTTTAAGGGACAGACAAAGTGTAAAGTTTGATGGGTCTAGGACGCTTAGTTTAGCCAGAAATCGCGTTTAAAGATAAAAATGTCAAAATTTTTTAAAATTAGTTTTTCGTGTCATTCGTTACATGGATTGAAAGGTGGCAGTTCCAAGATCACGAATATATAATTTTTAAGTCGCTAGGGCAAGTAGTTTAGCTGGAAATCGAATTTTAAGGGACAGACAAAGTGTAAAGTTTGATGGGTCTAGGACGCTTAGTTTAGTCAGAAATCGCGTTTAAAGATAAAAATGTAAATAAATTAGTTTTTCGTGTCATTCGTTACATGGATTGAAAGGTGGCAGTTCCAAGATCACGAATATATAATTTTTAAGTCGCTAGAGCAAGTAGTTTAGCCGGAAATCGAATTTTAAGGGACAGACAAAGTGTAAAGTTTGATGGGTCTAGGACGCGTAGTTTAGTCAGAAATCGCGTTTAAAGATAAAAATGTCCAAATTTTTTAAAATTAGTTTTTCGTGTCATTCGTTACATGGATTGAAAGGTGGCAGTTCCAAGATCACGAATATATAATTTTTAAGTCGCTAGGGCAAGTAGTTTAGCCGCAAATTGAATTTTAAGGTACAGACAAAGTGTAAAGTTTGATGGGTCTAGGACGCTTAGTTTAGTCAGAAATCGCGTTTAAAGATAAAAATGTCCAAATTTTTTAAAATTAGTTTTTCGTGTCATTCGTTACATGGATTGAAAGGTGTCAGTTCCAAGATCACGAATATATAATTTTTAAGTCGCTAGGGCAAGTAGTTTAGCCGGAAATCGAATTTTAAGGGACAGACACAGTGTAAAGTTTGATGGGTCTAGGATGCTTAGTTTAGCCAGAAATCGCGTTTAAAGATAAAAATGTCCAAATTTTTTTAAAATTAGTTTTTCGTGTCATTCGTTACATGGATTGAAAGGTGGCAGTTCCAAGATCACGAATATATAATTTTTATGTCGCTAGAGCAAGTAGTTTAGCCGGAAATCGAATTTTAAGGGACAGACAAAGTGTAAAGTTTGATGGGTCTAGGACTGTTAGTTTAGCCAGAAATCGCGTTTAAAGATAAAAATGTCCAAATTTTTTAAAATTAGTTTTTCGTGTCATTCGTTATATGGATTGAAAGGTGGCAGTTCCAAGATCACGAATATATAATTTTTAAGTCGCTAGGGCAAGTAGTTTAGCCGCAAATTGAATTTTAGGGTACAGCCAAAGTGTAAAGTTTGATGGGTCTAGGACGCTTAGTTTAGCCAGAAATCGCGTTTAAAGATAAAAATGTCCAAATTTTTTAAAACTAGTTTTTCGTGTCATTCGTTACATGGATTGAAAGGTGGCAGTTCCAAGATCACGAATATATAATTTTTAAGTCGCTAGGGCAAGTAGTTTAGCTGGAAATCGAATTTTAAGGGACAGACAAAGTGTAAAGTTTGATGGGTCTAGGACGCTTAGTTTAGTCAGAAATCGCGTTTAAAGATAAAAATGTAAATAAATTAGTTTTTCGTGTCATTCGTTACATGGATTGAAAGGTGGCAGTTCCAAGATCACGAATATATAATTTTTAAGTCGCTAGAGCAAGTAGTTTAGCCGGAAATCGAATTTTAAGGGACAGACAAAGTGTAAAGTTTGTTGGGGCTAGGACGCTTAGTTTAGCCAGAAATCGCGTTTAAAGATAAAAATGTCCAAATTTTTTAAAATTAGTTTTTCGTGTCATTCGTTACATGGATTGAAAGGTGGCAGTTCCAAGATCACGAATATATAATTTTTAAGTCGCTAGAGCAAGTAGTTTAGCCGGAAATCGAATTTTAAGGGACAGACAAAGTGTAAAGTTTGATGGGTCTAGGACGCTTAGTTTAGCCAGAAATCGCGTTTAAAGATAAAAATGTCAAATTTTTTTAAAATTAGTTTTTCGTGTCATTCGTTACATGGATTGAAAGGTGGCAGTTCCAAGATCACGAATATATAATTTTTAAGTCGCTAGGGCAAGTAGTTTAGCTGGAAATCGAATTTTAAGGGACAGACAAAGTGTAAAGTTTGATGGGTCTAGGACGCTTAGTTTAGTCAGAAATCGCGTTTAAAGATAAAAATGTCCAAATTTTTTAAAATTAGTTTTTCGTGTCATTCGTTACATGGATTGAAAGGTGGCAGTTCCAAGATCACGAATATATAATTTTTAAGTCGCTAGGGCAAGTAGTTTAGCTGGAAATCGAATTTTAAGGGACAGACAAAATGTAAAGTTTGATGGGTCTAGGACGCTTAGTTTAGTCAGAAATCGCGTTTAAAGATAAAAATGTCCAAATTTTTTAAAATTAGTTAAGGGACAGACAAAGTGTAAAGTTTGTTGGTTCTAGGACGCTTAGTTTAGCCAGAAATCGCGTTTAAAGATAAAAATGTCCAAATTTTTTAAAATTAGTTTTTCGTGTCATTCGTTACATGGATTGAAAGGTGGCAGTTCCAAGATCACGAATATATATTTTTTAAGTCGCTAGGGCAAGTAGTTTAGCTGGAAATCGAATTTTAAGGGACAGACAAAGTGTAAAGTTTGATGGGTCTAGGACGCTTAGTTTAGTCAGAAATCGCGTTTAAAGATAAAAATGTCCAAATTTTTTAAAATTAGTTTTTCGTGTCATTCGTTACATGGATTGAAAGGTGGCAGTTCCAAGATCACGAATATATAATTTTTAAGTCGCTAGAGCAAGTAGTTTAGCCGGAAATCGAATTTTAAGGGACAGACAAAGTGTAAAGTTTGATGGGTCTAGGACGCTTAGTTTAGCCAGAAATCGCGTTTAAAGATAAAAATGTCAAAATTTTTTAAAATTAGTTTTTCGTGTCATTCGTTACATGGATTGAAAGGTGGCAGTTCCAAGATCACGAATATATAATTTTTAAGTCGCTAGGGCAAGTAGTTTAGCCGGAAATCGAATTTTAAGGGACAGACAAAGTGTAAAGTTTGATGGGTCTAGGACGCGTAGTTTAGTCAGAAATCGCGTTTAAAGATAAAAATGTCCAAATTTTTTAAAATTAGTTTTTCGTGTCATTCGTTACATGGATTGAAAGGTGGCAGTTCCAAGATCACGAATATATAATTTTTAAGTCGCTAGGGCAAGTAGTTTAGCCGCAAATTGAATTTTAAGGTACAGACAAAGTGTAAAGTTTGATGGGTCTAGGACGCTTAGTTTAGTCAGAAATCGCGTTTAAAGATAAAAATGTCCAAATTTTTTAAAATTAGTTTTTCGTGTCATTCGTTACATGGATTGAAAGGTGTCAGTTCCAAGATCACGAATATATAATTTTTAAGTCGCTAGGGCAAGTAGTTTAGCCGGAAATCGAATTTTAAGGGACAGACACAGTGTAAAGTTTGATGGGTCTAGGATGCTTAGTTTAGCCAGAAATCGCGTTTAAAGATAAAAATGTCCAAATTTTTTTAAAATTAGTTTTTCGTGTCATTCGTTACATGGATTGAAAGGTGGCAGTTCCAAGATCACGAATATATAATTTTTATGTCGCTAGAGCAAGTAGTTTAGCCGGAAATCGAATTTTAAGGGACAGACAAAGTGTAAAGTTTGATGGGTCTAGGACTGTTAGTTTAGCCAGAAATCGCGTTTAAAGATAAAAATGTCCAAATTTTTTAAAATTAGTTTTTCGTGTCATTCGTTACATGGATTGAAAGGTGGCAGTTCCAAGATCACGAATATATAATTTTTAAGTCGCTAGGGCAAGTAGTTTAGCTGGAAATCGAATTTTAAGGGACAGACAAAGTGTAAAGTTTGATGGGTCTAGGACGCTTAGTTTAGTCAGAAATCGCGTTTAAAGATAAAAATGTAAATAAATTAGTTTTTCGTGTCATTCGTTACATGGATTGAAAGGTGGCAGTTCCAAGATCACGAATATATAATTTTTAAGTCGCTAGAGCAAGTAGTTTAGCCGGAAATCGAATTTTAAGGGACAGACAAAGTGTAAAGTTTGTTGGGGCTAGGACGCTTAGTTTAGCCAGAAATCGCGTTTAAAGATAAAAATGTCCAAATTTTTTAAAATTAGTTTTTCGTGTCATTCGTTACATGGATTGAAAGGTGGCAGTTCCAAGATCACGAATATATAATTTTTAAGTCGCTAGGGCAAGTAGTTTAGCTGGAAATCGAATTTTAAGGGACAGACAAAGTGTAAAGTTTGATGGGTCTAGGACGCTTAGCTTAGTCAGAAATCGCGTTTAAAGATAAAAATGTCCAAATTTTTTAAAATTAGTTTTTCGTGTCATTCGTTACATGGATTGAAAGGTGGCAGTTCCAAGATCACGAATATATAATTTTTAAGTCGCTAGAGCAAGTAGTTTAGCCGGAAATCGAATTTTAAGGGACAGACAAAGTGTAAAGTTTGATGGGTCTAGGACGCTTAGTTTAGCCAGAAATCGCGTTTAAAGATAAAAATGTCAAATTTTTTTAAAATTAGTTTTTCGTGTCATTCGTTACATGGATTGAAAGGTGGCAGTTCCAAGATCACGAATATATAATTTTTAAGTCGCTAGGGCAAGTAGTTTAGCTGGAAATCGAATTTTAAGGGACAGACAAAATGTAAAGTTTGATGGGTCTAGGACGCTTAGTTTAGTCAGAAATCGCGTTTAAAGATAAAAATGTCCAAATTTTTTAAAATTAGTTAAGGGACAGACAAAGTGTAAAGTTTGTTGGTTCTAGGACGCTTAGTTTAGCCAGAAATCGCGTTTAAAGATAAAAATGTCCAAATTTTTTAAAATTAGTTTTTCGTGTCATTCGTTACATGGATTGAAAGGTGGCAGTTCCAAGATCACGAATATATATTTTTTAAGTCGCTAGGGCAAGTAGTTTAGCTGGAAATCGAATTTTAAGGGACAGACAAAGTGTAAAGTTTGATGGGTCTAGGACGCTTAGTTTAGTCAGAAATCGCGTTTAAAGATAAAAATGTCCAAATTTTTTAAAATTAGTTTTTCGTGTCATTCGTTACATGGATTGAAAGGTGGCAGTTCCAAGATCACGAATATATAATTTTTAAGTCGCTAGAGCAAGTAGTTTAGCCGGAAATCGAATTTTAAGGGACAGACAAAGTGTAAAGTTTGATGGGTCTAGGACGCTTAGTTTAGCCAGAAATCGCGTTTAAAGATAAAAATGTCAAAATTTTTTAAAATTAGTTTTTCGTGTCATTCGTTACATGGATTGAAAGGTGGCAGTTCCAAGATCACGAATATATAATTTTTAAGTCGCTAGGGCAAGTAGTTTAGCTGGAAATCGAATTTTAAGGGACAGACAAAGTGTAAAGTTTGATGGGTCTAGGACGCTAAGTTTAGTCAGAAATCGCGTTTAAAGATAAAAATGTAAATAAATTAGTTTTTCGTGTCATTCGTTACATGGATTGAAAGGTGGCAGTTCCAAGATCACGAATATATAATTTTTAAGTCGCTAGGGCAAGTAGTTTAGCCGGAAATCGAATTTTAAGGGACAGACAAAGTGTAAAGTTTGATGGGTCTAGGACGCGTAGTTTAGTCAGAAATCGCGTTTAAAGATAAAAATGTCCAAATTTTTTAAAATTAGTTTTTCGTGTCATTCGTTACATGGATTGAAAGGTGGCAGTTCCAAGATCACGAATATATAATTTTTAAGTCGCTAGGGCAAGTAGTTTAGCCGCAAATTGAATTTTAAGGTACAGACAAAGTGTAAAGTTTGATGGGTCTAGGACGCTTAGTTTAGTCAGAAATCGCGTTTAAAGATAAAAATGTCCAAATTTTTTAAAATTAGTTTTTCGTGTCATTCGTTACATGGATTGAAAGGTGTCAGTTCCAAGATCACGAATATATAATTTTTAAGTCGCTAGGGCAAGTAGTTTAGCCGGAAATCGAATTTTAAGGGACAGACACAGTGTAAAGTTTGATGGGTCTAGGATGCTTAGTTTAGCCAGAAATCGCGTTTAAAGATAAAAATGTCCAAATTTTTTTAAAATTAGTTTTTCGTGTCATTCGTTACATGGATTGAAAGGTGGCAGTTCCAAGATCACGAATATATAATTTTTATGTCGCTAGAGCAAGTAGTTTAGCCGGAAATCGAATTTTAAGGGACAGACAAAGTGTAAAGTTTGATGGGTCTAGGACTGTTAGTTTAGCCAGAAATCGCGTTTAAAGATAAAAATGTCCAAATTTTTTAAAATTAGTTTTTCGTGTCATTCGTTATATGGATTGAAAGGTGGCAGTTCCAAGATCACGAATATATAATTTTTAAGTCGCTAGGGCAAGTAGTTTAGCCGCAAATTGAATTTTAGGGTACAGCCAAAGTGTAAAGTTTGATGGGTCTAGGACGCTTAGTTTAGCCAGAAATCGCGTTTAAAGATAAAAATGTCCAAATTTTTTAAAATTAGTTTTTCGTGTCATTCGTTACATGGATTGGAAGGTGGCAGTTCCAAGATCACGAATATATAATTTTTAAGTCGCTAGAGCAAGTAGTTTAGCCGGAAATCGAATTTTAAGGGACAGACAAAGTGTAAAGTTTGATGGGTCTAGGACGCTTAGTTTAGTCAGAAATCGCGTTTAAAGATAAAAATGTAAATAAATTAGTTTTTCGTGTCATTCGTTACATGGATTGAAAGGTGGCAGTTCCAAGATCACGAATATATAATTTTTAAGTCGCTAGGGCAAGTAGTTTAGCTGGAAATCGAATTTTAAGGGACAGACAAAGTGTAAAGTTTGTTGGGTCTAGGACGCTTAGTTTAGCCAGAAATCGCGTTTAAAGATAAAAATGTCCAAATTTTTTAAAATTAGTTTTTCGTGTCATTCGTTACATGGATTGAAAGGTGGCAGTTCCAAGATCACGAATATATAATTTTTAAGTCGCTAGGGCAAGTAGTTTAGCTGGAAATCGAATTTTAAGGGACAGACAAAGTGTAAAGTTTGATGGGTCTAGGACGCTTAGCTTAGTCAGAAATCGCGTTTAAAGATAAAAATGTCCAAATTTTTTAAAATTAGTTTTTCGTGTCATTCGTTACATGGATTGAAAGGTGGCAGTTCCAAGATCACGAATATATAATTTTTAAGTCGCTAGAGCAAGTAGTTTAGCCGGAAATCGAATTTTAAGGGACAGACAAAGTGTAAAGTTTGATGGGTCTAGGACGCTTAGTTTAGCCAGAAATCGCGTTTAAAGATAAAAATGTCAAAATTTTTTAAAATTAGTTTTTCGTGTCATTCGTTACATGGATTGAAAGGTGGCAGTTCCAAGATCACGAATATATAATTTTTAAGTCGCTAGGGCAAGTAGTTTAGCTGGAAATCGAATTTTAAGGGACAGACAAAGTGTAAAGTTTGATGGGTCTAGGACGCTTAGTTTAGTCAGAAATCGCGTTTAAAGATAAAAATGTCCAAACTTTTTAAAATTAGTTTTTCGTGTCATTCGTTACATGGATTGAAAGGTGGCAGTTCCAAGATCACGAATATATAATTTTTAAGTCGCTAGGGCAAGTAGTTTAGCTGGAAATCGAATTTTAAGGGACAGACAAAGTGTAAAGTTTGATGGGTCTAGGACGCTTAGTTTAGTCAGAAATCGCGTTTAAAGATAAAAATGTCCAAATTTTTTAAAATTAGTTTTTCGTGTCATTCGTTACATGGATTGAAAGGTGTCAGTTCCAAGATCACGAATATATAATTTTTAAGTCGCTAGGGCAACTAGTTTAGCCGCAAATTGAATTTTAAGGTACAGCCAAAGTGAAAAGTTTGATGGGTCTAGGACGCTTAGTTTAGCCAGAAATCGCGAAAGGTGGCAGTTCCAAGATCACGAATATATAATTTTTAAGTCGCTAGAGCAAGTAGTTTAGCCGGAAATCGAATTTTAAGGGACAGACAAAGTGTAAAGTTTGATGGGTCTAGGACGCTTAGTTTAGCCAGAAATCGCGTTTAAAGATAAAAATGTCCAAATTTTTTAAAATTAGTTTTTCGTGTCATTCGTTACATGGATTGAAAGGTGGCAGTTCCAAGATCACGAATATATAATTTTTAAGTCGCTGGGGCAAGTAGTTTAGCTGGAAATCGAATTTTAAGGGACAGACAAAGTGTAAAGTTTGATGGGTCTAGGACGCTTAGTTTAGTCAGAAATCGCGTTTAAAGATAAAAATGTCCAAATTTTTTAAAATTAGTTTTTCGTGTCATTCGTTACATGGATTGAAAGGTGGCAGTTCCAAGATCACGAATATATAATTTTTAAGTCGCTAGGGCAAGTAGTTTAGCTGGAAATCGAATTTTAAGGGACAGACAAAGTGTAAAGTTTGATGGGTCTAGGACGCTTAGTTTAGTCAGAAATCGCGTTTAAAGATAAAAATGTCCAAATTTTTTAAAATTAGTTTTTCGTGTCATTCGTTACATGGATTGAAAGGTGGCAGTTCCAAGATCACGAATATATAATTTTTAAGTCGCTAGAGCAAGTAGTTTAGCCGGAAATCGAATTTTAAGGGACAGACAAAGTGTAAAGTTTGATGGGTCTAGGACGCTTAGTTTAGCCAGAAATAGCGTTTAAAGATAAAAATGTCAAAATTTTTTAAAATTAGTTTTTCGTGTCATTCGTTACATGGATTGAAAGGTGGCAGTTCCAAGATCACGAATATATAATTTTTAAGTCGCTAGGGCAAGTAGTTTAGCTGGAAATCGAATTTTAAGGGACAGACAAAGTGTAAAGTTTGATGGGTCTAGGACGCTTAGTTTAGTCAGAAATCGCGTTTAAAGATAAAAATGTAAATAAATTAGTTTTTCGTGTCATTCGTTACATGGATTGAAAGGTGGCAGTTCCAAGATCACGAATATATAATTTTTAAGTCGCTAGAGCAAGTAGTTTAGCCGGAAATCGAATTTTAAGGGACAGACAAAGTGTAAAGTTTGATGGGTCTAGGACGCTTAGTTTAGCCAGAAATCGCGTTTAAAGATAAAAATGTCCAAATTTTTTAAAATTAGTTTTTCGTGTCATTCGTTACATGGATTGAAAGGTGGCAGTTCCAAGATCACGAATATATAATTTTTAAGTCGCTAGAGCAAGTAGTTTAGCCGGAAATCGAATTTTAAGGGACAGACAAAGTGTAAAGTTTGATGGGTCTAGGACGCTTAGTTTAGCCAGAAATAGCGTTTAAAGATAAAAATGTCAAAATTTTTTAAAATTAGTTTTTCGTGTCATTCGTTACATGGATTGAAAGGTGGCAGTTCCAAGATCACGAATATATAATTTTTAAGTCGCTAGGGCAAGTAGTTTAGCTGGAAATCGAATTTTAAGGGACAGACAAAGTGTAAAGTTTGATGGGTCTAGGACGCTTAGTTTAGTCAGAAATCGCGTTTAAAGATAAAAATGTAAATAAATTAGTTTTTCGTGTCATTCGTTACATGGATTGAAAGGTGGCAGTTCCAAGATCACGAATATATAATTTTTAAGTCGCTAGAGCAAGTAGTTTAGCCGGAAATCGAATTTTAAGGGACAGACAAAGTGTAAAGTTTGATGGGTCTAGGACGCTTAGTTTAGCCAGAAATCGCGTTTAAAGATAAAAATGTCCAAATTTTTTAAAATTAGTTTTTCGTGTCATTCGTTACATGGATTGAAAGGTGGCAGTTCCAAGATCACGAATATATAATTTTTAAGTCGCTGGGGCAAGTAGTTTAATATATAATTTTTATGTCGCTAGAGCAAGTAGTTTAGCCGGAAATCGAATTTTAAGGGACAGACAAAGTGTAAAGTTTGATGGGTCTAGGACTGTTAGTTTAGCCAGAAATCGCGTTTAAAGATAAAAATGTCCAAATTTTTTAAAATTAGTTTTTCGTGTCATTCGTTATATGGATTGAAAGGTGGCAGTTCCAAGATCACGAATATATAATTTTTAAGTCGCTAGGGCAAGTAGTTTAGCCGCAAATTGAATTTTAGGGTACAGCCAAAGTGTAAAGTTTGATGGGTCTAGGACGCTTAGTTTAGCCAGAAATCGCGTTTAAAGATAAAAATGTCCAAATTTTTTAAAATTAGTTTTTCGTGTCATTCGTTACATGGATTGGAAGGTGGCAGTTCCAAGATCACGAATATATAATTTTTAAGTCGCTAGAGCAAGTAGTTTAGCCGGAAATCGAATTTTAAGGGACAGACAAAGTGTAAAGTTTGATGGGTCTAGGACGCTTAGTTTAGCCAGAAATCGCGTTTAAAGATAAAAATGTCAAAATTTTTTAAAATTAGTTTTTCGTGTCATTCGTTACATGGATTGAAAGGTGGCAGTTCCAAGATCACGAATATATAATTTTTAAGTCGCTAGGGCAAGTAGTTTAGCTGGAAATCGAATTTTAAGGGACAGACAAAGTGTAAAGTTTGATGGGTCTAGGACGCTTAGTTTAGTCAGAAATCGCGTTTAAAGATAAAAATGTAAATAAATTAGTTTTTCGTGTCATTCGTTACATGGATTGAAAGGTGGCAGTTCCAAGATCACGAATATATAATTTTTAAGTCGCTAGAGCAAGTAGTTTAGCCGGAAATCGAATTTTAAGGGACAGACAAAGTGTAAAGTTTGTTGGGTCTAGGACGCTTAGTTTAGCCAGAAATCGCGTTTAAAGATAAAAATGTCCAAATTTTTTAAAATTAGTTTTTCGTGTCATTCGTTACATGGATTGAAAGGTGGCAGTTCCAAGATCACGAATATATAATTTTTAAGTCGCTAGGGCAAGTAGTTTAGCTGGAAATCGAATTTTAAGGGACAGACAAAGTGTAAAGTTTGATGGGTCTAGGACGCTTAGCTTAGTCAGAAATCGCGTTTAAAGATAAAAATGTCCAAATTTTTTAAAATTAGTTTTTCGTGTCATTCGTTACATGGATTGAAAGGTGGCAGTTCCAAGATCACGAATATATAATTTTTAAGTCGCTAGGGCAAGTAGTTTAGCTGGAAATCGAATTTTAAGGGACAGACAAAGTGTAAAGTTTGATGGGTCTAGGACGCTTAGTTTAGTCAGAAATCGCGTTTAAAGATAAAAATGTCAAAATTTTTTAAAATTAGTTTTTCGTGTCATTCGTTACATGGATTGAAAGGTGTCAGTTCCAAGATCACGAATATATAATTTTTAAGTCGCTAGGGCAACTAGTTTAGCCGCAAATTGAATTTTAAGGTATAGCCAAAGTGAAAAGTTTGATGGGTCTAGGACGCTTAGTTTAGCCAGAAATCGCGAAAGGTGGCAGTTCCAAGATCACGAATATATAATTTTTAAGTCGCTAGAGCAAGTAGTTTAGCCGGAAATCGAATTTTAAGGGACAGACAAAGTGTAAAGTTTGATGGGTCTAGGACGCTTAGTTTAGCCAGAAATCGCGTTTAAAGATAAAAATGTCCAAATTTTTTAAAATTAGTTTTTCGTGTCATTCGTTACATGGATTGAAAGGTGGCAGTTCCAAGATCACGAATATATAATTTTTAAGTCGCTGGGGCAAGTAGTTTAGCTGGAAATCGAATTTTAAGGGACAGACAAAGTGTAAAGTTTGATGGGTCTAGGACGCTTAGTTTAGTCAGAAATCGCGTTTAAAGATAAAAATGTCCAAATTTTTTAAAATTAGTTTTTCGTGTCATTCGTTACATGGATTGAAAGGTGTCAGTTCCAAGATCACGAATATATAATTTTTAAGTCGCTAGGGCAAGTAGTTTAGCTGGAAATCGAATTTTAAGGGACAGACAAAGTGTAAAGTTTGATGGGTCTAGGACGCTTAGTTTAGTCAGAAATCGCGTTTAAAGATAAAAATGTCCAAATTTTTTAAAATTAGTTTTTCGTGTCATTCGTTACATGGATTGAAAGGTGGCAGTTCCAAGATCACGAATATATAATTTTTAAGTCGCTAGAGCAAGTAGTTTAGCCGGAAATCGAATTTTAAGGGACAGACAAAGTGTAAAGTTTGATGGGTCTAGGACGCTTAGTTTAGCCAGAAATAGCGTTTAAAGATAAAAATGTCAAAATTTTTTAAAATTAGTTTTTCATGTCATTCGTTACATGGATTGAAAGGTGGCAGTTCCAAGATCACGAATATATAATTTTTAAGTCGCTAGGGCAAGTAGTTTAGCTGGAAATCGAATTTTAAGGGACAGACAAAGTGTAAAGTTTGATGGGTCTAGGACGCTTAGTTTAGTCAGAAATCGCGTTTAAAGATAAAAATGTCCAAATTTTTTAAAATTAGTTTTTCGTGTCATTCGTTACATGGATTGAAAGGTGGCAGTTCCAAGATCACGAATATATAATTTTTAAGTCGCTAGGGCAAGTAGTTTAGCTGGAAATCGAATTTTAAGGGACAGACAAAGTGTAAAGTTTGATGGGTCTAGGACGCTTAGTTTAGTCAGAAATCGCGTTTAAAGATAAAAATGTCCAAATTTTTTAAAATTAGTTTTTCGTGTCATTCGTTACATGGATTGAAAGGTGTCAGTTCCAAGATCACGAATATATAATTTTTAAGTCGCTAGGGCAACTAGTTTAGCCGCAAATTGAATTTTAAGGTACAGCCAAAGTGAAAAGTTTGATGGGTCTAGGACGCTTAGTTTAGCCAGAAATCGCGAAAGGTGGCAGTTCCAAGATCACGAATATATAATTTTTAAGTCGCTAGAGCAAGTAGTTTAGCCGGAAATCGAATTTTAAGGGACAGACAAAGTGTAAAGTTTGATGGGTCTAGGACGCTTAGTTTAGCCAGAAATCGCGTTTAAAGATAAAAATGTCCAAATTTTTTAAAATTAGTTTTTCGTGTCATTCGTTACATGGATTGAAAGGTGGCAGTTCCAAGATCACGAATATATAATTTTTAAGTCGCTGGGGCAAGTAGTTTAGCTGGAAATCGAATTTTAAGGGACAGACAAAGTGTAAAGTTTGATGGGTCTAGGACGCTTAGTTTAGTCAGAAATCGCGTTTAAAGATAAAAATGTCCAAATTTTTAAAAATTAGTTTTTCGTGTCATTCGTTACATGGATTGAAAGGTGGCAGTTCCAAGATCACGAATATATAATTTTTAAGTCGCTAGGGCAAGTAGTTTAGCTGGAAATCGAATTTTAAGGGACAGACAAAGTGTAAAGTTTGATGGGTCTAGGACGCTTAGTTTAGTCAGAAATCGCGTTTAAAGATAAAAATGTCCAAATTTTTTAAAATTAGTTTTTCGTGTCATTCGTTACATGGATTGAAAGGTGGCAGTTCCAAGATCACGAATATATAATTTTTAAGTCGCTAGAGCAAGTAGTTTAGCCGGAAATCGAATTTTAAGGGACAGACAAAGTGTAAAGTTTGATGGGTCTAGGACGCTTAGTTTAGCCAGAAATAGCGTTTAAAGATAAAAATGTCAAAATTTTTTAAAATTAGTTTTTCGTGTCATTCGTTACATGGATTGAAAGGTGGCAGTTCCAAGATCACGAATATATAATTTTTAAGTCGCTAGGGCAAGTAGTTTAGCTGGAAATCGAATTTTAAGGGACAGACAAAGTGTAAAGTTTGATGGGTCTAGGACGCTTAGTTTAGTCAGAAATCGCGTTTAAAGATAAAAATGTAAATAAATTAGTTTTTCGTGTCATTCGTTACATGGATTGAAAGGTGGCAGTTCCAAGATCACGAATATATAATTTTTAAGTCGCTAGAGCAAGTAGCTTAGCCGGAAATCGAATTTTAAGGGACAGACAAAGTGTAAAGTTTGATGGGTCTAGGACGCTTAGTTTAGCCAGAAATCGCGTTTAAAGATAAAAATGTCCAAATTTTTTAAAATTAGTTTTTCGTGTCATTCGTTACATGGATTGAAAGGTGGCAGTTCCAAGATCACGAATATATAATTTTTAAGTCGCTGGGGCAAGTAGTTTAGCTGGAAATCGAATTTTAAGGGACAGACAAAGTGTAAAGTTTGATGGGTCTAGGACGCTTAGTTTAGTCAGAAATCGCGTTTAAAGATAAAAATGTCCAAATTTTTTAAAATTAGTTTTTCGTGTCATTCGTTACATGGATTGAAAGGTGGCAGTTCCAAGATCACGAATATATAATTTTTAAGTCGCTAGAGAAAGTAGTTTAGCCGGAAATCGAATTTTAAGGGACAGACAAAGTGTAAAGTTTGATGGGTCTAGGACGCTTAGTTTAGCCAGAAATCGCGTTTAAAGATAAAAATGTCAAAATTTTTTAAAATTAGTTTTTCGTGTCATTCGTTACATGGATTGAAAGGTGGCAGTTCCAAGATTACGAATATATAATTTTTAAGTCGCTAGGGCAAGTAGTTTAGCTGGAAATCGAATTTTAAGGGACAGACAAAGTGTAAAGTTTGATGGGTCCAGGACGCTTAGTTTAGTCAGAAATCGCGTTTAAAGATAAAAATGTAAATAAATTAGTTTTTCGTGTCATTCGTTACATGGATTGAAAGGTGGCAGTTCCAAGATCACGAATATATAATTTTTAAGTCGCTAGAGCAAGTAGTTTAGCCGGAAATCGAATTTTAAGGGACAGACAAAGTGTAAAGTTTGATGGGTCTAGGACGCTTAGTTTAGCCAGAAATCGCGTTTAAAGATAAAAATGTCCAAATTTTTTAAAATTAGTTTTTCGTGTCATTCGTTACATGGATTGAAAGGTGGCAGTTCCAAGATCACGAATATATAATTTTTAAGTCGCTGGGGCAAGTAGTTTAGCTGGAAATCGAATTTTAAGGGACAGACAAAGTGTAAAGTTTGATGGGTCTAGGACGCTTAGTTTAGTCAGAAATCGCGTTTAAAGATAAAAATGTCAAAATTTTTTAAAATTAGTTTTTCGTGTCATTCGTTACATGGATTGAAAGGTGGCAGTTCCAAGATCACGAATATATAATTTTTAAGTCGCTAGGGCAAGTAGTTTAGCCGCAAATTGAATTTTAAGGTACAGCCAAAGTGTAAAGTTTGATGGGTCTAGGACTGTTAGTTTAGCCAGAAATCGCGTTTAAAGATAAAAATGTCCAAATTTTTTAAAATTAGTTTTTCGTGTCATTCGTTATACGGATTGAAAGGTGGCAGTTCCAAGATCACGAATATATAATTTTTAAGTCGATAGGGCAAGTAGTTTAGCCGCAAATTGAATTTTAAGGTACAGCCAAAGTGTAAAGTTTGATGGGTCTAGGACGCTTAGTTTAGCCAGAAATCGCGTTTAAAGATAAAAATGTCCAAATTTTTTAAAATTAGTTTTTCGTGTCATTCGTTACATGGATTGAAAGGTGGCAGTTCCAAGATCACGAATATATAATTTTTAAGTCGCTAGAGCAAGTAGTTTAGCCGGAAATCGAATTTTAAGGGACAGACAAAGTGTAAAGTTTGATGGGTCTAGGACGCTTAGTTAAGTCAGAAATCGCGTTTAAAGATAAAAATGTCCAAATTTTTTAAAATTAGTTTTTCGTGTCATTCGTTACATGGATTGAAAGGTGGCAGTTCCAAGATCACGAATATATAATTTTTAAGTCGCTAGGGCAAGTAGTTTAGCCGCATATTGAATTTTAAGGTACAGACAAAGTGTAAAGTTTGATGGCTCTAGGACGCTTAGTTTAGTCAGAAATCGCGTTTAAAGATAAAAATGTCCAAATTTTTTAAAATTAGTTTTTCGTGTCATTCGTTACATGGATTGAAAGGTGTCAGTTCCAAGATCACGAATATATAATTTTTAAGTCGCTAGGGCAAGTAGTTTAGCCGCAAATTGAATTTTAAGGTACAGCCAAAGTGTAAAGTTTGATGGGTCTAGGACGCTTAGTTTAGCCAGAAATCGCGTTTAAAGATAAAAATGTCCAAATTTTTTAAAATTAGTTTTTCGTGTCATTCGTTACATGGATTGAAAGGTGGCAGTTCCAAGATCACGAATATATAATTTTTAAGTCGCTGGGGCAAGTAGTTTAGCTGGAAATCGAATTTTAAGGGACAGACAAAGTGTAAAGTTTGATGGGTCTAGGACGCTTAGTTTAGTCAGAAATCGCGTTTAAAGATAAAAATGTCCAAATTTTTTAAAATTAGTTTTTCGTGTCATTCGTTACATGGATTGAAAGGTGGCAGTTCCAAGATCACGAATATATAATTTTTAAGTCGCTAGGGCAAGTAGTTTAGCCTGAAATCGAATTTTAAGGGACAGACAAAGTGTAAAGTTTGATGGGTCTAGGAATGTTAGTTTTTTAAGTCGCTAGGGCAAGTAGTTTAGCTGGAAATCGAATTTTAAGGGACAGACAAAGTGTAAAGTTTGATGGGTCTAGGACGCTTAGTTTAGTCAGAAATCGCGTTTAAAGATAAAAATGTCCAAATTTTTTAAAATTAGTTTTTCGTGTCATTCGTTACATGGATTGAAAGGTGGCAGTTCCAAGATCACGAATATATAATTTTTAAGTCGCTAGGGCAAGTAGTTTAGCCGCAAATTGAATTTTAAGGTACAGCCAAAGTGTAAAGTTTGATGGGTCTAGGACGCTTAGTTTAGTCAGAAATCGCGTTTAAAGATAAAAATGTCCAAATTTTTTAAAATTAGTTTTTCGTGTCATTCGTTATATGGATTGAAAGGTGGCAGTTCCAAGATCACGAATATATAATTTTTAAGTCGCTAGGGCAAGTAGTTTAGCCGCAAATTGAATTTTAAGGTACAGCCAAAGTGTAAAGTTTGATGGGTCTAGGACGCTTAGTTTAGTCAGAAATCGCGTTTAAAGATAAAAATGTCCAAATTTTTTAAAATTAGTTTTTCGTGTCATTCGTTATATGGATTGAAAGGTGGCAGTTCCAAGATCACGAATATATAATTTTTAAGTCGCTAGGGCAAGTAGTTTAGCCGCAAATTGAATTTTAAGGTACAGCCAAAGTGTAAAGTTTGATGGGTCTAGGACGCCTAGTTTAGTCAGAAATCCCGTTTAAAGATAAAAATGTAAATAAATTAGTTTTTCGTGTCATTCGTTACATGGATTGAAAGGTGGCAGTTCCAAGATCACGAATATATAATTTTTAAGTCGCTAGAGCAAGTAGTTTAGCCGGAAATCGAATTTTAAGGGACAGACAAAGTGTAAAGTTTGATGGGTCTAGGACGCTTAGTTTAGCCAGAAATCGCGTTTAAAGATAAAAATGTCCAAATTTTTTAAAATTAGTTTTTCGTGTCATTCGTTACATGGATTGAAAGGTGGCAGTTCCAAGATCACGAATATATAATTTTTAAGTCGCTGGGGCAAGTAGTTTAGCTGGAAATCGAATTTTAAGGGACAGACAAAGTGTAAAGTTTGATGGGTCTAGGACGCTTAGTTTAGTCAGAAATCGCGTTTAAAGATAAAAATGTCCAAATTTTTTAAAATTAGTTTTTCGTGTCATTCGTTACATGGATTGAAAGGTGGCAGTTCCAAGATCACGAATATATAATTTTTAAGTCGCTAGAGAAAGTAGTTTAGCCGGAAATCGAATTTTAAGGGACAGACAAAGTGTAAAGTTTGATGGGTCTAGGACGCTTAGTTTAGCCAGAAATCGCGTTTAAAGATAAAAATGTCAAAATTTTTTAAAATTAGTTTTTCGTGTCATTCGTTACATGGATTGAAAGGTGGCAGTTCCAAGATTACGAATATATAATTTTTAAGTCGCTAGGGCAAGTAGTTTAGCTGGAAATCGAATTTTAAGGGACAGACAAAGTGTAAAGTTTGATGGGTCCAGGACGCTTAGTTTAGTCAGAAATCGCGTTTAAAGATAAAAATGTAAATAAATTAGTTTTTCGTGTCATTCGTTACATGGATTGAAAGGTGGCAGTTCCAAGATCACGAATATATAATTTTTAAGTCGCTAGAGCAAGTAGTTTAGCCGGAAATCGAATTTTAAGGGACAGACAAAGTGTAAAGTTTGATGGGTCTAGGACGCTTAGTTTAGCCAGAAATCGCGTTTAAAGATAAAAATGTCCAAATTTTTTAAAATTAGTTTTTCGTGTCATTCGTTACATGGATTGAAAGGTGGCAGTTCCAAGATCACGAATATATAATTTTTAAGTCGCTAGAGCAAGTAGTTTAGCCGGAAATCGAATTTTAAGGGACAGACAAAGTGTAAAGTTTGATGGGTCTAGGACGCTTAGTTAAGTCAGAAATCGCGTTTAAAGATAAAAATGTCCAAATTTTTTAAAATTAGTTTTTCGTGTCATTCGTTACATGGATTGAAAGGTGGCAGTTCCAAGATCACGAATATATAATTTTTAAGTCGCTAGGGCAAGTAGTTTAGCCGCATATTGAATTTTAAGGTACAGACAAAGTGTAAAGTTTGATGGCTCTAGGACGCTTAGTTTAGTCAGAAATCGCGTTTAGAGATAAAAATGTCCAAATTTTTTAAAATTAGTTTTTCGTGTCATTCGTTACATGGATTGAAAGGTGTCAGTTCCAAGATCACGAATATATAATTTTTAAGTCGCTAGGGCAAGTAGTTTAGCCGCAAATTGAATTTTAAGGTACAGCCAAAGTGTAAAGTTTGATGGGTCTAGGACGCTTAGTTTAGCCAGAAATCGCGTTTAAAGATAAAAATGTCCAAATTTTTTAAAATTAGTTTTTCGTGTCATTCGTTACATGGATTGAAAGGTGGCAGTTCCAAGATCACGAATATATAATTTTTAAGTCGCTGGGGCAAGTAGTTTAGCTGGAAATCGAATTTTAAGGGACAGACAAAGTGTAAAGTTTGATGGGTCTAGGACGCTTAGTTTAGTCAGAAATCGCGTTTAAAGATAAAAATGTCCAAATTTTTTAAAATTAGTTTTTCGTGTCATTCGTTACATGGATTGAAAGGTGGCAGTTCCAAGATCACGAATATATAATTTTTAAGTCGCTAGGGCAAGTAGTTTAGCCGGAAATCGAATTTTAAGGGACAGACAAAGTGTAAAGTTTGATGGGACTAGGACGCTTAGTTTAGTAAGAAATCGCGTTTAAAGATAAAAATGTCCAAATTTTTTAAAATTAGTTTTTCGTGTCATTCGTTACATGGATTGAAAGGTGTCAGTTCCAAGATCACGAATATATAATTTTTAAGTCGCTAGGGCAAGTAGTTTAGCCGGAAATCGAATTTTAAGGGACAGACAAAGTGTAAAGTTTGATGGGTCTAGGAATGTTAGTTTTTTAAGTCGCTAGGGCAAGTAGTTTAGCTGGAAATCGAATTTTAAGGGACAGACAAAGTGTAAAGTTTGATGGGTCTAGGACGCTTAGTTTAGTCAGAAATCGCGTTTAAAGATAAAAATGTCCAAATTTTTTAAAATTAGTTTTTCGTGTCATTCGTTACATGGATTGAAAGGTGGCAGTTCCAAGATCACGAATATATAATTTTTAAGTCGCTAGGGCAAGTAGTTTAGCCGCATATTGAATTTTAAGGTACAGACAAAGTGTAAAGTTTGATGGGTCTAGGACGCTTAGTTTAGTCAGAAATCGCGTTTAAAGATAAAAATGTCCAAATTTTTTAAAATTAGTTTTTCGTGTCATTCGTTACATGGATTGAAAGGTGTCAGTTCCAAGATCACGAATATATAATTTTTAAGTCGCTAGGGCAAGTAGTTTAGCCGCAAATTGAATTTTAAGGTACAGCCAAAGTGTAAAGTTTGATGGGTCTAGGACGCTTAGTTTAGTCAGAAATCGCGTTTAAAGATAAAAATGTCCAAATTTTTTAAAATTAGTTTTTCGTGTCATTCGTTATATGGATTGAAAGGTGGCAGTTCCAAGATCACGAATATATAATTTTTAAGTCGCTAGGGCAAGTAGTTTAGCCGCAAATTGAATTTTAAGGTACAGCCAAAGTGTAAAGTTTGATGGGTCTAGGACGCCTAGTTTAGCCAGAAATCGCGTTTAAAGATAAAAATGTCCAAATTTTTTAAAATTAGTTTTTCGTGTCATTTCGGACGCTTAGTTTAGCCAGAAATCGCGTTTAAAGATAAAAATGTCCAAATTTTTTAAAATTAGTTTTTCGTATCATTCGTTACATGGATTGAAAGGTGGCAGTTCCAAGATCACGAATATATAATTTTTAAGTCGCTAGAGCAAGTAGTTTAGCCGGAAATCGAATTTTAAGGGACAGACAAAGTGTAAAGTTTGATGGGTCTAGGACGCTTAGTTTAGTCAGAAATCGCGTTTAAAGATAAAAATGTCCAAATTTTTTAAAATTAGTTTTTCGTGTCATTCGTTACATGGATTGAAAGGTGGCAGTTCCAAGATCACGAATATATAATTTTTAAGTCGCTAGGGCAAGTAGTTTAGCCGGAAATCGAATTTTAAGGGACAGACAAATTGTAAAGTTTGATGGGTCTAGGACGCTTAGTTTAGTCAGAAATCGCGTTTAAAGATAAAAATGTCCAAATTTTTTAAAATTAGTTTTTCGTGTCATTCGTTACATGGATTGAAAGGTGGCAGTTCCAAGATCACGAATATATAATTTTTAAGTCGCTAGGGCAAGTAGTTTAGCCGCATATTGAATTTTAAGGTACAGACAAAGTGTAAAGTTTGATGGATCTAGGACGCTTAGTTTAGTGAGAAATCGCGTTTAAAGATAAAAATGTCCAAATTTTTTAAAATTAGTTTTTCGTGTCATTCGTTACATGGATTGAAAGGTGTCAGTTCCAAGATCACGAATATATAATTTTTAAGTCGCTAGGGCAAGTAGTTTAGCCGGAAATCGAATTTTAAGGGACAGGCAAAGTGTAAAGTTTGATGGGTCTAGGAATGTTAGTTTTTTAAGTCGCTAGGGCAAGTAGTTTAGCTGGAAATCGAATTTTAAGGGACAGACAAAGTGTAAAGTTTGATGGGTCTAGGACGCTTAGTTTAGTCAGAAATCGCGTTTAAAGATAAAAATGTCCAAATTTTTTAAAATTAGTTTTTCGTGTCATTCGTTACATGGATTGAAAGGTGGCAGTTCCAAGATCACGAATATATAATTTTTAAGTCGCTAGGGCAAGTAGTTTAGCCGGAAATCGAATTTTAAGGGACAGACAAAGTGTAAAGTTTGATGGGTCTAGGACGCTTAGTTTAGTCAGAAATCGCGTTTAAAGATAAAAATGTCCAAATTTTTTAAAATTAGTTTTTCGTGTCATTCGTTACATGGATTGAAAGGTGGCAGTTCCAAGATCACGAATATATAATTTTTAAGTCGCTAGGGCAAGTAGTTTAGCCGGAAATCGAATTTTAAGGGACAGACAAATTGTAAAGTTTGATGGGTCTAGGACGCTTAGTTTAGTCAGAAATCGCGTTTAAAGATAAAAATGTCCAAATTTTTTAAAATTAGTTTTTCGTGTCATTCGTTACATGGATTGAAAGGTGGCAGTTCCAAGATCACGAATATATAATTTTTAAGTCGCTAGGGCAAGTAGTTTAGCCGCATATTGAATTTTAAGGTACAGACAAAGTGTAAAGTTTGATGGATCTAGGACGCTTAGTTTAGTGAGAAATCGCGTTTAAAGATAAAAATGTCCAAATTTTTTAAAATTAGTTTTTCGTGTCATTCGTTACATGGATTGAAAGGTGTCAGTTCCAAGATCACGAATATATAATTTTTAAGTCGCTAGGGCAAGTAGTTTAGCCGGAAATCGAATTTTAAGGGACAGGCAAAGTGTAAAGTTTGATGGGTCTAGGAATGTTAGTTTTTTAAGTCGCTAGGGCAAGTAGTTTAGCTGGAAATCGAATTTTAAGGGACAGACAAAGTGTAAAGTTTGATGGGTCTAGGACGCTTAGTTTAGTCAGAAATCGCGTTTAAAGATAAAAATGTCCAAATTTTTTAAAATTAGTTTTTCGTGTCATTCGTTACATGGATTGAAAGGTGGCAGTTCCAAGATCACGAATATATAATTTTTAAGTCGCTAGGGCAAGTAGTTTAGCCGCATATTGAATTTTAAGGTACAGACAAAGTGTAAAGTTTGATGGATCTAGGACGCTTAGTTTAGTGAGAAATCGCGTTTAAAGATAAAAATGTCCAAATTTTTTAAAATTAGTTTTTCGTGTCATTCGTTACATGGATTGAAAGGTGTCAGTTCCAAGATCACGAATATATAATTTTTAAGTCGCTAGGGCAAGTAGTTTAGCCGGAAATCGAATTTTAAGGGACAGGCAAAGTGTAAAGTTTGATGGGTCTAGGAATGTTAGTTTTTTAAGTCGCTAGGGCAAGTAGTTTAGCTGGAAATCGAATTTTAAGGGACAGACAAAGTGTAAAGTTTGATGGGTCTAGGACGCTTAGTTTAGTCAGAAATCGCGTTTAAAGATAAAAATGTCCAAATTTTTTAAAATTAGTTTTTCGTGTCATTCGTTACATGGATTGAAAGGTGTCAGTTCCAAGATCACGAATATATAATCTTTAAGTCGCTAGGGCAAGTAGTTTAGCCGCATATTGAATTTTAAGGTACAGACAAAGTGTAAAGTTTGATGGATCTAGGACGCTTAGTTTAGTGAGAAATCGCGTTTAAAGATAAAAATGTCCAAATTTTTTAAAATTAGTTTTTCGTGTCATTCGTTACATGGATTGAAAGGTGTCAGTTCCAAGATCACGAATATATAATTTTTAAGTCGCTAGGGCAAGTAGTTTAGCCGGAAATCGAATTTTAAGGGACAGGCAAAGTGTAAAGTTTGATGGGTCTAGGAATGTTAGTTTTTTAAGTCGCTAGGGCAAGTAGTTTAGCTGGAAATCGAATTTTAAGGGACAGACAAAGTGTAAAGTTTGATGGGTCTAGGACGCTTAGTTTAGTCAGAAATCGCGTTTAAAGATAAAAATGTCCAAATTTTTTAAAATTAGTTTTTCGTGTCATTCGTTACATGGATTGAAAGGTGTCAGTTCCAAGATCACGAATATATAATTTTTAAGTCGCTAGGGCAAGTAGTTTAGCCGCAAATTGAATTTTAAGGTACAGCCAAAGTGAAAAGTTTGATGGGTCTAGGACGCTTAGTTTAGCCAGAAATCGCGTTTAAAGATAAAAATGTCCAAATTTTTTAAAATTAGTTTTTCGTGTCATTCGTTACATGGATTGAAAGGTGGCAGTTCCAAGATCACGAATATATAATTTTTAAGTCGATAGGGCAAGTAGTTTAGCTGGAAATCGAATTTTAAGGGACAGACAAAGTGTAAAGTTTGATGGGTCTAGGACGCATAGTTTAGTCAGAAATCGCGTTTAAAGATAAAAATGTCCAAATTTTTTAAAATTAGTTTTTCGTGTCATTCGTTACATGGATTGAAAGGTGGCAGTTCCAAGATCACGAATATATAATTTTTAAGTCGCTAGGGCAAGTAGTTTAGCCGCATATTGAATTTTAAGGTACAGACAAAGTGTAAAGTTTGATGGGTCTAGGACGCTTAGTTTAGTCAGAAATCGCGTTTAAAGATAAAAATGTCCAAATTTTTTAAAATTAGTTTTTCGTGTCATTCGTTACATGGATTGAAAGGTGTCAGTTCTAAGATCACGAATATATAATTTTTAAGTCGCTAGGGCAAGTAGTTTAGCCGCAAATTGAATTTTAAGGTACAGCCAAAGTGTAAAGTTTGATGGGTCTAGGACGCTTAGTTTAGCCAGAAATCGCGTTAAAAGATAAAAATGTCCAAATTTTTTAAAATTAGTTTTTCGTGTCATTCGTTACATGGATTGAAAGGTGGCAGTTCCAAGATCACGAATATATAATTTTTAAGTCGCTAGAGCAAGTAGTTTAGCCGGAAATCGAATTTTAAGGGACAGACAAAGTGTAAAGTTTGATGGGTCTAGGACGCTTAGTTTAGTCAGAAATCGCGTTTAAAGATAAAAATGTAAATAAATTAGTTTTTTGTGTAATTCGTTACATGGATTGAAAGGTGGCAGTTCCAAGATCACGAATATATAATTTTTAAGTCGCTAGAGCAAGTAGTTTAGCCGGAAATCGAATTTTAAGGGACAGACAAAGTGTAAAGTTTGATGGGTCTAGGACGCTTAGTTTAGCCAGAAATCGCGTTTAAAGATAAAAATGTCCAAATTTTTTAAAATTAGTTTTTCGTGTCATTCGTTACATGGATTGAAAGGTGGCAGTTCCAAGATCACGAATATATAATTTTTAAGTCGCTAGGGCAAGTAGTTTAGCCGGAAATCGAATTTTAAGGGACAGACAAAGTGTAAAGTTTGATGGGTCTAGGACGCTTAGTTTAGTCAGAAATCGCGTTTAAAGATAAAAATGTCCAAATTTTTTAAAATTAGTTTTTCGTGTCATTCGTTACATGGATTGAAAGGTGGCAGTTCCAAGATCACGAATATATAATTTTTAAGTCGCTAAAGCAAGTAGTTTAGCCGGAAATCGAATTTTAAGGGACAGACAAAGTGTAAAGTTTGATGGGTCTAGGACGCTTAGTTTAGTCAGAAATCGCGTTTAAAGATAAAAATGTCCAAATTTTTTAAAATTAGTTTTTCGTGTCATTCGTTACATGGATTGAAAGGTGGCAGTTCCAAGATCACGAATATATAATTTTTAAGTCGCTAGGGCAAGTAGTTTAGCCGCATATTGAATTTTAAGGTACAGACAAAGTGTAAAGTTTGATGGATCTAGGACGCTTAGTTTAGTCAGAAATCGCGTTTAAAGATAAAAATGTCCAAATTTTTTAAAATTAGTTTTTCGTGTCATTCGTTACATGGATTGAAAGGTGTCAGTTCCAAGATCACGAATATATAATTTTTAAGTCGCTAGGGCAAGTAGTTTAGCCGGAAATCGAATTTTAAGGGACAGACAAAGTGTAAAGTTTGATGGGTCTAGGAATGTTAGTTTAGTCAGAAATCGCGTTTAAAGATAAAAATGTCCAAATTTTTTAAAATTAGTTTTTCGTGTCATTCGTTACATGGATTGGAAGGTGGCTGTTCCAAGATCACGAATATATAATTTTTAAGTCGCTAGGGCAAGTAGTTTAGCCGCAAATTGAATTTTAAGGTACAGACAAAGTGTAAAGTTTGATGGGTCTAGGACGCTTAGTTTAGCCAGAAATCGCGTTTAAAGATAAAAATGTCCAAATTTTTTAAAATTAGTTTTTCGTGTCATTCGTTATATGGATTGAAAGGTGGCAGTTCCAAGATCACGAATATATAATTTTTAAGTCGCTAGGGCAAGTAGTTTAGCCGGAAATCGAATTTTAAGGGACAGACAAAGTGTAAAGTTTGATGGGTCTAGGACGCTTAGTTTAGTCAGAAATCGCGTTTAAAGATAAAAATGTCCAAATTTTTTAAAATTAGTTTTTCGTGTCATTCGTTACATGGATTGAAAGCTGGAAGTTCCAAGATCACGAATATATAATTTTTAAGTCGCTAGGGCAAGTAGTTTAGCCGCATATTGAATTTTAAGGTACAGACAAAGTGTAAAGTTTGATGGGTCTAGGACGCTTAGTTTAGTCAGAAATCGCGTTTAAAGATAAAAATGTCCAAATTTTTTAAAATTAGTTTTTCGTGTCATTCGTTACATGGATTGAAAGGTGTCAGTTCCAAGATCACGAATATATAATTTTTAAGTCGCTAGGGCAAGTAGTTTAGCCGCAAATTGAATTTTAAGGTACAGCCAAAGTGTAAAGTTTGATGGGTCTAGGACGCTTAGTTTAGCCAGAAATCGCGTTTAAAGATAAAAATGTCCAAATTTTTTAAAATTAGTTTTTCGTGTCATTCGTTACATGGATTGAAAGGTGGCAGTTCCAAGATCACGAATATATAATTTTTAAGTCGCTAGAGCAAGTAGTTTAGCCGGAAATCGAATTTTAAGGGACAGACAAAGTGTAAAGTTTGATGGGTCTAGGACGCTTAGTTTAGTCAGAAATCGCGTTTAAAGATAAAAATGTCCAAATTTTTTAAAATTAGTTTTTCGTGTCATTCGTTACATGGATTGAAAGCTGGAAGTTCCAAGATCACGAATATATAATTTTTAAGTCGCTAGGGCAAGTAGTTTAGCCGCATATTGAATTTTAAGGGACAGACAAAGTGTAAAGTTTGATGGGTCTAGGACGCTTAGTTTAGTCAGAAATCGCGTTTAAAGATAAAAATGTCCAAATTTTTTAAAATTAGTTTTTCGTGTCATTCGTTACATGGATTGAAAGCTGGAAGTTCCAAGATCACGAATATATAATTTTTAAGTCGCTAGGGCAAGTAGTTTAGCCGCATATTGAATTTTAAGGTACAGACAAAGTGTAAAGTTTGATGGATCTAGGACGCTTAGTTTAGTCAGAAATCGCGTTTAAAGATAAAAATGTCCAAATTTTTTAAAATTAGTTTTTCGTGTCATTCGTTACATGGATTGAAAGGTGTCAGTTCCAAGATCACGAATATATAATTTTTAAGTCGCTAGGGCAAGTAGTTTAGCCGGAAATCGAATTTTAAGGGACAGACAAAGTGTAAAGTTTGATGGGTCTAGGAATGTTAGTTTAGTCAGAAATCGCGTTTAAAGATAAAAATGTCCAATTTTTTTAAAATTAGTTTTTCGTGTCATTCGTTACATGGATTGAAAGGTGGCAGTTCCAAGATCACGAATATATAATTTTTAAGTCGCTAGGGCAAGTAGTTTAGCCGGAAATCGAATTTTAAGGGACAGACAAAGTGTAAAGTTTGATGGGTCTAGGACGCTTAGTTTAGTCAGAAATCGCGTTTAAAGATAAAAATGTCCAAATTTTTTAAAATTAGTTTTTCGTGTCATTCGTTACATGGATTGAAAGGTGGCAGTTCCAAGATCACGAATATATAATTTTTAAGTCGCTAGGGCAAGTAGTTTAGCCGCATATTGAATTTTAAGGTACAGACAAAGTGTAAAGTTTGATGGATCTAGGACGCTTAGTTTAGTCAGAAATCGCGTTTAAAGATAAAAATGTCCAAATTTTTTAAAATTAGTTTTTCGTGTCATTCGTTACATGGATTGAAAGGTGTCAGTTCCAAGATCACGAATATATAATTTTTAAGTCGCTAGGGCAAGTAGTTTAGCCGGAAATCGAATTTTAAGGGACAGACAAAGTGTAAAGTTTGATGGGTCTAGGAATGTTAGTTTAGTCAGAAATCGCGTTTAAAGATAAAAATGTCCAATTTTTTTAAAATTAGTTTTTCGTGTCATTCGTTACATGGATTGAAAGGTGGCAGTTCCAAGATCACGAATATATAATTTTTAAGTCGCTAGAGCAAGTAGTTTAGCCGGAAATTGAATTTTAAGGGACAGACAAAGTGTAAAGTTTGATGGGTCTAGGACGCTTAGTTTAGTCAGAAATCGCGTTTAAAGATAAAAATGTCCAAATTTTTTAAAATTAGTTTTTCGTGTCATTCGTTACATGGATTGAAAGGTGGCAGTTCCAAGATCACGAATATATAATTTTTAAGTCGCTAGAGCAAGTAGTTTAGCCGGAAATCGAATTTTAAGGGACAGACAAAGTGTAAAGTTTGATGGGTCTAGGACGCTTAGTTTAGTCAGAAATCGCGTTTAAAGATAAAAATGTCAAAATTTTTTAAAATTAGTTTTTCGTGTCATTCGTTACATGGATTGAAAGGTGGCAGTTCCAAGATCACGAATATATAATTTTTAAGTCGCTAGAGCAAGTAGTTTAGCCGGAAATCGAATTTTAAGGGACAGACAAAGTGTAAAGTTTGATGGGTCTAGGACGCTTAGTTTAGTCAGAAATCGCGTTTAAAGATAAAAATGTCCAAATTTTTTAAAATTAGTTTTTCGTGTCATTCGTTACATGGATTGGAAGGTGGCAGTTCCAAGATCACGAATATATAATTTTTAAGTCGCTAGGGCAAGTAGTTTAGCCGGAAATCGAATTTTAAGGGACAGACAAAGTGTAAAGTTTGATGGGTCTAGGACGCTTAGTTTAGCCAGAAATCGCGTTTAAAGATAAAAATGTCCAATTTTTTTAAAATTAGTTTTTCGTGTGATTCGTTACATGGATTGAAAGGTGGCAGTTCCAAGATCACGAATATATAATTTTTAAGTCGCTAGAGCAAGTAGTTTAGCCGGAAATCGAATTTTAAGGGACAGACAAAGTGTAAAGTTTGATAGGTCTAGGACGCTTAGTTTAGTCAGAAATCGCGTTTAAAGATAAAAATGTCCAAATTTTTTAAAATTAGTTTTTCGTGTCATTCGTTACATGGATTGGAAGGTGGCAGTTCCAAGATCACGAATATATAATTTTTAAGTCGCTAGGGCAAGTAGTTTAGCCGGAAATCGAATTTTAAGGGACAGACAAAGTGTAAAGTTTGATGGGTCTAGGACGCTTAGTTTAGCCAGAAATCGCGTTTAAAGATAAAAATGTCCAAATTGTTTAAAATTAGTTTTTCGTGCCATTTGTTACATGGATTGAAAGGTGGCAGTTCCAAGATCACGTATATATAATTTTTAAGTCCTAGGGCAAGTAGTTTAGCCGCAAATTGAATTTTAAGGTACAGACAAAGTGTAAAGTTTGATGGGTCTAGGACGCTTAGTTTAGTCAGAAATCGCGTTTAAGGATAAAAATGTCCAAATTTTTTAAAATTAGTTTTTCGTGTCATTCGTTACAGGGATTGAAAGGTGGCAGTTCCAAGATCACGAATATATAATTTTTAAGTCGCTAGAGCAAGTAGTTTAGCCGGAAATCGAATTTTAAGGGACAGACAAAGTGTAAAGTTTGATGGGTCTAGGACGCTTAGTTTAGCCAGAAATCGCGTTTAAAGATAAAAATGTCCAAATTTTTTAAAATTAGTTTTTCGTGTCATTCGTTACATGGATTGAAAGGTGGCAGTTCCAAGATCACGTATATATAATTTTTAAGTCGCTAGGGCAAGTAGTTTAGCCGCAAATTGAATTAGAAGGTACAGACAAAGTGTAAAGTTTGATGGGTCTAGGACGCTTAGTTTAGTCAGAAATCGCGTTTAAAGATAAAAATGTCCAAATTTTTTAAAATTAGTTTTTCGTGTCATTCGTTACATGGATTGGAAGGTGGCAGTTCCAAGATCACGAATATATAATTTTTAAGTCGCTAGGGCAAGTAGTTTAGCCGGAAATCGAATTTTAAGGGACAGACAAAGTGTAAAGTTTGATGGGTCTAAGACGCATAGTTTAGTCAGAAATCGCGTTTAAAGATAAAAATGTCCAAATTTTTTAAAATTAGTTTTTCGTGTCATTCGTTACATGGATTGAAAGCTGGCAGTTCCAAGATCACGAATATATAATTTTTAAGTCGCTAGGGCAAGTAGTTTAGCCGGAAATCGAATTTTAAGGGACAGACAAAGTGTAAAGTTTGATGGCTCTAGGACGCTTAGTTTAGCCAGAAATCGCGTTTAAAGATAAAAATGTCCAAATTTTTTAAAATTAGTTTTTCGTGTCATTCGTTACATGGATTGAAAGGTGGCAGTTCCAAGATCACGAATATATAATTTTTAAGTCGCTAGGGCAAGTAGTTTAGCCGCAAATTGAATTTTAAGGTACAGACAAAGTGTAAAGTTTGATGGGTCTAGGACGCTTAGTTTAGCCAGAAATCGCGTTTAAAGATAAAAATGTCCAAATTTTTTAAAATTAGTTTTTCGTGTCATTCGTTATATGGATTGAAAGGTGGCAGTTCCAAGATCACGAATATATAATTTTTAAGTCGCTAGGGCAAGTAGTTTAGCCGGAAATCGAATTTTAAGGGACAGACAAAGTGTAAAGTTTGATGGGTCTAGGACGCTTAGTTTAGTCAGAAATCGCGTTTAAAGATAAAAATGTCCAAATTTTTTAAAATTAGTTTTTCGTGTCATTCGTTACATGGATTGAAAGCTGGAAGTTCCAAGATCACGAATATATAATTTTTAAGTCGCTAGGGCAAGTAGTTTAGCCGGAAATCGAATTTTAAGGGACAGACAAAGTGTAAAGTTTGATGGGTCTAGGACGCTTAGTTTAGCCAGAAATCGCGTTTAAAGATAAAAATGTCCAAATTTTTTTAAAATTAGTTTTTCGTGTCATTCGTTACATGGATTGAAAGGTGGCAGTTCCAAGATCACGAATATATAATTTTTAAGTCGCTAGGGCAAGTAGTTTAGCCGCAAATTGAATTTTAAGGTACAGACAAAGTGTAAAGTTTGATGGGTCTAGGACGCTTAGTTTAGTCAGAAATCGCGTTTAAAGATAAAAATGTCCAATTTTTTTAAAATTAGTTTTTCGTGTCATTCGTTACATGGATTGAAAGGTGGCAGTTCCAAGATCAGGAATATATAATTTTTAAGTCGCTAGGGCAAGTAGTTTAGCCGCAAATTGAATTTTAAGGTACAAAAAAAAGTGTAAATTTTGATGGGTCTAGGACGCTTAGTTTAGTCAGAAATCGCGTTTAAGGATAAAAATGTCCAAATTTTTTAAAATTAGTTTTTCGTGTCATTCGTTACATGGATTGAAAGGTGGCAGTTCCAAGATCACGAATATATAATTTTTAAGTCGCTAGAGCAAGTAGTTTAGCCGGAAATCGAATTTTAAGGGACAGACAAAGTGTAAAGTTTGATGGGTCTAGGACCCTTAGTTTAGTCAGAAATCGCGTTTAAAGATAAAAATGTCCAAATTTGTTAAAATTAGTTTTTCGTGTCATTCGTTACATGGATTGAAAGGTGTCAGTTCCAAGATCACGAATATATAATTTTTAAGTCGCTAGGGCAAGTAGTTTAGCCGCAAATCGAATTTTAAGGGACAGACAAAGTGTAAAGTTTGATGGGTCTAGGACGCTTAGTTTAGCCAGAAATCGCGTTTAAAGATAAAAATGTCCAAATTTTTTAAAATTAGTTTTTCGTGTCATTCGTTACATGGATTGAAAGGTGGCAGTTCCAAGATCACGAATATATAATTTTTAAGTCGCTAGGGCAAGTAGTTTAGCCGGAAATCGAATTTTAAGGGACAGACAAAGTGTAAAGTTTGATGGCTCTAGGACGCTTAGTTTAGCCAGAAATCGCGTTTAAAGATAAAAATGTCCATTTTTTTTTAAAATTAGTTTTTCGTGTCATTCGTTACATGGATTGAAAGGTGGCAGTTCCAAGATCACGAATATATAATTTTTAAGTCGCTAGGGCAAGTAGTTTAGCCGCAAATTGAATTTTAAGGTACAGACAAAGTGTAAAGTTTGATGGGTCTAGGACGCTTAGTTTAGTCAGAAATCGCGTTTAAAGATAAAAATGTCCAATTTTTTTAAAACTAGTTTTTCGTGTCATTCGTTACATGGATTGAAAGCTGGCAGTTCCAAGATCACGTATATATAATGTTTAAGTCCTAGGGCAAGTAGTTTAGCCGCAAATCGAATTTTAAGGGACAGACAAAGTGTAAAGTTTGATGGGTCTAGGACGCTTAGTTTAGCCAGAAATCGCGTTTAAAGATAAAAATGTCCAAATTTTTTAAAATTAGTTTTTCGTTTCATTCGTTATATGGATTGAAAGGTGGCAGTTCCAAGATCACGAATATATAATTTTTAAGTCGCTAGGGCAAGTAGTTTAGCCGGAAATCGAATTTTAAGGTACAGACAAAGTGTAAAGTTTGATGGGTCTAAGACGCTTAGTTTAGTCAGAAATCGCGTTTAAAGATAAACATGTCCAAATTTTTTAAAATTAGTTTTTCGTATCATTCGTTACATGGATTGAAAGGTGGCAGTTCCAAGATCACGAATATATAATTTTTAAGTCGCTAGGGCAAGTAGTTTAACTGCAAATCGAATTTTAAGGGACAGACAAACTGTAAAGTTTGATGGGTCTAGGACGCTTAGTTTAGTCAGAAATCGCGTTTAAAGATAAAAATGTCCAATTTTTTTAAAATTAGTTTTTCGTGTCATTCGTTACATGGATTGAAAGGTGTCAGTTCCAAGATCACGAATATATAATTTTTAAGTCGCTAGGGCAAGTAGTTTAGCCGCAAATCGAATTTTAAGGGACAGACAAAGTGTAAAGTTTGATGGGTCTAGGACGCTTAGTTTAGCCAGAAATCGCGTTTAAAGATAAAAATGTCCAAATTTTTTAAAATTAGTTTTTCGTGTCATTCGTTACATGGATTGAAAGGTGGCAGTTCCAAGATCACGTATATATAATTTTTAAGTCGCTAGGGCAAGTAGTTTAGCCGCAAATTGAATTAGAAGGTACAGACAAAGTGTAAAGTTTGATGGGTCTAGGACGCTTAGTTTAGTCAGAAATCGCGTTTAAAGATAAAAATGTCCAAATTTTTTAAAATTAGTTTTTCGTGTCATTCGTTACATGGATTGGAAGGTGGCAGTTCCAAGATCACGAATATATAATTTTTAAGTCGCTAGGGCAAGTAGTTTAGCCGGAAATCGAATTTTAAGGGACAGACAAAGTGTAAAGTTTGATGGGTCTAAGACGCTTAGTTTAGTCAGAAATCGCGTTTAAAGATAAAAATGTCCAAATTTTTTAAAATTAGTTTTTCGT
Source organism: Philhelius pedissequus (assembly GCA_910595825.1). NCBI lineage: Eukaryota > Metazoa > Arthropoda > Insecta > Diptera > Syrphidae > Philhelius > Philhelius pedissequus. The sequence continues at coordinate 199,086,073 of OU343161.1, read as the reverse complement.
GTCATTCGTTACATGGATTGAAAGCTGGCAGTTCCAAGATCACGAATATATAATTTTTAAGTCGCTAGGGCAAGTAGTTTAGCCGGAAATCGAATTTTAAGGGACAGACAAAGTGTAAAGTTTGATGGGTCTAGGACGCTTAGTTTAGCCAGAAATCGCGTTTAAAGATAAAAATGTCCAAATTTTTTAAAATTAGTTTTTCGTGTCATTCGTTACATGGATTGAAAGGTGGCAGTTCCAAGATCACGAATATATAATTTTTAAGTCGCTAGGGCAAGTAGTTTAGCCGCAAATTGAATTTTAAGGTACAGACAAAGTGTAAAGTTTGATGGGTCTAGGACGCTTAGTTTAGCCAGAAATCTCGTTTAAAGATAAAAATGTCCAAATTTTTTAAAATTAGTTTTTCGTGTCATTCGTTATATGGATTGAAAGGTGGCAGTTCCAAGATCACGAATATATAATTTTTAAGTCGCTAGGGCAAGTAGTTTAGCCGGAAATCGAATTTTAAGGGACAGACAAAGTGTAAAGTTTGATGGGTCTAGGACGCTTAGTTTAGTCAGAAATCGCGTTTAAAGATAAAAATGTCCAAATTTTTTAAAATTAGTTTTTCGTGTCATTCGTTACATGGATTGAAAGCTGGAAGTTCCAAGATCACGAATATATAATTTTTAAGTCGCTAGGGCAAGTAGTTTAGCCGGAAATCGAATTTTAAGGGACAGACAAAGTGTAAAGTTTGATGGGTCTAGGACGCTTAGTTTAGCCAGAAATCGCGTTTAAAGATAAAAATGTCCAAATTTTTTTAAAATTAGTTTTTCGTGTCATTCGTTACATGGATTGAAAGGTGGCAGTTCCAAGATCACGAATATATAATTTTTAAGTCGCTAGGGCAAGTAGTTTAGCCGCAAATTGAATTTTAAGGTACAGACAAAGTGTAAAGTTTGATGGGTCTAGGACGCTTAGTTTAGTCAGAAATCGCGTTTAAAGATAAAAATGTCCAATTTTTTTAAAATTAGTTTTTCGTGTCATTCGTTACATGGATTGAAAGGTGGCAGTTCCAAGATCAGGAATATATAATTTTTAAGTCGCTAGGGCAAGTAGTTTAGCCGCAAATTGAATTTTAAGGTACAAAAAAAAGTGTAAATTTTGATGGGTCTAGGACGCTTAGTTTAGTCAGAAATCGCGTTTAAGGATAAAAATGTCCAAATTTTTTAAAATTAGTTTTTCGTGTCATTCGTTACATGGATTGAAAGGTGGCAGTTCCAAGATCACGAATATATAATTTTTAAGTCGCTAGAGCAAGTAGTTTAGCCGGAAATCGAATTTTAAGGGACAGACAAAGTGTAAAGTTTGATGGGTCTAGGACCCTTAGTTTAGTCAGAAATCGCGTTTAAAGATAAAAATGTCCAAATTTGTTAAAATTAGTTTTTCGTGTCATTCGTTACATGGATTGAAAGGTGTCAGTTCCAAGATCACGAATATATAATTTTTAAGTCGCTAGGGCAAGTAGTTTAGCCGCAAATCGAATTTTAAGGGACAGACAAAGTGTAAAGTTTGATGGGTCTAGGACGCTTAGTTTAGCCAGAAATCGCGTTTAAAGATAAAAATGTCCAAATTTTTTAAAATTAGTTTTTCGTGTCATTCGTTACATGGATTGAAAGGTGGCAGTTCCAAGATCACGAATATATAATTTTTAAGTCGCTAGGGCAAGTAGTTTAGCCGGAAATCGAATTTTAAGGGACAGACAAAGTGTAAAGTTTGATGGCTCTAGGACGCTTAGTTTAGCCAGAAATCGCGTTTAAAGATAAAAATGTCCAATTTTTTTTAAAATTAGTTTTTCGTGTCATTCGTTACATGGATTGAAAGGTGGCAGTTCCAAGATCACGAATATATAATTTTTAAGTCGCTAGGGCAAGTAGTTTAGCCGCAAATTGAATTTTAAGGTACAGACAAAGTGTAAAGTTTGATGGGTCTAGGACGCTTAGTTTAGTCAGAAATCGCGTTTAAAGATAAAAATGTCCAATTTTTTTAAAACTAGTTTTTCGTGTCATTCGTTACATGGATTGAAAGCTGGCAGTTCCAAGATCACGTATATATAATGTTTAAGTCCTAGGGCAAGTAGTTTAGCCGCAAATCGAATTTTAAGGGACAGACAAAGTGTAAAGTTTGATGGGTCTAGGACGCTTAGTTTAGCCAGAAATCGCGTTTAAAGATAAAAATGTCCAAATTTTTTAAAATTAGTTTTTCGTTTCATTCGTTATATGGATTGAAAGGTGGCAGTTCCAAGATCACGAATATATAATTTTTAAGTCGCTAGGGCAAGTAGTTTAGCCGGAAATCGAATTTTAAGGTACAGACAAAGTGTAAAGTTTGATGGGTCTAAGACGCTTAGTTTAGTCAGAAATCGCGTTTAAAGATAAACATGTCCAAATTTTTTAAAATTAGTTTTTCGTATCATTCGTTACATGGATTGAAAGGTGGCAGTTCCAAGATCACGAATATATAATTTTTAAGTCGCTAGGGCAAGTAGTTTAACTGCAAATCGAATTTTAAGGGACAGACAAACTGTAAAGTTTGATGGGTCTAGGACGCTTAGTTTAGTCAGAAATCGCGTTTAAAGATAAAAATGTCCAATTTTTTTAAAATTAGTTTTTCGTGTCATTCGTTACATGGATTGAAAGGTGTCAGTTCCAAGATCACGAATATATAATTTTTAAGTCGCTAGGGCAAGTAGTTTAGCCGCAAATCGAATTTTAAGGGACAGACAAAGTGTAAAGTTTGATGGGTCTAGGACGCTTAGTTTAGTCAGAAATCGCGTTTAAAGATAAAAATGTCCAAATTTTTTAAAATTAGTTTTTCGTGTTATTCGTTACATGGATTGAAAGGTGGCAGTTCCAAGATCAGGAATATATAATTTTTAAGTCGCTAGGGCAAGTAGTTTAGCCGCAAATTGAATTTTAAGGTACAAAAAAAAGTGTAAAGTTTGATGGGTCTAGGACGCTTAGTTTAGCCAGAAATCGCGTTTAAAGATAAAAATGTCCAAATTTTTTAAAATTAGTTTTTCGTGTCATTCGTTACATGGATTGAAAGGTGGCAGTTCCAAGATCACGAATATATAATTTTTAAGTCGCTAGGGCAAGTAGTTTAGCCGGAAATCGAATTTTAAGGGACAGACAAAGTGTAAAATTTGATGGGTCAAGGACGCTTAGTTTAGCCAGAAATCGCGTTTAAAGATAAAAATGTCCAAATTTTTTTAAAATTAGTTTTTCGTGTCATTCGTTACATGGATTGAAAGGTGGCAGTTCCAAGATCACGAATATATAATTTTTAAGTCGCTAGGGCAAGTAGTTTAGCCGCAAATCGAATTTTAAGGGACAGACAAAGTGTAAAGTTTGATGGGTCTAGGACGCTTAGTTTAGTCAGAAATCGCGTTTAAAGATAAAAATGTCCAATTTTTTTAAAATTAGTTTTTCGTGTCATTCGTTACATGGATTGAAAGCTGGCAGTTCCAAGATCACGTATATATAATGTTTAAGTCCTAGGGCAAGTAGTTTAGCCGCAAATCGAATTTTAAGGGACAGACAAAGTGTAAAGTTTGATGGGTCTAGGACGCTTAGTTTAGCCAGAAATCGCGTTTAAAGATAAAAATGTCCAAATTTTTTAAAATTAGTTTTTCGTTTCATTCGTTATATGGATTGAAAGGTGGCAGTTCCAAGATCACGAATATATAATTTTTAAGTCGCTAGGGCAAGTAGTTTAGCCGCAAATTGAATTTTAAGGTACAGACAAAGTGTAAAGTTTGATGGGTCTAGGACGCTTAGTTTAGTCAGAAATCGCGTTTAAAGATAAAAATGTCCAAATTTTTTAAAATTAGTTTTTCGTGTTATTCGTTACATGGATTGAAAGGTGGCAGTTCCAAGATCACGAATATATAATTTTTAAGTCGCTAGGGCAAGTAGTTTAGCCGCAAATCGAATTTTAAGGGACAGACAAAGTGTAAAGTTTAATGGGTCTAGGACGCTTAGTTTAGTCAGAAATCGCGTTTAAAGATAAAAATGTCCAAATTTTTTAAAATTAGTTTTTCGTGTCATTCGTTACATGGATTGAAAGGTGGCAGTTCTAATATCACGAATATATAATTTTTAAGTCGCTAGGGCAAGTAGTTTAGCCGGAAATCGAATTTTAAGGTACAGACAAAGTGTAAAGTTTGATGGGTCTAAGACGCTTAGTTTAGTCAGAAATCGCGTTTAAAGATAAAAATGTCCAAATTTTTTAAAATTAGTTTTTCGTGTCATTCGTTACATGGATTGAAAGGTGTCAGTTCCAAGATCACGAATATATAATTTTTAAGTCGCTAGGGCAAGTAGTTTAGCCGCAAATCGAATTTTAAGGGACAGACAAAGTGTAAAGTTTGATGGGTCTAGGACGCTTAGTTTAGTCAGAAATCACGTTTAAAGATAAAAATGTCCAAATTTTTTAAATTAGTTTTTCGTGTTATTCGTTACATGGATTGAAAGGTGGCAGTTCCAAGATCAGGAATATATAATTTTTAAGTCGCTAGGGCAAGTAGTTTAGCCGCAAATTGAATTTTAAGGTACAAAAAAAAGTGTAAATTTTGATGGGTCTAGGACGCTTAGTTTAGTCAGAAATCGCGTTTAAGGATAAAAATGTCCAAATTTTTTAAAATTAGTTTTTCGTGTCATTCGTTACATTGAAAGGTGGCAGTTCCAAGATCACGAATATATAATTTTTAAGTCGCTAGAGCAAGTAGTTTAGCCGGAAATCGAATTTTAAGGGACAGACAAAGTGTAAAGTTTGATGGGTCTAGGACCCTTAGTTTAGTCAGAAATCGCGTTTAAAGATAAAAATGTCCAAATTTGTTAAAATTAGTTTTTCGTGTCATTCGTTACATGGATTGAAAGGTGTCAGTTCCAAGATCACGAATATATAATTTTTAAGTCGCTAGGGCAAGTAGTTTAGCCGCAAATCGAATTTTAAGGGACAGACAAAGTGTAAAGTTTGATTGGTCTAGGACGCTTAGTTTAGCCAGAAATCGCGTTTAAAGATAAAAATGTCCAAATTTTTTAAAATTAGTTGTTCGTGTCATTCGTTACATGGATTGAAAGGTGGCAGTTCCAAGATCACGAATATATAATTTTTAAGTCGCTAGGGCAAGTAGTTTAGCCGGAAATCGAATTTTAAGGGACAGACAAAGTGTAAAGTTTGATGGGTCTAGGACGCTTAGTTTAGTCAGAAATCGCGTTTAAAGATAAAAATGTCCAAATTTTTTTAAATTAGTTTTTCGTGTCATTCGTTATATGGATTGAAAGGTGGCAGTTCCAAGATCACGAATATATAATTTTTAAGTCGCTAGGGCAAGTAGTTTAGCCGCAAATTGAATTTTAAGGTACAGACAAAGTGTAAAGTTTGATGGGTCTAGGACGCTTAGTTTAGCCAGAAATCGCGATTAAAGATAAAAATGTCCAAATTTTTTAAAATTAGTTTTTCGTGTTATTCGTTACATGGATTCAAAGGTGGCAGTTCCAAGATCAGGAATATATAATTTTTTAAGTTTAGCCGCAAATTGAATTTTAAGGTACAAAAAAAAGTGTAAATTTTGATGGGTCTAGGACGCTTAGTTTAGTCAGAAATCGCGTTTAAGGATAAAAATGTCCAAATTTTTTAAAATTAGTTTTTCGTGTCATTCGTTACATGGATTGAAAGGTGGCAGTTCCAAGATCACGAATATATAATTTTTAAGTCGCTAGACCAAGTAGTTTAGCCGGAAATCGAATTTTAAGGGACAGACAAAGTGTAAAGTTTGATGGGTCTAGGACCCTTAGTTTAGTCAGAAATCGCGTTTAAAGATAAAAATGTCCAAATTTGTTAAAATTAGTTTTTCGTGTCATTCGTTACATGGATTGAAAGGTGGCAGTTCCAAGATCACGAATATATAATTTTTAAGTCGCTAGGGCAAGTAGTTTAGCCGCAAATCGAATTTTAAGGGACAGACAAAGTGTAAAGTTTGATGGGTCTAGGACGCTTAGTTTAGCCAGAAATCGCGTTTAAAGATAAAAATGTCCAAATTTTTTAAAATTATGGATTGAAAGGTGGCAGTTCCAAGATCACGAATATATAATTTTTAAGTCGCTAGGGCAAGTAGTTTAGCCGCAAATTGAATTTTAAGGTACAGACAAAGTGTAAAGTTTGATGGGTCTAGGACGCTTAGTTTAGCCAGAAATCGCGTTTAAAGATAAAAATGTCCAATTTTTTTAAAATTAGTTTTTCGTGTCATTCGTTACATGGATTGAAAGGTGTCAGTTCCAAGATCACGAATATATAATTTTTAAGTCGCTAGGGCAAGTAGTTTAGCCGCAAATCGAATTTTAAGGGACAGACAAAGTGTAAAGTTTGATGGTTCTAGGACGCTTAGTTTAGCCAGAAATCGCGTTTAAAGATAAAAATGTCCAAATTTTTTAAAATTAGTTTTTCGTGTCATTTGTTATATGGATTGAAAGGTGGCAGTTCCAAGATCACGAATATATAATTTTTAAGTCGCTAGAGCAAGTAGTTTAGCCGGAAATCGAATTTTAAGGGACAGACAAAGTGTAAAGTTTGATGGGTCTAGGACGCTTAGTTTAGCCAGAAATCGCGTTTAAAGATAAAAATGTCCAAATTTTTTACAATTAGTTTTTCGTGTCATTCGTTACATGGATTGAAAGGTGTCAGTTCCAAGATCACGAATATATAATTTTTAAGTCGCTAGGGCAAGTAGTTTAGCCGCAAATCGAATTTTAAGGACAGACAAAGTGTAAAGTTTGATGGGTCTAGGACGCTTAGTTTAGTCAGAAATCGCGTTTAAAGATAAAAATGTCCAAATTTTTTAAAATTAGTTTTTCGTGTCATTCGTTACGTGGATTGAAAGGTGGCAGTTCCAAGATCACGAATATATAATTTTTAAGTCGCTAGAGCAAGTAGTTTAGCCAGAAATCGAATTTTAAGGGACAGACAAAGTGTAAAGTTTGATGGGTCTAGGACGCTTAGTTTAGTCAGAAATCGCGTTTAAAGATAAAAATGTCCAATTTTTTTAAAATTAGTTTTTCGTGTCATTCGTTACATGGATTGAAAGGTGTCAGTTCCAAGATCACGAATATATAATTTTTAAGTCGCTAGGGCAAGTAGTTTAGCCGCAAATTGAATTTTAAGGTACAAAAAAAAGTGTAAATTTTGATGGGTCTAGGACGCTTAGTTTAGTCAGAAATCGCGTTTGAGGATAAAAATGTCCAAATTTTTTAAAATTAGTTTTTCGTGTCATTCGTTACATGGATTGAAAGATGGCAGTTCCAAGATCACGAATATATAATTTTTAAGTCGCTAGAGCAAGTAGTTTAGCCGGAAATCGAAGGGACAGACAAAGTGTAAAGTTTGATGGGTCTAGGACGCTTAGTTTAGTCAGAAATCGCGTTTAAAGATAAAAATGTCCAAATTTTTTTAGTCAGAAATCGCGTTTAAAGATAAAAATGTCCAAATTTTTTAAAATTAGTTTTTCGTGTCATTCGTTACATGGATTGAAAGGTGGCAGTTCCAAGATCACGAATATATAATTTTTAAGTCGCTAGGGCAAGTAGTTTAGCCGGAAATCGAATTTTAAGGGGCAGACAAAGTGTAAAGTTTGATGGGTCTAGGACGCTTAGTTTAGCCAGAAATCGCGTTTAAAGATAAAAATGTCCAAATTTTTTAAAATTAGTTTTTCGTGTCATTCGTTATATGGATTGAAAGGTGGCAGTTCCAAGATCACGAATATATAATTTTTAAGTCGCTAGGGCAAGTAGTTTAGCCGCAAATTGAATTTTAAGGTACAGACAAAGTGTAAAGTTTGATGGGTCTAGGACGCTTAGTTTAGCCAGAAATCGCGTTTAAAGATAAAAATGTCCAATTTTTTAAAATTAGTTTTTCGTGTCATTTGTTATATGGATTGAAAGGTGGCAGTTCCAAGATCACGAATATATAATTTTTAAGTCGCTAGAGCAAGTAGTTTAGCCGGAAATCGAATTTTAAGGGACAGACAAAGTGTAAAGTTTGATGGTTCTAGGACGCTTAGTTTAGCCAAAAATCGCGTTTAAAGATAAAAATGTCCAAATTTTTTTAAATTAGTTTTTCGTGTCATTCGTTACATGGATTGAAAGGTGTCAGTTCCAAGATCACGAATATATAATTTTTAAGTCGCTAGGGCAAGTAGTTTAGCCGCAAATCGAATTTTAAGGGACAGACAAAGTGTAAAGTTTGATGGGTCTAGGACGCTTAGTTTAGTCAGAAATCGCGTTTAAAGATAAAAATGTCCAAATTTTTTAAAATTAGTTTTTCGTGTCATTCGTTACATGGATTTAAAGGTGGCAGTTCCAAGATCACGAATATATAATTTTTAAGTCGCTAGGGCAAGTAGTTTAGCCGCAAATTGAATTTTAAGGGACAGACAAAGTGTAAAGTTTGATGGGTCTAGGACGCTTAGTTTAGCCAGAAATCGCGTTTAAAGATAAAAATGTCCAAATTTTTTAAAATTAGTTTTTCGTGTCATTCGTTACATGGATTGAAAGGTGGCAGTTCCAAGATCACGAATATATAATTTTTAAGTCGCTAGAGCAAGTAGTTTAGCCAGAAATCGAATTTTAAGGGACAGACCAAGTGTAAAGTTTGATGGGTCTAGGACGCTTAGTTTAGTCAGAAATCGCGTTTAAAGATAAAAATGTCCAATTTTTTTAAAATTAGTTTTTCGTGTCATTCGTTACATGGATTGAAAGGTGTCAGTTCCAAGATCACGAATATATAATTTTTAAGTCGCTAGGGCAAGTAGTTTAGCCGCAAATTGAATTTTAAGGTACAAAAAAAAGTGTAAATTTTGATGGGTCTAGGACGCTTAGTTTAGTCAGAAATCGCGTTTAAGGATAAAAATGTCCAAATTTTTTAAAATTAGTTTTTCGTGTCATTCGTTACATGGATTGAAAGATGGCAGTTCCAAGATCACGAATATATAATTTTTAAGTCGCTAGAGCAAGTAGTTTAGCCGGAAATCGAAGGGACAGACAAAGTGTAAAGTTTGATGGGTCTAGGACGCTTAGTTTAGTCAGAAATCGCGTTTAAAGATAAAAATGTCCAAATTTTTTTAGTCAGAAATCGCGTTTAAAGATAAAAATGTCCAAATTTGTTAAAATTAGTTTTTCGTGTCATTCGTTACATGGATTGAAAGGTGTCAGTTCCAAGATCACGAATATATAATTTTTAAGTCGCCAGGGCAAGTAGTTTAGCCGCAAATCGAATTTTAAGGGACAGACAAAGTGTAAAGTTTGATGGGTCTAGGACGCTTAGTTTAGCCAGAAATCGCGTTTAAAGATAAAAATGTCCAAATTTTTTTAAATTAGTTTTTCGTGTCATTCGTTACATGGATTGAAAGGTGGCAGTTCCAAGATCACGAATATATAATTTTTAAGTCGCTAGGGCAAGTAGTTTAGCCGGAAATCGAATTTTAAGGGACAGACAAAGTGTAAAGTTTGATGGGTCTAGGACGCTTAGTTTAGTCAGAAATCGCGTTTAAAGATAAAAATGTCCAAATTGTTTAAAATTAGTTTTTCGTGTCATTCGTTATATAGATTGAAAGGTGGCAGTTCCAAGATCACGAATATATAATTTTTAAGTCGCTAGGGCAAGTAGTTTAGCCGCAAATTGAATTTTAAGGTACAGACAAAATGTAAAGTTTGATGGGTCTAGGACGCTTAGTTTAGCCAGAAATCGCGTTTAAAGATAAAAATGTCCAAATTTTTTAAAATTAGTTTTTCGTGTCATTCGTTACATGGATTGAAAGGTGGCAGTTCCAAGATCACGAATATATAATTTTTAAGTCGCTAGAGCAAGTAGTTTAGCCGGAAATCGAATTTTAAGGGACAGACAAAGTGTAAAGTTTGATGGGTCTAGGACGCTTAGTTTAGTCACAAATCGCGTTTAAAGATAAAAATGTCCAAATTTTTTAAAATTAGTTTTTCGTGTCATTCGTTACATGGATTGAAAGGTGTCAGTTCCAAGATCACGAATATATAATTTTTAAGTCGCTAGGGCAAGTAGTTTAGCCGCAAATCGAATTTTAAGGGACAGACAAAGTGTAAAGTTTGATGGGTCTAGGACGCTTAGTTTAGTCAGAAATCGCGTTTAAAGATAAAAATATCCAATTTTTTTAAAATTAGTTTTTCGTGTCATTCGTTACATGGATTGAAAGGTGTCAGTTCCAAGATCACGAATATATAATTTTTAAGTCGCTAGGGCAAGTAGTTTAGCCGCAAATCGAATTTTAAGGGACAGACAAAGTGTAAAGTTTGATGGGTCTAGGACGCTTAGTTTAGCCAGAAATCGCGTTTAAAGATAAAAATGTCCAAATTTTTTAAAATTAGTTTTTCGTGTCATTCGTTACATGGATTGAAAGATGGCAGTTCCAAGATCACGAATATATAATTTTTAAGTCGCTAGAGCAAGTAGTTTAGCCGGAAATCGAAGGGACAGACAAAGTGTAAAGTTTGATGGGTCTAGGACGCTTAGTTTAGTCAGAAATCGCGTTTAAAGATAAAAATGTCCAAATTTTTTTAAATTAGTTTTTCGTGTCATTCGTTACATGGATTGAAAGGTGGCAGTTCCAAGATCACGAATATATAATTTTTAAGTCGCTAGGGCAAGTAGTTTAGCCGGAAATCGAATTTTAAGGGACAGACAAAGTGTAAAGTTTGATGGGTCTAGGACGCTTAGTTTAGTCAGAAATCGCGTTTAAAGATAAAAATGTCCAAATTGTTTAAAATTAGTTTTTCGTGTCATTCGTTATATAGATTGAAAGGTGGCAGTTCCAAGATCACGAATATATAATTTTTAAGTCGCTAGGGCAAGTAGTTTAGCCGCAAATTGAATTTTAAGGTATAGACAAAATGTAAAGTTTGATGGGTCTAGGACGCTTAGTTTAGCCAGAAATCGCGTTTAAAGATAAAAATGTCCAAATTTTTTAAAATTAGTTTTTCGTGTCATTCGTTACATGGATTGAAAGGTGGCAGTTCCAAGATCACGAATATATAATTTTTAAGTCGCTAGAGCAAGTAGTTTAGCCGGAAATCGAATTTTAAGGGACAGACAAAGTGTAAAGTTTGATGGGTCTAGGACGCTTAGTTTAGCCAGAAATCGCGTTTAAAGATAAAAATGTCCAAATTTTTTAAAATTAGTTTTTCGTGTCATTCGTTACATGGATTGAAAGGTGTCAGTTCCAAGATCACGAATATATAATTTTTAAGTCGCTAGGGCAAGTAGTTTAGCCGCAAATCGAATTTTAAGGGACAGACAAAGTGTAAAGTTTGATGGGTCTAGGACGCTTAGTTTAGTCAGAAATCGCGTTTAAAGATAAAAATATCCAAATTTTTTAAAATTAGTTTTTCGTGTCATTCGTTACATGGATTGAAAGGTGTCAGTTCCAAGATCACGAATATATAATTTTTAAGTCGCTAGGGCAAGTAGTTTAGCCGCAAATCGAATTTTAAGGGACAGACAAAGTGTAAAGTTTGATGAGTCTAGGACGCTTAGTTTAGCCAGAAATCGCGTTTAAAGATAAAAATGTCCAAATTTTTTTAGTCAGAAATCGCGTTTAAAGATAAAAATGTCCAAATTTTTTTAAAATTAATTTTTCGTGTCATTCGTTATATAGATTGAAAGGTGGCAGTTCCAAGATCACGAATATATAATTTTTAAGTCGCTAGGGCAAGTAGTTTAGCCGCAAATTGAATTTTAAGGTACAGACAAAATGTAAAGTTTGATGGGTCTAGGACGCTTAGTTTAGCCAGAAATCGCGTTTAAAGATAAAAATGTCCAAATTTTTTAAAATTAGTTTTTCGTGTCATTCGTTACATGGATTGAAAGGTGGCAGTTCCAAGATCACGAATATATAATTTTTAAGTCGCTAGGGCAAGTAGTTTAGCCGCAAATCGAATTTTAAGGGACAGACAAAGTGTAAAGTTTAATGGGTCTAGGACGCTTAGTTTAGTCAGAAATCGTGTTTAAAGATAAAAATGTCCAAATTTTTTAAAATTAGTTTTTCGTGTCATTCGTTACATGGATTGAAAGGTGGCAGTTCCAAGATCACGAATATATAATTTTTAAGTCGCTAGGGCAAGTAGTTTAGCCGGAAATCGAATTTTAAGGTACAGACAAAGTGTAAAGTTTGATGGGTCTAAGACGCTTAGTTTAGTCAGAAATCGCGTTTAAAGATAAACATGTCCAAATTTTTTAAAATTAGTTTTTCGTATCATTCGTTACATGGATTGAAAGGTGGCAGTTCCAAGATCAGGAATATATAATTTTTAAGTCGCTAGGGCAAGTAGTTTAGCCGCAAATCGAATTTTAAGGGACAGAAATTGAATTTTAAGGTACAGACAAAATGTAAAGTTTGATGGGTCTAGGACGCTTAGTTTAGCCAGAAATCGCGTTTAAAGATAAAAATGTCCAAATTTTTTAAAATTAGTTTTTCGTGTCATTCGTTACATGGATTGAAAGGTGGCAGTTCCAAGATCACGAATATATAATTTTTAAGTCGCTAGGGCAAGTAGTTTAGCCGCAAATCGAATTTTAAGGGACAGACAAAGTGTAAAGTTTAATGGGTCTAGGACGCTTAGTTTAGTCAGAAATCGTGTTTAAAGATAAAAATGTCCAAATTTTTTAAAATTAGTTTTTCGTGTCATTCGTTACATGGATTGAAAGGTGGCAGTTCCAAGATCACGAATATATAATTTTTAAGTCGCTAGGGCAAGTAGTTTAGCCGGAAATCGAATTTTAAGGTACAGACAAAGTGTAAAGTTTGATGGGTCTAAGACGCTTAGTTTAGTCAGAAATCGCGTTTAAAGATAAACATGTCCAAATTTTTTAAAATTAGTTTTTCGTATCATTCGTTACATGGATTGAAAGGTGGCAGTTCCAAGATCACGAATATATAATTTTTAAGTCGCTAGGGCAAGTAGTTTAACTGCAAATCGAATTTTAAGGGACAGACAAACTGTAAAGTTTGATGGGTCTAGGACGCTTAGTTTAGTCAGAAATCGCGTTTAAAGATAAAAATGTCCAATTTTTTTTAAAATTAGTTTTTCGTGTCATTCGTTACATGGATTGAAAGGTGTCAGTTCCAAGATCACGAATATATAATTTTTAAGTCGCTAGGGCAAGTAGTTTAGCCGCAAATCGAATTTTAAGGGACAGACAAAGTGTAAAGTTTGATGGGTCTAGGACGCTTAGTTTAGTCAGAAATCGCGTTTAAAGATAAAAATGTCCAAATTTTTTAAAATTAGTTTTTCGTGTTATTCGTTACATGGATTGAAAGGTGGCAGTTCCAAGATCAGGAATATATAATTTTTAAGTCGCTAGGGCAAGTAGTTTAGCCGCAAATTGAATTTTAAGGTACAAAAAAAAGTGTAAATTTTGATGGGTCTAGGACGCTTAGTTTAGTCAGAAATCGCGTTTAAGGATAAAAATGTCCAAATTTCTTAAAATTAGTTTTTCGTGTCATTCGTTACATGGATTGAAAGGTGGCAGTTCCAAGATCACGAATATATAATTTTTAAGTCGCTAGGGCAAGTAGTTTAGCCGGAAATCGAATTTTAAGAGGCAGACAAAGTGTAAAGTTTGATGGGTCTAGGACGCTTAGTTTAGTCAGAAATCGCGTTTAAAGATAAAAATGTCCAAATTTGTTAAAATTAGTTTTTCGTGTCATTCGTTACATGGATTGAAAGGTGTCAGTTCCAAGATCACGAATATATAATTTTTAAGTCGCCAGGGCAAGTAGTTTAGCCGCAAATCGAATTTTAAGGGACAGACAAAGTGTAAAGTTTGATGGGTCTAGGACGCTTAGTTTAGCCAGAAATCGCGTTTAAAGATAAAAATGTCCAAATTTTTTTAAATTAGTTTTTCGTGTCATTCGTTACATGGATTGAAAGGTGGCAGTTCCAAGATCACGAATATATAATTTTTAAGTCGCTAGGGCAAGTAGTTTAGCCGGAAATCGAATTTTAAGGTACAGACAAAGTGTAAAGTTTGATGGGTCTAGGACGCTTAGTTTAGTCAGAAATCGCGTTTAAAGATAAAAATGTCCAAATTGTTTAAAATTAGTTTTTCGTGTCATTCGTTATATAGATTGAAAGGTGGCAGTTCCAAGATCACGAATATATAATTTTTAAGTCGCTAGGGCAAGTAGTTTAGCCGCAAATTGAATTTTAAGGTACAGACAAAATGTAAAGTTTGATGGGTCTAGGACGCTTAGTTTAGCCAGAAATCGCGTTTAAAGATAAAAATGTCCAAATTTTTTAAAATTAGTTTTTCGTGTCATTCGTTACATGGATTGAAAGGTGGCAGTTCCAAGATCACGAATATATAATTTTTAAGTCGCTAGAGCAAGTAGTTTAGCCGGAAATCGAATTTTAAGGGACAGACAAAGTGTAAAGTTTGATGGGTCTAGGACGCTTAGTTTAGCCAGAAATCGCGTTTAAAGATAAAAATGTCCAAATTTTTTAAAATTAGTTTTTCGTGTCATTCGTTACATGGATTGAAAGGTGTCAGTTCCAAGATCACGAATATATAATTTTTAAGTCGCTAGGGCAAGTAGTTTAGCCGCAAATCGAATTTTAAGAGGCAGTCATTCGTTACATGGATTGAAAGGTGGCAGTTCCAAGATCACGAATATATAATTTTTAAGTCGCTAGAGCAAGTAGTTTAGCCGGAAATCGAATTTTAAGGGACAGACAAAGTGTAAAGTTTGATGGGTCTAGGACGCTTAGTTTAGCCAGAAATCGCGTTTAAAGATAAAAATGTCCAAATTTTTTTAAATTAGTTTTTCGTGTCATTCGTTACATGGATTGAAAGGTGGCAGTTCCAAGATCACGAATATATAATTTTTAAGTCGCTAGGGCAAGTAGTTTAGCCGGAAATCGAATTTTAAGGTACAGACAAAGTGTAAAGTTTGATGGGTCTAGGACGCTTAGTTTAGTCAGAAATCGCGTTTAAAGATAAAAATGTCCAAATTGTTTAAAATTAGTTTTTCGTGTCATTCGTTACATGGATTGAAAGGTGGCAGTTCCAAGATCACGAATATATAATTTTTAAGTCGCTAGAGCAAGTAGTTTAGCCGGAAATCGAATTTTAAGGGACAGACAAAGTGTAAAGTTTGATGGGTCTAGGACGCTTAGTTTAGCCAGAAATCGCGTTTAAAGATAAAAATGTCCAAATTTTTTAAAATTAGTTTTTCGTGTCATTCGTTACATGGATTGAAAGGTGGCAGTTCCAAGATCACGAATATATAATTTTTAAGTCGCTAGGGCAAGTAGTTTAGCCGCAAATCGAATTTTAAGAGGCAGTCATTCGTTACATGGATTGAAAGGTGGCAGTTCCAAGATCACGAATATATAATTTTTAAGTCGCTAGAGCAAGTAGTTTAGCCGGAAATCGAATTTTAAGGGACAGACAAAGTGTAAAGTTTGATGGGTCTAGGACGCTTAGTTTAGCCAGAAATCGCGTTTAAAGATAAAAATGTCCAAATTTTTTAAAATTAGTTTTTCGTGTCATTCGTTACATGGATTGAAAGGTGTCAGTTCCAAGATCACGAATATATAATTTTTAAGTCGCTAGGGCAAGTAGTTTAGCCGCAAATCGAATTTTAAGGGACAGACAAAGTGTAAAGTTTGATGGGTCTAGGACGCTTAGTTTAGTCAGAAATCGCGTTTAAAGATAAAAATGTCCAAACTGTTTAAAATTAGTTTTTCGTGTCATTCGTTATATAGATTGAAAGGTGGCAGTTCCAAGATCACGAATATATAATTTTTAAGTCGCTAGGGCAAGTAGTTTAGCCGCAAATTGAATTTTAAGGTATAGACAAAATGTAAAGTTTGATGGGTCTAGGACGCTTAGTTTAGCCAGAAATCGCGTTTAAAGATAAAAATGTCCAAATTTTTTAAAATTAGTTTTTCGTGTCATTCGTTACATGGATTGAAAGGTGGCAGTTCCAAGATCACGAATATATAATTTTTAAGTCGCTAGAGCAAGTAGTTTAGCCGGAAATCGAATTTTAAGGGACAGACAAAGTGTAAAGTTTGATGGGTCTAGGACGCTTAGTTTAGCCAGAAATCGCGTTTAAAGATAAAAATGTCCAAATTTTTTAAAATTAGTTTTTCGTGTCATTCGTTACATGGATTGAAAGGTGGCAGTTCCAGGATCACGAATATATAATTTTTAAGTCGCTAGGGCAAGTAGTTTAGCCGCAAATCGAATTTTAAGAGGCAGTCATTCGTTACATGGATTGAAAGGTGGCAGTTCCAAGATCACGAATATATAATTTTTAAGTCGCTAGAGCAAGTAGTTTAGCCGGAAATCGAATTTTAAGGGACAGACAAAGTGTAAAGTTTGATGGGTCTAGGACGCTTAGTTTAGCCAGAAATCGCGTTTAAAGATAAAAATGTCCAAATTTTTTAAAATTAGTTTTTCGTGTCATTCGTTACATGGATTGAAAGGTGTCAGTTCCAAGATCACGAATATATAATTTTTAAGTCGCTAGGGCAAGTAGTTTAGCCGCAAATCGAATTTTAAGGGACAGACAAAGTGTAAACTTTGATGGGTCTAGGACGCTTAGTTTAGTCAGAAATCGCGTTTAAAGATAAAAATGTCCAAACTGTTTAAAATTAGTTTTTCGTGTCATTCGTTATATAGATTGAAAGGTGGCAGTTCCAAGATCACGAATATATAATTTTTAAGTCGCCAGGGCAAGTAGTTTAGCCGCAAATCGAATTTTAAGGGACAGACAAAGTGTAAAGTTTGATGGGTCTAGGACGCTTAGTTTAGCCAGAAATCGCGTTTAAAGATAAAAATGTCCAAATTTTTTTAAATTAGTTTTTCGTGTCATTCGTTACATGGATTGAAAGGTGGCAGTTCCAAGATCACGAATATATAATTTTTAAGTCGCTAGGGCAAGTAGTTTAGCCGGAAATCGAATTTTAAGGTACAGACAAAGTGTAAAGTTTGATGGGTCTAGGACGCTTAGTTTAGTCAGAAATCGCGTTTAAAGATAAAAATGTCCAAATTGTTTAAAATTAGTTTTTCGTGTCATTCGTTATATAGATTGAAAGGTGGCAGTTCCAAGATCACGAATATATAATTTTTAAGTCGCTAGGGCAAGTAGTTTAGCCGCAAATTGAATTTTAAGGTACAGACAAAATGTAAAGTTTGATGGGTCTAGGACGCTTAGTTTAGCCAGAAATCGCGTTTAAAGATAAAAATGTCCAAATTTTTTAAAATTAGTTTTTCGTGTCATTCGTTACATGGATTGAAAGGTGGCAGTTCCAAGATCACGAATATATAATTTTTAAGTCGCTAGAGCAAGTAGTTTAGCCGGAAATCGAATTTTAAGGGACAGACAAAGTGTAAAGTTTGATGGGTCTAGGACGCTTAGTTTAGCCAGAAATCGCGTTTAAAGATAAAAATGTCCAAATTTTTTAAAATTAGTTTTTCGTGTCATTCGTTACATGGATTGAAAGGTGTCAGTTCCAAGATCACGAATATATAATTTTTAGTCGCTAGGGCAAGTAGTTTAGCCGCAAATCGAATTTTTAAGAGGCAGTCATTCGTTACATGGATTGAAAGGTGGCAGTTCCAAGATCACGAATATATAATTTTTAAGTCGCTAGGGCAAGTAGTTTAGCCGGAAATCGAATTTTAAGGGACAGACAAAGTGTAAAGTTTGATGGGTCTAGGACGCTTAGTTTAGCCAGAAATCGCGTTTAAAGATAAAAATGTCCAAATTTTTTTAAATTAGTTTTTCGTGTCATTCGTTACATGGATTGAAAGGTGGCAGTTCCAAGATCACGAATATATAATTTTTAAGTCGCTAGGGCAAGTAGTTTAGCCGGAAATCGAATTTTAAGGTACAGACAAAGTGTAAAGTTTGATGGGTCTAGGACGCTTAGTTTAGTCAGAAATCGCGTTTAAAGATAAAAATGTCCAAATTGTTTAAAATTAGTTTTTCGTGTCATTCGTTACATGGATTGAAAGGTGGCAGTTCCAAGATCACGAATATATAATTTTTAAGTCGCTAGAGCAAGTAGTTTAGCCGGAAATCGAATTTTAAGGGACAGACAAAGTGTAAAGTTTGATGGGTCTAGGACGCTTAGTTTAGCCAGAAATCGCGTTTAAAGATAAAAATGTCCAAATTTTTTAAAATTAGTTTTTCGTGTCATTCGTTACATGGATTGAAAGGTGGCAGTTCCAAGATCACGAATATATAATTTTTAAGTCGCTAGGGCAAGTAGTTTAGCCGCAAATCGAATTTTAAGAGGCAGTCATTCGTTACATGGATTGAAAGGTGGCAGTTCCAAGATCACGAATATATAATTTTTAAGTCGCTAGAGCAAGTAGTTTAGCCGGAAATCGAATTTTAAGGGACAGACAAAGTGTAAAGTTTGATGGGTCTAGGACGCTTAGTTTAGCCAGAAATCGCGTTTAAAGATAAAAATGTCCAAATTTTTTAAAATTAGTTTTTCGTGTCATTCGTTACATGGATTGAAAGGTGTCAGTTCCAAGATCACGAATATATAATTTTTAAGTCGCTAGGGCAAGTAGTTTAGCCGCAAATCGAATTTTAAGGGACAGACAAAGTGTAAAGTTTGATGGGTCTAGGACGCTTAGTTTAGTCAGAAATCGCGTTTAAAGATAAAAATGTCCAAACTGTTTAAAATTAGTTTTTCGTGTCATTCGTTATATAGATTGAAAGGTGGCAGTTCCAAGATCACGAATATATAATTTTTAAGTCGCTAGGGCAAGTAGTTTAGCCGCAAATTGAATTTTAAGGTATAGACAAAATGTAAAGTTTGATGGGTCTAGGACGCTTAGTTTAGCCAGAAATCGCGTTTAAAGATAAAAATGTCCAAATTTTTTAAAATTAGTTTTTCGTGTCATTCGTTACATGGATTGAAAGGTGGCAGTTCCAAGATCACGAATATATAATTTTTAAGTCGCTAGAGCAAGTAGTTTAGCCGGAAATCGAATTTTAAGGGACAGACAAAGTGTAAAGTTTGATGGGTCTAGGACGCTTAGTTTAGCCAGAAATCGCGTTTAAAGATAAAAATGTCCAAATTTTTTAAAATTAGTTTTTCGTGTCATTCGTTACATGGATTGAAAGGTGGCAGTTCCAAGATCACGAATATATAATTTTTAAGTCGCTAGGGCAAGTAGTTTAGCCGCAAATCGAATTTTAAGAGGCAGTCATTCGTTACATGGATTGAAAGGTGGCAGTTCCAAGATCACGAATATATAATTTTTAAGTCGCTAGAGCAAGTAGTTTAGCCGGAAATCGAATTTTAAGGGACAGACAAAGTGTAAAGTTTGATGGGTCTAGGACGCTTAGTTTAGCCAGAAATCGCGTTTAAAGATAAAAATGTCCAAATTTTTTAAAATTAGTTTTTCGTGTCATTCGTTACATGGATTGAAAGGTGTCAGTTCCAAGATCACGAATATATAATTTTTAAGTCGCTAGGGCAAGTAGTTTAGCCGCAAATCGAATTTTAAGGGACAGACAAAGTGTAAACTTTGATGGGTCTAGGACGCTTAGTTTAGTCAGAAATCGCGTTTAAAGATAAAAATGTCCAAACTGTTTAAAATTAGTTTTTCGTGTCATTCGTTATATAGATTGAAAGGTGGCAGTTCCAAGATCACGAATATATAATTTTTAAGTCGCTAGGGCAAGTAGTTTAGCCGCAAATTGAATTTTAAGGTATAGACAAAATGTAAAGTTTGATGGGTCTAGGACGCTTAGTTTAGCCAGAAATCGCGTTTAAAGATAAAAATGTCCAAATTTTTTAAAATTAGTTTTTCGTGTCATTCGTTACATGGATTGAAAGGTGGCAGTTCCAAGATCACGAATATATAATTTTTAAGTCGCTAGAGCAAGTAGTTTAGCCGGAAATCGAATTTTAAGGGACAGACAAAGTGTAAAGTTTGATGGGTCTAGGACGCTTAGTTTAGCCAGAAATCGCGTTTAAAGATAAAAATGTCCAAATTTTTTAAAATTAGTTTTTCGTGTCATTCGTTACATGGATTGAAAGGTGTCAGTTCCAAGATCACGAATATATAATTTTTAAGTCGCTAGGGCAAGTAGTTTAGCCGCAAATCGAATTTTAAGGGACAGACAAAGTGTAAAGTTTGATGGGTCTAGGACGCTTAGTTTAGTCAGAAATCGCGTTTAAAGATAAAAATATCCAAATTTTTTAAAATTAGTTTTTCGTGTCATTCGTTACATGGATTGAAAGGTGTCAGTTCCAAGATCACGAATATATAATTTTTAAGTCGCTAGGGCAAGTAGTTTAGCCGCAAATCGAATTTTAAGGGACAGACAAAGTGTAAAGTTTGATGAGTCTAGGACGCTTAGTTTAGCCAGAAATCGCGTTTAAAGATAAAAATGTCCAAATTTTTTTAGTCAGAAATCGCGTTTAAAGATAAAAATGTCCAAATTTTTTTAAAATTAATTTTTCGTGTCATTCGTTATATAGATTGAAAGGTGGCAGTTCCAAGATCACGAATATATAATTTTTAAGTCGCTAGGGCAAGTAGTTTAGCCGCAAATTGAATTTTAAGGTACAGACAAAATGTAAAGTTTGATGGGTCTAGGACGCTTAGTTTAGCCAGAAATCGCGTTTAAAGATAAAAATGTCCAAATTTTTTAAAATTAGTTTTTCGTGTCATTCGTTACATGGATTGAAAGGTGGCAGTTCCAAGATCACGAATATATAATTTTTAAGTCGCTAGGGCAAGTAGTTTAACCGCAAATCGAATTTTAAGGGACAGACAAAGTGTAAAGTTTAATGGGTCTAGGACGCTTAGTTTAGTCAGAAATCGTGTTTAAAGATAAAAATGTCCAAATTTTTTAAAATTAGTTTTTCGTGTCATTCGTTACATGGATTGAAAGGTGGCAGTTCCAAGATCACGAATATATAATTTTTAAGTCGCTAGGGCAAGTAGTTTAGCCGGAAATCGAATTTTAAGGTACAGACAAAGTGTAAAGTTTGATGGGTCTAAGACGCTTAGTTTAGTCAGAAATCGCGTTTAAAGATAAACATGTCCAAATTTTTTAAAATTAGTTTTTCGTATCATTCGTTACATGGATTGAAAGGTGGCAGTTCCAAGATCACGAATATATAATTTTTAAGTCGCTAGGGCAAGTAGTTTAACTGCAAATCGAATTTTAAGGGACAGACAAACTGTAAAGTTTGATGGGTCTAGGACGCTTAGTTTAGTCAGAAATCGCGTTTAAAGATAAAAATGTCCAATTTTTTTAAAATTAGTTTTTCGTGTCATTCGTTACATGGATTGAAAGGTGTCAGTTCCAAGATCACGAATATATAATTTTTAAGTCGCTAGGGCAAGTAGTTTAGCCGCAAATCGAATTTTAAGGGACAGACAAAGTGTAAAGTTTGATGGGTCTAGGACGCTTAGTTTAGTCAGAAATCGCGTTTAAAGATAAAAATGTCCAAATTTTTTAAAATTAGTTTTTCGTGTTATTCGTTACATGGATTGAAAGGTGGCAGTTCCAAGATCAGGAATATATAATTTTTAAGTCGCTAGGGCAAGTAGTTTAGCCGCAAATTGAATTTTAAGGTACAAAAAAAAGTGTAAATTTTGATGGGTCTAGGACGCTTAGTTTAGTCAGAAATCGCGTTTAAGGATAAAAATGTCCAAATTTCTTAAAATTAGTTTTTCGTGTCATTCGTTACATGGATTGAAAGGTGGCAGTTCCAAGATCACGAATATATAATTTTTAAGTCGCTAGAGCAAGTAGTTTAGCCGGAAATCGAAGGGACAGACAAAGTGTAAAGTTTGATGGGTCTAGGACGCTTAGTTTAGTCAGAAATCGCGTTTAAAGATAAAAATGTCCAAATTTTTTAAGTCAGAAATCGCGTTTAAAGATAAAAATGTCCAAATTTTTTAAAATTAATTTTTCGTGTCATTCGTTACATGGATTGAAAGGTGGCAGTTCCAAGATCACGAATATATAATTTTTAAGTCGCTAGGGCAAGTAGTTTAGCCGGAAATCGAATTTTAAGAGGCAGACAAAGTGTAAAGTTTGATGGGTCTAGGACGCTTAGTTTAGTCAGAAATCGCGTTTAAAGATAAAAATGTCCAAATTTTTTAAAATTAGTTTTTCGTGTCATTCGTTACATGGATTGAAAGGTGTCAGTTCCAAGATCACGAATATATAATTTTTAAGTCGCCAGGGCAAGTAGTTTAGCCGCAAATCGAATTTTAAGGGACAGACAAAGTGTAAAGTTTGATGGGTCTAGGACGCTTAGTTTAGCCAGAAATCGCGTTTAAAGATAAAAATGTCCAAATTTTTTTAAATTAGTTTTTCGTGTCATTCGTTACATGGATTGAAAGGTGGCAGTTCCAAGATCACGAATATATAATTTTTAAGTCGCTAGGGCAAGTAGTTTAGCCGGAAATCGAATTGTAAGGTACAGACAAAGTGTAAAGTTTGATGGGTCTAGGACGCTTAGTTTAGTCAGAAATCGCGTTTAAAGATAAAAATGTCCAAATTGTTTAAAATTAGTTTTTCGTGTCATTCGTTATATAGATTGAAAGGTGGCAGTTCCAAGATCACGAATATATAATTTTTAAGTCGCTAGGGCAAGTAGTTTAGCCGCAAATTGAATTTTAAGGTACAGACAAAATGTAAAGTTTGATGGGTCTAGGACGCTTAGTTTAGCCAGAAATCGCGTTTAAAGATAAAAATGTCCAAATTTTTTAAAATTAGTTTTTCGTGTCATTCGTTACATGGATTGAAAGGTGTCAGTTCCAAGATCACGAATATATAATTTTTAAGTCGCTAGGGCAAGTAGTTTAGCCGCAAATCGAATTTTAAGGGACAGACAAAGTGTAAAGTTTGATGGGTCTAGGACGCTTAGTTTAGCCAGAAATCGCGTTTAAAGATAAAAATGTCCAAATTTTTTTAGTCAGAAATCGCGTTTAAAGATAAAAATGTCCAAATTTTTTAAAATTAATTTTTCGTGTCATTCGCTATATAGATTGAAAGGTGGCAGTTCCAAGATCACGAATATATAATTTTTAAGTCGCTAGGGCAAGTAGTTTAGCCGCAAATTGAATTTTAAGGTACAGACAAAATGTAAAGTTTGATGGGTCTAGGACGCTTAGTTTAGCCAGAAATCGCGTTTAAAGATAAAAATGTCCAAATTTTTTAAAATTAGTTTTTCGTGTCATTCGTTACATGGATTGAAAGGTGGCAGTTCCAAGATCACGAATATATAATTTTTAAGTCGCTAGAGCAAGTAGTTTAGCCGGAAATCGAATTTTAAGGGACAGACAAAGTGTAAAGTTTGATGGGTCTAGGACGCTTAGTTTAGCCAGAAATCGCGTTTAAAGATAAAAATGTCCAAATTTTTTAAAATTAGTTTTTCGTGTCATTCGTTACATGGATTGAAAGGTGTCAGTTCCAAGATCACGAATATATAATTTTTAAGTCGCTAGGGCAAGTAGTTTAGCCGCAAATCGAATTTTAAGGGACAGACAAAGTGTAAAGTTTGATGGGTCTAGGACGCTTAGTTTAGTCAGAAATCGCGTTTAAAGATAAAAATATCCAAATTTTTTAAAATTAGTTTTTCGTGTCATTCGTTACATGGATTGAAAGGTGTCAGTTCCAAGATCACGAATATATAATTTTTAAGTCGCTAGGGCAAGTAGTTTAGCCGCAAATCGAATTTTAAGGGACAGACAAAATGTAAAGTTTGATGGGTCTAGGACGCTTAGTTTAGCCAGAAATCGCGTTTAAAGATAAAAATGTCCAAATTTTTTAAAATTAGTTTTTCGTGTCATTCGTTATATGGATTGAAAGGTGGCAGTTCCAAGATCACGAATATATAATTTTTAAGTCGCTAGGGCAAGTAGTTTAGCCGCAAATTGAATTTTAAGGGACAGACAAAGTGTAAAGTTTGATGGGTCTAGGACGCTTAGTTTAGCCAGAAATCGCGTTTAAAGATAAAAATGTCCAAATTTTTTTAAAATTAGTTTTTCGTGTCATTCGTTACATAGATTGAAAGGTGGCAGTTCCAAGATCACGAATATATAATTTTTAAGTCGCTAGGGCAAGTAGTTTAGCCGGAAATCGAATTTTAAGGGACAGACAAAGTGTAAAGTTTGATGGGTCTAGGACGCTTAGTTTAGCCAGAAATCGCGTTTAAAGATAAAAATGTCCAAATTTTTTAAAATTAGTTTTTCGTGTCATTCGTTACATGGATTGAAAGGTGGCAGTTCCAAGATCACGAATATATAATTTTTAAGTCGCTAGAGCAAGTAGTTTAGCCGAAAATCGAATTTTAAGGGACAGACAAAGTGTAAAGTTTGATGGGTCTAGGACGCTTAGTTTAGCCAGATATCGCGTTTAAAGATAAAAATGTCCAAATTTTTTAAAATTAGTTTTTCGTGTCATTCGTTACATGGATTGAAAGGTGGCAGTTCCAAGATCACGAATATATAATTTTTAAGTCGCTAGGGCAAGTAGTTTAGCCGCAAATTGAATTTTAAGGTACAGACAAAGTGGAAAGTTTGATGGGTCTAGGACGCTTAGTTTAGCCAGAAATCGCGTTTAAAGATAAAAATGTCCAAATTTTTTAAAATTAGTTTTTCGTGTCATTCGTTATATGGATTGAAAGGTGGCAGTTCCGAGATCACGAATATATAATTTTTAAGTCGCTAGGGCAAGTATTTTAGCCGCAAATTGAATTTTAAGGTACAGACAAAGTGTAAAGTTTGATGGGTCTAGGACGCTTAGTTTAGTCAGAAATCGCGTTTAAAGATAAAAATATCCAAATTTTTTAAAATTAGTTTTTCGTGTCATTCGTTACATGGATTGAAAGGTGTCAGTTCCAAGATCACGAATATATAATTTTTAAGTCGCTAGGGCAAGTAGTTTAGCCGCAAATCGAATTTTAAGGGACAGACAAAGTGTAAAGTTTGATGGGTCTAGGAAGCTTAGTTTAGCCAGAAATCGCGTTTAAAGATAAAAATGTCCAAATTTTTTAAAATTAGTTTTTCGTGTCATTCGTTATATGGATTGAAAGGTGGCAGTTCCAAGATCACGAATATATAATTTTTAAGTCGCTAGGGCAAGTAGTTTAGCCGCAAATTGAATTTTAAGGGACAGACAAAGTGTAAAGTTTGATGGGTCTAGGACGCTTAGTTTAGCCAGAAATCGCGTTTAAAGATAAAAATGTCCAAATTTTTTTAAAATTAGTTTTTCGTGTCATTCGTTACATGGATTGAAAGGTGTCAGTTAATTTTTTAAAATTAGTTTTTCGTGTCATTCGTTACATGGATTGAAAGGTGGCAGTTCCAAGATCACGAATATATAATTTTTAAGTCGCTAGAGCAAGTAGTTTAGCCGGAAATCGAATTTTAAGGGACAGACAAAGTGTAAAGTTTGATGGGTCTAGGACGCTTAGTTTAGCCAGAAATCGCGTTTAAAGATAAAAATGTCCAAATTTTTTAAAATTAGTTTTTCGTGTCATTCGTTACATGGATTGAAAGGTGTCAGTTCCAAGATCACGAATATATAATTTTTAAGTCGCTAGGGCAAGTAGTTTAGCCGCAAATCGAATTTTAAGGGACAGACAAAGTGTAAAGTTTGATGGGTCTAGGACGCTTAGTTTAGTCAGAAATCGCGTTTAAAGATAAAAATATCCAAATTTTTTAAAATTAGTTTTTCGTGTCATTCGTTACATGGATTGAAAGGTGTCAGTTCCAAGATCACGAATATATAATTTTTAAGTCGCTAGGGCAAGTAGTTTAGCCGCAAATCGAATTTTAAGGGACAGACAAAGTGTAAAGTTTGATGGGTCTAGGACGCTTAGTTTAGCCAGAAATCGCGTTCAAAGATAAAAATGTCCAAATTTTTTAAAATTAGTTTTTCGTGTCATTCGTTATATGGATTGAAAGGTGGCAGTTCCAAGATCACGAATATATAATTTTTAAGTCGCTAGGGCAAGTAGTTTAGCCGCAAATTGAATTTTAAGGGACAGACAAAGTGTAAAGTTTGATGGGTCTAGGACGCTTAGTTTAGCCAGAAATCGCGTTTAAAGATAAAAATGTCCAAATTTTTTTAAAATTAGTTTTTCGTGTCATTCGTTACATAGATTGAAAGGTGGCAGTTCCAAGATCACGAATATATAATTTTTAAGTCGCTAGGGCAAGTAGTTTAGCCGGAAATCGAATTTTAAGGGACAGACAAAGTGTAAAGTTTGATGGGTCTAGGACGCTTAGTTTAGCCAGAAATCGCGTTTAAAGATAAAAATGTCCAAATTTTTTAAAATTAGTTTTTCGTGTCATTCGTTACATGGATTGAAAGGTGGCAGTTCCAAGATCACGAATATATAATTTTTAAGTCGCTAGAGCAAGTAGTTTAGCCGAAAATCGAATTTTAAGGGACAGACAAAGTGTAAAGTTTGATGGGTCTAGGACGCTTAGTTTAGCCAGATATCGCGTTTAAAGATAAAAATGTCCAAATTTTTTAAAATTAGTTTTTCGTGTCATTCGTTACATGGATTGAAAGGTGGCAGTTCCAAGATCACGAATATATAATTTTTAAGTCGCTAGGGCAAGTAGTTTAGCCGCAAATTGAATTTTAAGGTACAGACATAGTGGAAAGTTTGATGGGTCTAGGACGCTTAGTTTAGCCAGAAATCGCGTTTAAAGATAAAAATGTCCAAATTTTTTAAAATTAGTTTTTCGTGTCATTCGTTATATGGATTGAAAGGTGGCAGTTCCGAGATCACGAATATATAATTTTTAAGTCGCTAGGGCAAGTATTTTAGCCGCAAATTGAATTTTAAGGTACAGACAAAGTGGAAAGTTTGATGGGTCTAGGACGCTTAGTTTAGTCAGAAATCGCGTTTAAAGATAAAAATGTCCAAATCTTTTAAAATTAGTTTTTCGTGTCATTCGTTACATGGATTGAAAGGTGGCAGTTCCAAGATCACGAATATATAATTTTTGAGTCGCTAGGGCAAGTATTTTAGCCGCAAATTGAATTTTAAGGTACAGACAAAGTGGAAAGTTTGATGGGTCTAGGACGCTTAGTTTAGTCAGAAATCGCGTTTAAAGATAAAAATGTCCAAATCTTTTAAAATTAGTTTTTTGTGTCATTCGTTACATGGATTGAAAGGTGTCAGTTCCAAGATCACGAATATATAATTTTTAAGTCGCTAGGGCAAGTAGTTTAGCCGCAAATCGAATTTTAAGGGACAGACAAAGTGTAAAGTTTGATGGGTCTAGGACGCTTAGTTTAGTCAGAAATCGCGTTTAAAGATAAAAATATCCAAATTTTTTAAAATTAGTTTTTCGTGTCATTCGTTACATGGATTGAAAGGTGTCAGTTCCAAGATCACGAATATATAATTTTTAAGTCGCTAGGGCAAGTAGTTTAGCCGCAAATCGAATTTTAAGGGACAGACAAAGTGTAAAGTTTGATGGGTCTAGGAAGCTTAGTTTAGCCAGAAATCGCGTTTAAAGATAAAAATGTCCAAATTTTTTAAAATTAGTTTTTCGTGTCATTCGTTATATGGATTGAAAGGTGGCAGTTCCAAGATCACGAATATATAATTTTTAAGTCGCTAGGGCAAGTAGTTTAGCCGCAAATTGAATTTTAAGGGACAGACAAAGTGTAAAGTTTGATGGGTCTAGGACGCTTAGTTTAGCCAGAAATCGCGTTTAAAGATAAAAATGTCCAAATTTTTTTAAAATTAGTTTTTCGTGTCATTCGTTACATAGATTGAAAGGTGGCAGTTCCAAGATCACGAATATATAATTTTTAAGTCGCTAGGGCAAGTAGTTTAGCCGGAAATCGAATTTTAAGGGACAGACAAAGTGTAAAGTTTGATGGGTCTAGGACGCTTAGTTTAGCCAGAAATCGCGCTTAAAGATAAAAATGTCCAAATTTTTTAAAATTAGTTTTTCGTGTCATTCGTTACATGGATTGAAAGGTGGCAGTTCCAAGATCACGAATATATAATTTTTAAGTCGCTAGAGCAAGTAGTTTAGCCGGAAATCGAATTTTAAGGGACAGACAAAGTGTAAAGTTTGATGGGTCTAGGACGCTTAGTTTAGCCAGAAATCGCGTTTAAAGATAAAAATGTCCAAATTTTTTAAAATTAGTTTTTCGTGTCATCCATTTACATGGATTGAAAGGTGTCAGTTCCAAGATCACGAATATATAATTTTTAAGTCGCTAGGGCAAGTAGTTTAGCCGCAAATCGAATTTTAAGGGACAGACAAAGTGTAAAGTTTGATGGGTCTAGGACGCTTAGTTTAGTCAGAAATCGCGTTTAAAGATAAAAATGTCCAGATCTTTTAAAATTAGTTTTTCGTGTCATTCGTTATATGGATTGAAAGGTGGCAGTTCCAAGATCACGAATATATAATTTTTAAGTCGCTAGGGCAAGTAGTTTAGCCGCAAATTGAATTTTAAGGTACAGACAAAGTGGAAAGTTTGATGGGTCTAGGACGCTTAGTTTAGCCAGAAATCGCGTTTAAAGATAAAAATGTCCAAATTTTTTAAAATTAGTTTTTCGTGTCATTCGTTATATGGATTGAAAGGTGGCAGTTCCAAGATCACGAATATATAATTTTTAAGTCGCTAGGGCAAGTATTTTAGCCGCAAATTGAATTTTAAGGTACAGACAAAGTGGAAAGTTTGATGGGTCTAGGACGCTTAGTTTAGTCAGAAATCGCGTTTAAAGATAAAAATGTCCAAATCTTTTAAAATTAGTTTTTCGTGTCATTCGTTACATGGATTGAAAGGTGGCAGTTCCAAGATCACGAATATATAATTTTTAAGTCGCTAGGGCAAGTATTTTAGCCGCAAATTGAATTTTAAGGTACAGACAAAGTGTAAAGTTTGATGGGTCTAGGACGCTTAGTTTAGCCAGAAATCGCGTTTAAGGATAAAAATGTCAAAATTTTTTAAAATTAGTTTTTCGTGTCATTCGTTACATGGATTGAAAGGTGGCAATTCCAAGATCACGTATATATAATTTTTAAGTCCTAGGGCAAGTAGCTTAGCCGCAAATTGAATTTTAAGGTACAGACAAAGTGTAAAGTTTGATGGGTCTAAGACGCTTAGTTTAGTCAGAAATCGCGTTTAAAGATAAAAATGTCCAAATTTTTTAAAATTAGTTTTTCGTGTCATTCGTTACTTGGATTGAAAGGTGGCAGTTCCAAGATCACGAATATATAATTTTTAAGTCGCTAGGGCAAGTAGTTTAGCCGGAAATCGAATTTTAAGGGACAGACAAAGTGTAAAGTTTGATGGGTCTAGGACGCTTAGTTTAGCCAGAAATCGCGTTTAAAGATAAAAATGTCCAAATTTTTTAAAATTAGTTTTTCGTGTCTTTCGTTACATGGATTGAAAGGTGGCAGTTCCAAGATCACGAATATATAATTTTTAAGTCGCTAGAGCAAGTAGTTTAGCCGGAAATCGAATTTTAAGGGACAGACAAAGTGTAAAGTTTGATCTGTCTAGGACGCTTAGTTTAGCCAGAAATCGCGTTTAAAGATAAAAATGTCCAATTTTTTTAAAATTAGTTTTTCGTGTCATTCGTTACATGGATTGAAAGGTGGCAGTTCCAAGATCACGAATATATAATTTTTAAGTCGCTAGGGCAAGTAGTTTAGCCGCAAATCGAACTTTAAGGGACAGACAAAGTGTAAAGTTTGATGGGTCTAGGACGCTTAGTTTAGCCAGAAATCGCGTTTAAAGATAAAAATGTCCAAATTTTTTAAAATTAGTTTTTCGTGTCATTCTTTATATGGATTGAAAGGTGGCAGTTCCAAGATCACGAATATATAATTTTTAAGTCGCTAGGGCAAGTAGTTTAGCCGCAAATTGAATTTTAAGGTACAGGCAAAGTGTAAAGTTTGATGGGTCTAGGACGCTTAGTTTAGCCAGAAATCGCGTTTAAAGATAAAAATGTCCAAATTTTTTAAAATTAGTTTTTCGTGTCATTCGTTACATGGATTGGAAGGTGGCAGTTCCAAGATCACGAATATATAATTTTTAAGTCGCTAGGGCAAGTAGTTTAGCCGCAAATTGAATTTTAAGGTACAGACAAAGTGTAAAGTTTGATGGGTCTAGGACGCTTAGTTTAGTCAGAAATCGCGTTTAAAGATAAAAATGTCCAAATTTTTTTAAAATTAGTTTTTCGTGTCATTCGTTACATGGATTGAAAGGTGGCAGTTCCAAGATCACGAATATATAATTTTTAAGTCGCTAGGGCAAGTAGTTTAGCCGGAAATCGAATTTTAAGGGACAGACAAAGTGTAAATTTTGATGGGTCTAGGATGCTTAGTTTAGTCAGAAATCGCGTTTAAAGATAAAAATGTCCAAATTTTTTAAAATTAGTTTTTCGTGTCATTCGTTACATGGATTGAAAGGTGGCAGTTCCAAGATCACGAATATATAATTTTT
This sequence comes from Philhelius pedissequus, assembly GCA_910595825.1. Taxonomy (NCBI): domain Eukaryota; kingdom Metazoa; phylum Arthropoda; class Insecta; order Diptera; family Syrphidae; genus Philhelius; species Philhelius pedissequus. The sequence continues at coordinate 199,055,514 of OU343161.1, read as the reverse complement.
AAGTCGCTAGGGCAAGTAGTTTAGCCGGAAATCGAATTTTAAGGGACAGACAAAGTGTAAAGTTTGATGGGTTTAAGACGCTTAGTTTAGTCAGAAATCGCGTTTAAAGATAAAAATGTCCAAATTTTTTAAAATTAGTTTTTCGTGTCATTCGTTACATGGATTGAAAGGTGGCAGTTCCAAGATCACGAATATATAATTTTTAAGTCGCTAGGGCAAGTAGTTTAGCCGCAAATCGAATTTTAAGGGACAGACAAAGTGTAAAGTTTGATGGGTCTAGGACGCTTAGCTTAGCCAGAAATCGCGTTTAAAGATAAAAATGTCCAAATTTTTTAAAATTAGTTTTTCGTGTCATTCGTTACATGGATTGAAAGGTGGCAGTTCCAAGATCACGAATATATAATTTTTAAGTCGCTAGAGCAAGTAGTTTAGCCGGAAATCGAATTTTAAGGGACAGACAAAGTGTAAAGTTTGATGGGTCTAGGACGCTTAGTTTAGCCAGAAATCGCGTTTAAAGATAAAAATGTCCAATTTTTTTTTAAATTAGTTTTTCGTGTCATTCGTTACATGGATTGAAAGGTGGCAGTTCCAAGATCACGAATATATAATTTTTAAGTCGCAAGGGCAAGTAGTTTAGCCGCAAATCGAATTTTAAGGGACAGACAAAGTGTAAAGTTTGATGGGTCTAGGACGCTTAGTTTAGCCAGAAATCGCGTTTAAAGATAAAAATGTCCAAATTTTTTAAAATTAGTTTTTCGTGTCATTCGTTATATGGATTGAAAGGTGGCAGTTCCAAGATCACGAATATATAATTTTTAAGTCGCTAGGGCAAGTAGTTTAGCCGCAAATTGAATTTTAAGGTACAGACAAAGTGTAAAGTTTGATGGGTCTAGGACGCTTAGTTTAGTCAGAAATCGCGTTTAAAGATAAAAATGTCCAGATCTTTTAAAATTAGTTTTTCGTGTCATTCGTTATATGGATTGAAAGGTGGCAGTTCCAAGATCACGAATATATAATTTTTAAGTCGCTAGGGCAAGTAGTTTAGCCGCAAATTGAATTTTAAGGTACAGACAAAGTGGAAAGTTTGATGGGTCTAGGACGCTTAGTTTAGCCAGAAATCGCGTTTAAAGATAAAAATGTCCAAATTTTTTAAAATTAGTTTTTCGTGTCATTCGTTATATGGATTGAAAGGTGGCAGTTCCAAGATCACGAATATATAATTTTTAAGTCGCTAGGGCAAGTATTTTAGCCGCAAATTGAATTTTAAGGTACAGACAAAGTGGAAAGTTTGATGGGTCTAGGACGCTTAGTTTAGTCAGAAATCGCGTTTAAAGATAAAAATGTCCAAATCTTTTAAAATTAGTTTTTCGTGTCATTCGTTACATGGATTGAAAGGTGGCAGTTCCAAGATCACGAATATATAATTTTTAAGTCGCTAGGGCAAGTATTTTAGCCGCAAATTGAATTTTAAGGTACAGACAAAGTGTAAAGTTTGATGGGTCTAGGACGCTTAGTTTAGCCAGAAATCGCGTTTAAAGATAAGAATGTCCAATTTTTTTAAAATTAGTTTTTCGTGTCATTCGTTACATGGATTGAAAGGTGGCAGTTTCAAGATCACGTATATATAATTTTTAAGTCCTAGGGCAAGTAGTTTAGCCGCAAATTGAATTTTAAGGTACAGACAAAGTGTAAAGTTTGATGGGTCTAGGACGCTTAGTTTAGCCAGAAATCGCGTTTAAGGATAAAAATGTCAAAATTTTTTAAAATTAGTTTTTCGTGTCATTCGTTACATGGATTGAAAGGTGGCAATTCCAAGATCACGTATATATAATTTTTAAGTCCTAGGGCAAGTAGCTTAGCCGCAAATTGAATTTTAAGGTACAGACAAAGTGTAAAGTTTGATGGGTCTAAGACGCTTAGTTTAGTCAGAAATCGCGTTTAAAGATAAAAATGTCAAAATTTTTAAAAATTAGTTTTTCGTGTCATTCGTTACATGGATTGAAAGGTGGCAGTTCCAAGATCACGTATATATAATTTTTAAGTCCTAGGGCAAGTAGTTTAGCCGCAAATTGAATTTTAAGGTACAGACAAAGTGTAAAGTTTGATGGGTCTAAGACGCTTAGTTTAGTCAGAAATCGCGTTTAAAGATAAAAATGTCCAAATTTTTTAAAATTAGTTTTTCGTGTCATTCGTTACTTGGATTGAAAGGTGGCAGTTCCAAGATCACGAATATATAATTTTTAAGTCGCTAGGGCAAGTAGTTTAGCCGGAAATCGAATTTTAAGGGACAGACAAAGTGTAAAGTTTGATGGGTCTAGGACGCTTAGTTTAGCCAGAAATCGCGTTTAAAGATAAAAATGTCCAAATTTTTTAAAATTAGTTTTTCGTGTCTTTCGTTACATGGATTGAAAGGTGGCAGTTCCAAGATCACGAATATATAATTTTTAAGTCGCTAGAGCAAGTAGTTTAGCCGGAAATCGAATTTTAAGGGACAGACAAAGTGTAAAGTTTGATCTGTCTAGGACGCTTAGTTTAGCCAGAAATCGCGTTTAAAGATAAAAATGTCCAATTTTTTTAAAATTAGTTTTTCGTGTCATTCGTTACATGGATTGAAAGGTGGCAGTTCCAAGATCACGAATATATAATTTTTAAGTCGCTAGGGCAAGTAGTTTAGCCGCAAATCGAACTTTAAGGGACAGACAAAGTGTAAAGTTTGATGGGTCTAGGACGCTTAGTTTAGCCAGAAATCGCGTTTAAAGATAAAAATGTCCAAATTTTTTAAAATTAGTTTTTCGTGTCATTCTTTATATGGATTGAAAGGTGGCAGTTCCAAGATCACGAATATATAATTTTTAAGTCGCTAGGGCAAGTAGTTTAGCCGCAAATTGAATTTTAAGGTACAGGCAAAGTGTAAAGTTTGATGGGTCTAGGACGCTTAGTTTAGCCAGAAATCGCGTTTAAAGATAAAAATGTCCAAATTTTTTAAAATTAGTTTTTCGTGTCATTCGTTACATGGATTGGAAGGTGGCAGTTCCAAGATCACGAATATATAATTTTTAAGTCGCTAGGGCAAGTAGTTTAGCCGCAAATTGAATTTTAAGGTACAGACAAAGTGTAAAGTTTGATGGGTCTAGGACGCTTAGTTTAGTCAGAAATCGCGTTTAAAGATAAAAATGTCCAAATTTTTTTAAAATTAGTTTTTCGTGTCATTCGTTACATGGATTGAAAGGTGGCAGTTCCAAGATCACGAATATATAATTTTTAAGTCGCTAGGGCAAGTAGTTTAGCCGGAAATCGAATTTTAAGGGACAGACAAAGTGTAAATTTTGATGGGTCTAGGATGCTTAGTTTAGTCAGAAATCGCGTTTAAAGATAAAAATGTCCAAATTTTTTAAAATTAGTTTTTCGTGTCATTCGTTACATGGATTGAAAGGTGGCAGTTCCAAGATCACGAATATATAATTTTTAAGTCGCTAGGGCAAGTAGTTTAGCCGGAAATCGAATTTTAAGGGACAGACAAAGTGTAAAGTTTGATGGGTTTAAGACGCTTAGTTTAGTCAGAAATCGCGTTTAAAGATAAAAATGTCCAAATTTTTTAAAATTAGTTTTTCGTGTCATTCGTTACATGGATTGAAAGGTGTCAGTTCCAAGATCACGAATATATAATTTTTAAGTCGCTAGGGCAAGTAGTTTAGCCGCAAATCGAATTTTAAGGGACAGACAAAGTGTAAAGTTTGATGGGTCTAGGACGCTTAGCTTAGCCAGAAATCGCGTTTAAAGATAAAAATGTCCAAATTTTTTAAAATTAGTTTTTCGTGTCATTCGTTACATGGATTGAAAGGTGGCAGTTCCAAGATCACGAATATATAATTTTTAAGTAGCTAGGGCAAGTAGTTTAGCCGGAAATCGAATTTTAAGGGACAGACAAAGTGTAAAGTTTGATGGGTCTAGGACGCTTAGTATAGCCAGAAATCGCGTTTAAAGATAAAAATGTCCAAATTTTTTAAAATTAGTTTTTCGTGTCATTCGTTACATGGATTGAAAGGTGGCAGTTCCAAGATCACGAATATATAATTTTTAAGTCGCTAGAGCAAGTAGTTTAGCCGGAAATCGAATTTTAAGGGACAGACAAAGTGTAAAGTTTGATGGGTCTAGGACGCTTAGTTTAGCCAGAAATCGCGTTTAAAGATAAAAATGTCCAATTTTTTTTTAAATTAGTTTTTCGTGTCATTCGTTACATGGATTGAAAGGTGGCAGTTCCAAGATCACGAATATATAATTTTTAAGTCGCAAGGGCAAGTAGTTTAGCCGCAAATCGAATTTTAAGGGACAGACAAAGTGTAAAGTTTGATGGGTCTAGGACGCTTAGTTTAGCCAGAAATCGCGTTTAAAGATAAAAATGTCCAAATTTTTTAAAATTAGTTTTTCGTGTCATTCGTTATATGGATTGAAAGGTGGCAGTTCCAAGATCACGAATATATAATTTTTAAGTCGCTAGGGCAAGTAGTTTAGCCGCAAATTGAATTTTAAGGTACAGACAAAGTGTAAAGTTTGATGGGTTTAAGACGCTTAGTTTAGTCAGAAATCGCGTTTAAAGATAAAAATGTCCAAATTTTTTAAAATTAGTTTTTCGTGTCATTCGTTACATGGATTGAAAGGTGTCAGTTCCAAGATCACGAATATATAATTTTTAAGTCGCTAGGGCAAGTAGTTTAGCCGCAAATTGAATTTTAAGGTACAGGCAAAGTGTAAAGTTTGATGGGTCTAGGACGCTTAGTTTAGCCAGAAATCGCGTTTAAAGATAAAAATGTCCAATTTTTTTTTAAATTAGTTTTTCGTGTCATTCGTTACATGGATTGAAAGGTGGCAGTTCCAAGATCACGAATATATAATTTTTAAGTCGCAAGGGCAAGTAGTTTAGCCGCAAATCGAATTTTAAGGGACAGACAAAGTGTAAAGTTTGATGGGTCTAGGACGCTTAGTTTAGCCAGAAATCGCGTTTAAAGATAAAAATGTCCAAATTTTTTAAAATTAGTTTTTCGTGTCATTCGTTACATGGATTGAAAGGTGGCAGTTCCAAGATCACGAATATATAATTTTTAAGTCGCTAGGGCAAGTAGTTTAGCCGGAAATCGAATTTTAAGGGACAGACAAAGTGTAAAGTTTGATGGGTTTAAGACGCTTAGTTTAGTCAGAAATCGCGTTTAAAGATAAAAATGTCCAAATTTTTTAAAATTAGTTTTTCGTGTCATTCGTTACATGGATTGAAAGGTGGCAGTTCCAAGATCACGAATATATAATTTTTAAGTCGCTAGGGCAAGTAGTTTAGCCGCAAATTGAATTTTAAGGTACAGACAAAGTGTAAAGTTTGATGGGTTTAAGACGCTTAGTTTAGTCAGAAATCGCGTTTAAAGATAAAAATGTCCAAATTTTTTAAAATTAGTTTTTCGTGTCATTCGTTACATGGATTGAAAGGTGTCAGTTCCAAGATCACGAATATATAATTTTTAAGTCGCTAGGGCAAGTAGTTTAGCCGCAAATTGAATTTTAAGGTACAGGCAAAGTGTAAAGTTTGATGGGTCTAGGACGCTTAGTTTAGCCAGAAATCGCGTTTAAGGATAAAAATGTCCAAATTTTTTAAAATTAGTTTTTCGTGTCATTCGTTACATGGATTGGAAGGTGGCAGTTCCAAGATCACGAATATATAATTTTTAAGTCGCTAGGGCAAGTAGTTTAGCCGCAAATTGAATTTTAAGGGACAGACAAAGTGTAAAGTTTGATGGGTCTAGGATGCTTAGTTTAGTCAGAAATCGCGTTTAAAGATAAAAATGTCCAAATTTTTTAAAATTAGTTTTTCGTGTCATTCGTTACATGGATTGAAAGGTGGCAGTTCCAAGATCACGAATATATAATTTTTAAGTCGCTAGGGCAAGTAGTTTAGCCGGAAATCGAATTTTAAGGGACAGACAAAGTGTAAAGTTTGATGGGTTTAAGACGCTTAGTTTAGTCAGAAATCGCGTTTAAAGATAAAAATGTCCAAATTTTTTAAAATTAGTTTTTCGTGTCATTCGTTACATGGATTGAAAGGTGTCAGTTCCAAGATCACGAATATATAATTTTTAAGTCGCTAGGGCAAGTAGTTTAACTGCAAATCGAATTTTAAGGGACAGACAAAGTGTAAAGTTTGATGGGTCTAGGACGCTTAGTTTAGTCAGAAATCGCGTTTAAAGATAAAAATGTCCAAATTTTTTAATATTAGTTTTTCGTGTCATTCGTTACATGGATTGAAAGGTGTCAGTTCCAAGATCACGAATATATAATTTTTAAGTCGCTAGGGCAAGTAGTTTAGCCGCAAATCGAATTTTAAGGGACAGACAAAGTGTAAAGTTTGATGGGTCTAGGACGCTTAGCTTAGCCAGAAATCGCGTTTAAAGATAAAAATGTCCAAATTTTTTAAAATTAGTTTTTCGTGTCATTCGTTACATGGATTGAAAGGTGGCAGTTCCAAGATCACGAATATATAATTTTTAAGTAGCTAGGGCAAGTAGTTTAGCCGGAAATCGAATTTTAAGGGACAGACAAAGTGTAAAGTTTGATGGGTCTAGGACGCTTAGTTTAGCCAGAAATCGCGTTTAAAGATAAAAATGTCCAAATTTTTTAAAATTAGTTTTTCGTGTCATTCGTTACATGGATTGAAAGGTGGCAGTTCCAAGATCACGAATATATAATTTTTAAGTCGCTAGAGCAAGTAGTTTAGCCGGAAATCGAATTTTAAGGGACAGACAAAGTGTAAAGTTTGATGGGTCTAGGACGCTTAGTTTAGCCAGAAATCGCGTTTAAAGATAAAAATGTCCAATTTTTTTTAAAATTAGTTTTTCGTGTCATTCGTTACATGGATTGAAAGGTGGCAGTTCCAAGATCACGAATATATAATTTTTAAGTCGCAAGGGCAAGTAGTTTAGCCGCAAATCGAATTTTAAGGGACAGACAAAGTGTAAAGTTTGATGGGTCTAGGACGCTTAGTTTAGCCAGAAATCGCGTTTAAAGATAAAAATGTCTAAATTTTTTAAAATTAGTTTTTCGTGTCATTCGTTATATGGATTGAAAGGTGGCAGTTCCAAGATCACGAATATATAATTTTTAAGTCGCTAGGGCAAGTAGTTTAGCCGCAAATTGAATTTTAAGGTACAGACAAAGTGTAAAGTTTGATGGGTCTAGGACGCTTAGTTTAGTCAGAAATCGCGTTTAAAGATAAAAATGTCCAAATTTTTTAATATTAGTTTTTCGTGTCATTCGTTACATGGATTGAAAGGTGTCAGTTCCAAGATCACGAATATATAATTTTTAAGTCGCTAGGGCAAGTAGTTTAGCCGCAAATCGAATTTTAAGGGACAGACAAAGTGTAAAGTTTGATGGGTTTAAGACGCTTAGTTTAGTCAGAAATCGCGTTTAAAGATAAAAATGTCCAAATTTTTTAAAATTAGTTTTTCGTGTCATTCGTTACATGGATTGAAAGGTGTCAGTTCCAAGATCACGAATATATAATTTTTAAGTCGCTAGGGCAAGTAGTTTAACTGCAAATCGAATTTTAAGGGACAGACAAAGTGTAAAGTTTGATGGGTCTAGGACGCTTAGTTTAGTCAGAAATCGCGTTTAAAGATAAAAATGTCCAAATTTTTTAAAATTAGTTTTTCGTGTCATTCGTTACATGGATTGAAAGGTGTCAGTTCCAAGATCACGAATATATAATTTTTAAGTCGCTAGGGCAAGTAGTTTAGCCGCAAATCGAATTTTAAGGGACAGACAAAGTGTAAAGTTTGATGGGCCTAGGACGCTTAGCTTAGCCAGAAATCGCGTTTAAAGATAAAAATGTCCAAATTTTTTAAAATTAGTTTTTCGTGTCATTCGTTACTTGGATTGAAAGGTGGCAGTTCCAAGATCACGAATATATAATTTTTAAGTCGCTAGGGCAAGTAGTTTAGCCGGAAATCGAATTTTAAGGGACAGACAAAGTGTAAAGTTTGATGGGTCTAGGACGCTTAGTTTAGTCAGAAATCGCGTTTAAAGATAAAAATGTCCAAATTTTTTAAAATTAATTTTTCGTGTCATTCGTTACATGGATTGAAAGGTGGCAGTTCCAAGATCACGAATATATAATTTTTAAGTCGCTAGGGCAAGTAGTTTAGCCGGAAATCGAATTTTAAGGGACAGACAAAGTGTAAAGTTTGATGGGTTTAAGACGCTTAGTTTAGCCAGAAATCGCGTTTAAAGATAAAAATGTCCAAATTTTTTAAAATTAGTTTTTCGTGTCATTCGTTACATGGATTGAAAGGTGGCAGTTCCAAGATCACGAATATATAATTTTTAAGTCGCTAGAGCAAGTAGTTTAGCCGCAAATTGAATTTTAAGGGACAGACAAAGTGTAAAGTTTGATGGGTCTAGGACGCTTAGTTTAGTCAGAAATCGCGTTTAAAGATAAAAATGTCCAAATTTTTTAAAATTAATTTTTCGTGTCATTCGTTACATGGATTGAAAGGTGGCAGTTCCAAGATCACGAATATATAATTTTTAAGTCGCTAGGGCAAGTAGTTTAGCCGGAAATCGAATTTTAAGGGACAGACAAAGTGTAAAGTTTGATGGGTCTAGGACGCTTAGCTTAGCCAGAAATCGCGTTTAAAGATAAAAATGTCCAAATTTTTTTAAATTAGTTTTTCGTGTCATTCGTTATATGGATTGAAAGGTGGCAGTTCCAAGATCACGAATATATAATTTTTAAGTCGCTAGAGCAAGTAGTTTAGCCGCAAATTGAATTTTAAGGTACAGACAAAGTGTAAAGTTTGATGGGTCTAGGACGCTTAGTTTAGCCAGAAATCGCGTTTAAAGATAAAAATGTCCAAATTTTTTAAAATTAGTTTTTCGTGTCATTCGTTACATGGATTGAAAGGTGGCAGTTCCAAGATCACGAATATATAATTTTTAAGTCGCTAGAGCAAGTAGTTTAGCCGGAAATCGAATTTTAAGGGACAGACAAAGTGTAAAGTTTGATTTGTCTAGGACGCTTAGTTTAGCCAGAAATCGCGTTTAAAGATAAAAATGTCCAAATTTTTTAAAATTAGTTTTTCGTGTCATTCGTTACATGGATTGAAAGGTGGCAGTTCCAAGATCACGAATATATAATTTTTAAGTCGCTAGGGCAAGTAGTTTAGCCGCAAATTGAATTTTAAGGTACAGACAAAGTGTAAAGTTTGATGGGTCTAGGACGCTTAGTTTAGTCAGAAATCGCGTTTAAAGATAAAAATGTCCAAATTTTTTAAAATTAGTTTTTCGTGTCATTCGTTACATGGATTGAAAGGTGGCAGTTCCAAGATCACGAATATATAATTTTTAAGTCGCTAGGGCAAGTAGTTTAGCCGGAAATCGAATTTTAAGGGACAGACAAAGTGTAAAGTTTGATGGGTCTAGGACGCTTAGTTTAGCCAGAAATCGCGTTTAAAGATAAAAATGTCCAAATTTATTAAAATTAGTTTTTCGTGTCATTCGTTACATGGATTGAAAGGTGGCAGTTCCAAGATCACGAATATATAATTTTTAAGTCGCTAGAGCAAGTAGTTTAGCCGGAAATCGAATTTTAAGGGACAGACAAAGTGTACAGTTTGATGGTTCTAGGACGCTTAGTTTAGCCAGAAATAGCGTTTAAAGATAAAAATGTCCAAATTTTTTAAAATTAGTTTTTCGTGTCATTCGTTACATGGATTGAAAGGTGGCAGTTCCAAGATCACGAATATATAATTTTTAAGTCGCTAGGGCAAGTAGTTTAGCCGGAAATCGAATTTTAAGGGACAGACAAAGTGTAAAGTTTGATGGGTCTAGGACGCTTAGTTTAGCCAGAAATCGCGTTTAAAGATAAAATGTCTAAATTTTTTAAAATTAGTTTTTCGTGTCATTCGTTACATGGATTGAAAGGTGGCAGTTCCAAGATCACGAATATATAATTTTTAAGTCGCTAGAGCAAGTAGTTTAGCCGGAAATCGAATTTTAAGGGACAGACAAAGTGTACAGTTTGATGGGTCTAGGACGCTTAGTTTAGCCAGAAATAGCGTTTAAAGATAAAAATGTCCAAATTTTTTAAAATTAGTTTTTCGTGTCATTCGTTACATGGATTGAAAGGTGGCAGTTCCAAGATCACGAATATATAATTTTTAAGTCGCTAGGGCAAGTAGTTTAGCCGGAAATCGAATTTTAAGGGACAGACAAAGTGTAAAGTTTGATGGGTTTAAGACGCTTAGTTTAGTCAGAAATCGCGTTTAAAGATAAAAATGTCCAAATTTTTTAAAATTAGTTTTTCGTGTCATTCGTTACATGGATTGAAAGGTGTCAGTTCCAAGATCACGAATATATAATTTTTAAGTCGCTAGGGCAAGTAGTTTAGCCGCAAATCGAATTTTAAGGGACAGACAAAGTGTAAAGTTTGATGGGTCTAGGACGCTTAGCTTAGCCAGAAATCGCGTTTAAAGATAAAAATGTCCAAATTTTTTAAAATTAGTTTTTCGTGTCATTCGTTATATTGATTGAAAGGTGGCAGTTCCAAGATCACGAATATATAATTTTTAAGTCGCTAGAGCAAGTAGTTTAGCCGCAAATTGAATTTTAAGGTACAGACAAAGTGTAAAGTTTGATGGGTCTAGGACGCTTAGTTTAGCCAGAAATCGCGTTTAAAGATGAAAATGTCCAAATTTTTTAAAATTAGTTTTTCGTGTCATTCGTTACATGGATTGAAAGGTGGCAGTTCCAAGATCACGAATATATAATTTTTAAGTCGCTAGAGCAAGTAGCTTAGCCGGAAATCGAATTTTAAGGGACAGACAAAGTGTAAAGTTTGATTTGTCTAGGACGCTTAGTTTAGCCAGAAATCGCGTTTAAAGATAAAAATGTCCAAATTTTTTAAAATTAGTTTTTCGTGTCATTCGTTACATGGATTGAAAGGTGTCAGTTCCAAGATCACGAATATATAATTTTTAAGTCGCTAGAGCAAGTAGTTTAGCCGGAAATCGAATTTTAAGGGACAGACAAAGTGTACAGTTTGATGGGTCTAGGACGCTTAGTTTAGCCAGAAATAGCGTTTAAAGATAAAAATGTCCAAATTTTTTAAAATTAGTTTTTCGTGTCATTCGTTACATGGATTGAAAGGTGGCAGTTCCAAGATCACGAATATATAATTTTTAAGTCGCTAGGGCAAGTAGTTTAGCCGGAAATCGAATTTTAAGTGACAGACAAAGTGTAAAGTTTGATGGGTCTAGGACGCTTAGTTTAGCCAGAAATCGCGTTTAAAGATAAAAATGTCCAAATTTTTTAAAATTAGTTGTTCGTGTCATTCGTTACATGGATTGAAAGGTGGCAGTTCCAAGATCACGAATATATAATTTTTAAGTCGCTAGGGCAATTAGTTTAGCCGGAAATCGAATTTTAAGGGACAGACAAAGTGTAAATTTTGATGGGTCTAGGACGCTTAGTTTAGTCAGAAATCGCGTTTAAAGATAAAAATGTCCAAATATTTTAAAATTAGTTTTTCGTGTCATTCGTTATATGGATTGAAAGGTGGCAGTTCCAAGATCACGAATATATAATTTTTAAGTCGCTAGGGCAAGTAGTTTAACCGCAAATTGAATTTTAAGGTACAGACAAAGTGTAAAGTTTGATGGGTCTAGGACGCTTAGTTTAGTCAGAAATCGCGTTTAAAGATAAAAATGTCCAAATTTTTTAAAATTAGTTTTTCGTGTCATTCGTTACATGGATTGAAAGGTGGCAGTTCCAAGATCACGTATATATAATTTTTAAGTCCTAGGGCAAGTAGTTTAGCCGCAAATTGAATTTTAAGGTACAGACAAAGTATAAAGTTTGATGGGCCTAAGACGCTTAGTTTAGTCAGAAATCGCGTTTAAAGATAAAAATGTCCAAATTTTTTAAAATTAGTTTTTCGTGTCATTCGTTACATGGATTGGAAGGTGGCAGTTCCAAGATCACGAATATATAATTTTTAAGTCGCTAGGGCAAGTAGTTTAGCCGCAAATTGAATTTTAAGGTACAGACAAAGTGTAAAGTTTGATTGGTCTAGGACCCTTAGTTTAGTCAGAAATCGCGTTTAAAGATAAAAATGTCCAAATTTTTTAAAATTAGTTTTCGTGTCATTCGTTACATGGATTGAAAGGTGGCAGTTCCAAGATCACGAATATATAATTTTTAAGTCGCTAGGGCAAGTAGTTAAGCCGCAAATCGAATTTTAAGGGACAGAAAAAGTGTAAAGTTTGATGGGTCTAGGACGCTTAGTTTAGTCAGAAATCGCGTTTAAAGATAAAAATGTGCAATTTTTCTAAAATTAGTTTTTCGTGTCATTCGTTACATGGATTGAAAGGTGGCACTTCCAAGATCACGAATATATAATTTTTAAGTCGCTAGGGCAAGTACTTTAGCCGCAAATCGAATTTCAAGGGACAGAAAAAGTGTAAAGTTTGATGGGTCTAGGACGCTTAGTTTAGACAGAAATCGCGTTTAAAGATAAAAATGTCCAAATTTTTTAAAATTAGTTTTTCGTGTCATTCGTTACATGGAGTGAAAGGTGGCACTTCCAAGATCACGAATATATAATGTTTAAGTGGCTAGGGCAATTAGTTTAGCCGCAAATCGAATTTTAAGGGACAGAAAAAGTGTAAAGTTTGATGCGTCTAGGACGCTTAGTTTAGTCAGAAATCGCGTTTAAAGATAAAAATGTCCATTTTTTTTATTTTCGTTACATGGATTGAAAGGTGGCACTTCCAAGATCACGAATATATAATTTTTAAGTGGCTAGGGCAAGTAGTTTAGCCGCAAATCGAATTTCAAGGACAGAAAAAGTGTAAAGTTTGATGGGTCTAGGACGCTTAGTTTAATCAGAAATCGCGTTTAAAGATAAAAATGTGCCAATTTTTTTAAATTAGTTTTTCGTGTCATTCGTTACATGGATTGAAAGTTGGGACTTCCAAGATCACGAATATATAATTTTTAAGTCGCTAGGGCAAGTACTTTAGCCGCAAATCGAATTTCAAGGGACAGAAAAAGTGTAAAGTTTGATGGGTCTAGGACGCTTAGTTTAGACAGAAATCGCGTTTAAAGATAAAAATGTCAAAAATTTTTAAAATTAGTTTTTCGTGTCATTCGTTACATGGATTGAAAGGTGGCACTTCCAAGATCACGAATATATAATTTTTAAGTGGCTAGGGTAATTAGTTTAGCTGCAAATCGAATTTTAAGGGACAGAAAAAGTGTAAAGTTTGATGGGTCTAGGACGATTAGTTTAGTCATAAATCGCGTTTAAAGATAAAAATGTCCAAATTTTTGAAGAAAATCGCTTCAGTCGTTTGGACTGTAGATCGTTGTACAGACAGACTGTCGGAATTGCGGGACGCACTTTTTGAGCGTTCTCTATCATCGTAATGTCGAGTTTGATTAAAATCTCGATTTAGATTTTTTTTTCGAAAATCAAAACTTGCCCTATAGTACCTACATACATAAGTACATACATAAGATATGTCGCCAGTAAAAATCGAAAACAGTCAAATCGTACGCCTGGGTTTCATTACTAAAAAACTATCGCAATGGCAGTTTAATGCCTACTATTTAAAAATGGCGTGGAATGAAAAATATAACCTCTTTTAGAAAGACCCTATACACCAATAAAATATTCATCTTCAATTGTTTTTAAAACAATTTACCTAAAGCAACAACATTTACTAATGAATTATTTAAAAAAAAAGTATGAAATAATTAATATACACATCAAATTATACTATTTGAATTACCTAGAAATCAGCATATTAAATGAAGCTCTAATCTAAAAAGAATATAATTTAAAATATATTTAACGCCATCTACCAAAAAACTTCAAAATAACTAAAACACCGCTATTTTATTTAATCCCAATTTCTGTGCTAAATGTCGTATCATACAAAGTGTATTTTTATTTCGTTAATATGTTGTTTTGTTTGTTTAAAAAAATATCCTTAAAAACATTAGTAATTAAACTTACCTTATAAATTCAATCAACATTCATCGTCATTCTCGTAGTTTCCAAGATGGTCTCCACATTGCCGACAAATATTTATTTCATAGTAACGCACACCTTTACCGATGAAAACTGATACAAATGGAACTAGAACGAACAAAATTTAATTGCACAAAACACTCATAAACCTATCAATATTTTTTTGGAAATTCACTATAAAAATGCACATAACCGCTTATAACATTAGAATATTATTATTTTTTCACTGCACATTAGATTAATTAATTAATATTAAAAATACTTTTTTTCTTTTAAAAATAGATCGCGACGAACCGACGACGCACTTAATGAAATAAACTCTACCTCCATCTCTCTCTACAAAAGTACTTTGAGCTTTCTTTATCTCGATGACAATGCTTTCTCCATCTCAATGACAATGCAGGTTATGGGAGATAGGGGAAACTTAACTACATTATGTGGATGATGTGTTTGGTGGACAGTTGGTTGGATGGTGTTTCTTTTCAAAAGGTGATATTGTGTGGGAGAAGGATAGTTGAGAGGATTAATTTAGAAAAGTCGCCATGTATCGAAAGTGGATCTCTTTAATTTATTATATGGTTTATTTTGTTGGTTTATTTAATTTAATTTTGAATTATAAGTGAATGTATTTAATAAGAATAAGAAGAAGCCCAGGTATGTATATGTGTATTAATATTTAAAAGTAGAAAAGACGTGTTTTAAATTAAAGTAATAGTAAATATTTAACTTACTTGGGACGTGAACGAACAAAATTGGTCTTTTATTACGTAATTATTCAATTTTGAAATTAAAACTTGCCAATTAAACCAACACAATTAAAGTCAGTAATCATTAAATAACAGATTTCTCCGATTATTTTTAGGTTCTTCCATATTACTCTAGTTAAAATATTTGATATAATAATAAATTTATAACTTGGCGTACTTTTAGATCTCACTACTTTGCACGGCTGATGTGTTACGCAAAGGTTTTTGTATATAGAAGAATTTGGCTACTTTTTGATATGTTATCTTCTTATGGGAGGGTTATTCGTTTCGTTACGTAACGCGTCACGGCGCCAGTCTGTCTGGCTTCCCTTTCTCTCACTCATACGGAGAACTTTTGAAATTAATAAATTCACACCAAATCCAAAACCGGGTTTTCAGCTCAAAGTTTAGGAAAACTCGAAAAATGTTCACACTGAACATTTACAAGTTTTCGTTTGACATTCCAAGATCACGAATATATAATTTTTAAGTCGCTAGGGCAAGTAGTTTAGCAGCAAATCGAATTTCAAGGGACAGGAAAAGTGTAAAGTTTGATGGGTCTGGATTGAAAGGTGGCACTTCCAAGATCACGAATATATAATTTTTAAGTCGCTAGGGCAAGTAGTTTAGCCGCAAATCGAATTTCAAGGGACAGGAAAAGTGTAAAGTTTGATGGGTCTAGGACGCTTAGTTTAGTCAGAAATCGCGTTTAAAGATAAAAATGTCCAATTTTTTTATTTTCGTTACATGGATTGAAAGGTGGCACTTCCAAGATCACGAATATATAATTTTTAAGTCGCTAGGGCAAGTAGTTTAGCCGCAAATCGAATTTCAAGGACAGAAAAAGTGTAAAGTTTGATGGGTCTAGGACGTTTAGTTTAATCAGAAAACGCGTTTAAAGATAAAAATGTGCAAATTTTTTAAAATTAGTTTTTCGTGTCATTCGTTACATGGATTGAAAGTTGGCACTTCCAAGATCACGAATATATAATTTTTAAGTCGCTAGGGCAAGTAGTTTAGCCGCAAATCGAATTTTAAGGGACAGACAAAGTGTAAAGTTTGATGGGTCTAGGACGCTTAGTTTAGTCAGAAATCGCGTTTAAAGATAAAAATGTCAAAAATTTTTAAAATTAGTTTTTCGTGTCATTCGTTACATGGATTGAAATGTGGCAGTTCCAAGATCACGAATATATAATTTTTAAGTCGCTAGGGCAAGTAGTTTAGCCGCAAATCGAATTTTAAGGGACAGACAAAGTGTAAAGTTTGATGGGTCTAAGACGCTTAGTTTAGTCAGAAATCGCGTTTAAAGATAAAAATGTCCAAATTTTTTAAAATTAGTTTTTCGTGTCATTCGTTACATGGATTGAAAGGTGGCAGTTCCAAGATCACGAATATATAATTTTTAAGTCGCTAGAGCAAGTACTTTAGCCGGAAAGTAGTTTAGCCGGAAATCGAATTTTAAGGGGCAGACAAAGTGTAAAGTTTAATGGGTCTAGGACGCTTAGTTTAGCCAGAAATCGCGTTTAAAGATAAAAATGTCCAAATTTTTTAAAATTAGTTTTTCGCGTCATTCGTTACATGGATTGAAAGGTGGCACTTCCAAGATCACGAATATATAATTTTTAAGTCGCTAGAGCAAGTAGTTTAGCCGGAAATCGAATTTTAAGGGGCAGACAAAGTGTAAAGTTTAATGGGTCTAGGACGCTTAGTTTAGCCAGAAATCGCGTTTAAAGATAAAAATGTCCAAATTTTTTTAAAATTAGTTTTTCGTGTCATTCGTTACATGGAATGAAAGGTGGCACTTCCAAGATCACGAATATATAATTTTTAAGTCGCTAGGGCAAGTAGTTAGCCGCAAATCGAATTTTAAGGGACAGAAAAAGTGTAAAGTTTGATGCGTCTAGGACGCTTAGTTTAGTCAGAAATCGCGTTTAAAGATAAAAATGTCCAATTTTTTTATTTTCGTTACATGGATTGAAAGGTGGCACTTCCAAGATCACGAATATATAATTTTTAAGTCGCTAGGGCAAGTAGTTTAGCCGCAAATCGAATTTCAAGGACAGAAAAAGTGTAAAGTTTGATGGGTCTAGGACGTTTAGTTTAATCAGAAAACGCGTTTAAAGATAAAAATGTGCAAATTTTTTAAAATTAGTTTTTCGTGTCATTTGACATTCCAAGATCACGAATATATAATTTTTAAGTCGCTAGGGCAAGTAGTTTAGCAGCAAATCGAATTTCAAGGGACAGGAAAAGTGTAAAGTTTGATGGGTCTGGATTGAAAGGTGGCACTTCCAAGATCACGAATATATAATTTTTAAGTCGCTAGGGCAAGTAGTTTAGCCGCAAATCGAATTTCAAGGGACAGGAAAAGTGTAAAGTTTGATGGGTCTAGGACGCTTAGTTTAGTCAGAAATCGCGTTTAAAGATAAAAATGTCCAATTTTTTTATTTTCGTTACATGGATTGAAAGGTGGCACTTCCAAGATCACGAATATATAATTTTTAAGTCGCTAGGGCAAGTAGTTTAGCCGCAAATCGAATTTCAAGGACAGAAAAAGTGTAAAGTTTGATGGGTCTAGGACGTTTAGTTTAATCAGAAAACGCGTTTAAAGATAAAAATGTGCAAATTTTTTAAAATTAGTTTTTCGTGTCATTCGTTACATGGATTGAAAGTTGGCACTTCCAAGATCACGAATATATAATTTTTAAGTCGCTAGGGCAAGTAGTTTAGCCGGAAATCGAATTTTAAGGGACAGACAAAGTGTAAAGTTTGATGGGTCTAGGACGCTTAGTTTAGTCAGAAATCGCGTTTAAAGATAAAAATGTCAAAAATTTTTAAAATTAGTTTTTCGTGTCATTCGTTACATGGATTGAAATGTGGCAGTTCCAAGATCACGAATATATAATTTTTAAGTCGCTAGGGCAAGTAGTTTAGCCGCAAATCGAATTTTAAGGGACAGACAAAGTGTAAAGTTTGATGGGTCTAAGACGCTTAGTTTAGTCAGAAATCGCGTTTAAAGATAAAAATGTCCAAATTTTTTAAAATTAGTTTTTCGTGTCATTCGTTACATGGATTGAAAGGTGGCAGTTCCAAGATCACGAATATATAATTTTTAAGTCGCTAGAGCAAGTACTTTAGCAGGAAAGTAGTTTAGCCGGAAATCGAATTTTAAGGGGCAGACAAAGTGTAAAGTTTAATGGGTCTAGGACGCTTAGTTTAGCCAGAAATCGCGTTTAAAGATAAAAATGTCCAAATTTTTTAAAATTAGTTTTTCGTGTCATTCGTTACATGGATTGAAAGGTGGCACTTCCAAGATCACGAATATATAATTTTTAAGTCGCTAGAGCAAGTAGTTTAGCCGGAAATCGAATTTTAAGGGGCAGACAAAGTGTAAAGTTTAATGGGTCTAGGACGCTTAGTTTAGCCAGAAATCGCGTTTAAAGATAAAAATGTCCAAATTTTTTTAAAATTAGTTTTTCGTGTCATTCGTTACATGGAATGAAAGGTGGCACTTCCAAGATCACGAATATATAATTTTTAAGTCGCTAGGGCAAGTAGTTAGCCGCAAATCGAATTTTAAGGGACAGAAAAAGTGTAAAGTTTGATGCGTCTAGGACGCTTAGTTTAGTCAGAAATCGCGTTTAAAGATAAAAATGTCCAATTTTTTTATTTTCGTTACATGGATTGAAAGGTGGCACTTCCAAGATCACGAATATATAATTTTTAAGTCGCTAGGGCAAGTAGTTTAGCCGCAAATTGAATTTTAAGGTACAGACAAAGTGTAAAGTTTGATTGGTCTAGGACCCTTAGTTTAGTCAGAAATCGCGTTTAAAGATAAAAATGTCCAAATTTTTTAAAATTAGTTTTTCGTGTCATTCGTTACATGGATTGAAAGGTGGCAGTTCCAAGATCACGAATATATAATTTTTAAGTCGCTAGGGCAAGTAGTTTAGCCGGAAATCGAATTTTAAGGGACAGACAAAGTGTAAAGTTTGATGGGTCTAAGACGCTTAGTTTAGTCAGAAATCGCGTTTAAAGATAAAAATGTCCAAATTTTTTAAAATTAGTTTTTCGTGTCATTCGTTACATGGATTGAAAGGTGGCAGTTCCAAGATCACGAATATATAATTTTTAAGTCGCTAGAGCAAGTACTTTAGCCGGAAATCGAATTTTAAGGGGCAGACAAAGTGTAAAGTTTGATGGGTCTAGGACGCTTAGTTTAGCCAGAAATCGCGTTTAAAGATAAAAATGTTCAAATTTTTTAAAATTAGTTTTTCGAGTCATTCGTTACATGGATTGAAAGGTGGCACTTCCAAGATCACGAATATATAATGTTTAAGTGGCTAGGGCAATTAGTTTAGCCGCAAATCGAATTTTAAGGGACAGAAAAAGTGTAAAGTTTGATGCGTCTAGGACGCTTAGTTTAGTCAGAAATCGCGTTTAAAGATAAAAATGTCCATTTTTTTTTATTTTCGTTACATGGATTGAAAGGTGGCGCTTCCAAGATCACGAATATATAATTTTTAAGTGGCTAGGGCAAGTAGTTTAGCCGCAAATCGAATTTCAAGGACAGAAAAAGTGTAAAGTTTGATGGGTCTAGGACGCTTAGTTTAATCAGAAATCGCGTTTAAAGATAAAAATGTGCAAATTTTTTAAAATTAGTTTTTCGTGTCATTCGTTACATGGATTGAAAGTTGGGACTTCCAAGATCACGAATATATAATTTTTAAGTCGCTAGGGCAAGTACTTTAGCCGCAAATCGAATTTCAAGGGACAGAAAAAGTGTAAAGTTTGATGGGTCTAGGACGCTTAGTTTAGACAGAAATCGCGTTTAAAGATAAAAATGTCCAAATTTTTTAAAATTAGTTTTTCGTGTCATTCGTTACATGGATTGAAAGGTGGCACTTCTAAGATCACGAATATATAATTTTCAAGTCGCTAGGGCAAGTAGTTTAGCCGCAAATCGAATTTCAAGGGACAGAAAAAGTGTAAAGTTTGATGGCGCACTTCCAAGATCACGAATATATAATTTTTAAGTCGCTAGGGCAAGTAGTTTAGTCGCAAATCGAATTTTAAAGGACCAAAAAAGTGTAAAGTTTGATGGGTCTAGGACACTTAGTTTAGTCAGAAATCGCGTTTAAAGATAAAAATGTCCAAATTTTTTAAAATTAGTTTTTCGTGTCATTCAGTAGTATAAATGTGCGGGTTCTGGACCACCGGAGGCACCGGAGGTTTGGTATATACTGGTCGTATGGTGTTGCTATCAAAATAGAATCGCATGATGTTGCTTGAGAAGTGATTTCATGGTAATCGCCATGTTGTTTAAAGATCTAAGAGAAAATAATGTTTTTTATGTAGTATGAATCATATACTAGGGGCTTAAGAATTATTCAAGATTTTTTTTTTTCGTTTTAAATTGTAGAAATCATATCTTGGATGACGCATAAATTATTTTTGGGGCTACACCAGCAGCAACGGTCACATGAACTGATTAGGTATCGATGTGTGGAGTGTGATGCGGGACGACGACGCGGGGCGGGGTTGTGGTGGTTGAAGGTGTTGGGAAGTAAATTAAGAAAAGGAAAAAAATGTTTGGGAAAATATAAAAAAGTTGAATAAATTACGTATGTGGTTAGGAGGTAGTGTGTCATTGAATATTATATAAATGGAGGGCAATAAACTGATTAGGTCGTGATGCGCGCGGGTACGATGCGTGGCGGCGGCGCTGGTAAAAAGCAACCACAATGTCACAACCTTCACAGAGGGTGAGACAACAACTACAAATGTTCTGGATTGAAAGATTACGAGAAGGAGATACATTCTGTATCTGTGAATCTGGTTGGTTGGAGATGAGATTTACAGATGTATTATTTTACAGTGATGGAATAAAATTACTAGTACAACCAGAACATTTGTAGTTGATGTCTCACCCTCTGTGGAGGTTGTGACATTGTGGTTGCATCGTACCCGCCCGCATCACAACCTAATCAGTTCATTGCCCCCCATTTATATAATATTCAATGACACACGACCTCCTAACCACATACGTAATTTATTCAACTTTTTATATTACCCCAAACGCTAGCGCCATACCTTTAATTTAGGCTTTGACTGTTTTCTTAAGTTATAAAGCATATAACACTTTCGATTTCATATCATATGTATAGTAATGTTCTATGAGAACAGTACAGAGCAGTTCAGTGAGCAGATAATAGCAGTAAAAAGCAGTTCAGCTCAGTTTGAGACTCAGTATTAATCAGTTAAGATCAGTTATCTTAGCTCGATCTAATGAGAATGCTTATTTTTCCAAAGATAATGAAGAATTAAAACTATCAATTTTTAAATTGCAATGGAGAGTTCCACACATCACTCTATCTGATGCAAATAAACTTAACTTATTGAAGCAAATTCAATTAAAACCCATTCAAATTCATTTTCGTAATTGGGAAATGTATGAATATCCAACACTATCAACCACCACTGATCATATATGGACGGTGAAAACTTCAAGTTAACTTGAGAAGCCTAGATATATCATCATTGCTCTACAAACTGATAGAAAAAATCAACGAAATAAAGATGCTAGCAAATTTGATAATTGCGATGTTAGCAATGTAAAAGTTAATTTAAATTCTGAATCTTATCCCCGAGAGGATTTAAACATTAAATATAAACTAGATCGATATGCCGTTCTCATTGATATGTGTAGCAAATTTCAACATACATACTATCAGAAACAAGCGAGTCCTCTTTTATCAAGGACGGATTTTAAGGATATTGTCCCAATTATGGTTATCGACTGTTCACGTCAAAATGAAACAATTAAAACAGGTCCTGTGGATGTAAGAATTGAGCTTAAAACATTAACTCCGATTCCTGCTTTAACAACAATGTATTGTATGATACTTCATGATCGTATAATTGAGTACAATCCATTAACAGGAGAAGTTAACAAACTTACTTAAATTGAATGCACTTATATGATAATTTATTAGTAGAAAGAGTCAATTTGTTGGGAACAGACATTTAAAAAAATGTATATACACTTTGTAGACATTCAATGATTTGGTGAGTTAAACAGCAATCGTTTCATTCTGAAGGAAGTAGCTGTATTACATAATGAGCATCATCATCATCTCCATTTAATTTAAGCCTTACATCAGATTCACTTAGAAGACAAGTTAATTGGTGGTATCCAAATTATCACGGATTAACCTGGAATGGAGGATTTGCACACCTTTCTCAAGTAAATATATTTCTTCGAGAAAAACTTCAAAGTGGTGTTGTTTACGTTAAGGGTACTGAAAAGAAACAATGGTTGCAAACCTTACTCAATAATGAAAACGTAGAAGTCGTTAACCTCGAAGAAGATACCTATTGCAGATGTCCAAATTTAAAAGAACTTAAAAAAATGTATCCAAATATAACTTCCAAATGTGGATATCATGGAAAAATATGTGCACTTCAAAATGTTTATCTCTTAAGTAAATTTATTAGTGAAGCTAAGAATTATAATTTATAGTTCAATAAAACAATTTTCTATAATACTTGATACTTTTTTCTTTTTATTATATTTTTTTTTTATATTTACATATCATTTTCAAAATCTATTTTATAATGACCCCAAGCTAGTGTATTGATATTATTAATACATATAAATCTTTTATCGTCTGCACAGCTTAAACTTAATTTGTTGATACATTCAGTATATATAGTATGCTGTCTAGATCTAAAGTTTAACATTTTACTTTAAAAGTTACGCTTATGTAACAAACAATCTCTATAATTTTGCAAAGATAATTTTTTTACAGCTGCTGATTTAACACCGTTTGCTTTTTTTATCACGGATGAATCTTCAATATCAATACTATACATTTTAGCCCTTAACCTAATAAATTCCCTCATTATTCTTCCATTATTCTCATCCTTCATATAACCTAATTTTTTCACATTGAGCTGAGCAATATCATAAGGGTTATGTAGGGGATAATCTGAAGTATCAAACATTTTAATTATATCACTCTTAATATCGCTGTAAAAGTCATCAGTTCGTATTTGATAAATAAATGAATCAGTATCCATATAAGCCAGTTGTAGGTTCTTAGTAAATTTCGGATTCATATAAGCATAATGAAAGTCATACATTTTATACTTTGAAATCTCTAATACACAAAAACCTAAATGTATAGGCTTATTATAGACACAGTAAATTCGATTTAACTGAATAGCAGCCATAGTTTCGGAAAATTCTAAAATGCTACGAAAATTAGGTTTAGCGATAAGAGCACGACTACCAAGATGTCTACCTCTGCTTTCTACTGAATCAACAATTCGAACATCTTTTCGTTTGTCTACATTCTCCATAGTTTTTCCAAATACAGCATTATTACAGAGTTTACGCTGATCCTTTTCAAACTTTGTAGTTGCTTTTTTTCTAAGTTCATTGTTTAAATAAATATATTTTTTCAACCATTTAGATTGTTTGAATTGAATCACTCTGTGAATTTTCTTTAGCACTAAACCATTTTCAAGGCACTGAATTAAACTTTTGTAATGTATTATATAATTCACCTTATTATTTAAATCAGCAATTAATTTTTTATCTGATTTGTTAGACAATGAAATATTTGAAGGACAGAAAGGAAAATCGTTATGATCATCATGTATTTCTATAGGATATACGAGATCAACTTCTAAAACATAACCAATGTTTATATTTGAAATTAACCATTCTTTAATCCCATCTAAATTATCTGGAGGTTCAACCCATTTAAAGTCTGAATGTGGTAGATAGTCAGACATTGCCCAACCGTAAAGATTATTAGCATCCAAATACATTAAATAATCAGATGGTTTACTTGAATCATAATCAGACATATATTTATTATTTGCTTTAGAATGTCGTAAGCTACACTGGGTCAAACCTCCTCTTATACATTTAGCGAAAAAGTTATACATGTTTATATCAGTTAAACGTTCAAGTTTTACACCTGTTTCTTTCAACATAGCATCCCACGAAAAACCTGGTAATGTATAATAGTGACAGGGGTCTAGACCGTAAATTGTTCTAGAATCAATTCTGAATTTTTCGAAAATGTCTGCTAAAATTAAAACATCTGTTTTCAAATAGTGTTCTAAATATTCTGTTAAACTGTTACATTTAAAATGTGACCAAACTTTTACAGCGTGATTATAGTCATCTTGGTTGCAATCTTCTTCAATCAAAGAATTTCTAAAAGATTCTATTGGAGGGAGCTCTGTCTCACTTAATTTGTATATAGCGTCTAAATAGTCATAGCAGAAAACACCCTTACGAGTCATTAGTTCGAAAGATTCATCATCTTTGAAAAATGATGTTAAAATTTTAAAATCTGTTTTTTTATCTATTGTTTTTGCTATACTCTCAATAGTCGAAGGTAGAAATCTAAATGAGTCTAAGAATCGTAATTCTAAAAAATCTCCTTGCTTGCTATTTATTAAGATTTTTGATGAAATTAATATATATTTCTCTTTGTTGAGAGGAATAATATTTATAGACCCTTTGATATTATCCAGCTCTTTTATGAATAAATGTGAGTCATATCCGGTTAAGTTATGGACAAAAATAGGAATAAATTTAGGTATCTTATAATTTAAATTACATTTGGAATGTGCGGCCGCTCTGAATTTTCCAGTTAGATGGTTCATGATCCCGAACCTTTAGACTCCCCCACACTGGTTTCTTACAGATATGACATGTTGTTGCTTGTTGAAATTTAATTTCATCCTGAGGTGTCATAGTCATCGGGATTTTCTCCCCCAAATGATTTTTATAAATATTTTGACAGTCTTCATGCAAGTTCGCTATAAAAACTTGTGTACAGTCTTCACCTAGAATAAAAAACAAAAAAATAATTATATTATATTATCAGACAATTTATATATTACATATGAAATGAGGTCTTAAGAATAATTTTTACTTACCGGTATATTTGAAAAGTTTATTCAAAGATGTATTAAATGAGCATTTGATAAAATAGGATACAGCAATTGGAACATGTTTTTTAATATGTATAGTTGACGGGTTTGATGGATCAGGTTGACAGCTATCGATATTCACCAGCATACACTCAAAATCTGCATAGATGGCAAATGGCACTTCTAGTGATCTATGTTGATGTTCAAACTGTAGTATATTATTTGGAGCATCTGGTAGTGTTGTCACAGTTTTATTGCATTCATTTTCATGCTTCATCTGTGTTGAACGTTGGCAGACATGAATTACATATTCTTACTGATCGTTTGCCATGACTGAGTTGTGCTCCTATTAATCTAGACATATTTTTTATCCAAACATAATGGCTACAATCTCCTTCTTGTATTAGTAATAAATTAATATGTTGTTGTCTTTTGTGTTGAGAGTTGAAATATGGGCCAACAACTCTATAACTTTCTCCAGATCCATTTGTTTCTACTCCTAAAACATTTATACTAATTGTAGGATTGAGCGTTTCAAAGATCGATATGTCTTTAAGTTTCAAACGGAACTATAAATTTGTAAAGTCAATTTGAATTCCGCTCATTAAACTTATCACATCACCTTGAATGTTTTCAATGTGGTAACTGCTTGATCTATTAGAATGCACATCTATGGGGTGAAGAGCTGATATAACTTTTTAACCATTTAAAACAGAATTCATCATTATTTTGGACATTAACACAGGCATGTTTTAGTTCAATGCTTTTTGGAAGACTTAAATAGCTCGAACCTCTTAAGGGTTTATACTCGTTAATATTAACTTCAATATGTTTAATACACAATAGTGCCCATCCTGAATCTCTCTCCTGAAACTCTTCACTTTTAACTCCAATTGTTTTAAACATCTTTTCAATTATATCTTTCAAATCATCATTTTGTAAAGCTATTTGCATTGGACATTTAATCGATTTTAGGCTTATTTCACTTTTTTCTGATTCTCCTTGTGTTGATATAAATTTTATGAACTCTACAAATAGTTCAATGCTGAACTTTATACCCTCTTTAGTTTCAAACGAGTATTCAAGTAATTTAATTATATCAAGTGTACAGCTATTTAAAAATTTGTTAATATCTATAACTCCTTCATCAGTATTTTCTAAGGAATAGGTTTCCACTTTACCTTCAAAACAATGTCTTATTTTGTTAAAACGAGTATTGTTGACTGGAACTTTGCTCTTTCTCTTATGTTCATTAGTTCTAGTGTGATCACCCCATCCTGATACTAGCACATCTATTTCACAATTTTCACATCTACGTTTTTTCGATGATGAATGAGGTTGGGACAGGGAATCATTCATGTCTTTTGGAAGTTTTCTCTTGCTGCTAGTTGGTTGATCAATTACTCGCTCTTGACAGGAGACGTTAATATGTTCCTTGCGGAAGTGTTCCAACATTGAATCCTTTCGTGTATATGTTTTGTCACACTGAGAACATTTAATTTTATCACCATGTGCAGCTCTTATATGTCTATTCAGATTTTCCTTTCGTGTAAATTTAGCACTGCATACGTTACACTCAAAATTATCCATTTTATTCTTTTTAAATTTTTTTAGTTTTAACGAGCTTGAGTCAAGATGTATAATACTAGATTAACAAGTAAGACTATAATGAAAATTAAAAGAAAAATACAGCCTATGTATACACATTCTGAGGTCTAACTTTCTTAAACTTTTATTATAACGCTTCTCATTATATTTCTTATCTAAGTATATTAACACTAAACAAAAAAAGAATAGATATACAAATGATTTTTGTAAGCTTTTTATTATCGCATACCTACCTATACATAAATATTAATTTTATATCTTATCATTCTAGTAACAATGTAAATGAAATGGATTTCTTTAAGTTCCACATGTCTAACCATAAATTCTAATTATAGATGACACAGTTATTAGTCTTTATCATTCTCACGGTTAAAATAAAAAAAAACCTAAATTCAGTCGAATAATATGATAGTGTCCGAAAAAATAAAAACCACCAATTAAACAACAGATATATGCATTCCTTGGTGTTTTTCATCATAGATATCAAAAAATTGTTCCTTATATAGAAATTAAGTCTTGCTCTCGATTGCTTCCTCTACGGTTACTGTTTTCTCATCGAAAATTTTGTTTATAGATTTGGTTGTTGTTGTTGTTGTCTCACCCTCTGATGTATGATTATCATTTTGGAATGATGTTGTATCTGCATTTGTCCTATTATGTAAATTCTTAGTGTTTGTAAAAGTAAACAAACGAAACGATAATCCTATTTGTACTGTATCATTATTAGGCGAATTCAATGAAAACGAAAGGTTGTCAGTTGTATTTGATTGTTGTAAATTTTCCTAATTCTAAAAACTCTCCTTGCTTGCTATTTAACAGCGCCGCCGGCCGCCGCCGCCACGCATCGCACCCGCCCGCATCGCACCCGCCCAGCACGCATCGCAACCTAATCAGTTCATTGCCCTCCATTTATATAATATTCAATGACACACTACCTCCTAACCACATACGTAATTTATTCAACTTTTTTTATATTATCCCAAACATTTTTTTCCTTTTCTTAATTTACTTCCCAAACAACTTTTTTTATATATTCCCAAACGTTAGCGCCATACCTTATCATCCAATTTTTTCCTTTTCTTAATTTACTTCCCAACACCTTCAACCACCACAACCCCGCCCCGCGTCGACGCCACGCATCTCACTCAACACATCGATACCTAATCAGTTCATGTAACCGTTGCTGCTGGTGTAGCCCCAAAAATAATTTATGCGTCATCCAAGATATGATTTCTACAATTTAAAACGAAAAAAAAAAACTTGAATAATCCTTAAGCCACTAGTATATGATTCATACTACACAAAAAACATTATTTTCTCTTAGATCTTTAAACATCATGGCGATTACCATGAAATTCCTTCTCAAGCAACATCATGCGATACTATTTTGATAGCAACACCATACGACCAGTATATACCAAACCTCCGGTGGTCCAGAACCCGCACATTTATGCTACTGAATGACACGAAAAACTAATTTTAAAAAATTTGGACATTTTTATCTTTAAACGCGATTTCTGACTAAACTAAGCGTCCTAGACCCATCAAACTTTACACTTTTTCTGTCCATTGAAATTCGATTTGCGGCTAAACTACTTGCCCTAGCGACTTAAAAATTATATATTCGTGATCTTGGAAGTGCCACCTTTCAATCCATGTAACGATTGACACGAAAAACTAATTTTAAAAAATTTGGACATTTTATCTTTAAACGCGATTTCTGACTAAACTAAGCGTCCTAGACCCATCAAACTTTACACTTTTCCTGTCCCTTGAAATTCGATTTGCGGCTAAACTACTTGCCCTAGCGACTTAAAAATTATATATTCGTGATCTTGGAAGTGCCACCTTTCAATCAATGTAACGAATGACACGAAAAACTAATTTTAAAAAATTTGGACATTTTTATCTTTATCTGACTAAACTAATCGTCCTAGACCCATCAAACTTTACACTTTTTCTGTCCCTTAAAATTCGATTTGCGGCTAAACTACTCGCCCTAGCGACTTAAAAATTATATATTCGTGATCTTGGAATGTCAAACGAAAACTTGTAAATGTTCAGTGTGAACATTTTTCGAGTTTTCCTAAACTTTGAGCTGAAAACCCGGTTTTGGATTTGGTGTGAATTTATTAATTTCAAAAGTTCTCCGTATGAGTGAGAGAAAGGGAAGCCAGACAGACTGGCGCCGTGACGCGTTACGTAACGAAACGAATAACCCTCCCATAAGAAGATAACATATCAAAAAGTAGCCAAATTCTTCTATATACAAAAACCTTTGCGTAACACATCAGCCGTGCAAAGTAGTGAGATCTAAAAGTACGCCAAGTTATAAATTTATTATTATATCAAATATTTTAACTAGAGTAATATGGAAGAACCTAAAAATAATCAGAGAAATCTGTTATTTAATGATTACTGACTTTAATTGTGTTGGTTTAATTGGCAAGTTTTAATTTCAAAATTGAATAATTACGTAATAAAAGACCAATTTTGTTCGTTCACGTCCCAAGTAAGTTAAATATTTACTATTACTTTAATTTAAAACACGTCTTTTCTACTTTTAAATATTAATACACATATACATACCTGGGCTTCTTCTTATTCTTATTAAATACATTCACTTATAATTCAAAATTAAATTAAATAAACCAACAAAATAAACCATATAATAAATTAAAGAGATCCACTTTCGATACATGGCGACTTTTCTAAATTAATCCTCTCAACTATCCTTCTCCCACACAATATCACCTTTTGAAAAGAAACACCATCCAACCAACTGTCCACCAAACACATCATCCACATAATGTAGTTAAGTTTCCCCTATCTCCCATAACCTGCATTGTCATTGAGATGGAGAAAGCATTGTCATCGAGATAAAGAAAGCTCAAAGTACTTTTGTAGAGAGAGATGGAGGTAGAGTTTATTTCATGAAGTGCGTCGTCGGTTCGTCGCGATCTATTTTTAAAAGAAAAAAAGTATTTTTAATATTAATTAATTAATCTAATGTGCAGTGAAAAAATAATAATATTCTAATGTTATAAGCGGTTATGTGCATTTTTATAGTGAATTTCCAAAAAAATATTGATAGGTTTATGTGTGTTTTGTGCAATTAAATTTTGTTCGTTCTAGTTCCATTTGTATCAGTTTTCATCGGTAAAGGTGTGCGTTACTATGAAAGAAATATTTGTCGGCAATGTGGAGACCATCTTGGAAACTACGAGAATGACGATGAATGTTGATTGAATTTATAAGGTAAGTTTAATTACTAATGTTTTTAAGGATATTTTTTTAAACAACAAAACAACATATTAACGAAATAAAAATACACTTTGTATGATACGACATTTAGCACAGAAATTGGGATTAAATAAAATAGCGGTGTTTTAGTTATTTTGAAGTTTTTTGGTAGATGCCGTTAAATATATTTTAAATTATATTCTTTTTAGATTAGAGCTTCATTTAATATGCTGATTTCTAGGTAATTCAAATAGTATAATTTGATGTGTATATTAATTATTTCATACTTTTTTTTTAACCAATTCATTAGTAAATGTTGTTGCTTTAGGTAAATTGTTTTAAAAACAATTGAAGATGAATCCTTTATTGGTGTATAGGGTCTTTCTAAAAGAGGTTATATTTTTCATTCCACGCCATTTTTAAATAGTAGGCATTAAACTGCCATTGCGATAGTTTTTTAGTAATGAAACCCAGGCGTACGATTTGACTGTTTTCGATTTTTACTGGCGACATATCTTATGTATGTACTTATGTATGTAGGTACTATAGGGCAAGTTTTGATTTTCGAAAAAAAAAATCTAACTCGAGATTTTAATCAAACTCGACATTACGATGATAGAGAACGCCCAAAAAGTGCGTCCCGCAATTCCGACAGTCTGTCTGTACAACGATCTACAGTCCAAACGACTGAAGCGATTTTCTTCAAAAATTTGGACATTTTTATCTTTAAACGCGATTTCTGACTAAACTAATCGTCCTAGACCCATCAAACTTTACACTTTTTCTGTCCCTTAAAATTCGATTTGCGGCTAAACTAATTGCCCTAGCCACTTAAAAATTATATATTCGTGATCTTGGAAGTGCCACCTTTCACTCCATGTAACGAATGACACGAAAAACTAATTTTAAAAAATTTGGACATTTTTATCTTTAAACGCGATTTCTGTCTAAACTAAGCGTCCTAGACCCATCAAACTTTACACTTTTTCTGTCCCTTGAAATTCGATTTGCGGCTAAAGTACTTGCCCTAGCGACTTAAAAATTATATATTCGTGATCTTGGAAGTGCCACCTTTCAATCCATGTAACGAATGACACGAAAAACTAATTTTAGAAAAATTGCACATTTTTATCTTTAAACGCGATTTCTGACTAAACTAAGGTCCTAGACCCATCAAACTTTACACTTTTTCTGTCCGTTAAAATTCAATTTGCGGCTAAACTACTTGCCCTAGCGACTTAAAAATTATATATTCGTGATCTTGGAAGTGCCACCTTTCAATCCATGTAACGAATGACACGAAAAACTAATTTTAAAAAATTTGCACATTTTTATCTTTAAACGCGTTTTCTGATTAAACTAAGCGTCCTAGACCCATCAAACTTTACACTTTTTCTGTCCTTGAAATTCGATTTGCGGCTAAACTACTTGCCCTAGCGACTTAAAAATTATATATTCGTGATCTTGGAAGTGCCACCTTTCAATCCATGTAACGAAAATAAAAAAATTGGACATTTTTATCTTTAAACGCGATTTCTGACTAAACTAAGCGCCCTAGACCCATCAAACTTTACAGTTTTTCTGTCCCTTAAAATTCGATTTGCGGCTAACTACTTGCCCTAGCGGCTTAAAAATTATATATTCGTGATCTTGGAAGTGCCACCTTTCATTCCATGTAACGAATGACACGAAAAACTAATTTTAAAAAATTTGGACATTTTTATCTTTAAACGCGATTTCTGGCTAAACTAAGCGTCCTAGACCCAACAAACTTTACACTTTGTCTGCCCCTTAAAATTCGATTTCCGGCTAAACTCCTTGCTCTAGCGACTTAAAAATTATATATTCGTGATCTTGGAACTGCCACCTTTCAATCCATGTAACGAATGACACGAAAAACTAATTTTAAAAAATTTGGACATTTTTATCTTTAAACGCGATTTCTGGCTAAACTAAGCGTCCTAGACCCATCAAACTTTACACTTTTTCTGTCCTTGATATTCGATTTGCGGCTAAACTACTTGCCCTAGCGACTTAAAAATTATATATTCGTGATCTTGGAAGTGCCACCTTTCAATCCATGTAACGAATGACACGAAAAACTAATTTTAGAAAAATTGCACATTTTTATCTTTAAACGCGATTTCTGACTAAACTAAGGTCCTAGACCCATCAAACTTTACACTTTTTCTGTCCGTTAAAATTCAATTTGCGGCTAAACTACTTGCCCTAGCGACTTAAAAATTATATATTCGTGATCTTGGAAGTGCCACCTTTCAAGCCATGTAACGAATGACACGAAAAACTTATTTTAAAAAATTTGGACATTTTTATCTTTAAACGCGATTTCTGTCTAAACTAAGCGTCCTAGACCCATCAAACTTTACACTTTTTCTGTCCCTTGAAATTCGATTTGCGGCTAAAGTACTTGCCCTAGCGACTTAAAAATTATATATTCGTGATCTTGGAAGTGCCAACTTTCAATCCATGTAACGAATGACACGAAAAACTAATTTTAAAAAATTTGCACATTTTTATCTTTAAACGCGTTTTCTGATTAAACTAAGCGTCCTAGACCCATCAAACTTTACACTTTTTCTGTCCTTGAAATTCGATTTGCGGCTAAACTACTTGCCCTAGCGACTTAAAAATTATATATTCGTGATCTTGGAAGTGCCACCTTTCAATCCATGTAACGAAAATAAAAAAATTGGACATTTTTATCTTTAAACGCGATTTCTGACTAAACTAAGCGCCCTAGACCCATCAAACTTTACAGTTTTTCTGTCCCTTAAAATTCGATTTGCGGCTAACTACTTGCCCTAGCGGCTTAAAAATTATATATTCGTGATCTTGGAAGTGCCACCTTTCATTCCATGTAACGAATGACACGAAAAACTAATTTTAAAAAATTTGGACATTTTTATCTTTAAACGCGATTTCTGGCTAAACTAAGCGTCCTAGACCCAACAAACTTTACACTTTGTCTGCCCCTTAAAATTCGATTTCCGGCTAAACTCCTTGCTCTAGCGACTTAAAAATTATATATTCGTGATCTTGGAACTGCCACCTTTCAATCCATGTAACGAATGACACGAAAAACTAATTTTAAAAAATTTGGACATTTTTATCTTTAAACGCGATTTCTGGCTAAACTAAGCGTCCTAGACCCATCAAACTTTACACTTTGTCTGTCCCTTAAAATTCGATTTCCGGCTAAACTACTTGCTCTAGCGACTTAAAAATTATATATTCGTGATCTTGGAACTGCCACCTTTCAATCCATGTAACGAATGACACGAAAAACTAATTTTAGAAAAATTGCACATTTTTATCTTTAAACGCGATTTCTGACTAAACTAAGGTCCTAGACCCATCAAACTTTACACTTTTTCTGTCCGTTAAAATTCAATTTGCGGCTAAACTACTTGCCCTAGCGACTTAAAAATTATATATTAGTGATCTTGGAAGTGCCACCTTTCAAGCCATGTAACGAATGACACGAAAAACTTATTTTAAAAAATTTGGACATTTTTATCTTTAAACGCGATTTCTGTCTAAACTAAGCGTCCTAGACCCATCAAACTTTACACTTTTTCTGTCCCTTGAAATTCGATTTGCGGCTAAAGTACTTGCCCTAGCGACTTAAAAATTATATATTCGTGATCTTGGAAGTGCCAACTTTCAATCCATGTAACGAATGACACGAAAAACTAATTTTAAAAAATTTGCACATTTTTATCTTTAAACGCGTTTTCTGATTAAACTAAGCGTCCTAGACCCATCAAACTTTACACTTTTTCTGTCCTTGAAATTCGATTTGCGGCTAAACTACTTGCCCTAGCGACTTAAAAATTATATATTCGTGATCTTGGAAGTGCCACCTTTCAATCCATGTAACGAAAATAAAAAAATTGGACATTTTTATCTTTAAACGCGATTTCTGACTAAACTAAGCGCCCTAGACCCATCAAACTTTACAGTTTTTCTGTCCCTTAAAATTCGATTTGCGGCTAACTACTTGCCCTAGCGGCTTAAAAATTATATATTCGTGATCTTGGAAGTGCCACCTTTCATTCCATGTAACGAATGACACGAAAAACTAATTTTAAAAAATTTGGACATTTTTATCTTTAAACGCGATTTCTGGCTAAACTAAGCGTCCTAGACCCAACAAACTTTACACTTTGTCTGCCCCTTAAAATTCGATTTCCGGCTAAACTCCTTGCTCTAGCGACTTAAAAATTATATATTCGTGATCTTGGAACTGCCACCTTTCAATCCATGTAACGAATGACACGAAAAACTAATTTTAAAAAATTTGGACATTTTTATCTTTAAACGCGATTTCTGGCTAAACTAAGCGTCCTAGACCCATCAAACTTTACACTTTGTCTGTCCCTTAAAATTCGATTTCCGGCTAAACTACTTGCTCTAGCGACTTAAAAATTATATATTCGTGATCTTGGAACTGCCACCTTTCAATCCATGTAACGAATGACACGAAAAACTAATTTTAAAAAATTTGGACATTTTTATCTTTAAACGCGATTTCTGGCTAAACTAAGCGTCCTAGACCCATCAAACTTTACACTTTGTCTGTCCCTTAAAATTCGATTTCCGGCTAAACTACTTGCTCTAGCGACTTAAAAATTATATATTCGTGATCTTGGAACTGCCACCTTTCAATCCATGTAACGAATGACACGAAAAACTAATTTTAAAAAATTTGGACATTTTTATCTTTAAACGCGATTTCTGGCTAAACTAAGCGTCCTAGACCCATCAAACTTTACACTTTGTCTGTCCCTTAAAATTCGATTTCCGGCTAAACTACTTGCCCTAGCGACTTAAAAATTATATATTCGTGATCTTGGAACTGCCACCTTTCAATCCATGTAACGAATGACACGAAAAACTAATTTTAAAAAATTTGGAAATTTTTATCTTTAAACGCGATTTCTGACTAAACTAAGCGTCCTAGACCCATCAAACTTTACACTTTGTCTTTCCCTTAAAATTCGATTTCCGGCTAAACTACTTGCCCTAGCGACTTAAAAATTATATACTCGTGATCTTGGAACTGCCACCTTTAAATCCATGTAACGAATGACACGAAAAACTAATTTTAAAAAATTTGGACATTTTTATCTTTAAACGCGATTTCTGGCTAAACTAAGCGTCCTAGACCCATCAAACTTTACACTTTGTCTGTCCCTTAAAATTCGATTTCCGGCTAAACTACTTGCTCTAGCGACTTAAAAATTATATATTCGTGATCTTGGAACTGCCACCTTTCAATCCATGTAACGAATGACACGAAAAACTAATTTTAAAAAATTTGGACATTTTTATCTTTAAACGCGATTTCTGGCTAAACTAAGCGTCCTAGACCCATCAAACTTTACACTTTGTCTGTCCCTTAAAATTCGATTTCCGGCTAAACTACTTGCTCTAGCGACTTAAAAATTATATATTCGTGATCTTGGAACTGCCACCTTTCAATCCATATAACGAATGACACGAAAAACTAATTTTAAAAAATTTGGACATTTTTATCTTTAAACGCGATTTCTGGCTAAACTAAGCGTCCTAGACCCATCAAACTTTACACTTTGTCTGTCCCTTAAAATTCGATTTGCGGCTAAACTACTTGCCCTAGCGACTTAAAAATTATATATTCGTGATCTTGGAACTGACACCTTTCAATCCATGTAACGAATGACACGAAAAACTAATTTTAAAAAAATTGGACATTTTTATCTTTAAACGCGATTTCTGACTAAACTAAGCGTCCTAGACCCATCAAACTTTACACTTTGTCTGTCCCTTAAAATTCGATTTCCGGCTAAACTACTTGCCCTAGCGACTTAAAAATTATATATTCGTGATCTTGGAACTGCCACCTTTCAATCCATGTAACGAATGACACGAAAAACTAATTTTAAAAAATTTGGACATTTTTATCTTTAAACGCGATTTCTGGCTAAACTAAGCGTCCTAGACCCATCAAACTTTACACTTTGTCTGTCCCTTAAAATTCGATTTGCGGCTAAACTACTTGCCCTAGCGACTTAAAAATTATATATTCGTGATCTTGGAACTGCCACCTTTCAATCCATGTAACGAATGATACGAAAAACTAATTTTAAAAAATTTGGACATTTTTATCTTTAAACGCGATTTCTGGCTAAACTAAGCGTCCTAGACCCATCAAACTTTACACTTTGTCTGTCCCTTAAAATTCGATTTCCGGCTAAACTACTTGCCCTAGCGACTTAAAAATTATATATTCGTGATCTTGGAACTGCCACCTTTCAATCCATGTAACGAATGACACGAAAAACTAATTTTAAAAAATTTGGACATTTTTATCTTTAAACGCGATTTCTGACTAAACTAAGCGCCCTAGACCCATCAAACTTTACAGTTTTTCTGTCCCTTAAAATTCGATTTGCGGCTAACTACTTGCCCTAGCGACTTAAAAATTATATATTCGTGATCTTGGAAGTGCCACCTTTCATTCCATGTAACGAATGACACGAAAAACTAATTTTAAAAAATTTGGACATTTTTATCTTTAAACGCGATTTCTGGCTAAACTAAGCGTCCTAGACCCATCAAACTTTACACTTTGTCTGCCCCTTAAAATTCGATTTCCGGCTAAACTCCTTGCTCTAGCGACTTAAAAATTATATATTCGTGATCTTGGAACTGCCACCTTTCAATCCATGTAACGAATGACACGAAAAACTAATTTTAAAAAATTTGGACATTTTTATCTTTAAACGCGATTTCTGGCTATACTAAGCGTCCTAGACCCATCAAACTTTACACTTTGTCTGTCCCTTAAAATTCGATTTCCGGCTAAACTACTTGCTCTAGCGACTTAAAAATTATATATTCGTGATCTTGGAACTGCCACCTTTCAATCCATGTAACGAATGACACGAAAAACTAATTTTAAAAAATTTGGACATTTTTATCTTTAAACGCGATTTCTGGCTAAACTAAGCGTCCTAGACCCATCAAACTTTACACTTTGTCTGTCCCTTAAAATTCGATTTCCGGCTAAACTACTTGCTCTAGCGACATAAAAATTATATATTCGTGATCTTGGAACTGCCACCTTTCAATCCATGTAACGAATGACACGAAAAACTAATTTTAAAAAATTTGGACATTTTTATCTTTAAACGCGATTTCTGGCTAAACTAAGCGTCCTAGACCCATCAAACTTTACACTTTGTCTGTCCCTTAAAATTCGATTTCCGGCTAAACTACTTGCCCTAGCGACTTAAAAATTATATATTCGTGATCTTGGAACTGCCACCTTTCAATCCATGTAACGAATGACACGAAAAACTAATTTTAAAAAATTTGGAAATTTTTATCTTTAAACGCGATTTCTGACTAAACTAAGCGTCCTAGACCCATCAAACTTTACACTTTGTCTTTCCCTTAAAATTCGATTTCCGGCTAAACTACTTGCCCTAGCGACTTAAAAATTATATACTCGTGATCTTGGAACTGCCACCTTTAAATCCATGTAACGAATGACACGAAAAACTAATTTTAAAAAATTTGGACATTTTTATCTTTAAACGCGATTTCTGGCTAAACTAAGCGTCCTAGACCCATCAAACTTTACACTTTGTCTGTCCCTTAAAATTCGATTTCCGGCTAAACTACTTGCTCTAGCGACTTAAAAATTATATATTCGTGATCTTGGAACTGCCACCTTTCAATCCATGTAACGAATGACACGAAAAACTAATTTTAAAAAATTTGGACATTTTTATCTTTAAACGCGATTTCTGGCTAAACTAAGCGTCCTAGACCCATCAAACTTTACACTTTGTCTGTCCCTTAAAATTCGATTTCCGGCTAAACTACTTGCTCTAGCGACTTAAAAATTATATATTCGTGATCTTGGAACTGCCACCTTTCAATGCATGTAACGAATGACACGAAAAACTAATTTTAAAAAATTTGGACATTTTTATCTTTAAACGCGATTTCTGGCTAAACTAAGCGTCCTAGACCCATCAAACTTTACACTTTGTCTGTCCCTTAAAATTCGATTTCCGGCTAAACTACTTGCTCTAGCGACTTAAAAATTATATATTCGTGATCTTGGAACTGCCACCTTTCAATCCATGTAACGAATGACACGAAAAACTAATTTTAAAAAATTTGGACATTTTTATCTTTAAACGCGATTTCTGGCTAAACTAAGCGTCCTAGACCCATCAAACTTTACACTTTGTCTGTCCCTTAAAATTCGATTTCCGGCTAAACTACTTGCTCTAGCGACTTAAAAATTATATATTCGTGATCTTGGAACTGCCACCTTTCAATGCATGTAACGAATGACACGAAAAACTAATTTTAAAAAATTTGGACATTTTTATCTTTAAACGCGATTTCTGGCTAAACTAAGCGTCCTAGACCCATCAAACTTTACACTTTGTCTGTCCCTTAAAATTCGATTTCCGGCTAAACTACTTGCCCTAGCGACTTAAAAATTATATATTCGTGATCTTGGAACTGACACCTTTCAATCCATGTAACGAATGACACGAAAAACTAATTTTAAAAAAATTGGACATTTTTATCTTTAAACGCGATTTCTGACTAAACTAAGCGTCCTAGACCCATCAAACTTTACACTTTGTCTGTCCCTTAAAATTCGATTTCCGGCTAAACTACTTGCCCTAGCGACTTAAAAATTATATATTCGTGATCTTGGAACTGCCACCTTTCAATCCATGTAACGAATGACACGAAAAACTAATTTTAAAAAATTTGGACATTTTTATCTTTAAACGCGATTTCTGGCTAAACTAAGCGTCCTAGACCCATCAAACTTTACACTTTGTCTGTCCCTTAAAATTCGATTTCCGGCTAAACTACTTGCTCTAGCGACTTAAAAATTATATATTCGTGATCTTGGAACTGCCACCTTTGAATCCCTATAACGAATGACACGAAAAACTAATTTTAAAAAATTTGGACATTTTTATCTTTAAACGCGATTTCTGGCTAAACTAAGCGTCCTAGACCCATCAAACTTTACACTTTGTCTGTCCCTTAAAATTCGATTTGCGGCTAAACTACTTGCCCTAGCGACTTAAAAATTATATATTCGTGATCTTGGAACTGCCACCTTTCAATCCATGTAACGAATGATACGAAAAACTAATTTTAAAAAATTTGGACATTTTTATCTTTAAACGCGATTTCTGACTAAACTAAGCGTCCTAGACCCATCAAACTTTACACTTTGTCTGTCCCTTAAAATTCGATTTCCGGCTAAACTACTTGCCCTAGCGACTTAAAAATTATATATTCGTGATCTTGGAACTGCCACCTTTCAATCCATGTAACGAATGACACGAAAAACTAATTTTAAAAAATTTGGACATTTTTATCTTTAAACGCGATTTCTGACTAAACTAAGCGTCCTAGACCCATCAAACTTTACACTTTGTCTGTCCCTTAAAATTCGATTTCCGGCTAAACTACTTGCTCTAGCGACTTAAAAATTATATATTCGTGATCTTGGAACCGCCACCTTTCAATCCATATAACGAATGACACGAAAAACTAATTTTAAAAAATTTGGACATTTTTATCTTTAAACGCGGTTTCTGGCTAAACTAAGCGTCCTAGACCCATCAAACTTTACACTTTGTCTGTCCCTTAAAATTCGATTTCCGGCTAAACTACTTGCTCTAGCGACTTAAAAATTATATATTCGTGATCTTGGAACTGCCACCTTTCAATCCATGTAACGAATGACACGAAAAACTAATTTTAAAAAATTTGGACATTTTTATCTTTAAACGCGATTTCTGGCTAAACTAAGCGTCCTAGACCCATCAAACTTTACACTTTGTCTGTCCCTTAAAATTCGATTTCCGGCTAAACTACTTGCTCTAGCGACTTAAAAATTATATATTCGTGATCTTGGAACTGCCACCTTTCAATCCATATAACGAATGACACGAAAAACTAATTTTAAAAAATTTGGACATTTTTATCTTTAAACGCGATTTCTGGCTAAACTAAGGGTCCTAGACCCATCAAACTTTACACTTTGTCTGTCCCTTAAAATTCGATTTGCGGCTAAACTACTTGCCCTAGCGACTTAAAAATTATATATTCGTGATCTTGGAACTGACACCTTTCAATCCATGTAACGAATGACACGAAAAACTAATTTTAAAAAAAATGGACATTTTTATCTTTAAACGCGATTTCTGACTAAACTAAGCGTCCTAGACCCATCAAACTTTACACTTTGTCTGTCCCTTAAAATTCGATTTCCGGCTAAACTACTTGCCCTAGCGACTTAAAAATTATATATTCGTGATCTTGGAACTGCCACCTTTCAATCCATGTAACGAATGACACGAAAAACTAATTTTAAAAAATTTGGACATTTTTATCTTTAAACGCGATTTCTGGCTAAACTAAGCGTCCTAGACCCATCAAACTTTACACTTTGTCTGTCCCTTAAAATTCGATTTCCGGCTAAACTACTTGCTCTAGCGACTTAAAAATTATATATTCGTGATCTTGGAACTGCCACCTTTCAATCCATATAACGAATGACACGAAAAACTAATTTTAAAAAATTTGGACATTTTTATCTTTAAACGCGATTTCTGGCTAAACTAAGCGTCCTAGACCCATCAAACTTTACACTTTGTCTGTCCCTTAAAATTCGATTTGCGGCTAAACTACTTGCCCTAGCGACTTAAAAATTGATATGATACGAAAAACTAATTTTAAAAAATTTGGACATTTTTATCTTTAAACGCGATTTCTGGCTAAACTAAGCGTCCTAGACCCATCAAACTTTACACTTTGTCTGTCCCTTAAAATTCGATTTCCGGCTAAACTACTTGCCCTAGCGACTTAAAAATTATATATTCGTGATCTTGGAACTGACACCTTTCAATCCATGTAACGAATGACACGAAAAACTAATTTTAAAAAATTTGGACATTTTTATCTTTAAACGCGATTTCTGACTAAACTAAGCGTCCTAGACCCATCAAACTTTACACTTTGTCTGTCCCTTAAAATTCGATTTCCGGCTAAACTACTTGCCCTAGCGACTTAAAAATTATATATTCGTGATCTTGGAACTGCCACCTTTCAATCCATGTAACGAATGACACGAAAAACTAATTTTAAAAAATTTGGACATTTTTATCTTTAAACGCGATTTCTGACTAAACTAAGCGTCCTAGACCCATCAAACTTTACACTTTGTCTGTCCCTTAAAATTCGATTTCCGGCTAAACTACTTGCTCTAGCGACTTAAAAATTATATATTCGTGATCTTGGAACCGCCACCTTTCAATCCATATAACGAATGACACGAAAAACTAATTTTAAAAAATTTGGACATTTTTATCTTTAAACGCGGTTTCTGGCTAAACTAAGCGTCCTAGACCCATCAAACTTTACACTTTGTCTGTCCCTTAAAATTCGATTTCCGGCTAAACTACTTGCTCTAGCGACTTAAAAATTATATATTCGTGATCTTGGAACTGCCACCTTTCAATCCATGTAACGAATGACACGAAAAACTAATTTTAAAAAATTTGGACATTTTTATCTTTAAACGCGATTTCTGGCTAAACTAAGCGTCCTAGACCCATCAAACTTTACACTTTGTCTGTCCCTTAAAATTAGATTTGCGGCTAAACTACTTGCCCTAGCGACTTAAAAATTATATATTCGTGATCTTGGAACTGCCACCTTTCAATCCATGTAACGAATGACACGAAAAACTAATTTTAAAAAATTTGGACATTTTTATCTTTAAACGCGATTTCTGGCTAAACTAAGCGTCCTAGACCCATCAAACTTTACACTTTGTCTCTGTCCCTTAAAATTCGATTTCCGGCTAAACTACTTGCCCTAGCGACTTAAAAATTATATATTCGTGATCTTGGAACTGCCACCTTTCAATCCATGTAACGAATGACACGAAAAACTAATTTTAAAAAATTTGGACATTTTTATCTTTAAATGCGATTTCTGTCTAAACTAAGCGTCCTAGACCCATCAAACTTTACACTTTTTCTGTCCCTTGAAATTCGATTTGCGGCTAAAGTACTTGCCCTAGCGACTTAAAAATTATATATTCGTGATCTTGGAAGTGCCACCTTTCAATCCATGTAACGAATGACACGAAAAACTAATTTTAGAAAAATTGCACATTTTTATCTTTAAACGCGATTTCTGACTAAACTAAGGTCTTAGACCCATCAAACTTTACACTTTTTCTGTCCTTTAAAATTCAATTTGCGGCTAAACTACTTGCCCTAGCGACTTAAAAATTATATATTCGTGATCTTGTAAGTGCCACCTTTCAACCCATGTAACGAATGACACGAAAAACTAATTTTAAAAAATTTGGACATTTTTATCTTTAAACGCGATTTCTGTCTAAACTAAGCGTCCTAGACCCATCAAACTTTACACTTTTTCTGTCCCTTGAAATTCGATTTGCGGCTAAAGTACTTGCCCTAGCGACTTAAAAATTATATATTCGTGATCTTGGAAGTGCCAACTTTCAATCCATGTAACGAATGACACGAAAAACTAGTTTTAAAAAATTTGCACATTTTTATCTTTAAACGCGTTTTCTGATTAAACTAAGCGTCCTAGACCCATCAAACTTTACACTTTTTCTGTCCTTGAAATTCGATTTGCGGCTAAACTACTTGCCCTAGCGACTTAAAAATTATATATTCGTGATCTTGGAAGTGCCACCTTTCAATCCATGTAACGAAAATAAAAAAATTGGACATTTTTATCTTTAAACGCGATTTCTGACTAAACTAAGCGTCCTAGACGCATCAAACTTTACACTTTTTCTGTCCCTTAAAATTCGATTTGCGGCTAAACTAATTGCCCTAGCCACTTAAACATTATATATTCGTGATCTTGGAAGTGCCACCTTTCAATCCATGTAACGAATTACACGAAAAACTAATTTTAAAAAATTTGAACATTTTTATCTTTAAACGCGATTTCTGACTAAACTAAGCGTCCTAGACCCATCAAACTTTACACTTTTTCTGTCCCTTAAAATTCGATTTGCGGCTAACTACTTGCCCTAGCGACTTAAAAATTATATATTCGTGATCTTGGAAGTGCCACCTTTCATTCCATGTAACGAATGACACGAAAAACTAATTTTAAAAAATTTGGACATTTTTATCTTTAAACGCGATTTCTGGCTAAACTAAGCGTCCTAGACCCATCAAACTTTACACTTTGTCTGCCCCTTAAAATTAGATTTCCGGCTAAACTACTTGCTCTAGCGACTTAAAAATTATATATTCGTGATCTTGGAACTGCCACCTTTCAATCCATGTAACGAATGACACGAAAAACTAATTTTAAAAAATTTGGACATTTTTATCTTTAAACGCGATTTCTGGCTAAACTAAGCGTCCTAGACCCATCAAACTTTACACTTTGTCTGTCCCTTAAAATTCGATTTGCGGCTAAACTACTTGCCCTAGCGACTTAAAAATTATATATTCGTGATCTTGGAACTGACACCTTTCAATCCATGTAACGAATGACACGAAAAACTAATTTTAAAAAATTTGGACATTTTTATCTTTAAACGCGATTTCTGGCTAAACTAAGCGTCCTAGACCCATCAAACTTTACACTTTGTCTGTCCCTTAAAATTCGATTTCCGGCTAAACTACTTGCCCTAGCGACTTAAAAATTATATATTCGTGATCTTGGAACTGCCACCTTTCAATCCATGTAACGAATGACACGAAAAACTAATTTTAAAAAATTTGGAAATTTTTATCTTTAAACGCGATTTCTGACTAAACTAAGCGTCCTAGACCCATCAAACTTTACACTTTGTCTTTCCCTTAAAATTCGATTTCCGGCTAAACTACTTGCCCTAGCGACTTAAAAATTATATATTCGTGATCTTGGAACTGCCACCTTTAAATCCATGTAACGAATGACACGAAAAACTAATTTTAAAAAATTTGGACATTTTTATCTTTAAACGCGATTTCTGGCTAAACTAAGCGTCCTAGACCCATCAAACTTTACACTTTGTCTGTCCCTTAAAATTCGATTTCCGGCTAAACTACTTGCTCTAGCGACTTAAAAATTATATATTCGTGATCTTGGAACTGCCACCTTTCAATCCATGTAACGAATGACACGAAAAACTAATTTTAAAAAATTTGGACATTTTTATCTTTAAACGCGATTTCTGGCTAAACTAAGCGTCCTAGAACCATCAAACTTTACACTTTGTATGTCCCTTAAAATTCGATTTCCGGCTAAACTACTTGCTCTAGCGACTTAAAAATTATATATTCGTGATCTTGGAACTGCCACCTTTCAATCCATATAACGAATGACACGAAAAACTAATTTTAAAAAATTTGGACATTTTTATCTTTAAACGCGATTTCTGGCTAAACTAAGCGTCCTAGACCCATCAAACTTTACACTTTGTCTGTCCCTTAAAATTCGATTTGCGGCTAAACTACTTGCCCTAGCGACTTAAAAATTATATATTCGTGATCTTGGAACTGACACCTTTCAATCCATGTAACGAATGACACGAAAAACTAATTTTAAAAAATTTGGACATTTTTATCTTTAAACGCGATTTCTGACTAAACTAAGCGTCCTAGACCCATCAAACTTTACACTTTGTCTGTCCCTTAAAATTCGATTTCCGGCTAAACTACTTGCCCTAGCGACTTAAAAATTATATATTCGTGAT
The DNA here is from genome assembly GCA_910595825.1 of Philhelius pedissequus. NCBI lineage: Eukaryota > Metazoa > Arthropoda > Insecta > Diptera > Syrphidae > Philhelius > Philhelius pedissequus. Next base: position 199,011,080 of record OU343161.1, on the reverse strand, counting down.
CTTGGAACTGCCACCTTTCAATCCATGTAACGAATGACACGAAAAACTAATTTTAAAAAATTTGGACATTTTTATCTTTAAACGCGATTTCTGGCTAAGCTAAGCGTCCTAGACCCATCAAACTTTACACTTTGTCTGTCCCTTAAAATTCAATTTCCGGCTAAACTACTTGCTCTAGCGACTTAAAAATTATATATTCGTGATCTTGGAACTGCCACCTTTCAATCCATATAACGAATGACACGAAAAACTAATTTTAAAAAATTTGGACATTTTTATCTTTAAACGCGATTTCTGGCTAAACTAAGCGTCCTAGACCCATCAAACTTTACACTTTGTCTGTCCCTTAAAATTCGATTTGCGGCTAAACTACTTGCCCTAGCGACTTAAAAATTATATATTCGTGATCTTGGAACTGACACCTTTCAATCCATGTAACGAATGACACGAAAAACTAATTTTAAAAAATTTGGACATTTTTATCTTTAAACGCGATTTCTGGCTAAACTAAGCGTCCTAGACCCATCAAACTTTACACTTTGTCTGTCCCTTAAAATTCGATTTCCGGCTAAACTACTTGCTCTAGCGACTTAAAAATTATATATTCGTGATCTTGGAACTGCCACCTTTCAATCCATGTAACGAATGATACGAAAAACTAATTTTAAAAAATTTGGACATTTTTATCTTTACACGCGATTTCTGGCTAAACTAAGCGTCCTAGACCCATCAAACTTTACACTTTGTCTGTCCCTTAAAATTCGATTTCCGGCTAAACTACTTGCTCTAGCGACTTAAAAATTATATATTCGTGATCTTGGAACCGCCACCTTTCAATCCATATAACGAATGACACGAAAAACTAATTTTAAAAAATTTGGACATTTTTATCTTTAAACGCGATTTCTGGCTAAACTAAGCGTCCTAGACCCATCAAACTTAACACTTTGTCTGTCCCTTAAAATTCGATTTGCGGCTAAACTACTTGCCCTAGCGACTTAAAAATTATATATTCGTGATCTTGGAACTGACACCTTTCAATCCATGTAACGAATGACACGAAAAACTAATTTTAAAAAATTTGGACATTTTTATCTTTAAACGCGATTTCTGGCTAAACTAAGCGTCCTAGACCCATCAAACTTTACAGTTTGTCTGTCCCTTAAAATTCGATTTCCGGCTAAACTACTTGCTCTAGCGATTTAAAAATTATATATTCGTGATCTTGGAACTGCCACCTTTCAATCCATGTAACGAATGACACGAAAAACTAATTTTAAAAAATTTGGACATTTTTATCTTTAAACGCGATTTCTGGCTAAACTAAGCGTCCTAGACCCATCAAACTTTACACTTTGTCTGTCCCTTAAAATTCGATTTCCGGCTAAACTACTTGCTCTAGCGACTTAAAAATTATATATTCGTGATCTTGGAACTGCCACCTTTCAATCCATGTAACGAATGACACGAAAAACTAATTTTAAAAAATTTGGACATTTTTATCTTTAAACGCGATTTCTGGCTAAACTAAGCGTCCTAGACCCATCAAACTTTACACTTTGTCTGTCCCTTAAAATTCGATTTCCGGCTAAACTACTTGCTCTAGCGACTTAAAAATTATATATTCGTGATCTTGGAACCGCCACCTTTCAATCCATATAACGAATGACACGAAAAACTAATTTTAAAAAATTTGGACATTTTTATCTTTAAACGCGATTTCTGGCTAAACTAAGCGTCCTAGACCCATCAAACTTTTCACTTCGTCTGTCCCTTAAAATTCGATTTCCGGCTAAACTACTTGCTCTAGCGACTTAAAAATTATATACTCGTGATCTTGGAACTGACACCTTTCAATCCATGTAACGAATGACACGAAAAACTAATTTTAAAAAATTTGGACATTTTTATCTTTAAACGCGATTTCTGACTAAACTAAGCGTCCTAGACCCATCAAACTTTACACTTTGTCTGTCCCTTAAAATTCGATTTCCGGCTAAACTACTTGCCCTAGCGACTTAAAAATTATATATTCGTGATCTTGGAACTGCCACCTTTCAATCCATGTAACGAATGACACGAAAAACTAATTTTAAAAAATTTGGACATTTTTATCTTTAAACGCGATTTCTGGCTAAGCTAAGCGTCCTAGACCCATCAAACTTTACACTTTGTCTGTCCCTTAAAATTCGATTTGCGGCTAAACTACTTGCCCTAGCGACTTAAAAATTATATATTCGTGATCTTGGAACTGACACCTTTCAATCCATGTAACGAATGACACGAAAAACTAATTTTAAAAAATTTGGACATTTTTATCTTTAAACGCGATTTCTGACTAAACTAAGCGTCCTAGACCCATCAAACTTTACACTTTGTCTGTCCCTTAAAATTCGATTTCCGGCTAAACTACTTGCCCTAGCGACTTAAAAATTATATATTCGTGATCTTGGAACTGACACCTTTCAATCCATGTAACGAATGACACGAAAAACTAATTTTAAAAAATTTGGACATTTTTATCTTTAAACGCGATTTCTGGCTAAGCTAAGCGTCCTAGACCCATCAAACTTTACACTTTGTCTGTCCCTTAAAATTCGATTTCCGGCTAAACTACTTGCTCTAGCGACTTAAAAATTATATATTCTTGATCTTGGAACTGCCACCTTTCAATCCATATAACGAATGACACGAAAAACTAATTTTAAAAAATTTGGACATTTTTATCTTTAAACGCGATTTCTGGCTAAACTAAGCGTCCTAGACCCATCAAACTTTACACTTTGTCTGTCCCTTAAAATTCGATTTGCGGCTAAACTACTTGCCCTAGCGACTTAAAAATTATATATTCGTGATCTTGGAACTGACACCTTTCAATCCATGTAACGAATGACACGAAAAACTAATTTTAAAAAATTTGGACATTTTTATCTTTAAACGCGATTTCTGGCTAAACTAAGCGTCCTAGACCCATCAAACTTTACACTTTGTCTGTCCCTTAAAATTCGATTTCCGGCTAAACTACTTGCTCTAGCGACTTAAAAATTATATATTCGTGATCTTGGAACTGCCACCTTTCAATCCATGTAACGAATGATACGAAAAACTAATTTTAAAAAATTTGGACATTTTTATCTTTAAACGCGATTTCTGGCTAAACTAAGCGTCCTAGACCCATCAAACTTTACACTTTGTCTGTCCCTTAAAATTCGATTTCCGGCTAAACTACTTGCTCTAGCGACTTAAAAATTATATATTCGTGATTTTGGAACCGCCACCTTTCAATCCATATAACGAATGACACGAAAAACTAATTTTAAAAAATTTGGACATTTTTATCTTTAAACGCGATTTCTGGCTAAACTAAGCGTCCTAGACCCATCAAACTTAACACTTTGTCTGTCCCTTAAAATTCGATTTGCGGCTAAACTACTTGCCCTAGCGACTTAAAAATTATATATTCGTGATCTTGGAACTGACACCTTTCAATCCATGTAACGAATGACACGAAAAACTAATTTTAAAAAATTTGGACATTTTTATCTTTAAACGCGATTTCTGGCTAAACTAAGCGTCCTAGACCCATCAAACTTTACAGTTTGTCTGTCCCTTAAAATTCGATTTCCGGCTAAACTACTTGCTCTAGCGATTTAAAAATTATATATTCGTGATCTTGGAACTGCCACCTTTCAATCCATGTAACGAATGACACGAAAAACTAATTTTAAAAAATTTGGACATTTTTATCTTTAAACGCGATTTCTGGCTAAACTAAGCGTCCTAGACCCATCAAACTTTACACTTTGTCTGTCCCTTAAAATTCGATTTCCGGCTAAACTACTTGCTCTAGCGACTTAAAAATTATATATTCGTGATCTTGGAACTGCCACCTTTCAATCCATGTAACGAATGACACGAAAAACTAATTTTAAAAAATTTGGACATTTTTATCTTTAAACGCGATTTCTGGCTAAACTAAGCGTCCTAGACCCATCAAACTTTACACTTTGTCTGTCCCTTAAAATTCGATTTCCGGCTAAACTACTTGCTCTAGCGATTTAAAAATTATATATTCGTGATCTTGGAACTGCCACCTTTCAATCCATGTAACGAATGACACGAAAAACTAATTTTAAAAAATTTGGACATTTTTATCTTTAAACGCGATTTCTGGCTAAACTAAGCGTCCTAGACCCATCAAACTTTACACTTTGTCTGTCCCTTAAAATTCGATTTCCGGCTAAACTACTTGCTCTAGCGACTTAAAAATTATATATTCGTGATCTTGGAACCGCCACCTTTCAATCCATATAACGAATGACACGAAAAACTAATTTTAAAAAATTTGGACATTTTTATCTTTAAACGCGATTTCTGGCTAAACTAAGCGTCCTAGACCCATCAAACTTAACACTTTGTCTGTCCCTTAAAATTCGATTTGCGGCTAAACTACTTGCCCTAGCGACTTAAAAATTATATATTCGTGATCTTGGAACTGACACCTTTCAATCCATGTAACGAATGACACGAAAAACTAATTTTAAAAAATTTGGACATTTTTATCTTTAAACGCGATTTCTGGCTAAACTAAGCGTCCTAGACCCATCAAACTTTACAGTTTGTCTGTCCCTTAAAATTCGATTTCCGGCTAAACTACTTGCTCTAGCGACTTAAAAATTATATATTCGTGATCTTGGAACTGCCACCTTTCAATCCATGTAACGAATGACACGAAAAACTAATTTTAAAAAATTTGGACATTTTTATCTTTAAACGCGATTTCTGGCTAAACTAAGCGTCCTAGACCCATCAAACTTTTCACTTCGTCTGTCCCTTAAAATTCGATTTCCGGCTAAACTACTTGCTCTAGCGACTTAAAAATTATATACTCGTGATCTTGGAACTGCCACCTTTCAATCCATGTAACGAATGACACGAAAAACTAATTTTAAAAAATTTGGACATTTTTATCTTTAAACGCGATTTCTGGCTAAACTAAGCGTCCTAGACCCATCAAACTTTACACTTTGTCTGTCCCTTAAAATTCGATTTCCGGCTAAACTACTTGCTCTAGCGATTTAAAAATTATATATTCGTGATCTTGGAACTGCCACCTTTCAATCCATGTAACGAATGACACGAAAAACTAATTTTAAAAAATTTGGACATTTTTATCTTTAAACGCGATTTCTGGCTAAACTAAGCGTCCTAGACCCATCAAACTTTACACTTTGTCTCTGTCCCTTAAAATTCGATTTCCGGCTAAACTACTTGCCCTAGCGACTTAAAAATTATATTTTCGTGATCTTGGAACTGACACCTTTCAATCCATGTAACGAATGACACGAAAAACTAATTTTAAAAAATTTGGACATTTTTATCTTTAAACGCGATTTCTGACTAAACTAAGCGTCCTAGACCCATCAAACTTTACACTTTGTCTGTCCCTTAAAATTCGATTTGCGGCTAAACTACTTGCCCTAGCGACTTAAAAATTATATATTCGTGATCTTGGAACTGACACCTTTCAATCCATGTAACGAATGACACGAAAAACTAATTTTAAAAAATTTGGACATTTTTATCTTTAAACGCGATTTCTGACTAAACTAAGCGTCCTAGACCCATCAAACTTTACACTTTGTCTGTCCCTTAAAATTCGATTTCCGGCTAAACTACTTGCCCTAGCGACTTAAAAATTATATATTCGTGATCTTGGAACTGCCACCTTTCAATCCATGTAACGAATGACACGAAAAACTAATTTTAAAAAATTTGGACATTTTTATCTTTAAACGCGATTTCTGGCTAAACTAAGCGTCCTAGACCCATCAAACTTTACACTTTGTCTGTCCCTTAAAATTCGATTTCCGGCTAAACTACTTGCTCTAGCGACTTAAAAATTATATATTCGTGATCTTGGAACTGCCACCTTTCAATCCATATAACGAATGACACAAAAAACTAATTTTAAAAAATTTGGACATTTTTATCTTTAAACGCGATTTCTGGCTAAACTAAGCGTCCTAGACCCATCAAACTTTACACTTTGTCTGTCCCTTAAAATTCGATTTGCGGCTAAACTACTTGCCCTAGCGACTTAAAAATTATATATTCGTGATCTTGGAACTGCCACCTTTCAATCCATGTAACGAATGATACGAAAAACTAATTTTAAAAAATTTGGACATTTTTATCTTTAAACGCGATTTCTGGCTAAACTAAGCGTCCTAGACCCATCAAACTTTACACTTTGTCTGTCCCTTAAAATTCGATTTCCGGCTAAACTACTTGCCCTAGCGACTTAAAAATTATATATTCGTGATCTTGGAACTGCCACCTTTCAATCCATGTAACGAATGACACGAAAAACTAATTTTAAAAAATTTGGACATTTTTATCTTTAAACGCGATTTCTGACTAAACTAAGCGTTCTAGACCCATCAAACTTTACACTTTGTCTGTCCCTTAAAATTCGATTTCCGGCTAAACTACTTGCCCTAGCGACTTAAAAATTATATATTCGTGATCTTGGAACTGCCACCTTTCAATCCATGTAACGAATGACACGAAAAACTAATTTTAAAAAATTTGGACATTTTTATCTTTAAACGCGATTTCTGGCTAAACTAAGCGTCCTAGACCCATCAAACTTTACACTTTGTCTCTGTCCCTTAAAATTCGATTTCCGGCTAAACTACTTGCCCTAGCGACTTAAAAATTATATATTCGTGATCTTGGAACTGACACCTTTCAATCCATGTAACGAATGACACGAAAAACTAATTTTAAAAAATTTGGACATTTTTATCTTTAAACGCGATTTCTGACTAAACTAAGCGTCCTAGACCCATCAAACTTTACACTTTGTCTGTCCCTTAAAATTCGATTTGCGGCTAAACTACTTGCCCTAGCGACTTAAAAATTATATATTCGTGATCTTGGAACTGCCACCTTTCAATCCATGTAACGAATGATACGAAAAACTAATTTTAAAAAATTTGGACATTTTTATCTTTAAACGCGATTTCTGGCTAAACTAAGCGTCCTAGACCCATCAAACTTTACACTTTGTATGTCCCTTAAAATTCGATTTCCGGCTAAACTACTTGCTCTAGCGACTTAAAAATTATATATTCGTGATCTTGGAACTGCCACCTTTCAATCCATGTAACGAATGACACGAAAAACTAATTTTAAAAAAATTGGACATTTTTATCTTTAAACGCGATTTCTGGTTAAACTAAGCGTCCTAGACCCATCAAACTTTACACTTTGTCTGTCCCTTAAAATTCGATTTGCGGCTAAACTACTTGCCCTAGCGACTTAAAAATTATATATTCGTGATCTTGGAACTGCCACCTTTCAATCCATGTAACGAATGACACGAAAAACTAATTTTAAAAAATTTGGACTTTTTATCTTTAAACGCGATTTCTGGCTAAACTAAGCGTCCTAGACACATCAAACTTTACACTTTGTCTCTGTCCCTTAAAATTCGATTTCCGGCTAAACTACTTGCCCTAGCGACTTAAAAATTATATATTCGTGATCTTGGAACTGACACCTTTCAATCCATGTAACGAATGACACGAAAAACTAATTTTAAAAAATTTGGACATTTTTATCTTTAAACGCGATTTCTGACTAAACTAAGCATCCTAGACCCATCAAACTTTACACTTTGTCTGTTCGATTTCCGGCTAAACTACTTGCCCTAGCGACTTAAAAATTATATATTCGTGATCTTGGAACTGCCACCTTTCAATCCATGTAACGAATGACACGAAAAACTAATTTTAAAAAATTTGGACATTTTTATCTTTAAACGCGATTTCTGGCTAAACTAAGCGTCCTAGACCCATCAAACTTTACACTTTGTCTGTCCCTTAAAATTCGATTGGTGGCTAAACTACTTGCCCTAGCGACTTAAAAATTATATATTCGTGATCTTGGAACTGCCACCTTTCAATCCATGTAACGAATGACACGAAAAACTAATTTTAAAAAATTTGGAAATTTTTATCTTTAAACGCGATTTCTGACTAAACTAAGCGTCCTAGACCCATCAAACTTTACACTTTGTCTGTCCCTTAAATTTCGATTTCCGGCTAAACTACTTGCCCTAGCGACTTAAAAATTATATATTCGTGATCTTGGAACTGCCACCTTTCAATCCATATAACGAATGACACGAAAAACTAATTTTAAAAATTTGGACATTTTTATCTTTAAACGCGATTTCTGGCTAAACTAAGCGTCCTAGACCCATCAAACTTTACACTTTGTCTGTCCCTTAAAATTCGATTTCCGGCTAAACTACTTGCTCTAGCGACTTAAAAATTATATATTCGTGATCTTGGAACTGCCACCTTTCAATCCATGTAACGAATGACACGAAAAACTAATTTAAAAAAATTTGGACATTTTTATCTTTAAACGCGATTTCTGGCTAAACTAAGCGTCCTAGACCCATCAAACTTTACACTTTGTCTGTCCCTTAAAATTCGATTTGCGGCTAAACTACTTGCCCTAGCGACTTAAAAATTATATATTCGTGATCTTGGAACTGCCACCTTTCAATCCATGTAACGAATGACACGAAAAACTAATTTTAAAAAATTTGGACATTTTTATCTTTAAACGCGATTTCTGGCTAAACTAAGCGTCCTAGACCCATCAAACTTTACACTTTGTCTGTCCCTTAAAATTCGATTGGTGGCTAAACTACTTGCCCTAGCGACTTAAAAATTATATATTCGTGATCTTGGAACTGCCACCTTTCAATCCATGTAACGAATGACACGAAAAACTAATTTTAAAAAATTTGGAAATTTTTATCTTTAAACGCGATTTCTGACTAAACTAAGCGTCCTAGACCCATCAAACTTTACACTTTGTCTGTCCCTTAAAATTCGATTTCCGGCTAAACTACTTGCTCTAGCGACTTAAAAATTATATATTCGTGATCTTGGAACTGCCACCTTTCAATCCATGTAACGAATGACACGAAAAACTAATTTATAAAATTTGGACATTTTTATCTTTAAACGCGATTTCTGGCTAAACTAAGCGTCCTAGACCCATCAAACTTTACACTTTGTCTGTACCTTAAAATTCGATTTCCGGCTAAACTACTTGCCCTAGCGACTTAAAAATTATATATTCGTGATCTTGGAACTGCCACCTTTAAATCCATATAACGAATGACACGAAAAACTAATTTTAAAAAATTTGGACATTTTTATCTTTAAACACGATTTCTGACTAAACTAAGCGTCCTAGACCCATCAAACTTTACACTTTGTCTGTTCGATATCCGGCTAAACTACTTGCCCTAGCGACTTAAAAATTATATATTCGTGATCTTGGAACTGCCACCTTTCAATCCATGTAACGAATGACACGAAAAACTAATTTTAAAAAATTTGGACATTTTTATCTTTAAACGCGATTTCTGGCTAAACTAAGCGTCCTAGACCCATCAAACTTTACACTTTGTCTGTACCTTAAAATTCGATTTCCGGCTAAACTACTTGCCCTAGCGACTTAAAAATTATATATTCGTGATCTTGGAACTGCCACCTTTCAATCCATGTAACGAATGACACGGAAAACTAATTTTAAAAAATTTGGACATTTTTATCTTTAAACGCGATTTCTGGCGATTTTGACATTTTTATCTTTAAACGCGATTTCTGGCTAAACTAAGCGTCCTAGACCCATCAAACTTTACACTTTGTCTGTCCTTAAAATTCGATTTGCGGCTAAACTACTTGCTCTAGCGACTTAAAAATTATATATTCGTGATCTTGGAACTGCCACCTTTCAATCCATGTAACGAATGACACGAAAAACTAATTTTAAAAAAATTTGGACATTTTTATCTTTAAACGCGATTTCTGGCTAAACTAAGCGTCCTAGACCCATCAAACTTTACACTTTGTCTGTCCCTTAAAATTCGATTTGCGGCTAAACTACTTGCCCTAGCGACTTAAAAATTATATATTCGTGATCTTGGAACTGCCACCTTTCAATCCATGTAACGAATGACACGAAAAACTAATTTTAAAAAATTTGGACATTTTTATCTTTAAACGCGATTTCTGGCTAAACTAAGCGTCCTAGACCCATCAAACTTTACACTTTGTCTCTGTCCCTTAAAATTCGATTTCCGGCTAAACTACTTGCCCTAGCGACTTAAAAATTATATATTCGTGATCTTGGAACTGACACCTTTCAATCCATGTAACGAATGACACGAAAAACTAATTTTAAAAAATTTGGACATTTTTATCTTTAAACGCGATTTCTGACTAAACTAAGCGTCCTAGACCCATCAAACTTTACACTTTGTCTGTTCGATATCCGGCTAAACTACTTGCCCTAGCGACTTAAAAATTATATATTCGTGATCTTGGAACTGCCACCTTTCAATCCATGTAACGAATGACACGAAAAACTAATTTTAAAAAATTTGGACATTTTTATCTTTAAACGCGATTTCTGACTAAACTAAGCGTCCTAGACCCATCAAACTTTACACTTTGTCTGTCCATTAAAATTCGATTTCCGGCTAAACTACTTGCTCTAGCGACTTAAAAATTATATATTCGTGATCTTGGAACTGCCACCTTTCAATCCATATAACGAATGACACGAAAAACTAATTTTAAAAAATTTTGACATTTTTATCTATAAACGCGATTTCTGGCTAAACTAAGCGTCCTAGACCCATCAAACTTTACACTTTGTCTGTCCTTAAAATTCGATTTGCGGCTAAACTACTTGCTCTAGCGACTTAAAAATTATATATTCGTGATCTTGGAACTGCCACCTTTCAATCCATGTAACGAATGACACGAAAAACTAATTTAAAAAAATTTGGACATTTTTATCTTTAAACGCGATTTCTGGCTAAACTAAGCGTCCTAGACCCATCAAACTTTACACTTTGTCTGTCCCTTAAAATTCGATTTGCGGCTAAACTACTTGCCCTAGCGACTTAAAAATTATATATTCGTGATCTTGGAACTGCCACCTTTCAATCCATGTAACGAATGACACGAAAAACTAATTTTAAAAAATTTGGACATTTTTATCTTTAAACGCGATTTCTGGCTAAACTAAGCGTCCTAGACCCATCAAACTTTACACTTTGTCTGTCCCTTAAAATTCGATTGGTGGCTAAACTACTTGCCCTAGCGACTTAAAAATTATATATTCGTGATCTTGGAACTGCCACCTTTCAATCCATGTAACGAATGACACGAAAAACTAATTTTAATAAATTTGGAAATTTTTATCTTTAAACGCGATTTCTGACTAAACTAAGCGTCCTAGACCCATCAAACTTTACACTTTGTCTGTCCCTTAAAATTCGATTTCCGGCTAAACTACTTGCTCTAGCGACTTAAAAATTATATATTCGTGATCTTGGAACTGCCACCTTTCGATCCATGTAACGAATGACACGAAAAACTAATTTATAAAATTTGGACATTTTTATCTTTAAACGCGATTTCTGGCTAAACTAAGCGTCCTAGACCCATCAAACTTTACACTTTGTCTGTACCTTAAAATTCGATTTCCGGCTAAACTACTTGCCCTAGCGACTTAAAAATTATATATTCGTGATCTTGGAACTGCCACCTTTCAATCCATATAACGAATGACACGAAAAACTTATTTTAAAAATTTGGACATTTTTATCTTTAAACGCGATTTCTGGCTAAACTAAGCGTCCTAGACCCATCAAACTTTACACTTTGTCTGTCCCTTAAAATTCGATTTCCGGCTAAGCTACTTGCTCTAGCGACTTAAAAATTATATATTCGTGATCTTGGAACTGCCACCTTTCAATCCATGTAACGAATGACACGGAAAACTTATTTTAAAAAATTTGGACATTTTTATCTTTAAACGCGATTTCTGGCTAAACTAAGCGTCCTAGACCCATCAAACTTTACACTTTGTCTGTCCCTTAAAATTCAATTTCCGGCTAAACTACTTGCTCTAGCGACTTAAAAATTATATATTCGTGATCTTGGAACTGCCACCTTTCAATCCATATAACGAATGACACGAAAAACTAATTTTAAAAAATTTTGACATTTTTATCTTTAAACGCGATTTCTGGCTAAACTAAGCGTCCTAGACCCATCAAACTTTACACTTTGTCTGTCCTTAAAATTCGATTTGCGGCTAAACTACTTGCTCTAGCGACTTAAAAATTATATATTCGTGATCTTGGAACTGCCACCTTTCAATCCATGTAACGAATGACACGAAAAACTAATTTTAAAAAATTTGGACATTTTTATCTTTAAACGCGATTTCTGGCTAAACTAAGCGTCCTAGACCCATCAAACTTTACACTTTGTCTGTCCCTTAAAATTCGATTTGCGGCTAAACTACTTGCCCTAGCGACTTAAAAATTATATATTCGTGATCTTGGAGTTGCCACCTTTCAATCCATGTAACGAATGACACGAAAAACTAATTTTAAAAAATTTGGACATTTTTATCTTTAAACGCGATTTCTGGCTAAACTAAGCGTCCTAGACCCATCAAACTTTACACTTTGTCTCTGTCCCTTAAAATTCGATTTCCGGCTAAACTACTTGCCCTAGCGACTTAAAAATTATATATTCGTGATCTTGGAACTGACACCTTTCAATCCATGTAACGAATGACACGAAAAACTAATTTTAAAAAATTTGGACATTTTTATCTTTAAACGCGATTTCTGACTAAACTAAGCGTCCTAGACCCATCAAACTTTACACTTTGTCTGTTCGATATCCGGCTAAACTACTTGCCCTAGCGACTTAAAAATTATATATTCGTGATCTTGGAACTGCCACCTTTCAATCCATGTAACGAATGACACGAAAAAACTAATTTTAAAAAATTTGGACATTTTTATCTTTAAACGCGATTTCTGGCTAAACTAAGCGTCCTAGACCCATCAAACTTTACACTTTGTCTGTCCCTTAAAATTCGATTGGTGGCTAAACTACTTGCCCTAGCGACTTAAAAATTATATATTCGTGATCTTGGAACTGCCACCTTTCAATCCATGTAACGAATGACACGAAAAACTAATTTTAAAAAATTTGGAAATTTTTATCTTTAAACGCGATTTCTGACTAAACTAAGCGTCCTAGACCCATCAAACTTTACACTTTGTCTGTCACTTAAAATTCGATTTCCGGCTAAACTACTTGCTCTAGCGACTTAAAAATTATATATTCGTGATCTTGGAACTGCCACCTTTCAATCCATGTAACGAATGACACGAAAAACTAATTTATAAAATTTGGACATTTTTATCTTTAAACGCGATTTCTGGCTAAACTAAGCGTCCTAGACCCATCAAACTTTACACTTTGTCTGTACCTTAAAATTCGATTTCCGGCTAAACTACTTGCCCTAGCGACTTAAAAATTATATATTCGTGATCTTGGAACTGCCACCTTTCAATCCATATAACGAATGACACGAAAAACTAATTTTAAAAATTTGGACATTTTTATCTTTAAACGCGATTTCTGGCTAAACTAAGCGTCCTAGACCCATCAAACTTTACACTTTGTCTGTCCCTTAAAATTCGATTTCCGGCTAAACTACTTGCTCTAGCGACTTAAAAATTATATATTCGTGATCTTGGAACTGCCACCTTTCAATCCATGTAACGAATGACACGGAAAACTAATTGTAAAAAATTTGGACATTTTTATCTTTAAACGCGATTTCTGGCTAAACTAAGCGTCCTAGACCCATCAAACTTTACACTTTGTCTGTCCCTTAAAATTCAATTTCCGGCTAAACTACTTGCTCTAGCGACTTAAAAATTATATATTCGTGATCTTGGAACTGCCACCTTTCAATCCATATAACGAATGACACGAAAAAACTAATTTTAAAAAATTTTGACATTTTTATCTTTAAACGCGATTTCTGGCTAAACTAAGCGTCCTAGACCCATCAAACTTTACACTTTGTCTGTCCCTTAAAATTCGATTTGCGGCTAAACCACTTGCCCTAGCGACTTAAAAATTATATATTCGTGATCTTGGAACTGCTACCTTTCAATCCATGTAACGAATGACACGAAAAACTAATTTTAAAAAATTTGGACATTTTTATCTTTAAACGCGATTTCTGGCTAAACTAAGCGTCCTTGACCCATCAAACTTTACACTTTGTCTGTCCCTTAAAATTCGATTTGCGCTAAACTACTTGCCCTAGCGACTTAAAAATTATATATTCGTGATCTTGGAACTGCCACCTTTCAATCCATATAACGAATGACACGAACAACTAATTTTAAAAAAAATTGACATTTTTATCTTTAAACGCGTTTTCTGGCTAAACTAAGCGTCCTAGACCCATCAAACTTTACACTTTGTCTGTCCCTTAAAATTCGATTTCCGGCTAAACTACTTGCTCTAGCGACTTAAAAATTATATATTCGTGATCTTGGAACTGCCACCTTTCAATCCATGTAACGAATGACACGAAAAACTAATTTTAAAAAATTTGGACATTTTTATCTTTAAACGCGATTTCTGGCTAAACTAAGCGTCCTAGACCCATCAAACTTTACACTTTGTCTGTCCCTTAAAATTCGATTTCCGGCTAAACTACTTGCCGTAGCCACTTAAAAATTATATATTCGTGATCTTGGAACTGCCACCTTTCAATCCATGTAACGAATGACACGAAAAACTAATTTTAAAAAATTTGGACATTTTTATCTTTAAACGCGATTTCTGGCTAAACTAAGCGTCCTAGACCCATCAAACTTTACACTTTGTCTGTCCCTTAAAATTCGATTTCCGGCTAAACTACTTGCTCTAGCGACTTAAAAATTATATATTCGTGATCTTGGAACTGCCACCTTTCAATCCATGTAACGAATGACACGAAAAACTAATTTTAAAAAATTTGGACATTTTTATCTTTAAACGCGATTTCTGGCTAAACTATGCGTCCTAGACCCATCAAACTTTACACTTTGTCTGTCCCTTAAAATTCGATTTCCGGCTAAACTACTTGCTCTAGCGACTTAAAAATTATATATTCGTGATCTTGGAACTGCCACCTTTCAATCCATATAACGAATGACACGAAAAACTAATTTAAAAAAATTTGGACATTTTTATCTTTAAACGCGATTTCTGGCTAAACTAAGCGTCCTAGACCCATCAAACTTTACACTTTGTCTGTCCCTTAAAATTCGATTTCCGGCTAAACTACTTGCTCTAGCGACTTAAAAATTATATATTCGTGATCTTGGAACTGCCACCTTTCAATCCATATAACGAATAACGCGAAAAACTAATTTTAAAAAATTTGGACATTTTTATCTTTAAACGCGATTTCTGGCTAAACTAATCGTCCTAGACCCATCAAACTTTACACTTTGTCTGTCCCTTAAAATTCGATTTCCGGCTAAACTACTTGCTCTAGCGACTTAAAAATTATATATTCGTGATCTTGGAACTGCCACCTTTCAATCCATGTAACGAATGACTCGAAAAACTAATTTTAAAAAATTTAGACATTTTTATCTTTAAACGCGATTTCTGGCTAAACTAAGCGTCCTAGACCCATCAAACTTTACACTTTGTCTGTCCCTTAAAATTCGATTTCCGGCTAAACTACTTGCTCTAGCGACTTAAAAATTATATATTCGTGATCTTGGAACTGCCACCTTTCAATCCATGTAACGAATGACACGAAAAACTAATTTTAAAAAATTTGGACATTTTTATCTTTAAACGCGATTTCTGGCTAAACTAAGCTTCCTAGACCCATCAAACTTTACACTTTGTCTGTCCCTTAAAATTCGATTTCCGGCTAAACTACTTGCTCTAGCGACTTAAAAATTATATATTCGTGATCTTGGAACTGCCACCTTTCAATCCATGTAACGAATGACACGAAAAACTAATTTTAAAAAATTTGGACATTTTTATCTTTAAACGCGATTTCTGGCTAAACTAAACGTCCTAGACCCATCAAACTTTACACTTTGTCTGTCCCTTAAAATTCGATTTCCGGCTAAAGTAATTGCTCTAGCGACTTAAAAATTATATATTCGTGATCTTGGAACTGCCACCTTTCAATCCATGTAACGAATGACTCGAAAAACTTATTTTAAAAAATTTAGACATTTTTATCTTTAAACGCGATTTCTGGCTAAACTAAGCGTCCTAGACCCATCAAACTTTACACTTTGTCTGTCCCTTAAAATTCGATTTCCGGCTAAACTACTTGCTCTAGCGACTTAAAAATTATATATTCGTGATCTTGGAACTGCCACCTTTCAATAAATGTAACGAATGAAACGAAAAACTAATTTCAAAAAATTTGGACATTCTTATCTTTAAACGCGATTTCTGGCTAAACTAAGCTTCCTAGACCCATCAAACTTTACACTTTGTCTGTCCCTTAAAATTCGATTTGCGGCTAAACTACTTGCCCTAGCGACTTAAAAATTATATATTCGTGATCTTGGAACCGTCACCTTTCAATCCATGTGACGAATGACACGAAAAACTAATTTTAAAAAATTTGGACATTTTTATCTTTAAACGCAATTTCTGGCTAAACTAAGCGTCCTAGACCCATCAAACTTTACACTTTGTCTGTCCCTTAAAATTCGATTTCCGGCTAAACTACTTGCCCTAGCGACTTAAAAATTATATATTCGTGATCTTGGAACTACCACCTTTCAATCCATGTAACGAATGACACGAAAAACTAATTTTAATAAATTTGGACATTTTTATCTTTAAACGCGATTTCTGACTAAACTAAGCGTCCTAGACCCATCAAACTTTAAACTTTGTCTGTCCCTTAAAATTCGATTTGCGGCTAAACTACTTGCCCTAGCGACTTGAAAATTATATATTCGTGATCTTGGAACTGCCACCTTTAAATCCATGTAACGAATGACACGAAAACCTAATTTTAAAAATTTTTTACATTTTTATCTTTAAACGCGATTTCTGGCTAAACTAAGCGTCCTAGACCCATCAAACTTTACACTTTGTCTCTGTCCCTTTAAATTCGATTTCCGGCTAAACTACTTGCCCTAGCGACTTAAAAATTATATATTCGTGATCTTGGAACTGCCACCTTTCAATCCATGTAACGAATGACACGAAAAACTAATTTTAAAAAATTTGGACATTTTTATCTTTAAACGCGATTTCTGGCTAAACTAAGCGTCCTAGACCCATCAAACTTTACACTTTGTCTGTCCCTTAAAATTCGATTTGCGGCTAAACTACTTGCCCTAGCGACTTAAAAATTATATATTCGTGATCTTGGAACTGCCACCTTTCAATCCATATAACGAATGACACGAAAAACTAATTTTATAAAATTTGGACATTTTTATCTTTAAACGCGATTTCTGGCTAAACTAAGCGTCCTAGACCCATCAAACTTTACACTTTGTCTGTCCCTTAAAATTCGATTTCCGGCTAAACTACTTGCCCTAGCGACTTAAAAATTATATATTCGTGATCTTGGAACTGCCACCTTTCAATCCATATAACGAATGACACGAAAAACTAATTTTATAAAATTTGGACATTTTTATCTTTAAACGCGATTTCTGGCTAAACTAAGCGTCCTAGACCCATCAAACTTTACACTTTGTCTGTCCCTTAAAATTCGATTTCCGGCTAAACTACTTGCCCTAGCGACTTAAAAATTATATATTCGTGATCTTGGAACTGCCACCTTTCAATCCATGTAACGAATGACACGAAAAACTAATTTTAAAAAATTTGGACATTTTTATCTTTAAACGCGATTTCTGACTAAACTAAGCGTCCTAGACCCACTTTGTCTGTCCCTTAAAATTCGATTTGCGGCTAAACTACTTGCCCTAGCGACTTGAAAATTATATATTCGTGATCTTGGAACTGCCACCTTTCAATCCATGTAACGAATGACACGAAAAACTAATTTTAAAAAATTTGGACATTTTTATCTTTAAACGCGATTTCTGGCTAAACTAAGCGTCCTAGACCCATCAAACTTTACACTTTGTCTATCCCTTAAAATTCGATTTGCGGCTAAACTACTTGCCCTAGCGACTTAAAAATTATATATTCGTGATCATGGAACTGCCACCTTTCAATCCATATAACGAATGACACGAAAAACTAATTTTAAAAAATTTGGACATTTTTATCTTTAAACGCGATTTCTGGCTAAACTAAGCGTCCTAGACCCATCAAACTTTACACTTTGTCTGTCCCATAAAATTCGATTTCCGGCTAAACTACTTGCTCTAGCGACTTAAAAATTATATATTCGTGATCTTGGAACTGCCACCTTTCAATCCATGTAACGAATGACACGAAAAACTAATTTTAAAAAATTTGGACATTTTTATCTTTAAACGCGATTTCTGGCTAAACTAAGCGTCCTAGACCCATCAAACTTTACACTTTGTCTGTCCCTTAAAATTCGATTTGCGGCTAAGCTACTTGCCCTAGCGACTTAAAAATTATATATTCGTGATCTTGGAACTGCCACCTTTCAATCCATATAACGAATGACACGAAAAACTAATTTTAAAAAATTTGGACATTTTTATCTTTAAACGCGATTTCTGGCTAAACGAAGCGTCCTAGACCCATCAAACTTTACACTTTGTCTCTGTCCCTTAAAATTCGATTTCCGGCTAAACTACTTGCCCTAGCGACTTAAAAATTATATATTCGTGATCTTGGAACTGCCACCTTTCAATCCATATAACGAATGACACGAAAAACTAATTTTAAAAAATTTGGACATTTTTATCTTTAAACGCGATTTCTGGCTAAACTAAGCGTCCTAGACCCATCAAACTTTACACTTTGTCTGTCCCTTAAAATTCGATTTCCGGCTAAACTACTTGCTCTAGCGACTTAAAAATTATATATTCGTGATCTTGGAACTGCCACCTTTCAATCCATGTAATGAATGACACGAAAAACTAATTTTAAAAAATTTGGACATTTTTATCTTTAAACGCGATTTCTGACTAAACTAAGCGTCCTAGACCCATCAAACTTTACACTTTGTCTGTCCCTTAAAATTCGATTTGCGGCTTAACTACTTGCCCTAGCGACTTAAAAATTATATATTCGTGATCTCGGAACTGCCACCTTTCAATCCATATAACGAATGACACGAAAAACTAATTTTAAAAAATTTGGACATTTTTATCTTTAAACGCGATTTCTGGCTAAACTAAGCGTCCTAGTCCCATCAAACTTTACACTTTGTCTGTCCCTTAAAATTCGATTTGCGGCTAAACTACTTGCCCTAGCGACTTAAAAATTATATATTCGTGATCATGGAACTGCCACCTTTCAATCCATATAACGAATGACACGAAAAACTAATTTTAAAAAAATTGGACATTTTTATATTTAAACGCGATTTCTGGCTAAACTAAGCGTCCTAGACCCATCAAACTTTACACTTTGTCTGTCCCTTAAAATTCGATTTCCGGCTAAACTACTTGCTCTAGCGACTTAAAAATTATATATTCGTGATCTTGGAACTGCCACCTTTCAATCCATGTAACGAATGACACGAAAAACTAATTTTAAAAAATTTGGACATTTTTATCTTTAAACGCGATTTCTGGCTAAACTAAGCGTCCTAGACCCATCAAACTTTACACTTTGTCTGTCCCTTAAAATTCGATTTGCGGCTAAACTACTTGCCCTAGCGACTTAAAAATTATATATTCGTGATCTTGGAACTGCCACCTTTCAATCCATATAACGAATGACACGAAAAACTAATTTGAAAAAATTTGGACATTTTTATCTTTAAACGCGATTTCTGGCTAAACGAAGCGTCCTAGACCCATCAAACTTTACACTTTGTCTCTGTCCCTTAAAATTCGATTTCCGGCTAAACTACTTGCCCTAGCGACTTAAAAATTATATATTCGTGATCTTGGAACTGCCACCTTTCAATCCATATAACGAATGACACGAAAAACTAATTTTAAAAAATTTGGACATTTTTATCTTTAAACGCGATTTCTGGCTAAACTAAGCGTCCTAGACCCATCAAACTTTACACTTTGTCTGTCCCTTAAAATTCGATTTCCGGCTAAACTACTTGCTCTAGCGACTTAAAAATTATATATTCGTGATCTTGGAACTGCCACCTTTCAATCCATGTAATGAATGACACGAAAAACTAATTTTAAAAAATTTGGACATTTTTATCTTTAAACGCGATTTCTGACTAAACTAAGCGTCCTAGACCCATCAAACTTTACACTTTGTCTGTCCCTTAAAATTCGATTTGCGGCTAAACTACTTGCCCTAGCGACTTAAAAATTATATATTCGTGATCTTGGAACTGCCACCTTTCAATCCATATAACGAATGACACGAAAAACTAATTTTAAAAAAATTGGACATTTTTATCTTTAAACGCGATTTCTGGCTAAACTAAGCGTCCTAGACCCATCAAACTTTACACTTTGTCTGTCCCTTAAAATTCGATTTGCGGCTAAACTACTTGCCCTAGCGACTTAAAAATTATATATTCGTGATCTTGGAACTGACACCTTTCAATCCATGTAACGAATGACACGAAAAACTAATTTTAAAAAATTTGGACATTTTTATCTTTAAACGCGATTTCTGGCTAAACTAAGCGTCCTAGACCCACCAAACTTTACACTTTGTCTGTCCCTTAAAATTCGATTTCCGGCTAAACTACTTGCTCTAGCGACTTAAAAATTATATATTCGTGATCTTGGAACTGACACCTTTCAATCCATGTAACGAATGACACGAAAAATTTATTTTAAAAAATTTGGACATTTTTATCTTTAAACGCGATTTCTGGCTAAACTAAGCGTCCTAGACCCATCAAACTTTACACTTTGTCTGTCCCTTAAAATTCGATTTCCGGCTAAACTACTTGCCCTAGCGGCTTACAAATTATATATTCGTGATCTTGGAACTGCCACCTTTCAATCCCTATAACGAATGACACGAAAAACTAACTTTAAAAAATTTGGACATTTTTATCTTTAAACGCGATTTCTGGCTAAACTAAGCGTCCTAGACCCATCAAACTTTACACTTTGTCTGTCCCTTAAAATTCGATTTCCGGCTAAACTACTTGCCCTAGCGACTTAAAAATTATATATTCGTGATCTTGGAACTGCCACCTTTCAATCCATGTAACGAATGACACGAAAAACTAATTTTAAAAAATTTGGACATTTTTATCTTTAAACGCGATTTCTGACTAAACTAAGCGTCCTAGACCCATCAAACTTTACACTTTGTCTGTACCTTAAAATTCAATTTGCGTCTAAACTACTTGCTCTAGCGACTTACAAATTATATATTCGTGATCTTGGAACTGCCACCTTTCAATCCATATAACGAATGACACGAAAAACTAATTTTAAAAAATTTGGACATTTTTATCTTTAAACGCGATTTCTGGCTAAACTAAGCGTCCTAGACCCATCAAACTTTACACTTTGTCTCTGTCCCTTAAAATTCGATTTCCGGCTAAACTACTTGCCCTAGCGACTTAAAAATTATATATTCGTGATCTTGGAACTGCCACCTTTCAATCCATATAACGAATGACACGAAAAACTAATTTTAAAAAATTTGGACATTTTTATCTTTAAACGCGATTTCTGGCTAAACTAAGCGTCCTAGACCCATCAAACTTTACACTTTGTCTGTCCCTTAAAATTCGATTTCCGGCTAAACTACTTGCTCTAGCGACTTAAAAATTATATATTCGTGATCTTGGAACTGCCACCTTTCAATCCATGTAACGAATGACACGAAAAACTAATTTTAAAAAAATTGGACATTTTTATCTTTAAACGCGATTTCTGGCTAAACTAAGCGTCCTAGACCCATCAAACTTTACACTTTGTCTCTGTCCCTTAAAATTCGATTTCCGGCTAAACTACTTGCCCTAGCGACTTAAAAATTATATATTCGTGATCTTGGAACTGACACCTTTCAATCCATGTAATGAATGACAGGAAAAACTAATTTTAAAAAATTTGGACATTTTTATCTTTAAACGCGATTTCTGACTAAACTAAGCGTCCTAGACCCATCAAACTTTACACTTTGTCTGTCCCTTAAAATTCGATTTGCGGCTTAACTACTTGCCCTAGCGACTTAAAAATTATATATTCGTGATCTCGGAACTGCCACCTTTCAATCCATATAACGAATGACACGAAAAACTAATTTTAAAAAATTTGGACATTTTTATCTTTAAACGCGATTTCTGGCTAAACTAAGCGTCCTAGTCCCATCAAACTTTACACTTTGTCTGTCCCTTAAAATTCGATTTCCGGCTAAACTACTTGCTCTAGCGACTTAAAAATTATATATTCGTGATCTTGGAACTGCCACCTTTCAATCCATGTAACGAATGACACGAAAAACTAATTTTAAAAAATTTGGACATTTTTATCTTTAAACGTGATTTCTGGCTAAACTAAGCGTCCTATACCCATCAAACTTTACACTTTGTCTGTCCCTTAAAATTCGATTTGCGGCTAAACTACTTGCCCTAGCGACTTAAAAATTATATATTCGTGATCTTGGAACTGACACCTTTCAATCCATGTAACGAATGACACGAAAAACTAATTTTAAAAAATTTGGACATTTTTATCTTTAAACGCGATTTCTGGCTATACTAAGCGTCCTAGACCCACCAAACTTTACACTTTGTCTGTCCCTTAAAATTCGATTTCCGGCTAAACTACTTGCTCTAGCGACTTAAAAATTATATATTCGTGATCTTGGAACTGCCACCTTTCAATCCATGTAACGAATGACACGAAAAACTTATTTTAAAAAATTTGGACATTTTTATCTTTAAACGCGATTTCTGACTAAACTAAGCGTCCTAGACCCATCAAACTTTACACTTTGTCTGTACCTTAAAATTCAATTTGCGTCTAAACTACTTGCTCTAGCGACTTACAAATTATATATTCGTGATCTTGGAACTGCCACCTTTCAATCCCTATAACGAATGACACGAAAAACTAATTTTAAAAAATTTGGACATTTTTATCTTTAAACGCGATTTCTGGCTAAACTAAGCGTCCTAGACCCATCAAACTTTACACTTTGTCTCTGTCCCTTAAAATTCGATTTCCGGCTAAACTACTTGCCCTAGCGACTTAAAAATTATATATTCGTGATCTTGGAACTGCCACCTTTCAATCCATATAACGAATGACACGAAAAACTAATTTTAAAAAATTTGGACATTTTTATCTTTAAACGTGATTTCTGGCTAAACTAAGCGTCCTATACCCATCAAACTTTACACTTTGTCTGTACCTTAAAATTCAATTTGCGGCTAAACTACTTGCCCTAGCGACTTAAAAATTATATATTCGTGATCTTGGAACTGCCACCTTTCAATCCATATAACGAATGACACGAAAAACTAATTTTAAAAAATTTGGACATTTTTATCTTTAAACGCGATTTCTGACTAAACTAAGCGTCCTAGACCCATCAAACTTTACACTTTGTCTGTCCCTTAAAATTCGATTTGCGGCTTAACTACTTGCCCTAGCGACTTAAAAATTATATATTCGTGATCTCGGAACTGCCACCTTTCAATCCATATAACGAATGACACGAAAAACTAATTTTAAAAAAATTGGACATTTTTATCTTTAAACGCGATTTCTGGCTAAACTAAGCGTCCTAGTCCCATCAAACTTTACACTTTGTCTGTCCCTTAAAATTCGATTTCCGGCTAAACTACTTGCTCTAGCGACTTAAAAATTATATATTCGTGATCTTGGAACTGCCACCTTTCAATCCATGTAACGAATGACACGAAAAACTAATTTTAAAAAATTTGGACATTTTTATCTTTAAACGTGATTTCTGGCTAAACTAAGCGTCCTATACCCATCAAACTTTACACTTTGTCTGTACCTTAAAATTCAATTTGCGGCTAAACTACTTGCCCTAGCGACTTAAAAATTATATATTCGTGATCTTGGAACTGCCACCTTTCAATCCATATAACGAATGACACGAAAAACTAATTTTAAAAAATATTGGACATTTTTATCTTTAAACGCGATTTCTGGCTAAACTAAGCGTCCTAGACCCATCAAACTTTACACTTTGTCTGTCCCTTAAAATTCGATTTGCGGCTAAACTACTTGCCCTAGCGACTTAAAAATTATATATTCGTGATCTTGGAACTGACACCTTTCAATCCATGTAACGAATGACACGAAAAACTAATTTTAAAAAATTTGGACATTTTTATCTTTAAACGCGATTTCTGGCTAAACTAAGCGTCCTAGACCCACCAAACTTTACACTTTGTCTGTCCCTTAAAATTCGATTTCCGGCTAAACTACTTGCTCTAGCGACTTAAAAATTATATATTCGTGATCTTGGAACTGCCACCTTTCAATCCATGTAACGAATGACACGAAAAACTTATTTTAAAAAATTTGGACATTTTTATCTTTAAACGCGATTTCTGGCTAAACTAAGCGTCCTAGACCCATCAAACTTTACACTTTGTCTGTCCCTTAAAATTCGATTTCCGGCTAAACTACTTGCCCTAGCGACTTAAAAATTATATATTCGTGATCTTGGAACTGACACCTTTCAATCCATGTAATGAATGACAGGAAAAACTAATTTTAAAAAATTTGGACATTTTTATCTTTAAACGCGATTTCTGACTAAACTAAGCGTCCTAGACCCATCAAACTTTACACTTTGTCTGTCCCTTAAAATTCGATTTGCGGCTTAACTACTTGCCCTAGCGACTTAAAAATTATATATTCGTGATCTCGGAACTGCCACCTTTCAATCCATATAACGAATGACACGAAAAACTAATTTTAAAAAATTTGGACATTTTTATCTTTAAACGCGATTTCTGGCTAAACTAAGCGTCCTAGTCCCATCAAACTTTACACTTTGTCTGTCCCTTAAAATTCGATTTCCGGCTAAACTACTTGCTCTAGCGACTTAAAAATTATATATTCGTGATCTTGGAACTGCCACCTTTCAATCCATGTAACGAATGACACGAAAAACTAATTTTAAAAAATTTGGACATTTTTATCTTTAAACGTGATTTCTGGCTAAACTAAGCGTCCTATACCCATCAAACTTTACACTTTGTCTGTACCTTAAAATTCAATTTGCGGCTAAACTACTTGCCCTAGCGACTTAAAAATTATATATTCGTGATCTTGGAACTGCCACCTTTCAATCCATATAACGAATGACACGAAAAACTAATTTTAAAAAAATTGGACATTTTTATCTTTAAACGCGATTTCTGGCTAAACTAAGCGTCCTAGACCCATCAAACTTTACACTTTGTCTGTCCCTTAAAATTCGATTTCCGGCTAAACTACTTGCTCTAGCGACTTAAAAATTATATATTCGTGATCTTGGAACTGCCACCTTTCAATCCATGTAACGAATGACACGAAAAACTAATTTTAAAAAATTTGGACATTTTTATCTTTAAACGCGATTTCTGGCTAAACTAAGCGTCCTAGACCCATCAAACTTTACACTTTGTCTCTGTCCCTTAAAATTCGATTTCCGGCTAAACTACTTGCCCTAGCGACTTAAAAATTATATATTCGTGATCTTGGAACTGACACCTTTCAATCCATATAACGAATGACACGAAAAACTAATTTTAAAAAATTTGGACATTTTTATCTTTAAACGCGATTTCTGGCTAAACTAAGCGTCCTAGTCCCATCAAACTTTACACTTTGTCTGTCCCTTAAAATTCGATTTCCGGCTAAACTACTTGCTCTAGCGACTTAAAAATTATATATTCGTGATCTTGGAACTGCCACCTTTCAATCCATGTAACGAATGACACGAAAAACTAATTTTAAAAAATTTGGACATTTTTATCTTTAAACGTGATTTCTGGCTAAACTAAGCGTCCTATACCCATCAAACTTTACACTTTGTCTGTACCTTAAAATTCAATTTGCGGCTAAACTACTTGCCCTAGCGACTTAAAAATTATATATTCGTGATCTTGGAACTGCCACCTTTCAATCCATATAACGAATGACACGAAAAACTAATTTTAAAAAAATTGGACATTTTTATCTTTAAACGCGATTTCTGGCTAAACTAAGCGTCCTAGACCCATCAAACTTTACACTTTGTCTGTCCCTTAAAATTCGATTTCCGGCTAAACTACTTGCTCTAGCGACTTAAAAATTATATATTCGTGATCTTGAAACTGCCACCTTTCAATCCATGTAACGAATGACACGAAAAACTAATTTTAAAAAATTTGGACATTTTTATCTTTAAACGCGATTTCTGGCTAAACTAAGCGTCCTAGACCCATCAAACTTTACACTTTGTCTCTGTCCCTTAAAATTCGATTTCCGGCTAAACTACTTGCCCTAGCGACTTAAAAATTATATATTCGTGATCTTGGAACTGACACCTTTCAATCCATGTAATGAATGACACGAAAAACTAATTTTAAAAAATTTGGACATTTTTATCTTTAAACGCGATTTCTGACTAAACTAAGCGTCCTAGACCCATCAAACTTTACACTTTGTCTGTCCCTTAAAATTCGATTTCCGGCTAAACTACTTGCCCTAGCGACTTAAAAATTATATATTCGTGATTTTGGAACTGCCACCTTTCAATCCATGTAACGAATGACACGAAAAACTAATTTTAAAAAATTTGGACATTTTTATCTTTAAACGCGATTTCTGACTAAACTAAGCGTCCTAGACCCATCAAACTTTACACTTTGTCTGTCCCTTAAAATTCGATTTGCGGCTAAACTACTTGCCCTAGCGACTTAAAAATTATATATTCGTGATCTTGGAACTGACACCTATCCAATCAATGACACGAAAAACTAATTTTAAAAAATTTGGACATTTTTATCTTTAAACGCGATTTCTGGCTAAACTAAGCGTCCTAGACCCATCAAACTTTACACTTTGTCTGTCCCTTAAAATTCGATTTCCGGCTAAACTACTTGCCCTAGCGACTTAAAAATTATATATTCGTGATCTTGGAACTGCCACCTTTCAATCCATGTAACGAATGACACGAAAAACTAATTTTAAAAAAATTTGGACATTTTTATCTTTAAACGCGATTTCTGGCTAAACTAAGCTTCCTAGACCTATCAAACTTTACACTTTGTCTGTCCCTTAAAATTCGATTTCCGGCTAAACTACTTGCTCTAGCGACTTAAAAATTATATATTCGTGATCTTGGAACTGCCACCTTTCAATCCATGTAACGAATGACACGAAAAACTAATTTTAAAAAATTTGGACATTTTTATCTTTAAACGCGATTTCTGGCTAAACTAAGCGTCCTAGACCCATCAAACTTTACACTTTGTCTGTTCCTTAAAATTCGATTTCCGGCTAAACTACTTGCCCTAGCGACTTAAAAATTATATATTCGTGATCTTGGAACTGCCACCTTTCAATCCATATAACGAATGACACGAAAAACTAATTTTAAAAAATTTGGACATTTTTATCTTTAAACGCGATTTCTGACTAAACTAAGCGTCCTAGACCCATCAAACTTTACACTTTGTCTGTCCCTTAAAATTCGATTTGCGGCTAAACTACTTGCCCTAGCGACTTAAAAATTATATATTCGTGATCTTGGAACTGCCACCTTTCAATCCATATAACGAATGACACGAAAAACTAATTTTAAAAAATTTGGACATTTTTATCTTTAAACGCGATTTCTGGCTAAACTAAGCGTCCTAGACCCATCAAACTTTACACTTTGTCTGTCCCTTAAAATTCGATTTCCGGCTAAACTACTTGCTCTAGCGACTTAAAAATTATATATTCGTGATCTTGGAACTGCCACTTTTCAATCCATGTAACGAATGACACGAAAAACTAATTTTAAAAAATTTGGACATTTTTATCTTTAAACGCGATTTCTGGCTAAACTAAGCGTCCTAGACCCATCAAACTTTACACTTTGTCTGTCCCTTAAAATTCGATTTCCGGCTAAACTACTTGCTCTAGCGACTTAAAAATTATATATTCGTGATCTTGGAACTGCCACCTTTCAATCCATGTAACGAATGACACGAAAAACTAATTTTAAAAAATTTGGACATTTTTATCTTTAAACGCGATTTCTGGCTAAACTAAGCGTCCTAGACCCATCAAACTTTACACTTTGTCTGTTCCTTAAAATTCGATTTCCGGCTAAACTACTTGCCCTAGCGACTTAAAAATTATATATTCGTGATCTTGGAACTGCCACCTTTCAATCCATATAACGAATGACACGAAAAACTAATTTTAAAAAATTTGGACATTTTTATCTTTAAACGCGATTTCTGACTAAACTAAGCGTCCTAGACCCATCAAACTTTACACTTTGTCTGTCCCTTAAAATTCGATTTGCGGCTAAACTACTTGCCCTAGCGACTTAAAAATTATATATTCGTGATCTTGGAACTGCCACCTTTCAGTCCATATAACGAATGACACGAAAAACTAATTTTAAAAAAATTTGGACATTTTTATCTTTAAACGCGATTTCTGGCTAAACTAAGCGTCCTAGACCCATCAAACTTTACACTTTGTCTGTCCCTTAAAATTCGATTTCCGGCTAAACTACTTGCTCTAGCGACTTAAAAATTATATATTCGTGATCTTGGAACTGCCACCTTTCAATCCATGTAACGAATGACACGAAAAACTTATTTTAAAAAATTTGGACATTTTTATCTTTAAACGCGATTTCAGGCTAAACTAATCGTCCTAGACCCATCAAACTTTACACTTTGTCTGTACCTTAAAATTCAATTTGCGGCTAAACTACTTGCCCTAGCGACTTAAAAATTATATATTCGTGATCTTGGAACTGCCACCTTTCAATCCATATAACGAATGACACGAAAAACTAATTTTAAAAAATTTGGACATTTTTATCTTTAAACGCGATTTCTGGCTAAACTAAGCGTCCTAGACCCATCAAACTTTACACTTTGTCTGTCCCTTAAAATTCGATTTCCGGCTAAACTACTTGCCCTAGCGACTTACAAATTATATATTCGTGATCTTGGAACTGCCACCTTTCAATCCATATAACGAATGACACGAAAAACTAATTTTAAAAAATTTGGACATTTTTATCTTTAAACGCGATTTCTGACTAAACTAAGCGTCCTAGACCCATCAAACTTTACACTTTGTCTGTCCCTTAAAATTCGATTTGCGGCTAAACTACTTGCCCTAGCGACTTAAAAATTATATATTCGTGATCTTGGAACTGACACCTTTCAATCCATGTCAC
Source organism: Philhelius pedissequus (assembly GCA_910595825.1). NCBI lineage: Eukaryota > Metazoa > Arthropoda > Insecta > Diptera > Syrphidae > Philhelius > Philhelius pedissequus. The sequence continues at coordinate 198,981,675 of OU343161.1, read as the reverse complement.
GAATGACACGAAAAACTAATTTTAAAAAATTTGGACATTTTTATCTTTAAACGCGATTTCTGGCTAAACTAAGCGTCCTAGACCTACCAAACTTTACACTTTGTCTGTCCCTTAAAATTCGATTTCCGGCTAAACTACTTGCTCTAGCGACTTAAAAATTATATATTCGTGATCTTGGAACTGCCACCTTTCAATCCATGTAACGAATGACACGAAAAACTTATTTTAAAAAATTTGGACATTTTTATCTTTAAACGCGATTTCAGGCTAAACTAATCGTCCTAGACCCATCAAACTTTACACTTTGTCTGTACCTTAAAATTCAATTTGCGGCTAAACTACTTGCCCTAGCGACTTAAAAATTATATATTCGTGATCTTGGAACTGCCACCTTTCAATCCATATAACGAATGACACGAAAAACTAATTTTAAAAAATTTGGACATTTTTATCTTTAAACGCGATTTCTGGCTAAACTAAGCGTCCTAGACCCATCAAACTTTACACTTTGTCTGTCCCTTAAAATTCGATTTCCGGCTAAACTACTTGCCCTAGCGACTTACAAATTATATATTCGTGATCTTGGAACTGCCACCTTTCAATCCCTATAACGAATGACACGAAAAACTAATTTTAAAAAATTTGGACATTTTTATCTTTAAACGCGATTTCTGGCTAAACTAAGCGTCCTATACCCATCAAACTTTACACTTTGTCTGTCCCTTAAAATTCGATTTCCGGCTAAACTACTTGCCCTAGCGACTTAAAAATTATATATTCGTGATCTTGGAACTGCCACCTTTCAATCCATGTAACGAATGACACGAAAAACTAATTTTAAAAAAATTTGGACATTTTTATCTTTAAACGCGATTTCTGACTAAGCTAAGCGTCCTAGACCCATCAAACTTTACACTTTGTCTGTACCTTAAAATTCAATTTTGTCTAAACTACTTGCCCTAGCGACTTACAAATTATATATTCGTGATCTTGGAACTGCCAACCTTTCAATCCCTATAACGAATGACACGAAAAACTAATTTTAAAAAATTTGGACATTTTTATCTTTAAACCCGATTTCTGGCTAAACTAAGCGTCCTAGACCCATCAAACTTTACACTTTGTCTGTCCCTTAAAATTCGATTTCCGGCTAAACTACTTGCCCTAGCGACTTAAAAATTATATATTCGTGATCTTGGAACTGCCACCTTTCAATCCATGTAGCGAATGACACGAAAAACTAATTTTAAAAAATTTGGACATTTTTATCTTTAAACGCGATTTCTGACTAAACTAAGCGTCCTAGACCCATCAAACTTTACACTTTGTCTGTCCCTTAAAATTCGATTTGCGGCTAAACTACTTGCCCTAGCGACTTAAAAATTATATATTCGTGATCTTGGAACTGACACCTATCCAATCAATGACACGAAAAACTAATTTTAAAAAATTTGGACATTTTTATCTTTAAACGCGATTTCTGGCTAAACTAAGCGTCCTAGACCCATCAAACTTTACACTTTGTCTGTCCCTTAAAATTCGATTTCCGGCTAAACTACTTGCCCTAGCGACTTAAAAATTATATATTCGTGATCTTGGAACTGCCACCTTTCAATCCATGTAACGAATGACACGAAAAACTTATTTTAAAAAATTTGGACATTTTTATCTTTAAACGCGATTTCTGGCTAAACTAAGCTTCCTAGACCCATCAAACTTTACACTTTGTCTGTCCCTTAAAATTCGATTTCCGGCTAAACTACTTGCTCTAGCGACTTAAAAATTATATATTCGTGATCTTGGAACTGCCACCTTTCAATCCATGTAACGAATGACACGAAAAACTAATTTTAAAAAATTTGGACATTTTTATCTTTAAACGCGATTTCTGAGCGTCCTAGACCCATCAAACTTTACACTTTGTGTGTCCCTTAAAATTCGATTTCCGGCTAAACTACTTGCCGTAGCGACTTAAAAATTATATATTCGTGATCTTGGAACTGCCACCTTTCAATCCATGTAACGAATGACACGAAAAACTAATTTTAAAAAATTTGGACATTTTTATCTTTAAACGCGATTTCTGACTAAACTAAGCGTCCTAGACCCATCAAACTTTACACTTTGTCTGCCCCTTAAAATTCGATTTCCGGCTAAACTACTTGCTCTAGCGACTTAAAAATTATATATTCGTGATCTTGGAACTGCCACCTTTCAATCCATGTAACGAATGACACGAAAAACTAATTTTAAAAAATTTGGACATTTTTATCTTTAAGCGCGATTTCTGGCTAAACTAAGCGTCCTAGACCCATCAAACTTTACACTTTGTCTGTACCTTAAAATTCAATTTGCGGCTAAACTACTTGCCCTAGCGGCTTAAAAATTATATATTCGTGATCTTGGAACTGCCACCTTTCAATAAATGTAACGAATGACACGAAAAACTAATTTTAACAAATTTGGACATTTTTATCTTTAAACGCGATTTCTGACTAAACTAAGCGTCCTAGAGCCATCAAACTTTACACCTTGTCTGCCCCTTAAAATTCGATTTCCGGCTAAACTACTTGCCCTAGCGACTTAAAAATTATATATTCGTGATCTTGGAACTGCCACCTTTCAATCCATGTAACGAATGACACGAAAAACTAATTTTAAAAAATTTGGACATTTTTATCTTTAAACGCGATTTCTGACTAAACTAAGCGTCCTAGACCCATCAAACTTTACACTTTGTCTGTCCCTTAAAATTCGAGTTGCGGCTAAACTACTTGCCCTAGCGACTTAAAAATTATATATTCGTGATCTTGGAACTGCCACCTTTCAATCCATGTAACAAATTTTAAAAAATTTGGACATTTTTATCTTTAAACGCGATTTCTGAGCGTCCTAGACCCATCAAACTTTACACTTTGTCTCTGTCCCTTAAAATTCGATTTCCGGCTAAACTACTTGCCCTAGCGACTTAAAAATTATATATTCGTGATCTTGGAACTGACACCTTTCAATCCATGTAATGAATGACACGAAAAACTAATTTTAAAAAATTTGGACATTTTTATCTTTAAACGCGATTTCTGACTAAACTAAGCGTCCTAGACCCATCAAACTTTACACTTTGTCTGTCCCTTAAAATTCGATTTGCGGCTTAACTACTTGCCCTAGCGACTTGAAAATTATATATTCGTGATCTCGGAACTGCCACCTTTCAATCCATATAACGAATGACACGAAAAACTAATTTTAAAAAATTTGGACATTTTTATCTTTAAACGCGATTTCTGGCTAAACTAAGCGTCCTAGACCCATCAAACTTTACACTTTGTCTGTCCCTTAAAATTCGATTTCCGGCTAAACTACTTGCTCTAGCGACTTAAAAATTATATATTCGTGATCTTGGAACTGCCACCTTTCAATCCATGTAACGAATGACACGAAAAACTAATTTTAAAAAATTTGGACATTTTTATCTTTAAACGCGATTTCTGGCTAAACTAAGCGTCCTAGACCCATCAAACTTTACACTTTGTCTGTTCCTTAAAATTCGATTTCCGGCTAAACTACTTGCCCTAGCGACTTAAAAATTATATATTCGTGATCTTGGAACTGCCACCTTTCAATCCATGTAACAAATTTTAAAAAATTTGGACATTTTTATCTTTAAACGCGATTTCTGAGCGTCCTAGACCCATCAAACTTTACACTTTGTCTCTGTCCCTTAAAATTCGATTTCCGGCTAAACTACTTGCCCTAGCGACTTAAAAATTATATATTCGTGATCTTGGAACTGACACCTTTCAATCCATGTAATGAATGACACGAAAAACTAATTTTAAAAAATTTGGACATTTTTATCTTTAAACGCGATTTCTGACTAAACTAAGCGTCCTAGACCCATCAAACTTTACACTTTGTCTGTCCCTTAAAATTCGATTTGCGGCTTAACTACTTGCCCTAGCGACTTAAAAATTATATATTCGTGATCTCGGAACTGCCACCTTTCAATCCATATAACGAATGACACGAAAAACTAATTTTAAAAAATTTGGACATTTTTATCTTTAAACGCGATTTCTGGCTAAACTAAGCGTCCTAGACCCATCAAACTTTACACTTTGTCTGTCCCTTAAAATTCGATTTCCGGCTAAACTACTTGCTCTAGCGACTTAAAAATTATATATTCGTGATCTTGGAACTGCCACCTTACAATCCATGTAACGAATGACACGAAAAACTAATTTTAAAAAATTTGGACATTTTTATCTTTAAACGCGATTTCTGGCTAAACTAAGCGTCCTAGACCCATCAAACTTTACACTTTGTCTGTTCCTTAAAATTCGATTTCCGGCTAAACTACTTGCCCTAGCGACTTAAAAATTATATATTCGTGATCTTGGAACTGCCACCTTTCAATCCATATAACGAATGACACGAAAAACTAATTTTAAAAAATTTGGACATTTTTATCTTTAAACGCGATTTCTGACTAAACTAAGCGTCCTAGACCCATCAAACTTTACACTTTGTCTGTCCCTTAAAATTCGATTTGCGGCTAAACTACTTGCCCTAGCGACTTAAAAATTATATATTCGTGATCTTGGAACTGCCACCTTTCAATCCATATAACGAATGACACGAAAAACTAATTTTAAAAAATTTGGACATTTTTATCTTTAAACGCGATTTTTGGCTAAACTAAGCGTCCTAGACCCATCAAACTTTACACTTTGTCTGTTCCTTAAAATTCGATTTCCGGCTAAACTACTTGCCCTAGCGACTTAAAAATTATATATTCGTGATCTTGGAACTGCCACCTTTCAATCCATGTAACAAATTTTAAAAAATTTGGACATTTTTATCTTTAAACGCGATTTCTGAGCGTCCTAGACCCATCAAACTTTACACTTTGTCTCTGTCCCTTAAAATTCGATTTCCGGCTAAACTACTTGCCCTAGCGACTTAAAAATTATATATTCGTGATCTTGGAACTGACACCTTTCAATCCATGTAATGAATGACACGAAAAACTAATTTTAAAAAATTTGGACATTTTTATCTTTAAACGCGATTTCTGACTAAACTAAGCGTCCTAGACCCATCAAACTTTACACTTTGTCTGTCCCTTAAAATTCGATTTGCGGCTTAACTACTTGCCCTAGCGACTTAAAAATTATATATTCGTGATCTCGGAACTGCCACCTTTCAATCCATATAACGAATGACACGAAAAACTAATTTTAAAAAATTTGGACATTTTTATCTTTAAACGCGATTTCTGGCTAAACTAAGCGTCCTAGACCCATCAAACTTTACACTTTGTCTGTCCCTTAAAATTCGATTTCCGGCTAAACTACTTGCTCTAGCGACTTAAAAATTATATATTCGTGATCTTGGAACTGCCACCTTACAATCCATGTAACGAATGACACGAAAAACTAATTTTAAAAAATTTGGACATTTTTATCTTTAAACGCGATTTCTGGCTAAACTAAGCGTCCTAGACCCATCAAACTTTACACTTTGTCTGTTCCTTAAAATTCGATTTCCGGCTAAACTACTTGCCCTAGCGACTTAAAAATTATATATTCGTGATCTTGGAACTGCCACCTTTCAATCCATATAACGAATGACACGAAAAACTAATTTTAAAAAATTTGGACATTTTTATCTTTAAACGCGATTTCTGACTAAACTAAGCGTCCTAGACCCATCAAACTTTACACTTTGTCTGTCCCTTAAAATTCGATTTGCGGCTAAACTACTTGCCCTAGCGACTTAAAAATTATATATTCGTGATCTTGGAACTGCCACCTTTCAATCCATATAACGAATGACACGAAAAACTAATTTTAAAAAATTTGGACATTTTTATCTTTAAACGCGATTTCTGGCTAAACTAAGCGTCCTAGACCCATCAAACTTTACACTTTGTCTGTCCCTTAAAATTCGATTTCCGGCTAAACTACTTGCTCTAGCGACTTAAAAATTATATATTCGTGATCTTGGAACTGCCACCTTTCAATCCATGTAACGAATGACACGAAAAACTAATTTTAAAAAATTTGGACATTTTTATCTTTAAACGTGATTTCTGGCTAAACTAAGCGTCCTAGACCCATCAAACTTTACACTTTGTCTGTACCTTAAAATTCGATTTGCGGCTAAACTACTTGCCCTAGCGACTTAAAAATTATATATTCGTGATCTTGGAACTGACACCTTTCAATCCATGTAACGAATGACACGAAAAACTAATTTTAAAAAATTTGGACATTTTTATCTTTAAACGCGATTTCTGGCTAAACTAAGCGTCCTAGACCTACCAAACTTTACACTTTGTCTGTCCCTTAAAATTCGATTTCCGGCTAAACTACTTGCTCTAGCGACTTAAAAATTATATATTCGTGATCTTGGAACTGCCACCTTTCAATCCATGTAACGAATGACACGAAAAACTTATTTTAAAAAACTTGGACATTTTTATCTTTAAACGCGATTTCTGGCTAAACTAAGCGTCATAGACCCATCAAACTTTACACTTTGTCTGTACCTTAAAATTCAATTTGCGGCTAAACTACTTGCCCTAGCGACTTAAAAATTATATATTCGTGATCTTGGAACTGCCACCTTTCAATCCATATAACGAATGACACGAAAAACTAATTTTAAAAAATTTGGACATTTTTATCTTTAAACGCGATTTCTGGCTAAACTAAGCGTCCTAGACCCATCAAACTTTACACTTTGTCTGTCCCTTAAAATTCGATTTCCGGCTAAACTACTTGCCCTAGCGACTTACAAATTATATATTCGTGATCTTGGAACTGCCACCTTTCAATCCATGTAACGAATGACACGAAAAACTAATTTTAAAAAATTTGGACATTTTTATCTTTAAACGCGATTTCTGACTAAACTAAGCGTCCTAGACCCATCAAACTTTACACTTTGTCTGTACCTTAAAATTCAATTTGCGTCTAAACTACTTGCCCTAGCGACTTACAAATTATATATTCGTGATCTTGGAACTGCCACCTTTGAATCCCTATAACGAATGACACGAAAAACTAATTTTAAAAAATTTGGACATTTTTATCTTTAAACGCGATTTCTGGCTAAACTAAGCGTCCTAGACCCATCAAACTTTACACTTTGTCTGTCCCTTAAAATTCGATTTCCGGCTAAACTACTTGCCCTAGCGACTTAAAAATTATATATTCGTGATCTTGGAACTGCCACCTTTCAATCCATGTAACGAATGACACGAAAAACTAATTTTAAAAAATTTGGACATTTTTATCTTTAAACGCGATTTCTGACTAAACTAAGCGTCCTAGACCCATCAAACTTTACACTTTGTCTGTCCCTTAAAATTCGATTTGCGGCTAAACTACTTGCCCTAGCGACTTAAAAATTATATATTCGTGATCTTGGAACTGCCACCTTTCAATCCATGTAAAGAATGACACGAAAAACTAATTTTAAAAAATTTGGACATTTTTATCTTTAAACGCGATTTCTGAGCGTCCTAGACCCATCAAACTTTACACTTTGTGTGTCCCTTAAAATTCGATTTCCGGCTAAACTACTTGCCCTAGCGACTTAAAAATTATATATTCGTGATCTTGGAACTGCCACCTTTCAATCCATGTAACGAATGACACGAAAAACTAATTTTAAAAAAATTTGGACATTTTTATCTTTAAACGCGATTTCTGACTAAACTAAGCGTCCTAGACCCATCAAACTTTACACTTTGTCTGTCCCTTAAAATTCGATTTCCGGCTAAACTACTTGCCCTAGCGACTTAAAAATTATATATTCGTGATCTTGGAACTGCCACCTTTCAATCCATGTAAAGAATGACACGAAAAACTAATTTTAACAAATTTGGACATTTTTATCTTTAAACGCGATTTCTGGCTAAACTAAGCGTCCTAGACCCATCAAACTTTACACTTTGTCTGTCCCTTAAAATTCGATTTCCGGCTAAACTACTTGCCCTAGCGACTTAAAAATTATATATTCGTGATCTTGGAACTGCCACCTTTCAATCCATGTAAAGAATGACACGAAAAACTAATTTTAAAAAATTTGGACATTTTTATCTTTAAACGCGATTTCTGGCTAAACTAAGCTTCCTAGACCCATCAAACTTTACACTTTTTCTGTCCCTTAAAATTCGATTTCCGGCTAAACTACTTGCTCTAGCGACTTAAAAATTATATATTCGTGATCTTGGAACTGCCACCTTTCAATCCATGTAACGAATGACACGAAAAACTAATTTTAAAAAATTTGGACATTTTTATCTTTAAACGCGATTTCTGAGCGTCCTAGACCCATCAAACTTTACACTTTGTGTGTCCCTTAAAATTCGATTTCCGGCTAAACTACTTGCCCTAGCGACTTAAAAATTATATATTCGTGATCTTGGAACTGCCACCTTTCAATCCATGTAACGAATGACACGAAAAACTAATTTTAAAAAAATTTGGACATTTTTATCTTTAAACGCGATTTCTGACTAAACTAAGCGTCCTAGACCCATCAAACTTTACACTTTGTCTGTACCTTAAAATTCAATTTGCGGCTAAACTACTTGCCCTAGCGACTTAAAAATTATATATTCGTGATCTTGGAACTGCCACCTTTCAATAAATGTAACGAATGACACGAAAAATTAATTTTAACAAATTTGGACATTTTTATCTTTAAACGCGATTTCTGACTAAACTAAGCGTCCTAGAGCCATCAAACTTTACACTTTGTCTGCCCCTTAAAATTCGATTTCCGGCTAAACTACTTGCCCTAGCGACTTAAAAATTATATATTCGTGATCTTGGAACTGCCACCTTTCAATCCATGTAACGAATGACACGAAAAACTAATTTTAAAAAATTTGGACATTTTTATCTTTAAACGCGATTTCTGACTAAACTAAGCGTCCTAGACCCATCAAACTTTACACTTTGTCTGCCCCTTAAAATTCGATTTCCGGCTAAACTACTTGCTCTAGCGACTTAAAAATTATATATTCGTGATCTTGGAACTGCCACCTTTCAATCCATGTAACGAATGACACGAAAAACTAATTTTAAAAAATTTGGACATTTTTATCTTTAAGCGCGATTTCTGGCTAAACTAAGCGTCCTAGACCCATCAAACTTTACACTTTGTCTGTACCTTAAAATTCAATTTGCGGCTAAACTACTTGCCCTAGCGACTTAAAAATTATATATTCGTGATCTTGGAACTGCCACCTTTCAATAAATGTAACGAATGACACGAAAAACTAATTTTAACAAATTTGGACATTTTTATCTTTAAACGCGATTTCTGACTAAACTAAGCGTCCTAGAGCCATCAAACTTTACACTTTGTCTGCCCCTTAAAATTCGATTTCCGGCTAAACTACTTGCCCTAGCGACTTAAAAATTATATATTCGTGATCTTGGAACTGCCACCTTTCAATCCATGTAACGAATGACACGAAAAACTAATTTTAAAAAATTTGGACATTTTTATCTTTAAACGCGATTTCTGACTAAACTAAGCGTCCTAGACCCATCAAACTTTACACTTTGTCTGCCCCTTAAAATTCGATTTCCGGCTAAACTACTTGCTCTAGCGACTTAAAAATTATATATTCGTGATCTTGGAACTGCCACCTTTCAATCCATGTAACGAATGACACGAAAAACTAATTTTAAAAAATTTGGACATTTTTATCTTTAAGCGCGATTTCTGGCTAAACTAAGCGTCCTAGACCCATCAAACTTTACACTTTGTCTGTACCTTAAAATTCAATTTGCGGCTAAACTACTTGCCCTAGCGACTTAAAAATTATATATTCGTGATCTTGGAACTGCCACCTTTCAATAAATGTAACGAATGACACGAAAAACTAATTTTAACAAATTTGGACATTTTTATCTTTAAACGCGATTTCTGACTAAACTAAGCGTCCTAGAGCCATCAAACTTTACACCTTGTCTGTCCCTTAAAATTCGATTTCCGGCTAAACTACTTGCCCTAGCGACTTAAAAATTATATATTCGTGATCTTGGAACTGCCACCTTTCAATCCATGTAACGAATGACACGAAAAACTAATTTTAAAAAATTTGGACATTTTTATCTTTAAACGCGATTTCTGACTAAACTAAGCGTCCTAGACCCATCAAACTTTACACTTTGTCTGTCCCTTAAAATTCGAGTTGCGGCTAAACTACTTGCCCTAGCGACTTAAAAATTATATATTCGTGATCTTGGAACTGCCACCTTTCAATCCATGTAACGAATGACACGAAAAACTAATTTTAAAAAATTTGGACATTTTTATCTTTAAACGCGATTTCTGACTAAACTAAGCGTTCTAGACCCATCAAACTTTACACTTTGTCTGTCCCTTAAAATTCGATTTGCGGCTAAACTACTTGCCCTAGCGACTAAAAAATTATATATTCGTGATCTTGGAACTGCCACCTTTCAATCCATGTAACGAATGACACGAAAAACTAATTTTAAACAATTTGGACATTTTTATCTTTAAACGCGATTTCTGACTAAACTAAGCGTCCTAGACCCATCAAACTTTACACTTTGTCTGTCCCTTAAAATTCGAGTTGCGGCTAAACTACTTGCCCTAGCGACTTAAAAATTATATATTCGTGATCTTGGAACTGCCACCTTTCAATCCATGTAACGAATGACACGAAAAACTAATTTTAACAAATTTGGACATTTTTATCTTTAAACGCGATTTCTGACTAAACTAAGTGTCCTAGACCCATCAAACTTTACACTTTGTCTGCCCCTTAAAATTCGATTTCCGGCTAAACTACTTGCCCTAGCGACTTAAAAATTATATATTCGTGATCTTGGAACTGCCACCTTTCAATCCATGTAACGAATGACACGAAAAACTAATTTTAAAAAATTTGGACATTTTTATCTTTAAACGCGATTTCTGGCTAAACTAAGCGTCCCAGACCCATCAAACTTTACACTTTGTCTGTCCTTTAAAATTCGATTTCCGGCTAAACTACTTGCCCTAGCGACTTAAAAATTATATATTCGTGATCTTGGAACTGCCACCTTTCAATCCATGTAACGAATGACACGAAAAACTAATTTTAAAAAATTTGGACATTTTTATCTTTAAACGCGATTTCTGGCTAAACTAAGCGTCCCAGACCCATCAAACTTTACACTTTGTCTGCCCCTTAAAATTCGATTTCCGGCTAAACTACTTGCCCTAGCGACTTAAAAATTATATATTCGTGATCTTGGAACTGCCACCTTTCAATCCATGTAACGAATGACACGAAAAACTAATTTTAAAAAATTTGGACATTCTTATCTTTAAACGCGATTTCTGACTAAACTAAGCGTCCTAGACCCATCAAACTTTACACTTTGTCTGTCCCTTAAAATTCGATTTGCGGCTAAACTACTTGCCCTAGCGACTTAAAAATTATATATTCGTGATCTTGGAACTGCCACCTTTCAATCCATGTAACGAATGACACGAAAAACTAATTTTAAAAAATTTGGAAATTTTTATCTTTAAACGCGATTTCTGACTAAACTAAGCGTCCTAGACCCATCAAACTTTACACTTTGTCTGTATCTTAAAATTCGATTTGCGGCTAAACTACTTGCCCTAGCGACTTAAAAATTATATATTCGTGATCTTGGAACTGCCACCTTTCAATCCATGTAACGAATGACACGAAAAACTAATTTTAAAAAATGTGGACATTTTTATCTTTAAACGCGATTTCTGACTAAACTAAGCGTCCTAGACCCATCAAACTTTACACTTTGTCTGTCCCTTAAAATTCGATTTCCGGCTAAACTACTTGCTCTAGCGACTTAAAAATTATATATTCGTGATCTTGGAACTGCCACCTTTCAATCCATGTAACGAATGACACGAAAAACTAATTTTAAAAAATTTGGACATTTTTATCTTTAAACGCGATTTCTGGTTAAACTAAGCGTCCTAAACCCATCAAACTTTACACTTTGTCTGTCCCTTAAAATTCGATTTCCGGCTAAACTACTTGCCCTAGCGACTTAAAAATTATATATTCGTGATCTTGGAACTGCCACCTTTCAATCCATGTAACGAATGACACGAAAAACTAATTTTAAAAAATTTGGACATTTTTATCTTTAAACGCGATTTCTGACTAAACTAAGCGTCCTAGACCCATCAAACTCTACACTTTGTCTGTTATTTAAAATTCGATTTCCGGCTAAACTACTTGCTCTAGCGACTTAAAAATTATATATTCGTGATCTTGGAACTGCCACCTTTCAATCCATGTAACGAATGACACGAAAAACTAATTTTAAAAAATTTGGACATTTTTATCTTTAAACGCGATTTCTGGCTAAACTAAGTGTCCTAGACCCATCAAACTTTACACTTTGTCTGTCCCTTAAAATTCGATTTCCGGCTAAACTACTTGCCCTAGCGACTTAAAAATTATATATTCGTGATCTTGGAACTGCCACCTTTCAATCCATCCAAAACTAATTTTAAAAAATTTGGAAATTTTTATCTTTAAACGCGATTTCTGACTAAACTAAGCGTCCTAGACCCATCAAACTATACACTTTGTCTGTCCCTTAAAATTCGATTTGCGGCTAAACTACTTGCCCTAGCGACTTAAAAATTATATATTCGTGATCTTGGAACTGCCACCTTTCAATCCATGTAACGAATGACACGAAAAACTAATTTTAAAAAATTTGGAAATTTTTATCTTTAAACGCGATTTCTGACTAAACTAAGCGTCCTAGACCCATCAAACTTTACACTTTGTCTGTCCCTTAAAATTCGATTTGCGGCTAAGCTACTTGCCCTAGCGACTTAAAAATTATATATTCGTGATCTTGGAACTGCCACCTTCCAATCCATGTAACGAATGACACGAAAAACTAATTTTAAAAAATTTGGACATTTTTATCTTTAAACGCGATTTCTGGCTAAACTAAGCGTCCTAGACCCATCAAACTTTACACTTTGTCTGTCCCTTAAAATTCGATTTCCGGCTAAACTACTTGCCCTAGCGACTTAAAAATTATATATTCGTGATCTTGGAACTGCCACCTTTCAATCCATGTAACGAATGACACGAAAAACTAATTTAAAAAAATTTGGACATTTTTATCTTTAAACGCGATTTCTGGCTAAACTAAGCGTCCTAGACCCATCAAACTTTACACTTTGTCTGTCCCTTAAAATTCGATTTCCGGCTAAACTACTTGCTCTAGCGACTTAAAAATTATATATTCGTGATCTTGGAACTGCCACCTTTCAATCCATGTAACGAATGACACGAAAAACTAATTTAAAAAAATTTGGACATTTTTATCTTTAAACGCGATTTCTGGCTAAACTAAGCGTCCTAGACCCATCAAACTTTACACTTTGTCTGTCCCTTAAAATTCGATTTCCGGCTAAACTACTTGCCCTAGCGACTTAAAAATTATATATTCGTGATCTTGGAACTGCCAACTTTCAATCCGTGTAACGAATGACACGAAAAACTAATTTTAAAAAATTTGGACATTTTTATCTTTAAACGCGATTTCTGACTAAACTAAGCGTCCTAGACCCATCAAACTTTACACTTTGTCTGTACCTTAAAATTCAATTTGCGGCTAAACTACTTGCCCTAGCGACTTAAAAATTATATATTCGTGACCTTGGAACTTCCACCTTTCAATCCATGTAACGAATGACACGAAAAACTAATTTTAAAAAATTTGGACATTTTTATCTTTAAACGCGATTTCTGGCTAAACTAAGCGTCCTAGACCCATCAAACTTTACACTTTGTCTGTACCTTAAAATTCAATTTGCGGCTAAACTACTTGCCCTAGGACTTAAAAATTATATATACGTGATCTTGGAACTGCCACCTTTCAATCCATGTAACGAATGACACGAAAAACTAATTTTAAAAAATTTGGATATTTGTATCTTTAAACGCGATTTCTGACTAAACTAAGCGTCCTAGACCCATCAAACTTTACACTTTGTCTGCCCCTTAAAATTCGATTTCCGGCTAAACTACTTGCTCTAGCGACTTAAAAATTATATATGCGTGATCTTGGAACTGCCACCTTTCAATCCATGTAACGAATGACACGAAAAACTAATTTTAAAAAATTTGGATATTTTTATCTTTAAACGCGATTTCTGACTAAACTAAGCGTCCTAGACCCATCAAACTTTACACTTTGTCTGTCCTTTAAAATTCGATTGGTGGCTAAACTACTTGCCCTAGCGACTTAAAAATTATATATTCGTGATCTTGGAACTGCCACCTTTCAATCCATGTAACGAATGACACGAAAAACTAATTTTAAAAAATTTGGACATTTTTATCTTTAAACGCGATTTCTGGCTAAACTAAGCGTCCTAGACCCATCAAACTTTACACTTTGTCTGTACCTTAAAATTCAATTTGCGGCTAAACTACTTGCCCTAGCGACTTAAAAATTATATATTCGTGATCTTGGAACTGCCACCTTTCAATCCATATAACGAATGACACGAAAAACTAATTTTAAAAAATTTGGACATTTTTATCTTTAAACGCGATTTCTGGCTAAACTAAGCGTCCTAGACCCATCAAACTTTACACTTTGTCTGCCCCTTAAAATTCGATTTCCGGCTAAACTACTTGCTCTAGCGACTTAAAAATTATATATGCGTGATCTTGGAACTGCCACCTTTCAATCCATGTAACGAATGACACGAAAAACTAATTTTAAAAAATTTGGATATTTCTATCTTTAAACGCGATTTCTGACTAAACTAAGCGTCTTAGACCCATCAAGCTTTACACTTTGTCTGTACCTTAAAATTCAATTTGCGGCTAAACTACTTGCCCTAGGACTTAAAAATTATATATACGTGATCTTGGAACTGCCACCTTTCAATCCATGTAACGAATGACACGAAAAACTAATTTTAAAAAATTTGGATATTTGTATCTTTAAACGCGATTTCTGACTAAACTAAGCGTCCTAGACCCATCAAACTTTACACTTTGTCTGTCCCTTAAAATTCGATTTGCGGCTAAACTACTTGCCCTAGCGACTTAAAAATTATATATTCGTGATCTTGGAACTGCCACCTTTCAATCCATATAACGAATGACACGAAAAACTAATTTTAAAAAATTTGGATATTTCTATCTTTAAACGCGATTTCTGACTAAACTATGCGTCTTAAACCCATCAAGCTTTACACTTTGTCTGTACCTTAAAATTCGATTTGCGGCTAAACTACTTGCCCTAGCGACTTAAAAATTATATATTCGTGATCTTGGAACTGCCACCTTTCAATACATGTAACGAATGACACGAAAAACTAATTTTAAAAAATTTGGACATTTTTATCTTTAAACGCGATTTCTGACTAAACTAAGCGTCCTAGACCCATCAAACTTTACACTTTGTCTGTCCCTTAAAATTCGATTTCCGGCTAAACTACTTGCTCTAGCGACTTAAAAATTATATATTCGTGATCTTGGAACTGCCACCTTTCAATCCATGTAACGAATGACACGAAAAACTAATTTTAAAAAATTTGGACATTTTTATCTTTAAACGCGATTTCTGGCTAAACTAAGCGTCCTAGACCCATCAAACTTTACACTTTGTCTGTCCCTTAAAATTCGATTTCCGGCTAAACTACTTGCCCTAGCGACTTAAAAATTATATATTCGTGATCTTGGAACTGCCACCTTTCAATCCATGTAACGAATGACACGAAAAACTAATTTTAAAAAATTTGGACATTTTTATCTTTAAACGCGATTTCTGACTAAACTAAGCGTCCTAGACCCATCAAACTTTACACTTTGTCTGTCCCTTAAAATTCAATTTGCGGCTAAACTACTTGCCCTAGCGACTTAAAAATTATATATTCGTGATCTTGGAACTGCCACCTTTCAATCCATATAACGAATGACACGACAAACTAATTTTAAAAAATTTGGACATTTTTATCTTTAAACGCGATTTCTGGCTAAACTAAGCGTCCTAGACCCATCAAACTTTACACTTTGTCTGTCCCTTAAAATTCGATTTCCGGCTAAACTACTTGCCCTAGCGACTTAAAAATTATATATTCGTGATCTTGGAACTGCCACATTTCAATCCATGTAACGAATGACACGAAACACTAATTTTAAAAAATTTGGACATTTTATCTTTAAACGCGATTTCTGACTAAACTAAGCGTCCTAGACCCATCAAACTTTACACTTTGTCTGTCCCTTAAAATTCGATTTGCGGCTAAACTACTTGCCCTAGCGACTTAAAAATTATATATTCGTGATCTTGGAACTGCCACCTTTCAATCCATGTAACGAATGACACGAAAAACTAATTTTAAAAAATTTGGACATTTTTATCTTTAAACGCGATTTCTGACTAAACTAAGCGTCCTAGACCGATCAAACTTTACACTTTGTATGTCCCTTAAAATTCGATTTGCGGCTAAACTACTTGCCCTAGCGACTTAAAAATTATATATTCGTGATCTTGGAACTGCCACCTTTCAATCCATGTAACGAATGACACGAAAAACTAATTTTAAAAAATTTGGACATTTTTATCTTTAAACGCGATTTCTGGCTAAACTAAGCGTCCTAGACCCATCAAACTTTACACTTTGTCTGTCCCTTAAAATTCGATTTCCGGCTAAACTACTTGCCCTAGCAACTTAAAAATTATATATTCGTGATCTTGGAACTGCCACCTTTCAATCCATGTAACGAATGACACGAAAAACTAATTTTAAAAAATTTGGATATTTCTATCTTTAAACGCGATTTCTGACTAAACTAAGCGTCTTAGACCCATCAAGCTTTACACTTTGTCTGTACCTAAAAATTCGATTTCCGGCTAAACTACTTGCCCTAGCGACTTAAAAATTATATATACGTGATCTTAGAACTGCCACCTTTCAATCCATGTAACGAATGACACGAAAAACTAATTTTAAAAAATTTGGATACTTTTATCTTTAAACGCGATTTGTGGCTAAACTAAGCGTCCTAGACCCATCAAACTTTACACTTTGTCTGTCCCTTAAAATTCGATTTCCGGCTAAACTACTTGCCCTAGCGACTTAAAAATTATATATTCGTGATCTTGGAACTGCCACCTTTCAATCCATGTAACGAATGACACGAAAAACTAATTTTAAAAAATTTGGACATTTTTATCTTTAAACGCGATTTCTGGCTAAACTAAGCGTCCTAGACCCATCAAACTTTACACTTTGTCTGTCCCTTAAAATTCGATTTCCGGCTAAACTACTTGCCCTAGCGACTTAAAAATTATATATTCGTGATCTTGGAACTGCCACCTTTCAATCCATGTAACGAATGACACGAAAAACTAATTTTAAAAAATTTGGACATTTTTATCTTTAAACGCGATTTCTGACTAAACTAAGCGTCCTAGACCCATCAAACTTTACACTTTGTGTGTCCCTTAAAATTCAATTTGCGGCTAAACTACTTGCCCTAGCGACTTAAAAATTATATATTCGTGATCTTGGAACTGCCACCTTTCAATCCATGTAACGAATGACACGAAAAACTAATTTTAAAAAATTTGGACATTTTTATCTTTAAACGCGATTTCTGACTAAACTAAGCGTCCTAGACCGATCAAACTTTACACTTTGTATGTCCCTTAAAATTCGATTTGCGGCTAAACTACTTGCCCTAGCGACTTAAAAATTATATATTCGTGATCTTGGAACTGCCACCTTTCAATCCATGTAACGAATGACACGAAAAACTAATTTTAAAAAATTTGGACATTTTTATCTTTAAACGCGATTTCTGGCTAAACTAAGCGTCCTAGACCCATCAAACTTTACACTTTGTCTGTCCCTTAAAATTCGATTTCCGGCTAAACTACTTGCCCTAGCAACTTAAAAATTATATATTCGTGATCTTGGAACTGCCACCTTTCAATCCATGTAACGAATGACACGAAAAACTAATTTTAAAAAATTTGGATATTTCTATCTTTAAACGCGATTTCTGACTAAACTAAGCTTCTTAGACCCATCAAGCTTTACACTTTGTCTGTACCTTAAAATTCGATTTCCGGCTAAACTACTTGCCCTAGCGACTTAAAAATTATATATACGTGATCTTAGAACTGCCACCTTTCAATCCATGTAACGAATGACACGAAAAACTAATTTTAAAAAATTTGGATACTTTTATCTTTAAACGCGATTTCTGGCTAAACTAAGCGTCCTAGACCCATCAAACTTTACACTTTGTCTGTCCCTTAAAATTCGATTTCCGGCTAAACTACTTGCCCTAGCGACTTAAAAATTATATATTCGTGATCTTGGAACTGCCACCTTTCAATCCATGTAACGAATGACACGAAAAACTAATTTTAAAAAATTTGGACATTTTTATCTTTAAACGCGATTTCTGGCTAAACTAAGCGTCCTAGACCCATCAAACTTTACACTTTGTCTGTCCCTTAAAATTCGATTTCCGGCTAAACTACTTGCCCTAGCGACTTAAAAATTATATATTCGTGATCTTGGAACTGCCACCTGTCAATCCATGTAACGAATGACACGAAAAACTAATTTTAAAAAATTTGGACATTTTTATCTTTAAACGCGATTTCTGACTAAACTAAGCGTCCTAGACCCATCAAACTTTACACTTTGTGTGTCCCTTAAAATTCAATTTGCGGCTAAACTACTTGCCCTAGCGACTTAAAAATTATATATTCGTGATCTTGGAACTGCCACCTTTCAATCCATATAACGAATGACACGACAAACTAATTTTAAAAAATTTGGACATTTTTATCTTTAAACGCGATTTCTGGCTAAACTAAGCGTCCTAGACCCATCAAACTTTACACTTTGTCTGTCCCTTAAAATTCGATTTCCGGCTAAACTACTTGCCCTAGCGACTTAAAAATTATATATTCGTGATCTTGGAACTGCCACATTTCAATCCATGTAACGAATGACACGAAAAACTAATTTTAAAAAATTTGGACATTTTTATCTTTAAACGCGATTTCTGACTAAACTAAGCGTCCTAGACCCATCAAACTTTACACTTTGTGTGTCCCTTAAAATTCAATTTGCGGCTAAACTACTTGCCCTAGCGACTTAAAAATTATATATTCGTGATCTTGGAACTGCCACCTTTCAATCCATATAACGAATGACACGACAAACTAATTTTAAAAAATTTGGACATTTTTATCTTTAAACGCGATTTCTGGCTAAACTAAGCGTCCTAGACCCATCAAACTTTACACTTTGTCTGTCCCTTAAAATTCGATTTCCGGCTAAACTACTTGCCCTAGCGACTTAAAAATTATATATTCGTGATCTTGGAACTGCCACATTTCAATCCATGTAACGAATGACACGAAAAACTAATTTTAAAAAATTTGGACATTTTTATCTTTAAACGCGATTTCTGACTAAACTAAGCGTCTTAGACCCATCAAACTTTACACTTTGTCTGTACCTTAAAATTCAATTTGCGGCTAAACTACTTGCCCTAGGACTTAAAAATTATATATACGTGATCTTGGAACTGCCACCTTTCAATCCATGTAACGAATGACACGAAAAACTAATTTTAAAAAATTTGGACATTTTTATCTTTAAACGCGATTTCTGACTAAACTAAGCGTCCTGGACCCATCAAACTTTACACTTTGTCTGTCCCTTAAAATTCGATTTGCGGCTAAACTACTTGCCCTAGCGACTTAAAAATTATATATTCGTGATCTTGGAACTGACACCTTTCAATCCATGTAACGAATGACACGAAAAACTAATTTTAAAAAATTTGGATATTTTTATCTTTAAACGTGATTTCTGGCTAAACTAAGCGTCCTGGACCCATCAAACTTTACACTTTGTCTGTCCCTTAAAATTGATTTGCGGCTAAACTACTTGCCCTAGCGACTTAAAAATTATATATTCGTGATCTTGGAACTGACACCTTTCAATCCATGTAACGAATGACACGAAAAACTAATTTTAAAAAAATTTGGACATTTTTATCTTTAAGCGCGATTTCTGACTAAACTAAGCGTCCTAGACCCATCAAACTTTACACTTTGTCTGTACCTTAAAATTCAATTTGCGGCTAAACTACTTGCCCTAGCGACTTAAAAATTATATATTCGTGATCTTGGAACTGCCACCCTCCAATCCATGTAACGAATGACACGAAAAACTAATTTTAAAAAATTTGGACATTTTTATCTTTAAACGCGATTTCTGGCTAAACTAAGCGTCCTAGACCCATCAAACTTTACACTTTGTCTATCCCTTAAAATTCAATTTGCGGCTAAACTACTTGCCCTAGCGACTTAAAAATTATATATTCGTGATCTTGGAACTGCCACCTTTCAATCCATGTAACGAATGACACGAAAAACTAATTTTAAAAAATTTGGACATTTTTATCTTTAAACGCGATTTCTGACTAAACTAAGCGTCTTAGACCCATCAAACTTTACACTTTGTCTGTACCTTAAAATTCAATTTGCGGCTAAACTACTTGCCCTAGGACTTAAAAATTATATATACGTGATCTTGGAACTGCCACCTTTCAATCCATGTAACGAATGACACGAAAAACTAATTTTAAAAAATTTGGACATTTTTATCTTTAAACGCGATTTCTGACTAAACTAAGCGTCCTGGACCCATCAAACTTTACACTTTGTCTGTCCCTTAAAATTCGATTTGCGGCTAAACTACTTGCCCTAGCGACTTAAAAATTATATATTCGTGATCTTGGAACTGACACCTTTCAATCCATGTAACGAATGACACGCAAAACTAATTTTAAAAAATTTGGACATTTTTATCTTTAAACGCGATTTCTGGCTAAACTAAGCGTCCTGGACCCATCAAACTTTACACTTTGTCTGTCCCTTAAAATTCAATTTGCGGCTAAACTACTTGCCCTAGCGACTTAAAAATTATATATTCGTGATCTTGGAACTGACACCTTTCAATCCATGTAACGAATGACACGAAAAACTAATTTTAAAAAAATTGGACATTTTTATCTTTAAACGCGATTTCTGGCTAAACTAAGCGTCCTGGACCCATCAAACTTTACACTTTGTCTGTCCCTTAAAATTCGATTTGCGGCTAAACTACTTGCCCTAGCGACTTAAAAATTATATATTCGTGATCTTGGAACTGACACCTTTCAATCCATGTAACGAATGACACGAAAAACTAATTTTAAAAAATTTGGACATTTTTATCTTTAAACGCGATTTCTGACTAAACTAAGCGTCCTAGACCCATCAAACTTTACACTTTGTCTGTACCTTAAAATTCAATTTGCGGCTAAACTACTTGCCCTAGCGACTTAAAAATTATATATTCGTGATCTTGGAACTGCCACCCTCCAATCCATGTAACGAATGACACGAAAAACTAATTTTAAAAAATTTGGACATTTTTATCTTTAAACGCGATTTCTGACTAAACTAAGCGTCCTAGGCCCATCAAACTTTACACTTTGTCTGTACCTTAAAATTCAATTTGCGGCTAAACTACTTGCCCTAGCGACTTAAAAATTATATATTCGTGATCTTGGAACTGCCACCTTTCAATCCATGTAACGAATGACACGAAAAACTAATTTTAAAAAATTTGGACATTTTTATCTTTAAACGCGATTTCTGACTAAACTAAGCGTCTTAGACCCATCAAACTTTACACTTTGTCTGTACCTTAAAATTCAATTTGCGGCTAAACTACTTGCCCTAGGACTTAAAAATTATATATACGTGATCTTGGAACTGCCACCTTTCAATCCATGTAACGAATGACACGAAAAACTAATTTTAAAAAATTTGGACATTTTTATCTTTAAACGCGATTTCTGACTAAACTAAGCGTCCTGGACCCATCAAACTTTACACTTTGTCTGTCCCTTAAAATTCGATTTGCGGCTAAACTACTTGCCCTAGCGACTTAAAAATTATATATTCGTGATCTTGGAACTGACACCTTTCAATCCATGTAACGAATGACACGCAAAACTAATTTTAAAAAATTTGGACATTTTTATCTTTAAACGCGATTTCTGGCTAAACTAAGCGTCCTGGACCCATCAAACTTTACACTTTGTCTGTCCCTTAAAATTCAATTTGCGGCTAAACTACTTGCCCTAGCGACTTAAAAATTATATATTCGTGATCTTGGAACTGACACCTTTCAATCCATGTAACGAATGACACGAAAAACTAATTTTAAAAAATTTGGACATTTTTATCTTTAAACGCGATTTCTGGCTAAACTAAGCGTCCTGGACCCATCAAACTTTACACTTTGTCTGTCCCTTAAAATTCGATTTGCGGCTAAACTACTTGCCCTAGCGACTTAAAAATTATATATTCGTGATCTTGGAACTGACACCTTTCAATCCATGTAACGAATGACACGAAAAACTAATTTTAAAAAATTTGGACATTTTTATCTTTAAACGCGATTTCTGACTAAACTAAGCGTCCTAGACCCATCAAACTTTACACTTTGTCTGTACCTTAAAATTCAATTTGCGGCTAAACTACTTGCCCTAGCGACTTAAAAATTATATATTCGTGATCTTGGAACTGCCACCTTTCAATCCATGTAACGAATGACACGAAAAACTAATTTTAAAAAAATTGGACATTTTTATCTTTAAACGCGATTTCTGACTAAACTAAGCGTTCTAGACCCATCAAACTTTACACTTTGTCTGTCCCTTAAAATTCGATTTGCGGCTAAACTACTTGCCCTAGCGACTTAAAAATTATATATTCGTGATCTTGGAACTGCCACCCTCCAATCCATGTAACGAATGACACGAAAAACTAATTTTAAAAAATTTGGACATTTTTATCTTTAAACGCGATTTCTGGCTAAACTAAGCGTCCTAGACCCATCAAACTTTACACTTTGTCTGTCCCTTAAAATTCGATTTCCGGCTAAACTACTTGCCCTAGCGACTTAAAAATTATATATTCGTGATCTTGGAACTGCCACCTTTCAATCCATGTAACGAATGACACGAAAAACTAATTTTAAAAAATTTGGACATTTTTATCTTTAAACACGATTTCTGACTAAACTAAGCGTCCTAGACCCATCAAACTTTACACTTTGTCTGTACCTTAAAATTCAATTTGCGGCTAAACTACTTGCCCTAGCGACTTAAAAATTATATATTCGTGATCTTGGAACTGCCACCTTTCAATCCATGTAACGAATGACACGAAAAACTAATTTTAAAAAATTTGGACATTTTTATCTTTAAACGCGATTTCTGGCTAAACTAAGCGTCCTAGACCCATCAAACTTTACACTTTGTCTGTCCCTTAAAATTCGATTTGCGGCTAAACTACTTGCCCTAGCGACTTAAAAATTATATATTCGTGATCTTGGAACTGCCACCTTTCAATCCATATAACGAATGACACGAAAAACTAATTTTATAAAATTTGGACATTTTTATCTTTAAACGCGATTTCTGGCTAAACTAAGCGTCCTAGACCCATCAAACTTTACACTTTGTCTGTCCCTTAAAATTCGATTTCCGGCTAAACTACTTGCCCTAGCGACTTAAAAATTATATATTCGTGATCTTGGAACTGCCACCTTTCAATCCATGTAACGAATGACACGAAAAACTAATTTTAAAAAAATTTGGACATTTTTATCTTTATACGCGATTTCTGGCTAAACTCAGCGTCCTAGACCCATCAAACTTTACACTTTGTCTGTCCCTTAAAATTCGATTTCCGGCTAAACTACTTGCCCTAGCGACTTAAAAATTATATATTCGTGATCTTGGAACTGCCACCTTTCAATACATGTAACGAATGACACGAAAAACTAATTTTAAAAAATTTGGACATTTTTATCTTTAAACGCGATTTCTGACTAAACTAAGCGTCCTAGACCCATCAAACTTTACACTTTGTCTGTCCCTTAAAATCCGATTTGCGGCTAAACTACTTGCCCTAGCGACTTAAAAATTATATATTCGTGATCTTGGAACTGCCACCTTTCAATCCATATAACGAATGACACGAAAAACTAATTTTAAAAAAATTTGGACATTTTTATCTTTAAACACGATTTCTGGCTAAACTAAGCGTCCTAGACCCATCAAACTTTACACTTTGTCTGTCCCTTAAAATTCGATTTCCGGCTAAACTACTTGCCCTAGCGACTTAAAAATTATATATTCGTGATCTTGGAACTGCCACCTTTCAATCCATGTAACGAATGACACGAAAAACTAATTTTAAAAAATTTTGACATTTTTATCTTTAAACGCGATTTCTGGCTAAACTAAGCGTCCTAGACCCATCAAACTTTACACTTTGTCTGTCCCTTAAAATTCGATTTCCGGCTAAACTACTTGCCCTAGCGACTTAAAAATTATATATTCGTGATCTTTTAACTGCCACCTTTCAATCCATGTAACGAATGACACGAAAACCTAATTTTAAAAAAATTGGACATTTTTATCTTTAAACGCGATTTCTGACTAAACTAAGCGTCCTAGACCCATCAAACTTTACACTTTGTCTGTCCCTTAAAATTCGATTTCCGGCTAAACTACTTGCCCTAGCGACTTAAAAATTATATATTCGTGATCTTGGAACTGCCACCTTTCAATCCATGTAACGAATGACACGAAAAACTAATTTTAAAAAATTTTGACATTTTTATCTTTAAACGCGATTTCTGACTAAACTAAGCGTCCTAGACCCATCAAACTTTACACTTTGTCTGTACCTTAAAATTCAATTTGCGGCTAAACTACTTGCCCTAGCGACTTAGAAATTATATATTCGTGATCTTGGAACTGCCACCTTTCAATCCATATAACGAATGACACGACAAACTAATTTTAAAAAATTTGGACATTCTTATCTTTAAACGCGATTTCTGGCTAAACTAAGCGTCCTAGACCCATCAAACTTTACACTTTGTCTGTCCCTTAAAATTCGATTTCCGGCTAAACTACTTGCTCTAGCGACTTAAAAATTATATATTCGTGATCTTGGAACTGCCACCTTTCAATCCATGTAACGAATGACACGAAAAACTAATTTTAAAAAAATTTGGACATTTTTATCTTTAAACGCGATTTCTGGCTAAACTAAGCGTCCTAGACCCATCAAACTTTACACTTTGTCTGTCCCTTAAAATTCGATTTCCGGCTAAACTACTTGCCCTAGCGACTTAAAAATTATATATTCGTGATCTTTTAACTGCCACCTTTCAATCCATGTAACGAATGACACGAAAAACTAATTTTAAAAAATTTGGACATTTTTATCTTTAAACGCGATTTCTGACTAAACTAAGCGTCCTAGACCCATCAAACTTTACACTTTGTCTGTCCCTTAAAATTCGATTTGCAGTTAAACTACTTGCCCTAGCGACTTAAGAATTATATATTCGTGATCTTGGAACTGCCACCTTTCAATCCATGTAACGAATGACACGAAAAACTAATTTTAAAAAATTTGGACATTTTTATCTTTAAACGCGATTTCTGACTAAACTACGCGTCTTAGACCCATCAAACTTTACACTTTGTCTGTACTTTAAAATTCAATTTGCGGCTAAACTACTTGCCCTAGGACTTAAAAATTATATATACGTGATCTTGGAACTGCCACCTTTCAATCCATGTAACGAATGACACGAAAAACTAATTTTAAAAAATTTGGACATTTTTATCTTTAAACGCGATTTCTGGCTAAACTAAGCGTCCTAGACCCATCAAACTTTACACTTTGTCTGTCCCTTAAAATTCGATTTCCGGCTAAACTACTTGCTCTAGCGACTTAAAAATTATATATTCGTGATCTTGGAACTGCCACCTTTCAATCCATGTAACGAATGACACGAAAAACTAATTTTTAAAAATTTAGACATTTTTATCTTTAAACGCGATTTCTGACTAAACTAAGCGTCCTAGACCCATCAAACTTTACACTTTGTCTGTCCCTTAAAATTCGATTTGCGGCTAAACTACTTGCCCTAGCGACTTAAAAATTATATATTCGTGATCTTGGAACTGCCACCTTTCAATCTATATAACGAATGACACGAAAAACTAATTTTAAAAAAATTTGGACATTTTTATCTTTAAACGCGATTTCTGACTAAACTAAGCGTCTTAGACCCATCAAACTTTACACTTTGTCTGTACTTTAAAATTCAATTTGCGGCTAAACTACTTGCCCTAGGACTTAAAAATTATATATACGTGATCTTGGAACTGCCACCTTTCAATCCATGTAACGAATGACACGAAAAACTAATTTTAAAAAATTTGGACATTTTTATCTTTAAACACGATTTGTGACTAAACTAAGCGTCCTAGACATATCAAACTTTACACTTTGTCTGTCCCTTAAAATTCGATTTCCGGCTAAACTACTTGCCCTAGCGACTTAAAAATTATATATTCGTGATCTTGGAACTGCCACCTTTCAATCCATGTAACGAATGACACGAAAAACTAATTTTAAAAAATTTGGATATTTTTATCTTTAAACGCGATTTCTGGCTAAACTAAGCGTCCTAGACCCATCAAACTTTACACTTTGTCTGTCCCTTAAAATTCGATTTCCGGCTAAACTACTTGCTCTAGCGACTTAAAAATTATATATTCGTGATCTTGGAACTGCCACCTTTCAATCCATGTAACGAATGACACGAAAAACTAATTTTAAAAAATTTGGACATTTTTATCTTTAAACGCGATTTCTGACTAAACTAAGCGTCCTAGACCCATCAAAATTTACACTTTGTCTGTCCCTTAAAATTCGATTTCCGGCTAAACTACTTGCCCTAGCGACTTAAAAATTATATATTCGTGATCTTGGAACTGCCACCTTTCAATCCATGTAACGAATGACACGAAAAACTAATTTTAAAAAATTTGGACATTTTTATCTTTAAACGCGATTTCTGGCTAAACTAAGCGTCCTAGACCCATCAAACGTTACACTTTGTCTGTCCCTTAAAATTCGATTTCCGGCTAAACTACTTGCCCTAGCGACTTAAAAATTATATATTCGTGATCTTGGAACTGCCACCTTTCAATCCATGTAACGAATGACACGAAAAACTAATTTTAAAAAATTTGGACAATTTTATCTTTAAACGCGATTTCTGACTAAACTAAGCGTCCTAGACCCATCAAACTTTACACTTTGTCTGTCCCTTAAAATTCAATTTGCGGCTAAACTACTTGCCCTAGCGACTTAAAAATTATATATTCGTGATCTTGGAACTGCCACCTTTCAATCCATATAACGAATGACACGACAAACTAATTTTAAAAAATTTGGACATTTTTATCTTTAAACGCGATTTCTGGCTAAACTAAGCGTCCTAGACCCATCCGGCTAAACTACTTGCCCTAGCGACTTAAAAATTATATATTCGTGATCTTGGAACTGCCACCTTTCAATCCATGTAACGAATGACACGAAAAACTAATTTTAAAAAATTTGGACATTTTTATCTTTAAACGCGATTTATGGCTAAACTAAGCGTCCTGGACCCATCAAACTTTACACTTTGTCTGTCCCTTAAAATTCGATTTGCGGCTAAACTACTTGCCCTAGCGACTTAAAAATTATATATTCGTGATCTTGGAACTGACACCTTTCAATCCATGTAACGAATGACACGAAAAACTAATTTTAAAAAATTTGGACATTTTTATCTTTAAACGCGATTTCTGACTAAACTAAGCGTCTTAGACCCATCAAACTTTACACTTTGTCTGTACCTTAAAATTCAATTTGCGGCTAAACTACTTTCTCTAGGACTTAAAAATTATATATACGTGATCTTGGAACTGCCACCTTTCAATCCATGTAACGAATGACACGAAAAACTAATTTTAAGAAATTTGGACATTTTTATCTTTAAACGCGATTTCTGACTAAACTAAGCGTCCTAGACCCATCAAACTTTACACTTTGTCTGTCCCTTAAAATTCGATTTGCGGCTAAACTACTTGCCCTAGCGACTTAAAAATTATATATTCGTGATCTTGGAACTGACACCTGTAAATCCATGTAACGAATGACACGAAAAACTAATTTTAAAAAATTTGGACATTTTTATCTTTAAACGCGATTTCTGACTAAACTAAGCGTCTTAGACCCATCAAACTTTACACTTTGTCTGTACCTTAAAATTCAATTTGCGGCTAAACTACTTGCCCTAGGACTTAAAAATTATATATACGTGATCTTGGAACTGCCACCTTTCAATCCATGTAACGAATGACACGAAAAACTAATTTTAAAAAATTTGGACATTTTTATCTTTAAACGCGATTTCTGGCTAAACTAAGCGTCCTAGACCCATCAAACTTTACACTTTGTCTGTCCCTTAAAATTCGATTTCCGGCTAAACTACTTGCCCTAGCGACTTAAAAATTATATATTCGTGATCTTGGAACTGCCACCTTTCAATCCATGTAACATTTCTGACTAAACTAAGCGTCCTAGACCCATAAAACTTTACACTTTGTCTGTCCCTTAAAATTCGATTTGCGGCTAAACTACTTGCCCTAGCGACTTAAAAATTATATATACGTGATCTTGGAACTGCCACCTTTCAATCCATGTAACGAATGACACGAAAAACTAATTTTAAAAAATTTGGACATTTTTATCTTTAAACGCGATTTCTGACTAAACTAAGCGTCTTAGACCCATCAAACTTTACACTTTGTCTGTACCTTAAAATTCAATTTGCGGCTAAACTACTTGCCCTAGGACTTAAAAATTATATATACGTGATCTTGGAACTGCCACCTTTCAATCCATGTAACGAATGACACGAAAAACTAATTTTAAAAAATTTGGACATTTTTATCTTTAAACGCGATTTCTGGCTAAACTAAGCGTCCTAGACCCATCAAACTTTACACTTTGTCTGTCCCTTAAAATTCGATTTCCGGCTAAACTACTTGCCCTAGCGACTTAAAAATTATATATTCGTGATCTTGGAACTGCCACCTTTCAATCCATGTAACGAATGACACGAAAAACTAATTTTAAAAAATTTGGATATTTTTATCTTTAAACGCGATTTCTGGCTAAACTAAGCGTCCTAGACCCATCAAACTTTACACTTTGTCTGTCCCTTAAAATTCGATTTCCGGCTAAACTACTTGTCCTAGCGACTTAAAAATTATATATTCGTGATCTTGGAACTGCCACCTTTCAATCCATGTAACGAATGACACGAAAAACTAATTTTAAAAAATTTGGACATTTTTATCTTTAAACGCGATTTCTGACTAAACTAAGCGTCCTAGACCCATCAAACTTTACACTTTGTCTGTCCCTTAAAATTCGATTTCCGGCTAAACTACTTGCCCTAGCGACTTAAAAATTATATATTCGTGATCTTGGAACTGCCACTTTTCAATCCATGTAACGAATGACACGAAAAACTAATTTTAAAAAATTTGGACATTTTTATCTTTAAACGCGATTTCTGGCTAAACTAAGCGTCCTAGACCCATCAAACTTTACACTTTGTCTGTCCCTTAAAATTCGATTTCCGGCTAAACTACTTGCCCTAGCGACTTAAAAATTATATATTCGTGATCTTGGAACTGCCACCTTTCAATCCATGTAACGAATGACACGAAAAACTAATTTTAAAAAATTTGGACATTTTTATCTTTAAACGCGATTTCTGGCTAAACTAAACGTCCTAGACCCATCAAACTTTACACTTTGTCTGTCCCTTAAAATTCGATTTCCGGCTAAACTACTTGCTCTAGCGACTTAAAAATTATATATTCGTGATCTTGGAACTGCCACCTTTCAATCCATGTAACGAGTGACACGAAAAACAAATTTTAAAAAATTTGGACATTTTTATCTTTAAACGCGATTTCTGGCTAAACTAAGCGTCCTAGACCCATCAAACTTTACACTTTGTCTGTACCTTAAAATTCAATTTCCGGCTAAACTACTTGCCCTAGCGACTTAAAAATTATATATTCGTGATCTTGGAACTGCCACCTTTCAATCCATATAACGAATGACACGAAAAACTAATTTTAAAAAAATTGGACATTTTTATCTTTAAACGCGATTTCTGGCTAAACTAAGCGTCCTAGACCCATCAAACTTTACACTTTGTCTGTCCCTTAAAATTCGATTTCCGGCTAAACTACTTGCCCTAGCGACTTAAAAATTATATATTCGTGATCTTGGAACTGCCACCTTTCAATCCATGTAACGAATGACACGAAAAACTAATTTTAAAAAATTTGGACATTTTTATCTTTAAACGCGATTTCTGGCTAAACTAAGCGTCCTAGACCCATCAAACTTTACACTTTGTCTGTACCTTAAAATTCAATTTCCGGCTAAACTACTTGCCCTAGCGACTTAAAAATTATATATTCGTGATCTTGGAACTGCCACCTTTCAATCCATATAACGAATGACACGAAAAACTAATTTTAAAAAAATTGGACATTTTTATCTTTAAACGCGATTTCTGGCTAAACTAAGCGTCCTAGACCCATCAAACTTTACACTTTGTCTGTCCCTTAAAATTCGATTTCCGGCTAAACTACTTGCCCTAGCGACTTAAAAATTATATATTCGTGATCTTGGAACTGCCACCTTTCAATCCATGTAACGAATGACACGAAAAACTAATTTTAAAAAATTTGGACATTTTTATCTTTAAACGGGATTTCTGACTAAACTAAGCGTCCTAGACCCATCAAACTTTACACTTTGTCTGTCCCTTAAAATTCAATTTGCGGCTAAACTACTTGCCCTAGCGACTTAAAAATTATATATTCGTGATCTTGGAACTGCCACCTTTCAATCCATATAACGAATGACACGAAAAACTAATTTTAAAAAATTTGGAAATTTTTATCTTTAAACGCGATTTCTGGCTAAACTAAGCGTCCTAGACCCATCAAACTTTACACTTTGTCTAACGCTTAAAATTCGATTTCCGGCTAAACTACTTGCCCTAGCGACTTAAAAATTATATATTCGTGATCTTGGAACTGCCACCTTTCAATCCATGTAACGAATGACACGAAAAACTAATTTTAAAAAATTTGGACATTTTTATCTTTAAACGCGATTTCTGGCTAAACTAAGCGTCCTAGACATATCAAACTTTACACTTTGTCTGTCCCTTAAAATTCGATTTGCAGCTAAGCTACTTGCCCTAGCGACTTAAAAATTATATATTCGTGATCTTGGAACTGCCACCTTTCAATCCATGTAACGAATGACACGAAAAACTAATTTTAAAAAATTTGGACATTTTTATCTTTAAACGCGATTTCTGGCTAAGCTAAGCGTCCTAGACCCATCAAACTTTACACTTTGTCTGTCCCTTAAAATTCGATTTCCGGCTAAACTACTTGCTCTAGCGACTTAAAAATTATATATTCGTGATCTTGGAACTGCCACCTTTCAATCCATGTAACGAATGACACGAAAAACTAATTTTTAAAAAATTGGACATTTTTATCTTTAAACGCGATTTCTGGCTAAACTAAGCGTCCTAGACCCATCAAACTTTACACTTTGTCTGTCCCTTAAAATTCGATTTCCGGCTAAACTACTTGCCCTAGCGACTTAAAAATTATATATTCGTGATCTTGGAACTGCCACCTTTCAATCCATGTAACGAATGACACGAAAAACTAATTTTTAAAAAATTGGACATTTTTATCTTTAAACGCGATTTCTGGCTAAACTAAGCGTCCTAGACCCATCAAACTTTACACTTTGTCTGTCCCTTAAAATTCGATTTCCGGCTAAACTACTTGCCCTAGCGACTTAAAAATTATATATTCGTGATCTTGGAACTGCCACCTTTCAATCCATATAACGAATGACACGAAAAACTAATTTTAAAAAAATTGGACATTTTTATCTTTAAACGCGATTTCTGGCTAAACTAAGCGTCCTAGACCCATCAAACTTTACACTTTGTCTGTCCCTTAAAATTCAATTTGCGGCTAAACTACTTGCCCTAGCGACTTAAAAATTATATATTCGTGATCTTGGAACTGCCACCTTTCAATCCATATAACGAATGACACGAAAAACAAATTTTAAAAAATTTGGACATTTTTATCTTTAAACGCGATTTCTGGCTAAACTAAGCGTCCTAGACCCATCAAACTTTACACTTTGTCTGTACCTTAAAATTCAATTTCCGGCTAAACTACTTGCCCTAGCGACTTAAAAATTATATATTCGTGATCTTGGAACTGCCACCTTTCAATCCATATAACGAATGACACGAAAAACTAATTTTAAAAAATTTGGACATTTTTATCTTTAAACGCGATTTCTGGCTAAACTAAGCGTCCTAGACCCATCAAACTTTACACTTTGTCTGTCCCTTAAAATTCAATTTGCGGCTAAACTACTTGCCCTAGCGACTTAAAAATTATATATTCGTGATCTTGGAACTGCCACCTTTCAATCCATATAACAAATGACACGAAAAACTAATTTTAAAAAATTTGGACATTTTTATCTTTAAACGCGATTTCTGGCTAAACTTAGCGTCCTAGACCCATCAAACTTTACACTTTGTCTGTCCCTTAAAATTCGATTTGCGGCTAAACTACTTGCCCTAGCGACTTAAAAATTATATATTCGTGATCTTGGAACTGACACCTTTCAATCCATGTAACGAATGACACGAAAAACTAATTTTAAAAAATTTGGACATTTTTATCTTTAAACGCGATTTTTGACTAAACTAAGCGTCCTAGACCCATCAAACTTTACACTTTGTCTGTCCTTTAAAATTCGATTTGCGGCTAAACTACTTGCCCTAGCGACTTAAAAATTATATATTCGTGATCTTGGAACTGACACCTTTCAATCCGTGTAACGAATGACACGAAAAACTAATTTTAAAAAATTTGAACATTTTTATCTTTAAACGCGAATTCTGGCTAAACTAAGCGTCCTAGACCCATCAAACTTTACACTTTGTCTGTCCCTTAAAATTCGATTTGCGGCTAAACTACTTGCCCTAGCGACTTAAAAATTATATATTCGTGATCTTGGAACTGACAAATTTCAATCCATGTAACGAATGACACGAAAAACTAATTTTAAAAAATTTGGACATTTTTATCTTTAAACGCGATTTCTGGCTAAACTAAGCGTCCTAGACCCATCAAACTTTACACTTTGTCTGTCCCTTAAAATTCGATTTCCGGCTAAACTACTTGCTCTAGCGACTTAAAAATTATATATTCGTGATCTTGGAACTGACACCTTTCAATCCATGTAACGAATGACACGAAAAACTAATTTTAAAAAATTGGACATTTTTATCTTTAAACGCGATTTCTGGCTAAACTAAGCGTCCTAGACCCATCAAACTTTACACTTTGTCTGTCCCTTAAAATTCGATTTCCGGCTAAACTACTTGCTCTAGCGACTTAAAAATTATATATTCGTGATCTTGGAACTGCCACCTTTCAATCCATATAACGAATGACACGAAAAACTAATTTTAAAAAATTTGGACATTTTTATCTTTAAACGCGATTTCTGACTAAACTAAGCGTCCTAGACCCATCAAACCTTACACTTTGCTTGTCCCTTAAAATTCGATTTCCGGCTAAACTACTTGCCCTAGCGACTTAAAAATTATATATTCGTGATCCACCTTTCAATCCATGTAACGAATGACACGAAAAACTAATTTTAAAAAATTTGGACATTTTTATCTTTAAACGCGATTTCTGGCTAAACTAAGCGTCCTAGACCCATCAAACTTTACACTTTGTCTGTCCCTTAAAATTCGATTTCCGGCTAAACTACTTGCCCTAGCGACTTAAAAATTATATATTCGTGATCTTGGAACTGCCACCTTTCAATCCATGTAACGAATGACACGAAAAACTAATTTTAAAAAATTTGGACACTTTTATCTTTAAACGCGATTTCTGGCTAAACTAAGCGTCCTAGACCCATCAAACTTTACACTTTGTCTGTCCCTTAAAATTCGATTTCCATCTAAACTACTTGCCCTAGCGACTTAAAAATTATATATTCGTGATCTTGGAACTGCCACCTTTCAATCCATATAACGAATGACACGAAAAACTAATTTTAAAAAATTTGGACATTTTTATCTTTAAACGCGATTTCTGACTAAACTAAGCGTCCTAGACCCATCAAACTTTACACTTTGTCTGTACCTTAAAATTCAATTTGCGGCTAAACTACTTGCCCTAGCGACTTAAAAATTATATATTCGTGATCTTGGAACTGCCACCTTTCAATCCATATAACGAATGACACTAAAAACTAATTTTAAAAAATTTGGACATTTTTATCTTTAAACGCGATTTCTGGCTAAACTGAGCGTCCTAGACCCATCAAACTTTACACTTTGTCTGTCCCTTAAAATTCGATTTCCGGCTAAACTACTTGCTCTAGCGACTTAAAAATTATATATTCGTGATCTTGGAACTGCCACCTTTCAATCCATGTAACGAATGACACGAAAAACTAATTTTAAAAAATTTGGACATTTTTATCTTTAAACGCGATTTCTGGCTAAACTAAGCGTCCTAGACCCATCAAACTTTACACTTTGTCTGTCCCTTAAAATTCGATTTCCGGCTAAACTACTTGCCCTAGCGACTTAAAAATTATATGTTCGTGATCTTGGAACTGCCACCTTTCAATCCATGTAACGAATGACACGAAAAACTAATTTTAAAAAATTTGGACATTTTTATCTTTAAACGCGATTTCTGACTAAACTAAGCGTCCTAGACCCATCAAACTTTACACTTTGTCTGTCCCTTAAAATTCGATTTGCGGCTAAACTACTTGCCCTAGCGACTTAAAAATTATATATTCGTGATCTTGGAACTGCCACCTTTCAATCCATATAACGAATGACACGAAAAACTAATTTTAAAAAATTTGGACATTTTTATCTTTAAACGCGATTTCTGGCTAAACTAAGCGTCCTAGACCCATCAAACTTTACACTTTGTCTGTCCCTTAAAATTCGAATTCCGGCTAAACTACTTGCTCTAGCGACTTAAAAATTATATATTCGTGATCTTGGAACTGCCACCTTTCAATCCATGTAACGAATGACACGAAAAACTAATTTTAAAAAATTTGGACATTTTTATCTTTAAACGCGATTTCTGGCTAAACTAAGCGTCCTAGACCCATCAAACTTTACACTTTGTCTGTCCCTTAAAATTCGATTTCCGGCTAAACTACTTGCTCTAGCGACTTAAAAATTATATATTCGTGATCTTGGAACTGCCACCTTTCAATCCATGTAACGA
Source organism: Philhelius pedissequus (assembly GCA_910595825.1). Lineage (NCBI taxonomy): Eukaryota > Metazoa > Arthropoda > Insecta > Diptera > Syrphidae > Philhelius > Philhelius pedissequus. The sequence continues at coordinate 198,946,199 of OU343161.1, read as the reverse complement.
ATGACACGAAAAACTAATTTTAAAAATTTGGACATTTTTATCTTTAAACGCGATTTCTGACTAAACTAAGCGTCCTAGACCCATCAAACTTTACACTTTGTCTGTCCCTTAAAATTCGATTTGCGGCTAAACTACTTGCCCTAGCGGCTTAAAAATTATATATTCGTGATCTTGGAACTGACACCTTTCAATCCATGTAACGAATGACACGAAAAACTAATTTTAAAAATTTGGACATTTTTATCTTTAAACGCGATTTCTGGCTAAACTAAGCGTCCTAGACCCATCAAACTTTACACTTTGTCTGTCCCTTAAAATTCGATTTGCGGCTAAACTACTTGCCCTAGCGACTTAAAAATTATATATTCGTGATCTTGGAACTGCCACCTTTCAATCCATGTAACGAATGACACGAAAAACTAATTTTAAAAAATTTGGACATTTTTATCTTTAAACGCGATTTCTGACTAAACTAAGCGTCCTAGACCCATCAAACCTTACACTTTGTCTGTCCCTTAAAATTCGATTTCCGGCTAAACTACTTGCCCTAGCGACTTAAAAATTATATATTCGTGATCTTGGAACTGCCACCTTTCAATCCATGTAACGAATGACACGAAAAACTAATTTTAAAAAATTTGGACATTTTTATCTTTAAACGCGATTTCTGGCTAAACTAAGCGTCCTAGACCCATCAAACTTTACACTTTGTCTGTCCCTTAAAATTCGATTTCCGGCTAAACTACTTGCTCTAGCGACTTAAAAATTATATATTCGTGATCTTGGAACTGCCACCTTTCAATCCATGTAACGAATGACACGAAAAACTAATTTTAAAAATTTGGACATTTTTATCTTTAAACGCGATTTCTGACTAAACTAAGCGTCCTAGACCCATCAAACTTTACACTTTGTCTGTCCCTTAAAATTCGATTTGCGGCTAAACTACTTGCCCTAGCGGCTTAAAAATTATATATTCGTGATCTTGGAACTGACACCTTTCAATCCATGTAACGAATGACACGAAAAACTAATTTTAAAAATTTGGACATTTTTATCTTTAAACGCGATTTCTGGCTAAACTAAGCGTCCTAGACCCATCAAACTTTACACTTTGTCTGTCCCTTAAAATTCGATTTGCGGCTAAACTACTTGCCCTAGCGACTTAAAAATTATATATTCGTGATCTTGGAACTGCCACCTTTCAATCCATATAACGAATGACACTAAAAACTAATTTTAAAAAATTTGGATATTTTTATCTTTAAACGCGATTTCTGGCTAAACTAAGCGTCCTAGAGCCATCAAACTTTACACTTTGTCTGTCCCTTAAAATTCGATTTCCGGCTAAACTACTTGCTCTAGCGACTTAAAAATTATATATTCGTGATCTTGGAACTGCCACCTTTCAATCCATGTAACGAATGACACGAAAAACTAATTTTAAAAAATTTGGACATTTTTATCTTTAAACGCGATTTCTGACTAAACTAAGCGTCCTAGACCCATCAAACCTTACACTTTGTCTGTCCCTTAAAATTCGATTTCCGGCTAAACTACTTGCCCTAGCGACTTAAAAATTATATATTCGTGATCCACCTTTCAATCCATGTAACGAATGACACGAAAAACTAATTTTAAAAAATTTGGACATTTTTATCTTTAAACGCGATTTCTGGCTAAACTAAGCGTCCTAGACCCATCAAACTTTACACTTTGTCTGTCCCTTAAAATTCGATTTCCGGCTAAACTACTTGCCCTAGCGACTTAAAAATTATATATTCGTGATCTTGGAACTGCCACCTTTCAATCCATGTAACGAATGACACGAAAAACTAATTTTAAAAAATTTGGACACTTTTATCTTTAAACGCGATTTCTGGCTAAACTAAGCGTCCTAGACCCATCAAACTTTACACTTTGTCTGTCCCTTAAAATTCGATTTCCATCTAAACTACTTGCCCTAGCGACTTAAAAATTATATATTCGTGATCTTGGAACTGCCACCTTTCAATCCATATAACGAATGACACGAAAAACTAATTTTAAAAAATTTGGACATTTTTATCTTTAAACGCGATTTCTGACTAAACTAAGCGTCCTAGACCCATCAAACTTTACACTTTGTCTGTACCTTAAAATTCAATTTGCGGCTAAACTACTTGCCCTAGCGACTTAAAAATTATATATTCGTGATCTTGGAACTGCCACCTTTCAATCCATATAACGAATGACACTAAAAACTAATTTTAAAAAATTTGGACATTTTTATCTTTAAACGCGATTTCTGGCTAAACTGAGCGTCCTAGACCCATCAAACTTTACACTTTGTCTGTCCCTTAAAATTCGATTTCCGGCTAAACTACTTGCTCTAGCGACTTAAAAATTATATATTCGTGATCTTGGAACTGCCACCTTTCAATCCATGTAACGAATGACACGAAAAACTAATTTTAAAAAATTTGGACATTTTTATCTTTAAACGCGATTTCTGGCTAAACTAAGCGTCCTAGACCCATCAAACTTTACACTTTGTCTGTCCCTTAAAATTCGATTTCCGGCTAAACTACTTGCCCTAGCGACTTAAAAATTATATGTTCGTGATCTTGGAACTGCCACCTTTCAATCCATGTAACGAATGACACGAAAAACTAATTTTAAAAAATTTGGACATTTTTATCTTTAAACGCGATTTCTGACTAAACTAAGCGTCCTAGACCCATCAAACTTTACACTTTGTCTGTCCCTTAAAATTCGATTTGCGGCTAAACTACTTGCCCTAGCGACTTAAAAATTATATATTCGTGATCTTGGAACTGCCACCTTTCAATCCATATAACGAATGACACGAAAAACTAATTTTAAAAAATTTGGACATTTTTATCTTTAAACGCGATTTCTGGCTAAACTAAGCGTCCTAGACCCATCAAACTTTACACTTTGTCTGTCCCTTAAAATTCGAATTCCGGCTAAACTACTTGCTCTAGCGACTTAAAAATTATATATTCGTGATCTTGGAACTGCCACCTTTCAATCCATGTAACGAATGACACGAAAAACTAATTTTAAAAAATTTGGACATTTTTATCTTTAAACGCGATTTCTGGCTAAACTAAGCGTCCTAGACCCATCAAACTTTACACTTTGTCTGTCCCTTAAAATTCGATTTCCGGCTAAACTACTTGCTCTAGCGACTTAAAAATTATATATTCGTGATCTTGGAACTGCCACCTTTCAATCCATGTAACGAATGACACGAAAAACTAATTTTAAAAATTTGGACATTTTTATCTTTAAACGCGATTTCTGACTAAACTAAGCGTCCTAGACCCATCAAACTTTACACTTTGTCTGTCCCTTAAAATTCGATTTGCGGCTAAACTACTTGCCCTAGCGGCTTAAAAATTATATATTCGTGATCTTGGAACTGACACCTTTCAATCCATGTAACGAATGACACGAAAAACTAATTTTAAAAATTTGGACATTTTTATCTTTAAACGCGATTTCTGGCTAAACTAAGCGTCCTAGACCCATCAAACTTTACACTTTGTCTGTCCCTTAAAATTCGATTTGCGGCTAAACTACTTGCCCTAGCGACTTAAAAATTATATATTCGTGATCTTGGAACTGCCACCTTTCAATCCATATAACGAATGACACTAAAAACTAATTTTAAAAAATTTGGATATTTTTATCTTTAAACGCGATTTCTGACTAAACTAAGCGTCCTAGACCCATCAAACCTTACACTTTGTCTGTCCCTTAAAATTCGATTTCCGGCTAAACTACTTGCCCTAGCGACTTAAAAATTATATATTCGTGATCTTGGAACTGCCACCTTTCAATCCATGTAACGAATGACACGAAAAACTAATTTTAAAAAATTTGGACATTTTTATCTTTAAACGCGATTTCTGGCTAAACTAAGCGTCCTAGACCCATCAAACTTTACACTTTGTCTGTCCCTTAAAATTCGATTTCCGGCTAAACTACTTGCTCTAGCGACTTAAAAATTATATATTCGTGATCTTGGAACTGCCACCTTTCAATCCATGTAACGAATGACACGAAAAACTAATTTTAAAAATTTGGACATTTTTATCTTTAAACGCGATTTCTGACTAAACTAAGCGTCCTAGACCCATCAAACTTTACACTTTGTCTGTCCCTTAAAATTCGATTTGCGGCTAAACTACTTGCCCTAGCGGCTTAAAAATTATATATTCGTGATCTTGGAACTGACACCTTTCAATCCATGTAACGAATGACACGAAAAACTAATTTTAAAAATTTGGACATTTTTATCTTTAAACGCGATTTCTGGCTAAACTAAGCGTCCTAGACCCATCAAACTTTACACATTGTCTGTCCCTTAAAATTCGATTTGCGGCTAAACTACTTGCCCTAGCGACTTAAAAATTATATATTCGTGATCTTGGAACTGCCACCTTTCAATCCATATAACGAATGACACTAAAAACTAATTTTAAAAAATTTGGATATTTTTATCTTTAAACGCGATTTCTGGCTAAACTAAGCGTCCTAGAGCCATCAAACTTTACACTTTGTCTGTCCCTTAAAATTCGATTTCCGGCTAAACTACTTGCTCTAGCGACTTAAAAATTATATATTCGTGATCTTGGAACTGCCACCTTTCAATCCATGTAACGAATGACACGAAAAACTAATTTTAAAAAATTTGGACATTTTTATCTTTAAACGCGATTTCTGACTAAACTAAGCGTCCTAGACCCATCAAACCTTACACTTTGTCTGTCCCTTAAAATTCGATTTCCGGCTAAACTACTTGCCCTAGCGACTTAAAAATTATATATTCGTGATCTTGGAACTGCCACCTTTCAATCCATGTAACGAATGACACGAAAAACTAATTTTAAAAAATTTGGACATTTTTATCTTTAAACGCGATTTCTGGCTAAACTAAGCGTCCTAGACCCATCAAACTTTACACTTTGTCTGTCCCTTAAAATTCGATTTCCGGCTAAACTACTTGCCCTAGCGACTTAAAAATTATATATTCGTGATCTTGGAACTGCCACCTTTCAATACATGTAACGAATGACACGAAAAACTAATTTTAAAAAATTTGGACACTTTTATCTTTAAACGCGATTTCTGGCTAAACTAAGCGTCCTAGACCCATCAAACTTTACACTTTGTCTATCCCTTAAAATTCGATTTCCATCTAAACTACTTGCCCTAGCGACTTAAAAATTATATATTCGTGATCTTGGAACTGCCACCTTTCAATCCATATAACGAATGACACGAAAAACTAATTTTAAAAAATTTGGACATTTTTATCTTTAAACGCGATTTCTGACTAAACTAAGCGTCCTAGACCCATCAAACCTTACACTTTGTTTGTCCCTTAAAATTCGATTTCCGGCTAAACTACTTGCCCTAGCGACTTAAAAATTATATATTCGTGATCCACCTTTCAATCCATGTAACGAATGACACGAAAAACTAATTTTAAAAAATTTGGACATTTTTATCTTTAAACGCGATTTCTGGCTAAACTAAGCGTCCTAGACCCATCAAACTTTACACTTTGTCTGTCCCTTAAAATTCGATTTCCGGCTAAACTACTTGCCCTAGCGACTTAAAAATTATATATTCGTGATCTTGGAACTGCCACCTTTCAATCCATGTAACGAATGACACGAAAAACTAATTTTAAAAAATTTGAACACTTTTATCTTTAAACGCGATTTCTGGCTAAACTAAGCGTCCTAGACCCATCAAACTTTACACTTTGTCTGTCCCTTAAAATTCGATTTCCATCTAAACTACTTGCCCTAGCGACTTTAAAATTATATATTCGTGATCTTGGAACTGCCACCTTTCAATCCATATAACGAATGACACGAAAAACTAATTTTAAAAAATTTGGACATTTTTATCTTTAAACGCGATTTCTGACTAAACTAAGCGTCCTAGACCCATCAAACTTTACACTTTGTCTGTACCTTAAAATTCAATTTGCGGCTAAACTACTTGCCCTAGCGACTTAAAAATTATATATTCGTGATCTTGGAACTGCCACCTTTCAATCCATGTAACGAATGACACGAAAAACTAATTTTAAAAAATTTGGACATTTTTATCTTTAAACGCGATTTCTGGCTAAACTAAGCGTCCTAGACCCATCAAACTTTACACTTTGTCTGTCCCTTAAAATTCGATTTCCGGCTAAACTACTTGCCCTAGCGACTTAAAAATTATATGTTCGTGATCTTGGAACTGCCACCTTTCAATCCATGTAACGAATGACACGAAAAACTAATTTTAAAAAATTTGGACATTTTTATCTTTAAACGCGATTTCTGACTAAACTAAGCGTCCTAGACCCATCAAACTTTACACTTTGTCTGTCCCTTAAAATTCGATTTGCGGCTAAACTACTTGCCCTAGCGACTTAAAAATTATATATTCGTGATCTTGGAACTGCCACTTTTCAATCCATATAACGAATGACACGAAAAACTAATTTTAAAAAATTTGGACATTTTTATCTTTAAACGCGATTTCTGGCTAAACTAAGCGTCCTAGACCCATCAAACTTTACACTTTGTCTGTCCCTTAAAATTCGAATTCCGGCTAAACTACTTGCTCTACCGACTTAAAAATTATATATTCGTGATCTTGGAACTGCCACCTTTCAATCCATGTAACGAATGACACGAAAAACTAATTTTAAAAATTTGGACATTTTTATCTTTAAACGCGATTTCTGACTAAACTAAGCGTCCTAGACCCATCAAACTTTACACTTTGTCTGTCCCTTAAAATTCGATTTGCGGCTAAACTACTTGCCCTAGCGGCTTAAAAATTATATATTCGTGATCTTGGAACTGACACCTTTCAATCCATGTAACGAATGACACGAAAAACTAATTTTAAAAATTTGGACATTTTTATCTTTAAACGCGATTTCTGGCTAAACTAAGCGTCCTAGACCCATCAAACTTTACACTTTGTCTGTCCCTTAAAATTCGATTTCCATCTAAACTACTTGCCCTAGCGACTTAAAAATTATATATTCGTGATCTTGGAACTGCCACCTTTCAATCCATATAACGAATGACACGAAAAACTAATTTTAAAAAATTTGGACATTTTTATCTTTAAACGCGATTTCTGACTAAACTAAGCGTCCTAGACCCATCAAACTTTACACTTTGTCTGTACCTTAAAATTCAATTTGCGGCTAAACTACTTGCCCTAGCGACTTAAAAATTATATATTCGTGATCTTGGAACTGCCACCTTTCAATCCATATAACCAATGACACTAAAAACTAATTTTAAAAAATTTGGACATTTTTATCTTTAAACGCGATTTCTGGCTAAACTAAGCGTCCTAGACCCATCAAACTTTACACTTTGTCTGTCCCTTAAAATTCGATTTCCGGCTAAACTACTTGCTCTAGCGACTTAAAAATTATATATTCGTGATCTTGGAACTGCCACCTTTCAATCCATATAACGAATGACACGAAAAACTAATTTTAAAAAATTTGGACATTTTTATCTTTAAACGCGATTTCTGACTAAACTAAGCGTCCTAGACCCATCAAACTTTACACTTTGTCTGTACCTTAAAATTCAATTTGCGGCTAAAATACTTGCCCTAGCGACTTAAAAATTATATATTCGTGATCTTGGAACTGCCACCTTTCAATCCATGTAACGAATGACACGAAAAACTAATTTTAAAAAAATTGGACATTTTTATCTTTAAACGGGATTTCTGGCTAAACTAAGCGTCCTAGACCCATCAAACTTTACACTTTGTCTGTCCCTTAAAATTCGATTTCCGGCTAAACTACTTGCCCTAGCGACTTAAAAATTATATGTTCGAGATCTTGGAACTGCCACCTTTCAATCCATGTAACGAATGACACGAAAAACTAATTTTAAAAAATTTGGACATTTTTATCTTTAAACGCGATTTCTGACTAAACTAAGCGTCCTAGACCCATCAAACTTTACACTTTGTCTGTCCCTTAAAATTCGATTTGCGGCTAAACTACTTGCCCTAGCGACTTAAAAATTATATATTCGTGATCTTGGAACTGCCACCTTTCAATCCATATAACGAATGACACGAAAAACTAATTTTAAAAAATTTGGACATTTTTATCTTTAAACGCGATTTCTGGCTAAACTAAGCGTCCTAGACCCATCAAACTTTACACTTTGTCTGTCTCTTAAAATTCGATTTCCGTCTAAACTACTTGCCCTAGCGACTTAAAAATTATATATTCGTGATCTTGGAACTGCCACCTTTCAATCCATGTAACGAATGACACGAAAAACTAATTTTAAAAAATTTGGACATTTTTATCTTTAAACGCGATTTCTGGCTAAACTAAGCGTCCTAGACCCATCAAACTTTACACTTTGTCTGTCCCTTAAAATTCGATTTCCGGCTAAACTACTTGCTCTAGCGACTTAAAAATTATATATTCGTGATCTTGGAACTGCCACCTTTCAATCTATGTAACGAATGACACGAAAAACTAATTTTAAAAAATTTGGACATTTTTATCTTTAAACGCGATTTCTGTCTAAACTAAGCGTCCTAGACCCATCAAACTTTACACTTTGTCTGTCCCTTAAAATTCGATTTCCGGCTAAGCTACTTGGCCTAGCGACTTAAAAATTATATATTCGTGATCTTGGAACTGACACCTTTCAATCCATGTAACGAATGACACGAAAAACTAATTTTAAAAAAATTGGACATTTTTATCTTTAAACGGGATTTCTGGCTAAACTAAGCGTCCTAGACCCATCAAACTTTACACTTTGTCTGTCCCTTAAAATTCGATTTCCGGCTAAACTACTTGCCCTAGCGACTTAAAAATTATATGTTCGTGATCTTGGAACTGCCACCTTTCAATCCATGTAACGAATGACACGAAAAACTAATTTTAAAAAATTTGGACATTTTTATCTTTAAACGCGATTTCTGACTAAACTAAGCGTCCTAGACCCATCAAACTTTACACTTTGTCTGTCCCTTAAAATTCGATTTGCGGCTAAACTACTTGCCCTAGCGACTTAAAAATTATATATTCGTGATCTTGGAACTGCCACCTTTCAATCCATATAACGAATGACACGAAAAACTAATTTTAAAAAATTTGGACATTTTTATCTTTAAACGCGATTTCTGGCTAAACTAAGCGTCCTAGACCCATCAAACTTTACACTTTGTCTGTCCCTTAAAATTCGATTTCCGTCTAAACTACTTGCCCTAGCGACTTAAAAATTATATATTCGTGATCTTGGAACTGCCACCTTTCAATCCATGTAACGAATGACACGAAAAACTAATTTTAAAAAATTTGGACATTTTTATCTTTAAACGCGATTTCTGGCTAAACTAAGCGTCCTAGACCCATCAAACTTTACACTTTGTCTGTCCCTTAAAATTCGATTTCCGGCTAAACTACTTGCTCTAGCGACTTAAAAATTATATATTCGTGATCTTGGAACTGCCACCTTTCAATCTATGTAACGAATGACACGAAAAACTAATTTTAAAAAATTTGGACATTTTTATCTTTAAACGCGATTTCTGTCTAAACTAAGCGTCCTAGACCCATCAAACTTTACACTTTGTCTGTCCCTTAAAATTCGATTTCCGGCTAAGCTACTTGGCCTAGCGACTTAAAAATTATATATTCGTGATCTTGGAACTGACACCTTTCAATCCATGTAACGAATGACACGAAAAACTAATTTTAAAAAATTTGGACATTTTTATCTTTAAACGCGATTTCTGGCTAAACTAAGCGTCCTAGACCCATCAAACTTTACACTTTGTCTGTCCCTTAAAATTCGATTTCCGGCTAAACTACTTGCCCTAGCGACTTAAAAATTATATATTCGTGATCTTGGAACTGCCACCTTTCAATCCATATAACGAATGACACGAAAAACTAATTTTAAAAAATTTGGACATTTTTATCTTTAAACGCGATTTCTGACTAAACTAAGCGTCCTAGACCCATCAAACTTTACACTTTGTCTGTCCCTTAAAATTCGATTTCCGGCTAAACTACTTGCCCTAGCGACTTAAAAATTATATATTCGTGATCTTGGAACTGCCACCTTTCAATCCATATAACGAATGACACGAAAAACTAATTTTAAAAATTTGGACATTTTTATCTTTAAACGCGATTTCTGGCTAAACTAAGCGCCCTAGACCCATCAAACTTTACACTTTGTCTGTCCCCTAAAATTCGATTTCCGGCTAAACTACTTGCTCTAGCGAATTAAAAATTATATATTCGTGATCTTGGAACTGCCACCTTTCAATCCATGTAACGAATGACACGAAAAACTAATTTTAAAAAATTTGGACATTTTTATCTTTAAACGCGATTTCTGGCTAAACAAAGCGTCCTAGACCCATCAAACTTTACACTTTGTCTGTCCCTTAAAATTCGATTTCCGGCTAAACTACTTGCCCTAGCGACTTAAAAATTATATATTCGTGATCTTGGAACTGCCAATTTTCAATCCATATAACGAATGACACTAAAAACTTATTTTAAAAAATTTGGACATTTTTATCTTTAAACGCGATTTCTGGCTAAGCTGAGCGTCCTAGACCCATCAAACTTTACACTTTGTCTGTCCCTTAAAATTCGATTTCCGGCTAAACTACTTGCTCTAGCGACTTAAAAATTATATATTCGTGATCTTGGAACTGCCACCTTTCAATCCATGTAACGAATGACACGAAAAACTAATTTTAAAAAATTTGGCTAAATTTCTGGCTAAACTAAGCGTCCTAGACCCATCAAACTTTACACTTTGTCTGTCCCTTAAAATTCGATTTCCGGCTAAACTACTTGCCCTAGCGACTTAAAAATTATATGTTCGTGATCTTGGAACTGCCACCTTTCAATCCATGTAACGAATGACACGAAAAACTAATTTTAAAAAATTTGGACATTTTTATCTTTAAACGCGATTTCTGACTAAACTAAGCGTCCTAGACCCATCAAACTTTACACTTTGTCTGTCCCTTAAAATTCGATTTGTGGCTAAACTACTTGCCCTAGCGACTTAAAAATTATATATTCGTGATCTTGGAACTGCCACCTTTCTATCCATATAACGAATGACACGAAAAACTAATTTTAAAAAATTTGGACATTTTTATCTTTAAACGCGATTTCTGGCTAAACTAAGCGTCCTAGACCCATCAAACTTTACACTTTGTCTGTCCCTTAAAATTCGATTTCCGTCTAAACTACTTGCCCTAGCGACTTAAAAATTATATATTCGTGATCTTGGAACTGCCACCTTTCAATCCATGTAACGAATGACACGAAAAACTAATTTTAAAAAATTTGGACATTTTTATCTTTAAACGCGATTTCTGGCTAAACTAAGCGTCCTAGACCCATCAAACTTTACACTTTGTCTGTCCCTTAAAATTCGATTTCCGGCTAAGCTACTTGCTCTAGCGACTTAAAAATTATATATTCTTGATCTTGGAACTGACACCTTTCAATCCATGTAACGAATGACACGAAAAACTAATTTTAAAAAATTTGGACATTTTTATCTTTAAACGCGATTTCTGGCTAAACTAAGCGTCCTATACCCATCAAACTTTACACTTTGTCTGTCCCTTAAAATTCGATTTCCGGCTAAACTACTTGCCCTAGCGACTTAAAAATTATATATTCGTGATCTTGGAACTGCCACCTTTCAATCCATGTAACGAATGACACGAAAAACTAATTTTAAAAAATTTGGACATTTTTATCTTTAAACGCGATTTCTGGCTAAACTAAGCGTCCTAGACCCATCAAACTTTACACTTTGTCTGTCCCTTAAAATTCGATTTCCGGCTAAACTACTTGCCCTAGCGACTTAAAAATTATATATTCGTGATCTTGGAACTTCCAAATTTCAATCCATATAACGAATGACACGAAAAACTAATTTTACAAAATTTGGACATTTTTATCTTTAAACGCGATTTCTGGCTAAACTAAGCGTCCTAGACCCATCAAACTTTACACTTTGTCTGTCCCTTAAAATTCGATTTCCGGCTAAACTACTTGCCCTAGCGACTTAAAAATTATATATTCGTGATCTTGGAACTGCCACCTTTCAATCTATGTAACGAATGACACGAAAAACTAATTTTAAAAAATTTGGACATTTTAATCTTTAAACGCGATTTCTGGCTAAACTAAGCGTCCTAGACCCATCAAACTTTACACTTTGTCTGTCCCTTAAAATTCGATTTCCGGCTAAACTACTTGCTCTAGCGACTTAAAAATTATATATTCGTGAACTTGGAACTGCCACCTTTCAATCCATGTAACGAATGACACGAAAAACTAATTTTAAAAAATTTGGACATTTTTATCTTTAAACGCGATTTCTGGCTAAACAAAGCGTCCTAGACCCATCAAACTTTACACTTTGTCTGTCCCTTAAAATTCGATTTCCGGCTAAACTACTTGCCCTAGCGACTTAAAAAGTATATATTCGTGATCTTGGAACTGCCACCTTTCAATCCATGTAACGAATGACACGAAAAACTAATTTTAAAAAAATTGGACATTTTTATCTTTAAACGCGATTTCTGACTAAACTAAGCGTCCTAGACCCATCAAACTTTACACTTTGTCTGTCCCTTAAAATTCGATTTGCGGCTAAACTACTTGCCCTAGCGACTTAAAAATTATATATTCGTGATCTTGGAACTGACACCTTTCAATCCATGTAACGAATGACACGAAAAACTAATTTTAAAAAATTTGGACATTTTTATCTTTAAACGCGATTTCTGGCTAAACTATGCGTCCTAGACCCATCAAACTTTACACTTTGTCTGTCCCTTAAAATTCGATTTCCGGCTAAACTACTTGCTCTAGCGACTTAAAAATTATATATTCGTGATCTTGGAACTGCCACCTTTCAATCCATGCAACGAATGACACGAAAAACTAATTTTAAAAAATTTGGACATTTTTATATTTAAACGCGATTTCTGGCTAAACTAAGCGTCCTAGACCCATCAAAATTTACACTTTGTCTGTCCCTTAAAATTCGATTTCCGGCTAAACTACTTGCCCTAGCGACTTAAAAATTATATATTCGTGATCTTGGAACTTCCAAATTTCAATCCATATAACGAATGACACGAAAAACTAATTTTACAAAATTTGGACATTTTTATCTTTAAACGCGATTTCTGGCTAAACTAAGCGTCCTAGACCCATCAAACTTTACACTTTGTCTGTCCCTTAAAATTCGATTTCCGGCTAAACTACTTGCCCTAGCGACTTAAAAATTATATATTCGTGATCTTGGAACTGCCACCTTTCAATCTATGTAACGAATGACACGAAAAACTAATTTTAAAAAATTTGGACATTTTAATCTTTAAACGCGATTTCTGGCTAAACTAAGCGTCCTAGACCCATCAAACTTTACACTTTGTCTGTCCCTTAAAATTCGATTTCCGGCTAAACTACTTGCTCTAGCGACTTAAAAATTATATATTCGTGAACTTGGAACTGCCACCTTTCAATCCATGTAACGAATGACACGAAAAACTAATTTTAAAAAATTTGGACATTTTTATCTTTAAACGCGATTTCTGGCTAAACAAAGCGTCCTAGACCCATCAAACTTTACACTTTGTCTGTCCCTTAAAATTCGATTTCCGGCTAAACTACTTGCCCTAGCGACTTAAAAAGTATATATTCGTGATCTTGGAACTGCCACCTTTCAATCCATGTAACGAATGACACGAAAAACTAATTTTAAAAAATTTGGACATTTTTATCTTTAAACGCGATTTCTGACTAAACTAAGCGTCCTAGACCCATCAAACTTTACACTTTGTCTGTCCCTTAAAATTCGATTTGCGGCTAAACTACTTGCCCTAGCGACTTAAAAATTATATATTCGTGATCTTGGAACTGACACCTTTCAATCCATGTAACGAATGACACGAAAAACTAATTTTAAAAAATTTGGACATTTTTATCTTTAAACGCGATTTCTGGCTAAACTATGCGTCCTAGACCCATCAAACTTTACACTTTGTCTGTCCCTTAAAATTCGATTTCCGGCTAAACTACTTGCTCTAGCGACTTAAAAATTATATATTCGTGATCTTGGAACTGCCACCTTTCAATCCATGCAACGAATGACACGAAAAACTAATTTTAAAAAATTTGGACATTTTTATATTTAAACGCGATTTCTGGCTAAACTAAGCGTCCTAGACCCATCAAAATTTACACTTTGTCTGTCCCTTAAAATTCGATTTCCGGCTAAACTACTTGCCCTAGCGACTTAAAAATTATATATTCGTGATCTTGGAACTTCCAAATTTCAATCCATATAACGAATGACACGAAAAACTAATTTTAAAAAATTTGGACATTTTAATCTTTAAACGCGATTTCTGGCTAAACTAAGCGTCCTAGACCCATCAAACTTTACACTTTGTCTGTCCCTTAAAATTCGATTTCCGGCTAAACTACTTGCTCTAGCGACTTAAAAATTATATATTCGTGAACTTGGAACTGCCACCTTTCAATCCATGTAACGAATGACACGAAAAACTAATTTTAAAAAATTTGGACATTTTTATCTTTAAACGCGATTTCTGGCTAAACAAAGCGTCCTAGACCCATCAAACTTTACACTTTGTCTGTCCCTTAAAATTCGATTTCCGGCTAAACTACTTGCCCTAGCGACTTAAAAAGTATATATTCGTGATCTTGGAACTGCCACCTTTCAATCCATGTAACGAATGACACGAAAAACTAATTTTAAAAAATTTGGACATTTTTATCTTTAAACGCGATTTCTGACTAAGCTAAGCGTCCTAGACCCATCAAACTTTACACTTTGTCTGTCCCTTAAAATTCGATTTGCGGCTAAACTACTTGCCCTAGCGACTTAAAAATTATATATTCGTGATCTTGGAACTGACACCTTTCAATCCATGTAACGAATGACACGA